>JAGTTD010000007.1:25200212-25800212 GCA_018398585.1 Simmondsia chinensis | reverse complement strand
TTCTCTCTATTCATCTTAAATTTGGAGGGTTTGAAATAAGAAAAAGGGGAGAGAAGTTTTAAGCTCACTCACTATTAAAAAGACTAGAATCACGAGAACTTGATTTGGAACCAGTGTAATAATAATGTTACGTAAAGATTCTCTATTCTCAAGTACAATTTCAAATGTGTTCGAAAATATTTTTGCAAGTAATTCTTGCCATTACATGCTTGATTTAATGTTTCCGTCTTTAGCTAGTTTGAGCTGAAACTTGCTTGAGGATAAGCAAGGTGTGCATTTGGGGATGTTGATGTGCCTCATTTTTACATATTCTATTTCCATTATTGCGACATATTTGGCTCTTACTTATGTGTTTTGTTATTGTCTGGGCACATTTGCGCTTCGAGTGCATCGAAGTAAATAAAGGTTGAAAAGTGGCGAAATCAAGCATAACTAAGACATATTTGATGATTATTCTGAGAAAGCCGACCATGTGTGCAATAGAAGAACCCATTGGGTTGTAATTCAGTAATGCAAATACATCTCGTAGCATTTCAGGACTTAATCAACCAATTGGCACAAAAAACTAATCAATCAGTAGCCCACAGTAGGACAGGTCCTATAGTGGGCAAGCCAGCCGATCGATCGGCAGGCTTCGAACGGCCTGTCGATCGAACGGCCCAAAATGACGATCAATCGGCACCACATGTATAGTGCAACCCCTAGGTCACGCTATAGGTATATGTAAAGAAGGGAGACCTTAATTTCAGATCTTTTGGCATTGTCTCCTCTCCTCCTCCCCTTCCCGAAACCGCTACGAGATTGAAGGGATTCGCAAACGCCAAAGGGCATCAGAGTGCTAGGAGGATCAAAGCTCGGATCAACTCCAACACAAATTGAGGGAGTCTTCATTTTCTTAGTTTTATAGCATTGTTTCTTTCTGTATTGATTGCGATGATGTGTAAAACTCCTATGGAGTAGTAAACGCTTTTAGTTTAGGAATGAAGGACGGGGTGCCGTCCGTATCCCAGATTCGTATTTTACTTTGAGGATGATTTAGTTATGCTATTTTCGCACCCCTGTTGGGAATTATTCATGATTGGTTGGAATTTATTTGTGTGTGCTTGTAGCCATGTTTAGATCTTCAAGTTTTTAGCGATTCATCCTGTGCTTGTAAACTGGACCTTAACATAACATATTCTCACATGTGGTCAAGGTTGAGGTTGTACCCAACCTTGAACACAATCTTTTATACAAGTTAGTATTGAATGAGAAGTGACAAAGGAATTAAGTAGTGCTAATGAAATAACCCACGCTACACTTAGGGTGATAAGATAGGTTATGCTTTTAGACTAGTTCATTACTCTAAGTCTTAATTTAATTATTAACTCTAGCTTGGAGCTTTTAGCTTAAGCTCTTTAAATCATTGTCCTAAGTGAAATATAATGACAGGATACGAGTTAAGTTACTTTGAATTTATTCTCTAAACTAACTTCAATCAAATTCACATCATTTTTAATATTCTAATTACTTTTAGCTTTGTTAATTGCTCACTCAACCAATGAAAAACCCTATCAACTCACTCATTAATAGCTAAATTCAACTTAACACCGAATCCTCGTGGATAGGACACCGGTATACCCCACTAAGCGACAATGATTTTATACGCTTGCGAGTACAAAGTTTTAAACACACTTTTAAAACGCATTAATAAATAAAATTATAGCCGCTAATAAAAAGACTTCTTTCACAGTTGGAGATTTTTAAGTGGAGAGACTTTACTATTATAAACGGAGAATACTATTACAAAAGATTATTTTTATTTTGGGCTAAGAATGAAGGGCACGTGAAGTAACAAGCATGTAGGGTGCCAGGTCGGGTGGTAGAAATTTCCAATTGCAAAACGACACTATGATAAAAAGTCATAAACAAATGCGTCCAACTGACGTCAACGGAACGGAGATCTAGCTTTTCCCACATCCAGCCAGTCAGAGCGACAAACGGCGCACCTACGGAGTTACTGTTTGTCATTCCGTTACGGCGTCGCTTGGAGTGGATCCTCGATCACATGCCTTTACTCACTTGTTAAGGCTGGCGTACTCAAACTCAAGTGACGGGATTTAAAGGTGGCAACACAACCTAAACCGAAAAATCGACCTAAAAAATCGGTAACCCAACTTGAATCGACTCATAAGTTTGATATAACTAATTGAACTGGAACTTAGTAGGAGCCGACCTGAGACTAACGCGATCCGATCTCAATCCAACCCAAAAAGGCCCGATATGCAAATTGACGCGACCCAACCCACCAGTGATCTGATTTAGCCCAACCCAAAATGACCCAACCCCAAGTAGACCCTAACCAAAGTAGACTCGAACCCAAACGCAACCCAACCCATAACCTGGATTAACCCCAGACCTTTAAATGTGAATTATGTTATTACTATGGAGAACAATCTAGAACACATCATTAGAAAACATATATTGGTGGTAGAATAATGTACAAAGAAATGTCTACTAATAATACAAAAATTATATGCTAGTTGATTCACGACACTCGCTAAGACACTTGTGAAAGTTATTCCATCATTAATTACAACGATATGCTTCTTTCTTTTAGTATTATTTTCCATTAACTACCCGTTTTTACATTTATATGCTTTCCAACCATTGACTTGCATGTCATTTACAGAATGGAAAATATATTTATTTTTTTAAGAATATTTTTATATGAAGAAAAATCTATACTTGGAGATACAACAGATATATATTTATTATTGTCTAATAAGGATATAACTTTGTTTCCAAGGTGAAAAAATTATACATAGTTTTAAAAATGTTAGTTTTTTAAAAATGTTAGTTTTTTTGCCCATAAAGCTATTACAACGGGTAAAAACCATTAAAAATGATAATCGTATAAATTGATATCAAACATTGAATGTCGATAGCGGGAAAAAAAGCATCGGAGGTTAAAATAGTTAAATAATAAAGTGCTAAATAATGTATTTTTTATCAAATATATGTGAATTTAGTTTGACCAAAACCATCCACTTCCATTACAATTATCTGTGTAGTTTCAAGGGAAAACTTGCTCCAATTACTTAGAAATTAATTTTTTTTTAATTACTTCTTTAACTAAAGAAACTATTTCGTTATATAAATTCAAAGGAGCTTTTCTAGCAGAATAAAATGGGGTTCATATATAATTACATTGGGGTTAAAATAAGACATATAATGACAATTTCCGCGGGGGGGGGGGGGGGGTTGGCGAACATCTTCCCCTAAATGAATGGAAGTATTTTCCCCTTTGTGGAGGGGAATTAATTTCCCATCAATTGGCAACTATTTTTCATATTTGGTTTTCCATTAAAAACATGATGGGTGACCTCCTAGGAAGTCCTCACCCTCAAGTTGGGGCACTGGGAAACAACCTCTCTTCAGGTTAATACCCTGAAGGGAAAAAGCTGCGTACATCGCCCCCCCCCCCCCCCCCCCCCAAGACTCTGCTTAGGCGGGAGCCCTTGAGGCACTGGGTATGTTCCTTTTTTATTTTCAAATAAATGCCTAATAACTATGACACCCTATGTTTTAGGTACATAAGATCAAGATAGATCTATAAATATAGGATAAAGTAAAGATAAATAACCTAACCCTATACATAAATATACTCTATCCTAATACGCCCTTCAATTTGAGCGTGGGGGACCAATATGCAGATCACCCTTAAGAACTTTCTTATGAACATAATAACAATCAATATGTATGTGTTTGGTGCGATCATTGGAGAATGAATTGGTAACAAGATACATAGCGGAAACATTGCCACAGTGGAGAACAATAGAACAAGTAAGATGAATACCAAGGCCACTCATGATATAGCGAAGCTAGTCACTTTCAACAACAGCATTAGCCATAGCTCGATATTCTGACTTAGTAGTGGATTTCGCCACAATAGGTTGTTTCTTTGCCCACCACGAGATAAGATTTGGCCCAAGAAAAAGAGCATAACCAGTCTTAGATCATATGGAATCTGGACATTCACCCCATTCAGCTTCAGCATATGCAGTAATTATGGCGCTGGAGCCTAGTTGGATGGTGAGGCCATGATCATTTGTGAGCTTAAGAAATCGTAATATCTGCTTAATCATCTGCCAATGAGGGGACCTGGGAATATACATAAACTGTGAAACACGATCAACTTCATAACAAATATCTAGATGAGTCATAGTCAAGTATTGTATAGCACCCACAACACTATGATACCCAGTAGGATCGTCAAGTAAATCACCTTCAATTCGGGATAGTTGAAAATGAGATTGTAAGGGTGTTTGAACAGGTTTAGAATCATGCATTTAATTTCTAAGTAAAAGATTATGATATATTTATGTTGAGTTAGGAAGAGACCCTTGTCACTATGTTTGGCCTCAATGCCGAGAGAATAATGAAGAGTACCAAGGTCTTTACTAGAAAATTAACAAGAGAGCGTTTTGATTATGAACATGAGGAAACTACCATTAGATCTAGTAAAAATTATATCATGAATATAAACAAGAAGACAAATGAGTTCTAAGGAAGAGCGAAAAATAAATAAAGATGAATCAACCCGACTACAGTGGAAACCTAGATTATGGAGAAAGGTACCAAAACGATGAAACTAGGCTCAAGGAGCTTGTTTGTGCCCATATAATGCCTTACAATGTCAACAAACTTGATTAAGAAACCTAGGATGAACAAACCCTTGAGCATGTTTCTTTTAAACTTCCTTAGTGAGATATCCATGTAAAGAAGCATTTTTGACATCTAATTGCCGAATTGCCTAATTGAAAGTTACGACTAAAGCGAGAAAGAACTAAACAATGGTTGGTTTAACTATAGGACGAGCGGTCATAGAGAAGTCTACACTTTCCTTTGATGAAAACCCTGAGTTACAAGTCTAGCCTTAAATGGTTCAAAAGAACCATCTGCCTTATACTTGACTTTGTATTTCCAGGTGCTTCCAAGAATGTTTTGATTTGGAGTGGACGGAACAAGATCCCATGCTTTATTTCGTAAAAGGGCATTGAACTCCTCAACCACGGTCTCTTGCCACTGAGGGTTCTTAATTGCTTGAGAAAAACACATGGGCCCTTAAACTACCGTAATCGTTATTAAGGACAAGAAATGTTTTGATTTATGGACACCATCTTTAACAAGGGTACGCATAGGATGCATATTAGCGGGCTGCGTTGGAGATGACACAGTGTGAGGATCAACCAAGCTACTAGGTGATGTAGAAGGTACTAGAGCCTGTGATGTGTGTGGAATAGTACTAGACAGCTCACCTAGCAAACGTAAGAGGAAATATAACAGTAGGGTTGAGTCAGTTGTGTAGAAGACTGGATTGAGTCACGATAGGGGATGATGCTTGACTAGTAACCAATGTAGAAGTGATAGGTGCAGTTAGAGTGATAGGAACTCCGTAAGCTTTTGGGAGAACAACTAGGGGAACCAGTGACACTTGACATGATAGACGAGTAAGGAAAAAAAAATTTCAACAAAATGAACATTGCGACAAACATTTACACGACCAGTTTTAGGATCAAAACACTAGTAGCCTTTGTATCACGCAGCATAACCTAAGAAAACGCATGACGTAGCTTGAGGAGCCAATTTATGAGTGGTGCGAGGTGTGATGTTAGGATAACATGAACACCCAAAAATGTGAAAGAAAGAATAGTTAGGGACAATATGAAACAATTTTTCAAAAAGAGTAGCATTAGTTAAAATTTGTGTTGGAAGGCGATTAATTATAAAGCAAGTTATACAGGCTGCATCAACCAAAATATTTACAGGAATATTAGAATGAAAAAATAGTGTTCGCACTATTTTACTAATATACCAATGTTTGCGTTCTGCCACTCCATTTTGTTGTGGAGTATCCGGGCAAGAAAAATGAAAACTAACGCCATGAGAATGACATAGAGCGGCCATCCTTCTATTGTTGACCTCATGACCTCTAATACTCTGAAAGAACTTAATTATACAATCTAATTGATTTTCAAAAAATGTTTTCAAAGTCAAAAAAAAAAAAAAAAAAGATGCAAATTTCATCTTTCCCTCGCATTAGATATAATCACGTAAAATGTGAAAGATGATCAATTAAAAGAATATAATATTTATGAAGGACCAAAGAGCAACCTAAGGGGGGAGTGAATTTGGTTCTTTTGTGATACGTGAAAAATTAAACTTTAAAACAAAAATGAAATTAAAAGTTAGATAATGAATATAAAATGAAAAAATAAAGGCAAGAATAAAACGATGCACAAAACTTTTGATAATGGTTCACCTCCGAACAAGAAGCTAATCCACACCTCAAGTCAATACTCTTCGTCACTTGAGCTTGTAACTGAGCTTGATGATCCTTTATTAAAACTAGGCACGGGAACCAACCTTTACAACTGGTCTTTTTGTACGTAAGCTCAAGATCCAACTTTACAGTCGATCCTTTTGTAACAAATAATTGAAATAAAGCAATGGAAGAATTAAAGCAATGAGATTCTTCACTCTTGCAAGTGTAAATCGACAATAGATCAAGCTTAACTGAAGTTAAGGATATGCCAATTAAGCTCAATGTTCAATAATAAAGAAAACTAATGATACTTAAAAAAACAAAACTCGAAATCAAACTGTTAAAGTGCAAGAGAGTAAGAGCCTTTTATTAAAGAATCCTTAGAGGATGTTGGATGATTTAAACCAAAGCATTCAAGCCTTATTTATAGGCAAATGAGAGCCTAGGGAACGTTCAAAATATTGGTAAAAAGATTAGGAAAGAAATTAAGTCAAAAGTAGCTATTTGGAGCTTATTCTGATCTGTGTGTCGACACATAGAAGCTCCGGATGGCTACTATATGTCTGTGTGTCGACACTCAACATGCCTTGGTGGATTTGAATTTTTTTTTATCAATTATCTTGATTGATTAGTTGTTTTACCGTATTAGCTAAGTAAATTGATTGATTAATTGAATACCGTATTGGATTAATTTTTGAATTAATTTCTTTCATTTTGCTCATTTAAAGATTGATGGATTTAATCAAGCTAAAAGATCACCCATTGAGAATTTGATCTTGTTTGATTTGGTCATGCTTTTTAAAATACTAATCTTGAAAAATATTTTTATAGACAAATTAGATTGGCTTAATTTTGACTTGAAGATTTTTTAAATAATATTTTAAAATCAAATTTCAAAAATATTTTTGTTAAAGCATCACATATCAATATTGTGATTTTGACTCAATTGATGTATTCCAATCATAAGTCTTAGAACAACAACAACAACAGTCCCAGTGCCTTGCGGCTCCTGCAGAAAGAAGGGTCGGGGGGGGGGGGGGGGGGGGGGGGGGGGGTGATGTACGCAGCCTTACCCCTTCCGGCTGGAAAGGAGACTATTTTCGGGGACCCCCAATCTAAAGTAGTTGAGTGCCTACAGATTAACTACCAATCAATAACCAATGCATTTTCATCAAAAAGTAGCAGAAAGGAAGAAGAAGAAGAAGGAGAAGAGAAGACGAACAAGAAGAAGAAGAAGAAGGAGCATGATCAGAGACTAAGCTAGCCTATAAGTGCTACACTTGAGGTTATGCCTACCTAAGGATCTTAGACTACCAGCCACTCCCCGCGCTACTCTACTCTGCCACCTCCGCTATCCTTATACTAGCCCTCCAATATGCCCTATCTGAGGTCATCTCCTCTCTGAGGTTTAGGTGGATCAGGCCTTGATGAATCGTCTCCAGCCAACTCTTCTTTGGTCTGCCTCTCCCTCTTCTGCTTATCACCTTGTTGAGTTGTTCACACCTCCTGACTAGGGCTGTAGTCGGTCTTCTGCTAACATATCCAAACCATCTTAGGCGGTGCTCCCTCAATTTATCCTCGATCGAGGCTACACCCAGCTTACCTCATATCACATCATTCCTAATCCTATCCTTCCTTGTGTGGCCACACATCCAGCGTAGCATCCTCATTTCTGCCACCTTCATCCTCTGTGTTTGATTTTGTTTCATTGGTCGACACTCTGCCCCATATAGCATAGCCGGTCTTACTACCATTCTATAGTATTTTCCCTTTGACTTTAGCGGAAACTTTCTATCACACAGCACCCCGGATGCCATCCTCCACTTTTGCCAGCCTACTTTAATCCTGTTGCTGACATCCTCATCCACTTCACCATTCTGGTGTATCATGGATCCCAGATGTTTGAAGCTCACCTTAATCGGTACGGTTTCTGATTCAATCTTAACCTCCTCGGTGCTGGTCGCGGTGGAATGGTCGAATTTGAATTCCACATACTCGGTCTTAGATCTGCTAATCCTTAAACCGCTCAATTCTAATGCACCTCTCCATAGCTCCAGCTTCTCATTTATGTCGGCACAGGATTCCCCTACCAGAACTATGTCGTCTGCAAAAAGCATACACCAAGGTATTTCCCCTTGGATATGTCTAGTGAGCTCATCCATCACTAGAGAACAGGAAGGGACTCAAGGCAGAGCCCTGGTGTACCCCTACTGTAATAGGGAAAGTGTCTGTCTCCCCTTCCCCTGTGCTCACATTAGTATGCGCCTCTTCATACATGTCCCTAATGACCCGAATATAAGGCATCGGGATGCCTCTCCTTCCCAACACTCTCCACAGTACCTCTCTTGGCACTTTATCATATGCCTTCTCCAAATCGATGAAGACCATGTGGAGATCCTTCTGTCTCTCCCTGTATTGCTCTATCGTCCGCCGTAAGAGATGAATGGCTTCTATTGTTGATCTCCCAAGTATGAACCCAAACTGGCTTTCAGTCACTTCTGTCTGCTGTCGTAGTCTCTTTTCTATGACTCTCTCCCACAACTTGAGGGTGTGACCCATCAATTTGATCCCCCGATAATTGGCGCAGCTTTGGATATCGCCCTTGTTCTTGTAGATTGGGACCAGTGTACTCTTCCGCCATTCTTTCGGCATCTTGTTCCCCATCAAGATTTTGTTAAAGAGTTTTGCTAACCAGCTAATGCCCCTCTGTCCGAGGCATTTCCATGCCTCAATGGGTATCCCATCTGGACCGACTGCTCTTCCCCTACCCATATGTTTTAGGGCTTCCTTGATCTCCTCTGGAGTAATTCGCTTACATTAACATGCGTTCTGATCCTCCCCCGCAGTCTAGAGCTCCCCTAAATCTATCTCTGCGCTTCCCTGGTTGTTGAACAGCTCGTGGAAGTAGGCTTTCCACCTAGCTCTAATTTGATGCCCTTCAACTAGCACCTGCCCGTCCTCTTCTTTAATGCATTTTACTTGCCCCAAGTCCCTCATCTTCCTCTCTCTTGCTCTGGCTATCTTGTATATATCCCTGGCTCCCTCCCTGGTATCCAACCTCTTGTAAAACTCCTCATATGCTCTTGATTTTGCCACACTAACTGCTTTCTTCGATTCTTTCTTGGCTTGCTGATATTGTTGTAATCATAAGTCTTAGAAAATAAAAATAAATGACTTTATGGCGCTTGGACTTAGATCTCGTTCTCTTCAATTTGTATGAATCTTCTGTTCAACTTTGTTCTCTTTTTCTCTTGATTTATTGTCTTAGAAAGCTTCATATCAATATGATTAGCCTTAATTCTTTCTTTCTTTCTTATGAGTCACTAAGAAACAAGATTAGAAAAATTTAAATATCATGACTCTCTAAATGATTGTTCCCATCAAAATTACAATATAAGTGGCTTTAGGGCCAACAATATCCCCCATTTTGATAATGACAAACATATGGTGTTTTCTCTTGAAAAAATTAAAGTTGAAGTATAGAATTCACCATAAAAATATTGACTACTCAAATCATACAGTTTCTCGCTTTGTATCAAGTCAACATGTACGAAGTTCAAACTCAATTGTCTTCCCCTATGTTGATGCATTGTAAGAATCATACATTCAATAGGTTAACATCAACATTATTTTTAACATTTCTCAATCAATCACAAACCTCAAACCATGCTTGATGCATTCTAGGAGTTAGAAATTCAATAACTTACTCATAGCGTCATTTTTATAACATTAAACGACTAAACATGAATCAACTAAACATCAATTTCTCTCCCCTTTTCGTCATCAGCAAAAAGAGAATAAATCAATTTAATGCAATGTGTTTGATATTTCTCTCCCTTCATGACATAGCAAGCATTTTGAAACACAAAGATTTGTCCAATGTTCAAACTAACATAGACAACACCAATATCTCTCCCCATTTGTCATCAACAAAAACCAATAAGGGAGGAGATTTATACATTGAAGTTCAAAATGTAAAGGTAGTTTTTACATATGTAGCTTGATATGTTAAGGATAATTTCACCTCTTATTTTTGTGATATAATGTTTCACCCTTTTTTTAAAAATATTCTCATATTCCTCAATAAGGTGAACATGAACAATTTTTCACAAAGCAAGATTTTTAAACGAAAAGTTCTGCAATTCTCATAACACATTTACAACTTTGATTGAAATTATGAACAAGAATGTGAGAGAATATTCAAGTTCTACGAACATTGGAGAGATCGAAGGTAACTCAATTTTGGTGTTTCCTTTAAAAAACGGTTTCCAAGCACTAATATCCTTTAGATTGGATAAGAATACTTCTACAATTGTATGCCATCATGTTAAATAATTGAGAGCCATTTTCAATATAACAATGCATATGAAATTAACATACACAAGTAATATATTTCATCATGTTAATCCATCTTTTAGTATCACCAACTAGTTCCACATAGAGACCTAGTAAAAATATCTAGTTGTTGATCATTTGGGGGCACAAATTTTGCGACATCTCCTTTAAGGTCATGATCATGAATCATATGATGTCTATCTCTATATGATCATGATCATTTGGGGACACAAATGTTGAGCCGGAGGTTTGGTTAAGCATATTGTACTAGCATTATTACCCATAATAAGAGCATGATAAATATGAATGCCTTAATCATCTAATTCATGCATTAATCAAGATATTTTAGCACAGTGACTTGCACAAGTAATGTATTTGACCTTTATGGAGGATAAGGCAATGTTCCTTTTTTTTTTTTTTTTTTTTTGTGACCATCATACAAACACATGACCAATAAATAGACAAGTTTCACAATTTGATTTCTAGTACCCTTTGAAACAAGTAAAATTCATATCATTATATCCAACTAGATCTAGGAAATCACAGTTGGATAGAACAAGTCTAGGCAGCAACTAGGCAGCGAAAAAAATCTTTTCTCGGAACATTATTGCGATTCTTTTTAGACAAGTATGAAATCAAAGACATATGCACACATTAAAGAAGATCTCAAGTTTATTCATGGAATAGTAAACAAGAGATCGAATCATACCTTTATTTAGCTTTTTGATCCACCATTTTATCATTTTCATCCATGTCTAGTTTGAGTGCTGAGCACATTGGGGTTGCAATTGTTTTCGAATTTTCCATGCCAAATTCTTAAGCATTTCCTTGATTTATGATAAGTCTAAATCAGTATATAATTTTTTTTATATTATATTAATATATTTTTAAACATTTTACATCAAATTTTTATTGCTTTTGCTCGATTTTGCTCTTTTTCGCTCATATTGCAATTTTCTTGCAAAAACACTCCTTTTATGCTAAATCTTGCTAGGTTTTATCATTAACATCAACAAGTAAGAGCAAATACACCAAACGAAAACAAACAATGGGCAAAACATAATAATTAACATGGCTAAAGCAAGAACACAACAATTTCATGCACAATACAATTGAACTTGCAAAAATGGGTAACAAAATGCACAAATCAAGTGCAAGGATTAACTAAAAAATGCATTAACATGTCAATGTTGATGTAAACTCTGAATTTAGGTGGGTCTAAGCTCAAAAATGTGAAGAAAATCAGCAAAGAACAGCAAGAACAGAGAAAATGCACCAAGCTCATCCAATCCATTTCAACTTGCAATTTTGGGTGGCAAAATGGACAAATAAAATGAAAGAACTTCTTAAACACTTCATTAACATGTTCAAGTTGATGTTAAAGCTGATTTTGGGCAATGCAAAGCAATAAAAAAATGAAACAAATTTAGTTGAAAAGCCATTGCAGAATCTGGGGGGCAAGGGTACAGGTAGTGGTGCAATCAGCTTCAACTTGCATTTTGGGAGCAAACACTCAACGCTTTTTACCCAAATTTGTTTTAAAAACATACTTTAACATATCTTAACTCAGCTTTTGCTATTTTTGGGGAGTGGAATTCAAAAAAAAGGGGAAAAAAAAAAAAGGATGAATAAGCAACACCGCTGCGGCTGCAGAAATTTGACAGATTTTGCACAACTTGCTTACTTTCTCCACTTTGGGTGGCTATATTATGCAATATTTTAGCTCAAATTCAATGTATACACCTTATACAACATGAACATGATTATTTTGAGTAGGTTTTAGGCGGTGGAATTTAGAAAAAAATAAAAAAATGGATGAACAAAATAGCTTCAGCAGCAGCTGCAACATTCAGCTAATGAGGATGAAGTTTGCTATTTTTTTGCAATTTTTTAATTCTGTCTCAACTACTATAAAGATAGGAAGGGTGTGGGATTGTTGATCATCAGATTTCAAAACAAAAATCAAAAGATTTGAGGGAGAAAAGAGAGAAAAACCGTGAGAAAAATGAAAGAAGAAGGAAGGAAGAAAGTTTGATTTGTAATTTTGTATTTTTAGTTCTTTCTATCCTTTTTTCTTTCCTAAGTTCATGAATTTTGTGTTTATAATGCTTAATATTAAGTTTATCGTGAACTAATTTTGTTATTCTAAGGCTACAATGTAGCCTAAGTTTCAATATACGCTTATTTCTAATTCAAAGTATTCAATGTTTAGGTTATTGTGTTATTGAAGTGTTTATCATTATTCTTCATGACTTTTAAATACTTGATCACCATTTAAAGCCTATAATGATTTATAATGAGTTCAAGAGGAGATTTATGATAATTGCTGAGGTGATAAGCACCACAAATTGGGCGAATACTGGAGAGAGATTGACACAATTTGTGTGGATTTGAAAAAAGAAAATCATATAGCTTTAAAAACTCTTTTCTTATTTAAATTCATGCACGAGAGTGATGGGTTAATAAGTTAAAGAGTATGCTAAATGTGTCTCGAGAGAGAATATTTAGAAAATTAGGATTTTCAACCATCAACGCACAGTAACAACTTGAATATTAAGAATAGAAAAGGCATATTGATGCAATTAAGGTGAAATCGGATGCCTTAGACTTAATAAACTCATAAAAACCAACAAAAAATTAGCACATTCTAATCTCGTTTTAACTTTTATTTCTTTTTATTTTTATTTTACTTTATTTCGTATCAAAATCCAAACTTTTTCGGTCTTTTAAATAGTATTGAAGCTACTAATTTTGGTATTCACTCAATACAATCCTCATGGGAACGACACTTTTCTCACTTCTATATTACTTGGTATGACTAGTGCACTTGCTAATGCATAGGAAAAGTCTGCATCAAGTTTTTGGCGTCATTGTAGTACAGTGGTGAGAATTCCCGCCTGTCACACAGGCAACCCGGGTTCGATTCCCTACAACGGTGCCAAAAACTTGATGTTGACTTTGCGTATGTGTTAGCAAGTGTACCAGTTGTACCAAGTAATATAGAAGGGAGTAAAGTATCGTTCCCACGATGATTGTATTGAGTGAATACCAAAATTAGTAGCTTCAATACCATTGGAAAGGCTGAAAAATTATGGATTTTGATATGAAATAAAGTAAAATAAAAATAAAAAGAAATAAAAGTTAAAACGAGATTAGAATGTGCTAATTTTTTGTTAGTTTTTATCAGTTTATAAAGTCTAAGGCATCCAATTTCACCTTAGTTGCATCAATATGCCTTTTCTATTCTCAATATTCAAGTTGTTACTGTGTGTTGATGGTTGAAAATCCTAATTTACTAAATATTCTCTTTCAAGCAACATTTAGCATACTCCTTAACATATTAACCCAATACTCTCGTGCATGAATTTAAATAAGAAAAGAGTTTTTAAAGCTCTATGATTTTCATTTTTAAAAATCACACAAATCGCGTTAATCTCTCTCGAGCATTCGTCCAATTTGTAGTGCTTATCACCTCAGCAATCATCATAAATCTCCTCTCAGACTCATTATGAATCATTATAAGCTTTAAATGGTGATCAAGCATTTAACACTCATGAAGAACAATGATAATCACTTTAACAACACAATAACATAAACATTGAATACTTTGAATTAGAAATAAGCGTATATTACAACTTAGGCTACATCGTAGCCTTAGAATAACAAAATTAGTTCATGATAAACTTAATATTCAACATTATAAATACAAAATTCATGAACTTAGGAAATAAAAAAGGATAGAAAGAACTAAAAATGTCAGCAGAAAACGGACTTCAGCCCCAGTCAGGAGGTGTGAACAACTCAACACAGCGATAAGCAAAAGAGGGAGGGGCAGACCAAAGAAGAGCTGGCCGGAGATGATTCGTCAAGACCTAACCCACCTAAACCTAAGAGAGGAGATGGCCTTAGATAGGACATGTTGGAGGGCTTGTATTAGAGTTGCGGAGATGGCAGAGTAGAGTAGGGCGAGGAGTGGGTGGTAGCCTAAGTTCTGTAGGCGAGCATAACCTGTAGTGTAGCACTTTTAGGCTAGCTTAGCCCATGACTTTGCCCATCCTCCTTTTTCTTCTTCCTCCTCTTCCTCTTCTTCTCCTTCTCCTTTTTTTATTTTTATTTTTATGCACGGTTATTGATTGATGGTTTATCTGTAGAAACTCAACCACTTCAGGTTGGGGGTCCCCGGAAACAGTCTCCTTTCCTGCCGGAAGGGGTAAGGCTGCCTACATCACCCCCTCCCCCCCCAAACCCTGTGTTATGTGGGAGCCGCAAGGCATTGGGACTGTTGTTGTTGTAGAAAGAACTAAAAATACAAAATTACAAACCAAACTTTCTTCTTTCTTTCTCCTTTCCTCTTTGTCACGGTTTTTCTCTCTTTTCTCCAGCAAATCTTGTGATTTTTGTTTTGAAATCTGATGATCAACAATCCCACACCCTTACTTTATTTATAGTAGTTGAGATGGAATTAAAAAATTGCAAAAAAATATCAACCTTCATCCTCATTAGCTGAATGTTGCGGCCGCTGTTGAAACTACTTTGTTCATCCAATTTTTTTTTTTTTTTTCTGAATTCCACAGCCCAAACCCTACACAAACGCATCATGGGCATGTTGTATAAGGTGTATAAAATGAATTTGAGCTAAAATATTGCATAATATAGCCGCCCAAAGTGGAGAAAGTAAGCAAGTTATGCAAAATCTGTCATATTTCTGCAGCTGCAGCTGTATTGCTTGTTCATCCTTTTTTTTTTCATTTTTTCTGAATTCCACTGCCCAAAACTTGAACATGATGAGTTAATACATGTTAAAGTAAGTTTTTAAAATGAATTTGGGTAAAAATATTTGAGTTTTTTGTCCCAAAATGCAAGTTGAAGCTGATTGTGCACCACCACCTGCACCCTTGCCGCCCAGATTCTGCAATGGCTGTTCAACTCGATTTTTTTCATTTTTTTTATTGCTTTGCACCACCCAAAATCAAAAATCAACTTGAACATATTAATGAAGTGTTCAAGAATTTCTTTCATGTTGTTTGTCCATTTTGCCACCCAAAATTGCAAGTTGAAATGGATTGGTTGAGCTTGGTGCATTTTCTCTGTTCTTGCCATTCTTTGCTGATTTTCTTCAAATTTTTGAGCTTAGAGCCACCTAAATTCAGAGTTTACATCAACTTTGACATGTTAATGCATTGTTTAATTAATCCTTTCACTTGATTTGTGCATTTTGTTACCCATTTTTGCAAGTTGAATTGTATTGTGCATGAACTTGTTGTGTTCTTGCTTTAGCCATGTTAATTATTATGTTTTGCCCATTTTTTATTTTAGTTTGGTGAATCTTGCTTTTAATTGTTGATGTTAATGATAAAACCTAGCAAGATTTAGCATAAAATGAGTGTTTTTGCAAGAAAATGGCAATATGAGCAAAAAAGAGCAAAATCGAGCAAAATCAATAAAAATTTGAGGTAAAAAGTTTAAAAATATATTAAACTAATAAAAAAAATTATATACTAATTTAGACTTATTAAAGTACCCTCAAACTTAAATCTTGCTTGTCCTCGAGCAAGGATGAACATTAAAGCGCAAGATCTCATGCTTTTTAAGAATTTTACCACAAGTCAAAGCCGATATACTTTAAATTAGAGAAGAATAATTGAGGGTCAAAGTTTAAGGTTCTAAAGGCAAAACCATCTTTCCCAAGGAAAAATCTGTCAATTACCTAGGCAATCGAATTCAAAAGTTAGCTAAGCAAATTAAGTTTATCTATTCTTTCTAATCTTAAGATATTCAAACCGAATAGAGGACAAAAATTATGCCACTCATAACAGGACTTATCAAGTATCCCAAAACTAATTACTTTTCCACCATTTTTTTTTTTTTTTTGAGAAATTTATGTAAAGTCAATTTCGGCTCATAAGCATATCTGCAATGAGAATCAAGCTCCGACTCCTGGGTGATGACCCATATGTAAGAGAAGCCACCACTGAGATGCCTATATTATGACTTCCCGATTATATCTTCAGTGAGAATCAAGCTCCGACTCCTGGGCGATGACCCATAAGTAAGAGAAGCGACCACTGAGGCGCCCTCTTAACGGGTAGCACATATATTTAAAATTATTTATGTGGCATAGCGGTGCTAGAGAAATTTTCCTCTCTTTTTTTTTTTTTTTTTTTTTTGGTGTTTGGTTCCTTGTTAGCTTTTTAGGTACCCCTTTTAGCGAGCTTTCAATGCGGCAACTCCCACTATAGTTGGCCCAGGGTACTAGGTGTTGAAACACCCCTACGGATCTACTTGCTCGAGGTACTAAGGCATGAAACCATCACACCATAGCACATATCCAAATGAAGATAGCAGTGCTTAGTAATTCACTTTCTCTATTATATTTTTCTTTTATTTAGACTTAGGCATAGCTCTTCAAAATCTATTATGTAAATGATACTCTTTATGCAATCTATTCAAATTTGAGCATCTTTTAATCAGAAAAAAAAAAAGAAAACAAAAGTAAAACAGCCATGCTAACTAGTGAAGTCAAATACCATGATTTCATCAAGATAGTGCCTTAGATTAGATCGTGTTTTGTGGTCAGAACACAAAAACGATTGATTCTCAGGTTATTCAAATCTAATTTAAAGTAAACGAGCTGAAAAGAGTAGAAATTGCCTAAAAAGTATGATGATAAGTTCTCTCCCATTTTTTTTTTTTTATTATTTTATTTTTGAAAGATAAATGATTAAAACTGTAGAAAATCGACAATCTTTTTGTTAGTCGACACTATTTACATCCCCAAACAAAGACTTCGAACTCTGGGAGGCACTGAAGGCGACTCTAAAACATAAAACAGGGAAACATTTCAAATAAATGAACTTTGTTAAAAAAAAAATTTTTTGTTTATTATTATCATTATTATTATTTTTATTATTATTATTATTATTATTATTATTACTATTATTATTATTATTATTATTATTATTATTATTATTATTATTATTAACATTACTTTTCCCACCCCAAGCTTTATTTTTAGAAAGAACTAAAAAGATAAATTGGGTGAGAGATACTTCCTAGGTTTGAGGATTGCTTTTTGATGGTACATGTTGACATTGTGCTACCCCCAAACTTGTTGCAAAATACTTGTTTAATCAAAAATAAACATGAGAAAAATAAAAATAATGAAAGAAAAATAAAATAAAATAAATAAAGATATAAACACTTGGGTTGCCTCCAAAGAAGCGCTTAGTTTATAGTCGTTAGCTTGACTTTCTTAGTGGATTATTTGACATTGTTTAGATGAATGGAAGTTTTCTGCTGCTTGAATTCTCAATCAATGTAAGGTTTCAGTCTTTGCCCATTGACTTTAAAAGTATCCTTTTTCTCATCCTAAATCTCAACCGTGCCATATGGAAAAACACGAGTTACAATAAAGGGTCCTGACCATCGAGAGCGCAGCTTTCCTGGAAAAAGTAGTAAGCGGGAGTTAAACAGTAGAACTTTTTGTCCCACTACGAATTCTTTGTTCAGAATGTGCTTGTCGTGCCATCTTTTGGTTCGGTCTTTGTAAATTCGAGTATTTTCATAATCCTCATTTCTGAACTCATCCATCTCATTGATTTGTCGTAACCTCTTTTCGCCTGCAGCTGCTAAATTGAAGTTTAAGGCGTTTATGCCCAGTATGCTTCATGTTCCATTTCAACTGGTAAATGACATGCCTTGCCATAAACCAGTCGATATGGCGACATTCCAATAGGTGTTTTGAATGCTGTTCTATATGCCCAAAGTGCGTCATCTAACTTTTTTGACCAATCCTTTCTAGAGGCACTAACTATTTTTTCAAGAATAACTTTCAATTCTCGGTTTGAAATTTTCACTTGTCCACTTGTTTGAGGATGGTATGGAGCACCCACATAGTGTGTGACTCCATACTTACTTAATAAAGCTTTAAGTTGGCGGCCACGAAAATATTTTCCGCCATCACTTATAATTGCTTTAGGAGTTCCAAACCGAGAAAAGATGTTTTTTCTAGTGAAGTTTACAACAACTCCAGCATCATTGGTCAGAAAAGCTGTTGCTTCGACCCATTTTGACACATTATCTACTACAACCAAAATAAATCTGTTAGAAAATGATGAGGGGAAAGGACCCATCAAATCAATTCCCCACACGTCTAATAATTCAACAACCAATATGTTGTTTAGGGGCATTTCATGTTTTTTGGAGATGTTACCTATCCTTTGACATCTATCACATTTACTAACAAATTTAAAAGCATCTTTAAAAAGTCTAGGCCAACAAAACCCAGATTGTAAAATCCTAGCTGCACTTTTTGTCCCACCACGATGGCCACCAGTTTCAAGAGAGTGACAGTGGCCCAGAATATTTTCCATTTCTTCCTGTGCAACCAAACAGTTAACAATGTCAGCGTACCATGGACAATCGGGATTCTCACTTACCATCATAAGATCTTCATCCGGGAATTTTTTGCTGATAGAGGGACCTTCGTCCTCTCGTTTGAGACGTGACAAATGATCAGCCACAACATTTTTTGGACCCTTTTTATCCCAGATTTCTAAATCAAATTCCTAAAGCAAGAGAATCCATCTAATTAGTGTCGCTTTTGCATCCTGTTTTGCAAAAAGGTATTTCGGAGCAAAATGGTCAGTGTAAACAATTACTTTTCAATTGAGCAGGTACAAACGAAATTTATCAAATGCAAATACTACAGCTAGTAATTCTTTCTTAGTAGTAGCATAGTTAATTTGTGTATCTGTCAAAATTTTACTAGCATAGCAAATTACATGAAAATTTTTGTTCCTTCTTTGTCCTAGCACAGCCACTACAGCATAATCACTAGCGTCGCACATAAGTTCGAAGTGTAAAGTCCAGTCAAGTGCTACAATTATTGGTGTTGACACTAGTTTCTTCTTCAAGGTTTCAAAGGCATGCATGCAATCACTATCAAAGTTAAAAGGAACATCTTTCATCAATAAATTGAAAAAAGGCTTAGCGATCTTAGAGAAGTCCTTAATGAACCTTCTGTA
Organism: Simmondsia chinensis; assembly: GCA_018398585.1. NCBI lineage: Eukaryota > Viridiplantae > Streptophyta > Magnoliopsida > Caryophyllales > Simmondsiaceae > Simmondsia > Simmondsia chinensis. Next base: position 25,780,544 of record JAGTTD010000007.1, on the reverse strand, counting down.
GAAACCCGCATGTCCTAGGAAACTCTGAATGACCTTGACATTGGTAGGGGGGTGGTAATCGTTTTATCACTTCAGTTTTTTCTCTATCAACCTCAATTCCTCCTTTTGAAATCATATGTCCCAACACTATTCCTTCTTGTACCATAAAATGACATTTCTCCCAATTCAAAACAAGATTAGTGTCAGTGCATCTTTGCAAAACCATAGAGAGGTTTGCCAAACAATCATCGAATGAGGTCCCAAAGACTAAAAAACCATCCATAAATACTTCAATGAAAATTTTCACCATATCACTAAAGAATGCCATCATGCATCTTTGAAAAGTCGCAAGAGCATTGCATAACCTAAAAGGAATTCTCCTATAGGCAAAGGTACCATAAGCACAAGTGAAAGTGGTCTTTTCCTGATCTTCTAGGTCCATGGCAATTTGATTGTATCCTGAATATCCATAAAGAAAGCAATAATACGAATGTCCTGCTAGTTTTTCTAACATTTGACCAATGAATGGTAATGAAAAGTGGTCCTTTCGGGTGGTATCATTAAGTTTTCTATAATCTATGCAAACCCTCCACCCACTGACAGTTCTAGTAGGAATGAGTTCATTGTTCTCATTTTCTACTACAGTCACCCCCCCCCCCCCCCCCCTCTCTTGGAACTACTTGTACTGGGCTAACCCATGGGCTATCGGATATGGGATAAATTATCCTGGCATCTAATAGTTTGACAACTTCTTTCCTTACCGCTTCTTTAATAGCAGGGTTCAACCGCCTCTGAGGTTGTACAGAAGGTTTAAAGCTATCATCGAAGACAATTTTGTGCTTGCATATGGAAGGGCTAATCCCCTTGATATAAGAAAGGGTCCATCCGATTGCTAATTTATGCTTTCTTAGAACTCTAAGCAACCTTTCCTGTTCAATGTTACTCAATGAGGCATTAATAATAACAGGATAAGAGTTAGAATTACCAAGATAGGCATATATGAGATGTGGTGGCAATGGCTTGAGCTCAAGAATTGGAGGTTTGCCTTCTTCCATTTTTTGTTGAATTTCAATTGCTTGAATGTCTTCCACTCGTATTTTGTGGTGCAAATCAAAAGGTTCGCAGCTTTCCAGGTGTTGGGCACATTCCCTTATCAACTCATCTTCCGTGTCGATGGTCCCAGATTTTGTTAGACATGCTTCAAGGGGCAACTTCGGGAATGTGTCCCTGAATGTCTCAGTGACCAACTCATCTACAATATGAACCTTAAAACAAGAATCCATGTTAGATGAAAATTGAATGGCATTAAAGACATTGAAGGTTACCTGTTCATCTTGTACCCTTAGGATTAGCTTTCCTTATTGTACGTCTATCAAGGTCCTTCCTATAGCAAGGAAGGGTCGGCCTAAAATAAGAGGTATCTCATGATCCTTGTCCATGTCAAGTACTATGAAGTCAGCTGGGAAGATGAATTTATAGACCTTCACAAGAACGTCTTCAATTACACCTCTAGGATACTTTATTGATCTGTCCGCAAGTTGGAGAGATACAGTGGTAGGCTTCACTTCTCCTAACCCAAGCTTCCTGAAAACAGAGAGAGCCATTAAATTTAAACTTGCACCTAAATCACATAAAACTTTATCAAAACTAATAGAGCCAATGGTGCAAGGTATCGCGAAACTCCCTGGATCTTTTACCTTGGGAGGTAACTTCTTTTGCAGTATGGCACTACATTCTTCAGTAAGTGCTACCATTTCGAACTCTCCCAACTTCCTTTTGTTAGACAGAATTTCTTTCATGAATTTTGCATATTTGGGCATCTATTCTAACATGTCAGCAAAAGAGACGTTAATGTGCAACTTTTGGAAATTTTTCGAAAATTTAGCAAATTGCTCATTCGCTTTTGTCTTTCTCAGGCGTTGAGGGAACGGGACCTTTGGTTTGTAGGGTTGAGGTTCAACACTTTTTTGTTCATTTTCGTCTTGGATTTTTGTCCCTTCCTCATTTTCTGCCTCCTAATTTACATTAGTAGATAGGTCAATTATGGGTTGTTTATTTGGCGTGGTTTTCTCTACTTGAGTTGGTTCTTTCAAAATTTTCCCACTTTGTAATTCTATTGCTTTTACTTGCTCTCTTGGATTAATGACAGTGTTACTAGGTAAGGAACCTTGAGATCTATCAGAAAGGTGATTTGAAGTTTGCCCAATTTGGGTCTCAAGGTTTCTAATGGTCGCTTCTTGATTGCGAATCAAAGTTTCTTAATTTCGAAGAGTTGCTTCAGTGTTTTGCATAAACTTACTAAACAATTCCTTGAAATCAGTTTTTCTTTCAGGGGGCTCAAAAGCTTGTTTTTGTATCCCTTGATTGTTCCATGAAAAATTTGGATAGTTTCTCCACCCGGGATTATATGTGTTGGAATAGGGATTATTTTTTTGAAAATTTGAACCAAAATTGGCTTGTTCATGGGTTGATGGGGCGAAAGGATTTCCTGTTTGGCATTCTATGCTAGGATGATTCCCTGCACAAAATTCACACGTTAGTACAGGAGAATTTATGGCATTCACATTCATGTTCATCTATTTTTCAAGCATTGCAACCTTAATAGTTAACCTTGTTATTGCATCCAGCTCGTATATTCCTGCAGGTTTCTTTTTCACTGTTACACTTGCAAAGTTATTGCTAGCCATTACTTCTAGCAATTCATATGCATCTTCTTGAGTTTTGAGGTTCAGCGATCCTCCAGCCGCCGCGTCCACCATCGTTTGAGTGTTAGGTGCCAACCCGTTATAAATAGTTTAGAATTGCATCCAGACAGGTAAACCATGATAGTACCACCTTCTCAAAAGTTCTTTATAACGTTCCCACGCCTCATACAAAGATTTCGTATCGTATTGTACAAATGAGGTAATGTCATTCCTTGTCTTAGCTGATTTGGCTGGTGGAAAATATTTTGCAAGAAATTTTTGAGCCAAATCATCCTAGGTGGTAATGGTTCCTGAGGTTAATGACATTAACCACGCTTTGGCTTTATCTCTTAGTGAAAACGGAAACAACCCTAAGCGGACGGCATCATCGCTGACACCATTATGCTTAAAGGTATCGCATATCTCTAAAAAGTTAACGATATTCAGGTTTGGGTCTTTAGGAGATGGCCTCAGATAGCGCACTATGGAGGGCTAGCATAAGAGTAGCGGAGGTGGTAGAGTAGATTAGTGCGGGGAGGGACTGGTAGTTTAAGATCCTCAGGTAGGCATAACCTCGGGTGAAGCACTTTTAGGCTAGTTTAGTCTCTGATCATGCTTCTTCCTCTTCTTCTTCTTCTTCTTCTTCTTCTTTTTTCCTTGAAACTCATTGGTAATTAATTGGTGGTTTATTTGCAGGCACTCAATTACTTCAGGTTGGGGGTCCTCGGAAACAGCCTCCTTTTCACCCGGAAGGGGTAAGGCTGCGTACATCACCCCTCCCAGACCCTGCTTTCTGCGGGAGCCGTGAGGCACTGGGACTGTTGTTGTTGGTCTTCACCGAGTAGACCGCCAAATTGAACAGTTTGTTGAATCATTTGTATAATAGCTGGTTTAATTTCAAAATTGTTTGCTTGAATTGATGGACGTCGAATGCTGGAAGTGCGCCCTCCAACAGTAGGTACAGTATAATCTTTTAAGGTCCTTTCATCATCATTTCCATTATTATTAGCCATGGTTTCAGTCCTTTTTGTTTTCCTGATTAGTTGAAGAGTTCTTTCGATTTCAGGGTCAAAATGAGTTATTTTGTTTGCAATTAAATTTTGCATACAAAGTAAAAATAGACAACTAGAAAGTTAAAGGAAAGGATAACAATAAATAAAAAAAAAAAAAGAAAGTTATAAAAGTATAACTCAAAATTCTAACAAAACACAAATTTTAACAAAAAACAAGAGGGTACTGACCCCAATGTTATTGAAAACTTAAAATTATCAAATTTAACTTTTAAAAACCCTAACAAAATAAACTTAATAGCAAAATAAAGATAAAAATAAACGCAAAATATATGAAAAATAACAACATAACACAAAACTAAAAAGAATTTATCTTTACAAATGAATCAAATGAAATTTTTCTTAAACTTAAATAAAATTTACAAATTATTAACAATTTCAAATTAGCACCAAAACTAGTTGGTATCGATATCACTCAAATAGAGACAATTCCCGGCAACGGTGCCAAAAACTTGATGCAGACTTTTCCTATGCTTTAGCAAGCGCACTAGTCGTACCAAGTAATATAGAATTGCGAAGAGTGTCGTTCCCATGAGGATTATATTGAGTGAATACCAAAATTAGTAGCTTCAATACTATTTGAAAGACCAAAAAATTTTGGATTTTGATTTGAAATAAAGTAAAATAAAAATAAAAAAAATAAAAGTTAAAACAAGATTTGAATGTGCTAATTTTTTGTTGGTTTTTATGCGTTTATAAAGTCTAAGGCATCCGATTTCACCTTAGTTGCATCAATACGCCTTTTCTATTTTTAATATTCAAATTGTTACTGTGTGTTGATGGTTGATAATCCTAATTTACTAAATATTCTCTCTCGAGCAACATTTAGCATACTCTTTAAAATATTAAACCATCACTCTCGTTCATCAATTTAAATAAGAAAAGAGTTTTTAAAGCTCTATGATTTTCTTTTTTGAAAAACACACAAATGGCATTAATCTCTCTCGAGCATTCGCCCAATTTGGGGTGCTTATCACCTCAGCAATCATAATAAATCTCCTTTTGGACTCATTACAAATCAATATAGGCTTTAAATGGTGGTCAAACATTTAAAACTCATGAAGAACAATGATAAACACTTCAGCAACACAATAACATAAACATTGAATACTTTGAATTATAAATAAGCGTATATTACAACTTAGACTATATCATAGCCTTAGAACAACAAAATCAGTTCATGATAAACTTAATATTAAACATTATAAATACAAATTCATGAACTTAGGAAAGAAAAAAGGATAGAAAGAACTAAAAATACAAAATTACAAACCAAACTTTCTTCCTTCCTTCTCCTTTCGTCTTTCTCAAGGTTTTTCTCTCTTTTCTCCCCCAAATCTTTGTGATTTTTGTTTTGAAATATGATGATCAACAATCCCATACCCTTTCTCTATTTATAATAGTTGAGATGGAATTAAAAAATTGCAAAAAAAATATCAAATTTCATCCTTATTAGCTGAATGTTGCGGCTGCTGCTGAAGCCACTTAGTTCATCCATTTGTTCTATTTTTTTCTCAGTTCCACCGCCCAAAACCTGCACAATTGCATCATGTGCATGTTTTATAAGGTGTATACAATGAATTTGAGCAAAACTATTGTACATTATAGTCGCCCAAAGTGGAGAAAGTAGGCAAGTTGTGCAAAATCTGTCAAATTTCTGCAGCTGCAGCAATGTCGCTTGTTCATCCATTTTTTTTCATTTTTTTCTGAATTCCACCGCCCAAAACTTGCAAAAGATGATTTAATACATGTTAAATTATGTTTTTAAAATGAATTTGGGTAAACATCATTGAGGTTTTGCTCCCAAAATGCAAGTTGAAGTTGATTGCACCACCACCTGTACCCTTGCCGCCCAGATTATGCAATGGCTGATCAACTCGATCTTTTTCATTTTTTTATTGCTTTTCACCATCCAAAATCAGATTAAACATCAACTTGAACATGTTAATGAAGTTTTCAAGAAGTTCTTCATGTTATTTGTCCATTTTGCCACCCAAAATTGCAAGTTGAAATGGATTGGTTGAGCTTGGTGCATGTTCTCTGTTCTTGCTGTTCTTTGCTGATTTTCTTCAAATTTTTGAGCTTAGACCCACCTAAATTCAGAGTTTACGTCAACTTTGACATGGTAATGCATTGTTTAATTAATCCTTGCACTTGATTTGTGCATTTTATTACCCATTTTTGCAAGTTGAATTGTATTGTGCACGAACTTGTTGTGTTCTTGCTTTAGCCATGTTAATTATTGTATTTTGCCCCTTTTTTTGCTTTGGTTTGGTGTATCTTTCTTGTACTTGTTGATGTTAACGATAAAACCTAGCAAGATTTAGCATAAAACGAGTGTTTTTGCTAGAAAATGGCAATATGAGCAAAAAAGAGCAAAATCGAGCAAAGACGATAAAAATTTGATGTAAAATGTTTAAAAATATATTAAAATAATATAAAAAATTTGTATACTAATTTATACTTATCAATTTACTTAGCTTGGTTGATGAAAATTCCTTACTTCTCTTGCATGAGTTGCAATCTAAAGAAGTAGTTGATTTCTCCCATCATGCTCATTTCAAATTCCATACTCATAAGATTTGCAAATTCTTCACAACAACATGTGTTAGTAGCACGAAGCACTATATTATCACCATAAATTTCTATAATGAGTATCATTTCTAAAGTGTTTGACTAAAAGTGTGGCGTGCACCTTCCCTCTTAAAAATCCGTATTACATCATACCTGAACTCCATCTTTCATACCAAACTCTAGGAGCTTGTTTCAATCCAGAAAGAACCTTTTTTGACTTTGTAAATGTGATTGGGAAATTTGTCATCCTAAAAACTGGGTATTTGTTCAACTGAAAATTCTTTTTCAATAAAACCATTCAAACATGCACTTTTCACATCCACTTAAAGAAGTTCAAAATTTTGAATGAAAAAGCATACAAGAGTCTAATAGCTTCTAATCTAATAATGGGTGCAAAGGTCTATTTATAGTCTATACATTCTTCTTAGTTATATCTTTTAGCTAGTAACCTTTCCTTGTTTCTCACCACATTACCTTCCTCAGCTTTTTTTGTTGTGGTAGACCCACTTTGCATCGATGACTTGATGATCATGGGGTCTATTGACAAGTTCCCACACATCTTTTCTCTGGAATTGATTAAGCACTTCCTCCATTACCATGGTCCAATTTGCTTCATTAAAAGAGAGATGAATGCGGCTAGATGGAAATACTCGGTCAATGCATGCCTTGTTCTTACACATTTGGAGGAATCACCAATGATTCGGCTTGAGGGGTGATCTTTCAAGAATTTCCAATCTTGTGGCAAGTCTTCCTCATTGGATTTTACATTTTCGTCATTTCCTTTCGGTTCATCCATTGGAGCTTCGAGTTTACCATTTTCTTGCTCCTGAGATGACGGTATGATGTTTATTAGTTTGATTACTATAGCATCAAAAATAACTCTAGAGGATAAGACATTAGTTTCATCAAAAACCACATGTATAGACTCTTCCCCAATCTCTGTCTTTTTATTATAGACTCTATATGCTTTGCTAGTTAGAGAATATCCAATAAATATGCCTTCATCCGCTCGAGGATCAAATTTACCAATGTTTGTTTTACCATTGTTGTGAATGAAGCATTTACCCCCAAAAAGGTTTGATATGTGCAATATTTTTTTTGTAAAGTTCATAGGGTATTTTCTTCAAAATGGGCCTTATGAAACTTAATTTAAAATGTAGTAAGCAGTGTTATTGACTTTAGCCCAAAATGAATTTGGCAAATTGTTTTCACAAAGTGTGTGTGTGTGTGTGTGTGTGTTTTTTTTTTTTTTTTTTTTTTTCCATGGGTTCTATATATACTTTTTTTTAACCACTCCATTTTGATGAGAAAATGTAGGAGTCAAAAATTTGTGGTGGAGTCAAAATTAATCACAACATTTTTTAAAATCATCTTTTTCAAATTCCCTTACATAATCTTCTAATTGAAACAACTGTCAAATATTTTTCATTTCGTACTCGTTTGCAAAACTTTTTCAAATTTATCAAAAGTTTCACTCTTATAAGAAACGAATAGGCACAAACAAAATTGAAGTAATGATCAACAATTTCAAGTCTTTATGCAAGAGTTCGAGATGCCTTAACATAGAAACTACATCCTTGGGTTTAAATGAAGATCTTATATATATATATATTGAAATGCATCACGAATATGAAATTTTTCAAATTAAGCTTAGGTAGTCATCAAACTTGATCATTTTTTAAAAGTTGAAATTAAGTCCATACCATCTTTAAATATTCTATGTCAAATTCAAGGATCATTTTCATTTGAGACACAAGATCATTCCACAAAGTTCATACATTCAAGATCAATTATATAAACATTATCACATCATAATTGATCAAGTAATAATTCATTCATTTAAGCATGTGGCACTACATATTTAAATGACTTGAGATTGCACACATTAAACTGTCTCACATAGTAGACTAATTTTAGAAAATTTTTCATAAGACCGTAAACAAGTAAACCATCATATATGTGTTACGTTTTCCTTTAATATTTGATGTAATAAGTTGCGAATTACTTGTATTAGTTGAATTGCATTGTTGGCGCCAAAATTAGTTAGGCAAAGGGGGTTCCGGTTGTTAGTTTTGGCGGGAAATAGTTTGATGTTAGGAATTTGAATTCTTGTTTCAAATTCCCTTTAAATAGGTTGATCTTGTGTATTGTTGAGGTATTCAATGAAAATTACTAATCTCTATGAGATAAACTTCTCTTCTCATCTTATTCTCTCTGTACTTTCTCATCTCTTTTCACTTCTTCCTCATCCCTTACTCTCTTTTCATTAGGTTAAGATCAAGATCGAATCTCGATCTTAACAATTGGTATCAGAGCCTCGTTGGCTTCACAAATTCAGATACAATAGCAATGTCATCCGAGGTAGCATTGGCAGGTGGTGCAACCACCAGATCGACAGCAGCCAAAGCAGCTGCCAGACCTCCGATTTCTGAAGCAGTTGGCGACAATGATCTTGCAGGTCAGGATGATGTCACAAATAATGTTTTGGAGAATCAGTTTAAGGCTTGGAGTGAGTACATGATTGATCGACTCAAGGTGTCACAAGTGGAATCAGTTCAGATGTTATAGCAGTAATGGGAGGAGAAGCTGGAACAATGATCTCAACAGGTTGAACTTAAGTTCCCTGATCAGCTCACACGACAGGCACAAGAGTTGGAGGAGAAGACTGCTATGAGGTTTGACCGAGAATTACAGCAATTCGATGTGAAATTAGCAGAAATTCGTGAGCAATTCAGGAGGCCTAATCCTCTAATGGTTCCGGATCCTTTGATACCAGCTAGTGTGCTTCAAGCTAGTCCCTCTTTGAGAGCTGAAACATTAAATCGTGAGGTTGAAGATGGAGTTCCAGTTAGGACTCAAGATGCTGCTAATCCTGAAAGACATGAACATAGTGAGCATGTTCAACCTTGACCTCCAAACTGGACTGAGGTAACAGAAGGCCGGACATCAGGAATGGAACATACTTTCAGAACTCAAGGAGTCAGTGCGGGTCAGTTAGACAGGCCACCTAATTCTTGGCAGCATCCACGTTTAGGCAGCAATGAGGATTCATCCAATAGCCGGAGTAACAACCTCAGACAGCCTCGGGTGCAGATCGATGCGTTTGATGGTAAGAAACCACATTCATGGCTGAGAAGGTGTGAGCTCTATTTTCTTTTTTATCACATTGATGAGTCAGAGAAAGTGCAAATTGCAGCTGTGTACTTGCTTGGAGATCATGAGGTGTGGTTCTATAGCTTGATAAGAAGTAGACCTTCCATTACATGGTATGAATTTGGCAAGGCCTTATGTGCTCGGTATAGTGATGAGGATGATAGTGATATTGTGGATAAATTTAATAAAGTGAAGCAAGGTTCAACCGTCAAGGGGTACATGACCTGGTTTGAGAATCTCCGGGCTAGCATTGTGACTGAAATTTCAAGCATCTGAATCATATTATGTGTCAGCTTTCATAAGTGGTTTGAAGCCTAAGTTGAAGAACTTAGTTAAAGCCGTTGATCCCATTGATTTGTCCACAGCCTTTGCTAAAGCCAAGCTTTTATGAATCCACGGTAATAACAGCAGGTGATGCCTCTAGACCTCGTGGAAGTACCTCCAAATTTCAACAAAATTCGATCAGAAATAGGCCTAACAGAGTGGAGGACAGACCGCAGCAAATGTTGTGCTTCCGATGTAATCTGCCTTACCAATTTGGTCACAAGTGCAACCCCAAGTTCCTCATGGCTGTGGAAGGAACTAATGTTGTTGAACACCTTGATAAGGAGGAAATTGCAGATGAGGACTCTGAGTCTGATCAGGAAAGTGTGTTGAGCTTAGAAGATGTTGCGATAGAGATTTCAGTTAAGGCTCTTACCGGTAATGGAGCTCATAGCACAATTCGGATCAAAGGAAAACTGGGTAAGAGGTCCATTATCATTCTCATTGATAGTGGGAGTACTCATAGCTTCATAGATCCTAAAGTAGTCAAGAAAGTAGGCCATGAGGTGATCAAAACTCACCCTCTCGCAGTCACCATGGCTGATGGGAAGACAATTACCACGCAGAACAAATGCCGAGGTTTCTCTTGGGTAATGTAAGATCGCAAGTTCAGCTACGACTTTATAATCCTTCCCTTGGGGGGGTGTGACATGGTGCTTGGTGTAGACTGGATGAGATCCTATAGTCCGGTATTGTTTGATTATGCAAATCTCTCGGTGTCATTTGATGTACATGGCTCCGAAGTCACTCTGCAGGGGATAGCCGAACCAGCTCACTTGCAAATAATTAAGGGGGGTAAGCTTAAGAAGGGCCTTCAAGGTTGTGCATACCAATGGGTGGGCCAATTGTTCTCCATCTCATCTGCTGAATTGATTGACATAACCAAACCAGAGGTGCAGAACTTAGTAGCTGAGTTTGAAGATGTGTTCGAAGTGCCTAAATCATTACCTCCTAAGAGGAGTTTGGATCATGAGATTTCTCTCAAGGATGGTATCAGAGCCGGTGAAGATCAGGCCTTATAGACACCCTCATGCTCACAGGACCGAGATAGAGAAGCAAGTGGATGAATTGCTTAAGACTAATTTCATACAAGCTAGCCATAGTCCCTTTGCTTCTCCGGTCATTCTTGTTAAGAAGAAAGATGGCACGGCAAGTATGTGTATTGATTATAGGCAACTCAACTCTATGAGTGTGAAGGATAAGTTTCATATACCAGTTATAGATGATTTGTTGGATGAATTATATGGGGCTCAAGTCTTTTCCAAGCTGGATCTTCGACAGGGGTATCATAAGATCAGAGTGAGTAAGCCTGATGTGTATAAGACTGCATTCCAGACGCATCATGGACACTTTGAATTTGTGGTTATGCCATTTCGCTTGACTAATGCACCAGCAACATTCCAGGCTCTCATGAATGATGTCTTCAAACAATTTCTTAGGAAATTTGTATTGGTTTTCTTCGACGACATCCTCATTTACAGTGCATCTTTTGAAGAACACTTGAAGCACCTGAGGGAGGTATTTTTTATCATGCGTAAGCATAAATTGTTTGCTAAGTTGGCCAAGTGTCCATTTGCTCAAACACATCTAGAATATCTCGGCCATGTGATCTCTTGTGATGGAGTTGCAACCGATCCTTCAAAAGTCCAAGCTATGATGGAATGGGCTGTCCCAATCACTTTGAAACAATTGAGGGGTTTTTTGGGGTTAACTGGCTATTACTGTAAGTTTATAGCTAACTATGGAGCCTTAGCCAAGCCCCTAATAGATCTGCTTAAGAAGGATTCCTTCAAACAGTCAGAGGATGCTCAAAAGGCTTTCGATGCTCTCAAAACTACAATGTGCAAAGCACCAGTTTTGGCTATGCCGGATTTCTCTTCAAGCTTCATTTTGGAGACAGATGCAAGTGGAAGTGGCATTGGAGCAATATTGTCTCAAGAAGGGAGACCTATAGCATACCTCAGCCAAGCTTTGAGTGCAAAACATCAAGCTCTTTCCACATATGAGAAGAGTACCTTGCCATCTTGCTTGCGGTTGATAAGTGGAGGCACTACTTGGATGGGCATCATTTGATCATCAAGACTGATCATCAAAGTCTTAAACACTTATTGGAGCAAAAGATTATCACAAGGATATAGAGAAAAGGGTTATTGAAGATGTTGGGGCTGAATGACGACATTGAGTACAGAAAAGGCAAAGAAAACTGGGCTGCAGATGCACTGTCGCAAAGTTTGAGGGCTGTGAGCAGGGTTCCCTTGGAGCTATTTTCGTGATTTCTCTTGCTTGGATGGAAGAGTTACATCAGTCCTATGAGAATGATTCTTTTGCACAAGAAGTTATAGCGGCTTCTAGTGTGGGCAAGGCTGACAATCTGGCTGCTGGTGCACACATCTCTGTTACCCGAGGTAGTATCAGAATTCAAGGAAAGTTGTATGTTGGTAGCTCTACTGATCTCAGGCACCAAATTATCAATGCTGCACACGATTCTTCATGGGGAGGTCACTCAGGCATTGAGGGGACCTATCAGAGATTGAGGCTTCACTCTAGCTGGCCCGGGATGAAGAGGGAAGTGACTAGTTTGGTGCAAAGCTGTGAGGGTTGCCAACAAACCAAACTTGGTGATCATAGATACCAAGGGCTGCTCCAGCCCATGCCTATTCTTGAGGGCATATGGCAACACATAAGCATGGATTTCATCGAAGGATTACCTAAGTCAGAGAGGAAAGAGGTGATTTGGGTAGTTGTTAATCGGTTCACAAAATCTGGGCACTTCATTGCTTTGGCATGACCTGTTACTGCAGAAAAATTAGCTCGTGTGTTCTTAGACAATATCTACAAGCTTCATGGATTGCCCCAATCCATAGTTTTAGATAGGGATAAACTCTTCACAAGTCTCTTTTGGAAGGAGTTGTTTGGGCTCTTGGGAACGACCTTGGCTATGAGTTCTTCATGCCACCCTCAAACCGATGATCAAACGGAGAGGGTTAACCAATGCATTGAACAATACCTTAGGAGCATAGTATTTAATCATCCTAAGGTGTGGGGAAGGTCGCTTTCTTTGGCAGAATTTTGGTATAATACCCATTTTCATACTTCCTTGGGCATTTCTCCCTACAAGGCCTTGTTTGATTATGATCCTCCCTCTCCTTTTGGGTTGCAAGGAGTTGGGACTAATTTGGGTGAAGTAGCTGATATGTTGCAGTAAAGGAAACATGTTTTGCACCAGCTGAAGCACAATCTCACAAAATCTCAAGCCCGGATGAAGTGGTATGCTGACAAGAAGAGAGTTGATCGAAATTTTGAGGTAGGAGACATGGTATATCTGAAATTACAGCCATATAGGCAATCAACAGTAGCAGTAAGGAAGAATGGCAAGCTATGTGCCAGATTTTTTGGTCCTTACAAGGTGTTGGAAAGAACTGGCAAGGTGGCTTATAAATTAGAGCTGCCACCCGACTCCTACATTCACCCGTTTTTTCATGTTTCCCTTCTTAAAAAGCAGGTTCAAACTGGTCACCGACCATCCTTAGCTCCTCCAGATGTGGGCTCCAATGGCCTTTTGAAGTTACAACCAGCTGCAGTAGTAGAAGAAGGGCCAGCAGCAGCAGCAGCAGGTGATAGGGTTCAGCAACTGCAGGTTAATTGGAGCAACTTGGATGAAGCCTTCACCACATAGGAAGAAAAGAATTTTTTGTTGAGTCAATTTCCTTCTTTTTATTCTTGAGGACAAGAATGTTGTAAGGGGAGGGGATTGTTACATTTTCCTTTAATATTTTGATGTAATAAGTCGCGAATTACTTGTATTAGTTGAATTGCAATGTTAGCGCCAAAATTAGTTAGGCAAAGGGGGTTCCGGTTGTTAGTTTTGGCGGGAAATAGTTTGATGTTAGGAATTTGAATTCTTGTTTCAAATTACCTTTAGATAGGTTGATCTTGTGTATTGTTGAGGTATTCAATGAAAATTACTAATCTCTATGAGATAAACTTCTCTTCTCATCTTATTCTCTCTCTACTTTCTCATCTCCTTTCACTTCGTTCTCATCCCTTACTCTCTTTTCATTAGGTTAAGATCAAAATCCAATCTCGATCTTAACAATATGCAAGGAGAAGAGTTAGGGCAACATTACTTATACAAAGAATTTTTCTTAACTTGTTGTCACAAAAAGTGTTCAACCATTGTTCTTTGGTTATACGACTTGTGAAACTACTATCCAAGCACCACTTTTGACTTTTCTTCTCCAACTTCAAGCATACATACATAAGTTAACAATCTTTTGGTACCCAACTCTTCTTGGGTCCTTTGTTGTTGGTCTTGTCCTTTGGTGTGGTCGAGATCCCTTTGGAACCCAAACCATCTTAGTTTTTCTAAAAAAAATTTTGAAAAGGACATTGATGGATGATATGCCCATGATCACCATAATAATGGCATCTTACAGAGTTTATCAATGGTGTGGGGCTTTGACAAAAAGTATATTCAATTTTTTCTTTCCAGCATTTCCCCATAACCAATTCCCTCTATATTATAAGTGGATTCAAGTCTTTCTTGACCCTTGAGAGACTTACTTGAAATTTGTGAGAGTTATTCTACTTGTTCTTTTAAAGACTCATTCTCTTTAAGCAATAATTCATCTTTATGAGATTCCTCATTTTTGCTTTTGTTTGAAACGAGCCTTTCTTCTAAGAATTGCTTCTAATTAATCAATGTTTCGACCTGATCATCTAATGACTCTATTTTTGCTTTCAAAATTCATTTTCAAGCTCAAACTCTAAACATTGTTTTGACTCTTTTTGTAGCTCATTTTTCTTAGAAAAGTATTTGTTTCTCAAATTTTAAAACAAATCATATAATTCATGAAAACTATTTATGAGATTATTATAAGACAAATCATTTACCTCATCTTCTTCAAGTTCTTCTTCTTTTTCAGATTTAGTGGCCATGAGACACAAGTCCACTTGCTACTCTTCACCTGTATGAAGGGATTCTTCATTGGACTTTCTCCCAAATATGGCTTTCAGTTTGTCCCAAATCTTTTTTGCGGTCTTGCAACTTTTGACATGATTAAACACATGGGGAGTAATAGCACCTAATAATTGGAAGTGAGCTTTAGCATTTTTCTCAAGCTTTGTTTTGTCATGTTGAATAAGCTCATTTTCAAATTCATCTAGAATTCCGTTTAATTTATTCATTGAAGGAACAAAATCAGCATTTTTTATGATTAGCCACAAGTCAAAATAAATAAACGTAATAAAAAGTCTCATCCCAAGTTTCAAATAGGAAAAGTTTTTACTGTCAAAAAGTTGAGGCTTCTGGTTGATTGACCCTCGACCAAAATAGGTTTAGAATTTTCCTTAAGGATCAGTCCAAGGTTGTTAGACCAAAAAAATTAGTACAAGCTCTGATACGAATTGAAGGCCCAAAGTGCAATCTAAGAGGGGGATGAATTAGGTACTTTCATGATAAGTGAAAAATTAAACTTTAAGAAGCAAAAATTAAATTGAAAGCTAGATGATGAATATGAAACGAAAAAGATAAAGGCAAGAATAAAACGATGCATAAAGATTTTGATAGTGGTTCACTTCCAAACCGGAAGCTAATGACTACTCTTTGTCACTTGAGCCTTTAATTTAGCTTGATGATCCTTTTTAAAACCAAGCTCAAGATCCAACTTTTACAACCGGTCTTTATGTATGTAGGCTCACAACCCAACCTTACTACTGGTCTTTTTGTACATAGGTTCAAGACCAAACCTTTACAACCAATCCTTTTGTAACCGTAGGCTCAAGATCCAACATTTACAATAAATAATTAAAATAAACCAATGGAAGAATTAAAGAACTGAGACTTCTCACTTTTTTAAGAGTGAATTGACAATAGATCAAGCTTAGCCAAAGCTAAGGATAGGCCAATTAGGCTCAGTATTCATCAATAAAGAGAACTAGGTATGCTAAAAAAAAAAGAAACCACAAAACCTCGAAATCAAACCGTTAAAGCGCAAGAGAGTAAGAGCCTTTTATTAAAGAATGCTTAGAGAGTGTTGGATGATTTAAACCAAAGAATTCAAGCCCTATTTATAGGTAAATTGAAAGCCTAGGGGACATTCAAAATGTTAGTAAAAAAGATTAGAAAAGAAATCAAGTTAAAATTAACCGTTTGGAGCTTTTTTAGATTTGTGTTGACACACAGTTGCTCCGGATGGCTACTTTATGCATGTCTGTCAACACATCCCTTCCGTGTGTTGACACCCAACACACTTGTTTGGATTTTGAATGTTTTTGATCAATTAGCTTGATTGATTAGTTGATTTACCACCTTAACTAAGTGAATTGATTGATTAATTGGTTACCATATTAGCTTAATTTTTGAATTAATTTCCTTCATTTTACTCATTCAAAGATTGATTGAACCAATCAAGATAAAAGCTCACCCATTTAGAATTTCATTTTGTTGGATTTGATCATACTTTTCAAAATACCAATCTTCAAAAATACTTTTATTGAAAAACTAGATTGCTTAAATTTTTACTTGAATATTTTTCAAATAAAATCAAGAAATCAAATTTCAAAAATATTTCTAAAGCAGTTTTGTTAGAGCTTCATATATCAATATTGAGATTTTGACTCAATTGATATATTCTGATCTTAAGTCCTCGAAAATAAAAATAAATGACTTTAAGCCGCTTGGACTCAGATCTCATTCTCTTCAATTTGGAAGAATCTTCTCTTCAACTTTGACCTCTTTATGTCAATGTGATTTGCCTTGATGTTTCATGGCTTTTTTATGAGTCTCTTAGAAACAAGATTAGAACAATTTAAACACAATAACTCACTAAATGATTGTTATCATTAAAATTACAACATAAGTGGTTTTAAGGCCAACAATTTATATCTAGAATTAGAGGGGAGGGGAGCTTGCCAAACATTAGAATATAATATATGTAAAGAAAGAGTAGAAGTATGCACCACACAATCAAAAGCTAAATGATGAGCTTTTCCTAAGCATCATGGTGCATAATGTCCAATAGAAGATTTATTAAACTGAACTAAACAATGTTTAAGCAAAATATTTAAAACATTATTTCCTCAATGACCTAAATGCCTATGCTAGGTATCTATAGGAACTAAGCATGCAACTTTTCCAATGTGATGTGGTAAGATTCTATATAACGTCGCATTACTGTGCATCCGAAGTAGAGGTGTCTCAATTGCCTATTCCTTAACACAAAACGAGTTAGAGCCAAATTCAACGACATAGTTGTTTAATAGAAAGTAGATTATCAGTAAGCCTTGGCACATGAAAAACATTAGACAAGTATAAGGGGTGGGTCTAGTTTGTATAGCAGAAGACCCAACATGTGTAACTAGAAGTACCGACCCATTATTGACTGAAATAGATTGGGATCCTAAATATGGATGAGAGTTGAGTATACTTAGCTTGGATGTCATTTTATTTGATGCCCCAGAGTAAGGGTACCAAGTGTAGTCAGGCTCAATAACTAACATTGCAGATAAAGAAGCAGAAAGATCAAGTTAGGAGTATCGGTGAAGACATTGAAGATCAATATGACCAAATTGTAGGCAAATCTAATAGGCTCCAGGTTCGGATCCCAAAATACTATCACCAAATTAACGAGGAAAGTTACCAGAAGGTCTTACCATTGAGGTGGAGTGAGGAGGAGAAAAACCAAATACCTAGTGCCCATGACAAGTCATAGGAGGGGGTTGACAGACCCCCTGGGAGAAGTACAACCGTGGCCACCATTGTGTTGGGCACCAAATCCAGTAGGGTGATTGTTGTTGTGAACCACCTCGACCACCAGTAGATGCATCAGAAGGGTGACTTTGAGCAATAAGAGCATGAGAATGTTTTTTAATGGTTGGTGATTGTGAATCCTTACATGAGCAGCTTTTTAATTTAGTGGAGACATCTTTAAATCTTTAATTGTCAGATTGATGGGTAATTGTGCAAAGAGTACCATAGGGGCCATATTAAGGGGGGAGCTCAAGTAAAGCATAACGGAGAAGTTCCCTATTGGAGATAGGGGAGTCAATGCCAGCAAGATCATCAGTAATTGATTTAAGTTCAGAAAGGCAGGCCTCCATTGTTTTATTGGCTTTGTGAAGATAGGCTAATTAGTTATGAAGGTCGAATTCCTTGGCAAGAGAATGATCACTAAAGCATTTATTAAGAGCATCCCACACATCTTTGGATGCGGGTTGAGGAATAACTTCATTGAGGATAGATCGGGCGAGAGTTGCAGCGATACAGGAGCATGGACTTTGATCCATACACGTCCAGGATGTGTAATTAGGATTAGAATAGATGAGCATCAGTATGAAGTTGATAAGGGGACGGGAAAGGAACAATGTCACATGGAAATTTTATCACAGCGTACAGAGTAGTCAGTGGGTTGTTTTAATTTGATGGTTACAAGGTTATTAGCCATTGACATAGAAAAGGAGGTATGGGAGGGTAGATATGTGGATGAAGAAGACAGTATGGGAGGGATATTTGGAGTAGAATCAGCCATGGTATAGACACTGATGATGGGGAAATAAAACCTAGAGTTGTGTAGCCGGTCTCCAATATCTGCGGTGGGCATGGATGCCAGAAGGGATGGGAGGACAGTGATGAAGGAGGGGAGTGTAACCGATGTTTGGTCGTAAAAAGAGATTGGAACGGCCAGGGATGCTGTTACAGGTGATTTTTAACCGGTGAAGGGACGAAGGGGGAGGCTATTAGAATTGGTGTCCTAGAAAGTTAATTATAAATATTAAACAAATAAAATTATTTTATTTATTTATTGTATGAATATGTTTTACAAGTCAAACATTAGTGTCAATATTTTTCTAAAATGTTCCATAAGATGGACGTTGTGTAAGATGACATATCAAGTATGGCTTATGTGGTAAATGAGATTGAGTCACATATAAACTTACATCATATTAATGGTATGTTCTCAATTTATTTGTTCGTAGTCATTGATAAAATTGGACAACTTGTCTTATAAGAATATAATACAATACTTTAGATAACTTGTCTTTGTCAAGTGGATAGGGATCCAAAAGTATTAAATTGGTGTTGTCTATATGGTTAGAACATTAAGCAGGACCACATGAATTAATTGTTTCTTTACTACCATAAGAAATAATTAATTATGTAAGACTATAACTCTTAAGCAAAGCAACATTCCAAGTGCCCCAAGGGCTCCCGCCTAAGCAGGGTCTCGGGGGGTGGATGTACGCAGCCTTCCCCCTTCAGGGTGCTACCCTGAAGGGAGACTGTTTCTAAAAACCCCCAACTTGAGAGGTGTAACACGAGGACTTCCGAGGAGGTAATCCATCTTGGTACTACTTTCACCCAAGCACACTTAACTTTGGAGTTCTAATTGGATCCGGTGCTTGTGTGTCTCTAAATCCAGAAAATAGTATGAACTCCTGCATGGATTGCTCGTTGCTTTA
Source organism: Simmondsia chinensis (assembly GCA_018398585.1). NCBI lineage: Eukaryota > Viridiplantae > Streptophyta > Magnoliopsida > Caryophyllales > Simmondsiaceae > Simmondsia > Simmondsia chinensis. The sequence goes on along the minus strand of JAGTTD010000007.1, from coordinate 25,761,301 downwards.
ATTGCCAAAAGAATTAGCCAAATTGCGATGACTTAAATCTTACGTACATTCGGTAACGGTATGAAGTGTTTGACGTTTGACGTACATTCCCCTTAGTTGATTTGCAAGCATACCAACAAATTCTAGAATTTTTGGCCAAAATATTCCATATGTTTGACGTTTGTAATTAGTACAAAAGTTTTCTTCTATATTATTAAATTGTTCGAGAAGCACGAGTCGGGAAATCTGGTGAAAGATGTGAGAAAATTAGGGATAGTAGCTAAGGGTATTTTCCCCCACATATATCTAATAGATGGGTTGATTATCACAGTAAAAGTCATTTGGAAATTATTGAATAAATATATTTAATTTCATAGTGCAATAATATTTTATTATTGGAATTAAATATTATTAAACGGTAATCAATGTTATCAAGTATTAATAATTAGATTTGCCCCATTTGGAGCTATAATTAAGTTATCCCAAGGTCCCTCTGCTAGCCTGTAAAGGCACACCGGTTGAAAATGAATTCATGAGTTGAAAAAATTAATTTTGCTAAACATAATTCATGTGATGAATTATTTATTTATAAGATAAATAAATTAATATTTACCAAATACAATATTCGTTAGATAAATTTATATATGTGAAAATTTAAACAAAAAATGAAAGCGTGAAAGTTCAGGGCAGGATCCGCGCGCCGCAGTTTGTGCCAACTAGGGCCCGGGTCTCTCATTCGCACCATTAGACGCTAACCAATGGTGTAGCGCCACGTGGCACATTATGATATAGCTGGAGTTGGTGATCCGCGCCTTTCGCCATTGTTGTGCCAAGTGGCACATGACGCATTTTTTCTTGGGTTTTTTCTTGGCATATACGACATAGTTTTAGATGCTTAAAAAACATGATTTTTATTTTGTTTGAATCCAACATTGAAAAAATAAAATTCTTTTGTAACTTGTGACCTATTGTAAATAAGGGTCTTGGGGCTTAACTTAGAATATGAATAATTCTCTAAAAAATATAATTTTTCAAAAAATTAAAAACAAGGAATTTCTCTTTGAAATTTGTTCTAGTAAATATTTCGGAGCCCACACTTTGCGTGTCAAGGGGACATTGCCTAGAAGATCTCACGGTCTCGATAATTCCTCCCAGGCAACAATTGAGGTCTATAATCCAACAATTTCTTATTACTTTTCTTTTAAAACCTTCCCTTAAATTTTCACGATTTTATTTGTGCTTTTAATTCAATATTTTTATACTTTGTTATTCTATGTTTGTTACATGTATATTAGAATAGAGATCCTTTAGATTTTATATAAAAAATTTTAAAGTTCTTTCTGCTATGTCTAATCGAACCAATCCAGGAAAAATTTAGTTTCCAAAATCAAAATTTTCAACATTTGGTATCTGAACAACCTTTAATTATATTCTTGATAGGCATAAGGTTAATATTAAGCATAAAAATGTCATTAGTAGAGTTGCAAATGAGAGAAATTGAGAATTTCATTAAAGGAAAGAATATGTGATTGTATTATTAAAGAGTTTAATAACTCTATTGCTATTCATCAAATTTAAATTATTTAAATTAGGACAAATTATAATTGAATTAAGTGAGAATATATATCTAAATAATCTAATAAAATTAGATATTCAAATAGTTAAATGATTTAGATATATACAATGTCGCATTGAATATCTAAAAAGATTTGATGTTTGGTCAAGTTAAAATGTTTAGATTATCACGGGGAATGTCTAATGAGATTAGATATTTGTTATTTAAAAATATTTCGATCTACTGAGATTAGGATTGAAGTTAATGCATTACTTATTTGTTTCAATTAAAAAAATAGAAAAGTTTAACATTGGAAGTGACATGACCCAGGGTCACGTCACTTTTTTTAATTTTTAATTAAAAATAAATAAATAGATAAGTAATTAATTGGTTAATTGGAATGATATTCTAATTAGGATTATATGATAATTATATCTAAAAGTATTTAGAAAAGTAATTAATTAATCCAACCTTGTTAGGCCTTAAGTAATGCTATTCAAAATATTTAATAATAGGGTACTTATTAAATTTTATTCACATATTTAATATTGTTTAAAGAGTTAAATAATTTTTATAATGTGAATAAAGTTATAAAGCCAAGTATCTTCATGAAATATTTGGCTTCATCTAGTGGATAAATTTTTTCGAATAGGTTTAATTAGATTAGAAAATTCAATAGCTGAGTTATTTGAAAAGAAAATTCTCATAGTGTATATAATGAGATTAGATACATAGGTTGGATAATTAAAAGAACCTAATTGGATTAGGATTTTATTTAATGGTTAAATAAAATTTAGAATGTGATTCTAACGTTGATTATAAGAGAATCAAACTTACAAGAATGATCCACCTTTTAAATTTTCAATTGGGAGTGAAGTACAAGAATTATTTCTTCACGGTCTTCATTGCTAGTCTAATAGTATAGTGGATGGGAACTACTCCCCGAGGAAGGCGTTCGTTTGCAAAATACAGGGTTAGACTTCTTAGGGATAGATGGAGATACGGGAAAACATTTATGATCGTGTATCAATAATGTATCTTGTTTACTTGAACTGACGTCTAGGTAATGGTATACACATGACTAGGACAGTATGTTAGTCTCCTAGGGAGCATTGTGATACTATCACAGAGCCCAAGGAAGAAATCGTGAGTTAAATATGTTTAGGATACATATTAATTTAGACTAGTTCTCACTACTAGTAACGTGTTACGCCCCTCTTGTATGGAGTAACTAGTAGACTTGTTAGCTCTCTGTTGTACACATACAGAGAATGGTTAGGTGGATTCCATGCTTTGTTCGTTCACTAAAATTTGTAAAAGGTTCATATGACTTAAAATATTAAGTGGAAGCGAGCTTCTAAGTGAATTCTCGTTGCCTCCGTTATTGGCCAAGCAGTATTTAGTAGGTGGGCGTGACTCCCCAAGGAGAGCATTCATTTGCAAAATACGAAGTTTAATCTTTTAGGATAGAATGAAGTGCAGGAAAAATAGGTGCAGCCATGCCAAAGTGGAGTACTTCGTGGACTTGTATGGATGGCGAGGTAGTGGTGTACACTTGACTAGAATCTAAATTGGAGTCCCTAAGGAGCTCTGTTGTATAACCTTAAAGGATGAAGGAAAAGTGGTGTGTTAAATATGTTTAGTAAAGAGTTTACTAGAAAATATATTTATTGAAAAATGGTCCCACCCTTCTAATATGTCAATTCGGCATCACCGATAGGGAGTTTTGGGTACTTCGGTTGGGTCACCATGGCATACATGTAAGTGTCGGATTGTGAATTCTGAACCTTTAGTGTTTGATAAAGGTAAGAAAAGTAACCTTGCATGTTATATGGCTTGTTTTACAATTATGATTTCAGACTGATTGTTAAATTATGCATTACAATCGATACAGTTATGTATGTTACATGTCGATACTGTTATGGTTGCTGTGATTTAATATGTCTTAGTACATGTGAGCACTAGTAGATGCTCAGGGTTCATTGTTATGCTGCTAGTATATCTTCTAGTATTAGATACTTGACTTGTCAACTATAGTAGAGACGATCAGATATTTGAGTGAAGTGTTTTACTAGGGAACTGGTAGCATGAGAATAGCTTATGAGAAAGATGATAGACACTAGATAGCGTTAAGAAAGTTCAATTCAAGAGTGTGTCATATGATGATGGCTTATTTAATTGAACTGGAACTCTTAATGCAAGTGCTGATAGCAAATCTCAATAGGATATGATTCTGACTTGCTTATCAAGGACTTTCGATCAGTTTATGCTGAAGAAATTAAGCTATTTGATGAAAGTGCATTTTAAGAAAAGGTGTCATGAGAACAATGGGAAGAGTCTACTTTATGCAAACATCTATATCAGAAATTAGGAACATCTAGTCGGTAAAATTAAACATGAGTCAAAATAGCTTTGTCTCTTTTATAAAAGCACTGGACATTGATATTTGAAAGAAATTGCCCAGATACTTAATACTATTGTAGCAAAGACCAAAAGCATACATGACAAGGTATATGATATAATGTCTGCTCTATTTGTGACTGGTAGGTAGTTCACTAGTGTTCTGGTGAATGGGCTTTCATTATGGGCACAAGGAGATGGTGGATTAAGTGAAACAATGTAGTTTTGTATTGGAGTAAATACTACAATATACTTTATAAATTTTATATCTACAAGCTATTTATTACAAAACAGGTTTTCAGTTTTTTCTTTTTTTTTTTTTTTTGTTGAAAAATATAGTGATTGTTGAGTAAATGAAGTGTTTATTTAAAAAGGATACATTAGTAGATAGTTGACTTGTTTTAATCAAAACTACATTAATGATGATTTATTAGTCTAATACAAGCTAGGATATGTGACCATATAAAAGAAGAATTTCCAGAAACTGTATAGGTTTTAAGTTGTACTCAATCTTAGGTCACATTAATCTAGTATGATTAAAAAATTGTTTTGATATGTCATATGTGATCATTAAGTAATAAAATGATAACTACTATGTGAATCGTGTTCGAACTAATGGTGCCTAAAAGAACCTTTAAGAGTCAAGGCAGTAGAGCCATTAAGTTGTTAGGACTTGTTCATAAAATATTTATGGACTGATAAAAGTTCAAGCAAGCAGAAGCGAATATTATTTCATAAAGTTTTTATGAATAACAACTAATTTGTTGATATATGGATATACCTATAAAGACTAAAGTCTTGAATTTTTTGAAAGGTTCAAAGAATTAAAGACTAGAGTTAGGATTAGTTAGGTAACTATATCAAACCATTTTGATTCAATTGAAGTGAAGTATTTTAGAACTCTTAATTTTTCCTTACTACAAATTATTGTAGAAAGGATCAATAATGTGCCATTGAATATGGTAAGATTCATATGATTAGTCACATCCACATATTGAAAGGTTTGTTATGTAAGAGGTTTTAGAAAGTGTTCCAAAAGTGCAGCAGATAGCTTGTATTGGATAGGTTGATAGTATGAGATACTGTGTCTCAACAGCATGATACAACTTAGACTGCAGATGATGTACTAGATACATCTTTAACTAGGTTATTGTTACACTAAGTATATGAGAGCTTTGGTGCAATGAGGGATGGTCAGGGTCACCTGAAGAATTCATGTCTTTAGTCTTAATGGTGAAGCATGATGGTGAATCTGATCCTTTGGACTAGAATGAAACTCTTAAGTATAAAGACGAAGACAAATTCGTTGGGGCACAAAAAAAGTTAAGTTAAAGTAATTGTATTTGATCTAAGCCTGGGAACTTGTAAAGGCATCAAAAGACATTAACTCAATTAGATTGGATCTGAATGGATCTACAAGTACAAAGAGTTGAGTGGACGAGAAGTTTGAAACCTTAAAGGCTAAATTGGTGGCAGTGGGTTATACAATAAAGGAAGGAATCATTTTTTATGAGACCATCTAGCCAGTTGTTGTGTATAACACCATAAGGATACTCTTATCCATAATATTTCATATGATGAGATATGGAAATGGAAGTCAAGATGGCATTTTCTAAATGGCCATTTTGGAAAGGTTATGTATATGATACATCCGGACAAGTTTGATGTCAAGAGTCAGGAGCATATGGTATGCAAACTAAGAAAGTCTGTTTATAGACTTTGATAAGCATTTTGTTCATTGAATAGTAGATTCAATGTCGTCTTTTAAGTCTTAGAGATTTAAACCAATGGTTAGTGAGCCATGAGTACACGTGTGGCATGACTAGAAAATGGTGACTTTCAACGTGTTGTATATAAAGGTGGCATTTTGGTCATTGAGAATGTTGTAGAATTGTCATGACCTATTAAGGGTTCAAATGTCAAGTTAGTTTAAAATGAAAGAATCAAGATGAGCACAATATGTTATTAGGATCAAGCATTAGCGAGATTCAAAGAAAAGATGTTGAGTTTATCATGGGTCGTTTGTTTTAAAAGGGAGTTTAGATGTTCGGCGTCAGAAATCCATGTTTACTCAATATTGGGAGTCATTTGATGGTGAAGAGTGAAGCAGTCTTGTATTGCTTACTTCGCTATGGAAGTCGGGTACTTAACAACTATAAAGTTGTTGAGTAGTCTAGTTGACTCATAAGGTTCCTAAAAGATTGAAGAATGTGACTTTAAGAATGGGATAGTGAAAGATCAGTACTGATATAGGTTTGTAGTTAAAGAGTTGATAAATCCCTAGAGGATAGGTATGCAATGCAAAGCAAATTCAGTTTAGGAAAAGTGAGAGACTGTTGGAATCGGTGTCCTAGAAAACCCAATTAGTTAGTTTTAAATATTAAATAAATGAAATTATTTTATTTATTTATTATATGAATATGTTTTAAGAGTCAAACGTGCATGTGATTGTTTTTCTAACATGTTCCATGAGATGGACGTTGTCAAAGATCACATGCTAGGTTTGATTTAAGTGGTAAATGAGATTGAGCTGTAGATAGACTTAAATAAATTAATGATAAGAGGTGGCCATGATCCGAGGCTAGAGGTCAAGCCAGGCCTGAAGCCCTGGAAGAGCCAGGCTTGGGCTTTCATCCGGCCCAAGGGGACCGACCCAAGCCCAGGGCCAGGACCGGGCCGGGCATGGGCCCTTAATAATATTATAAAATATACAAAAAAACTTAATATATAGTATACATCAAAACACTCATTTTGACAAAAAAGTAACTATAATTTTTATAAAATAGAACATATTATAACTTGTTAAAAAATACAACTATAACAATATAATAGTACAAATATGTTTTATGGAATGAAATGCATTATAACTTGTTATAAAAATTCTACTATAACAATTTAATTAAATCAATCTAAACTTGCTATGGTGGGTGCGGTACTTGTAGAGAAGATAGTGTCATCGTCTTCATCGCTTAATGATTCTAACTTCAGACGGTCCTGGTCTCTATTCACTGTAGCCATCCAGTCCTTCTAGTACACCGACATTTCTAAGGTGTGTGGCGCTAGCTTCGCTCTCTTTGTTGCTAGCAATCTACCACTCGCACTAAGAGCAGACTATGATGGTACTGTAGACATTGGACATGTTAGTATATCACATGCGATGGTGGAAAGCACCAGGATATTGGGTTTCGTATGATTTCCACTATTACAAAATATGAAAATGTTTATTAGACTCCTTTTGGTGGGAATTTGAGCAAAGTTCTATGCAAGTATAAAGAAAGCTAATCATATGACGTGGAACCTTGTCTAGCATTAATCGGTTAAACATATCCCACCCATATGATTGTCCTTGAGCGGAGGACAAAGATGATGTAGTAGAAACATTTGTATTATTTGTTAATTTTTGAGAATGAATTGAAAATAAATCATGTAAAGTTGCTTCAACATTATTAATGAAAGATTTTACATTAAAATTTGGTAGCATTCATTTGTAAAATATTTGGGCAAAAAATTGAAGACCCATAAGATTGCAAGGCTGATAAAAAAATTGTGGCAATATAGTATGCACTGAGGAATTTAGTATAATACTTCAAAATTTTTTGTTGGCGGCAATGGAACACTGCAGTGCAAGATTGGAGGAGTTCTCTATCATCTATGCAGCAATATCTACCAGTTCAAACACTGTATGAGGAATACAATCGGATCAAAAAATATGTTGGAGCCTCTTTACATTATCTATACTAAAACAACTTAGATCCACATGATTTATTTGTACAAATTCCTACAAGATATCCTTATATGTTATGCATTTTTCTAACATTTTGACCATTGATGACCACCTAGCAGATGCATCTAATTTAAAGGATATCCAAGAAATAGCTTGCGATTTACACAATTTTAAAAAAAATTTGTTGCCTAGTTCATGATATTTTAATTGCTTTAATTATATTTTAAAATTGTAAGAGAAAAACATATAAGTTGCATCTCATCCATTATCATTCAATGCAAAATATGACAAACGCAATGCAAGTGAAAACATTTCCCATCTAACATGGGCCTCAAATACCTAATTAATTGGTTAATAGATCGAGTGTTGTTAGTCGCATTATCAAAAGTAATGCTCATAATTTTGTCATCAATTCCTAACTCACGACATACATCCATAATGGTACTTGTGATTACATTAGAACTGTGGAGATATTCAAATTGGCGAAAATAAATAATTTGTTTTTGTATTATGCAAGAAGAATCAATCTAATGAGCAGTTATGCACATGTAGGGTGTGTCAGATTTACTCTTCGATGTGTAAGACATCAACAAGATCATGCTTGTATTCGTCTTAAAATTTTCTCGAAGCTCGTTTTTCATTTTTATATAATCTTTAAACGCGTCACACTTGAAACTTTTGCGAGGGAACATTTGAGGGGTGGGGTTTAGTGTTTCTACAGTAACAGACAAATCTAGGATCTTTGCAGGTGGTAAATGGCTTCTCAGTCGAAATGGCGTATTTCACTAATTCATATCTATTAGTCTCTGGTGACAACCGAAAGTTTGCAAGTGCACCATTCGTTTGTTATATGAGGGTTTGTTGGGATGTATCTGCATTTAAGTCGGGGCGGGCTCTCTGTAGGTGTCATTTTAAAGTGTAGGTCCCACCACCACGTTGTTGGATAAAGGCTTTTAAACTATTACAAAGTCTACAATATGCTTTATTATTTTCACGATCTAATGTAAAATATTGCTATGCGTGACTACTAGGACATCTACTAGTGGCAGTCATTAGGCTCTCAGAATTGGGAGTTTCAGTTTAATCGTTATCGGGTGCGGGGTTTAGAACATCCCGCACCACCTAATTTAGGATAACCTTGCTCGTGTCCATGTTCGTATTCTCAATTTAAAGTTTCCATGTATAGAGGTTACATGATGGGTTCTAAAAAATTACGTTCCTAGGTATTAAGCTCAACTTCTCCAGATTGGCTACTAGTACTACTACTCACTCTAAGGGCTTTAGGGGCCTAGTAGAGCTGGAACTAGATCGGCCGGCTCTAGATGAAGATGATCTATAGCCTTATCTTATTATTGTAAAAGTATGTTAAATAAAAACGACAAGTAAGAATGCAAGTAACTAAATTACTAATAAAAAAAAATTTCTATTCTAATTTTACCGAAGTAAAAATTTAAAGTTAAACTTCAATAGGCTTCTACGAATAGAATACAATTGACACTTCAAACAGTTGAGACTTGAGAAAAAAGAACTGGAATTATAGTGAGAGTAGAGAAAATTGGAGAGAAGAGAGAAATGATAATTGTTGTGCGGCAAAAATGAGAAAATTTAATTGATATTTATAGAGGTATGGGCGGAGGGGGGGGGGGGGGGGGGGGGGAGGAATTAGCCATTGGGCCCAAGGTAATGCCCGAACTGGTCAATTGGCCACTGTTAATATTTGCACAGGGTCAAATTATATGTTCGCAGTCAGTGAAGAGTTTGAGCAACTTGTCTGACTAGACTATAATATAATACTTTGGATGATTTATGCTCGCAGTCAGGGGTAGATGTTTAAACCCCAAATTCGTGGGAGTTGGGACAATGCTGTTTGGGGCAAAGTGCCACGTGCTCAACACGTGAGGTCCTCCTTAAAGAGAATTAGGCCTTTACATGCTAAAATAATAGCATCTTGAACCCATCATCCTGAGAAGATTATCACCCTAACAAGGGCGTCAACCACTCAAGGTTCGAGATGGTTAAGGGTAAAAGGAGCTCGAGTTCAAGGGACTACCAAAAAGGTGGCAAGATAGGTGATTTCCAAGCTTAAGTCAGTTACTTAGAGCGCAATTTCCCATTGTTAGGCACTAAATTTAATCTAAGAGAATGTGGGGCTTCTAAAGGGGACTTCGGCTAGAAATTTGAACCTAGGCTCTAAGGAATTTTCTTCAAAACCGAATCATGGACAGGTTCATTGAACATTCATGCCCAAGAAAGATCTTAGTGGCCTGATGTAGGGAGAAAATTCCATGGAATCAAGGGGCAGCCATTATTTAGTTTTATTTTTTTATAAATAAGGGACTTTGTGACAGTATGAAGTACTAAAGTGATAGTCTAAAGTAGTAAACACACTCAATGCAAAACTTCTTCAAGTTTCTTTACAACACACTTATGCTCTTTTCTTAGGAGAAGCATAACTTAACGTAGCTTAGCTTAGCATAGAACTTAATGTACTTGCTTCTTTAGTGATACAGTCTTTCAAGCATTAATTATGAACTTCCTGTTTTAATTTGTTCTCAAATTTCAATGAGTTAAGAATTAAGGCTCTAGTTTAAGGCTTTGACGACCAAGGCTTAACCTTGATTGCATTGGTCTTAGCACTATTGTGACTGCTTGACAAGTCAGGTGAACTTAGGCTCGCGCCATTAATTAGGGCTTTGACAACCAAGGTTTGACCTTGATTCCGTTAGTCCTAGTCTAGTGACCTTAATACGGTTTCTTCCATTTTAATCTTGTCAGGCCTAAACTCTTTCTAGTTATTATATGTCAAGAGTACCAAGCTTAAAAACCTGATTGACTTGGGCTTGTAAGTGGATTGCTTAGTTTTTGGGTTTGTCTCTACCCAAGTTCTTGACTTTTAAGTGTACGAGAAAAAGTCTCTGTGGACCTTTCTTGGTCACTGTAACTGCACTTAAGTTAGGTCTATATCCCTTTATTTTTCTGTCAATATATATACAAAAATCCATGAGTTAACAAGACTTCATCATCTCTAACTCATCGTGGATTACCATGATGTAATTGCAGACCATTTGCTGATGGTCATAACCAGGACGCCCAGTGCTCTTGAGAATGAGGAACTAGCGGGCTTAGCCCTAATTGGATCCCTGCATGAGCGTCCTCTTGAACAAAGCCCTACAACACGAAGGGATGAACCAAATCACAACCACGGCAATGAAAGCGGGTGGCGATGATGACATCCCTGGAGATGAATATATTGGGCTAGATGGCCATTCTCGCAAGAGTTTCATCGCTATGCTCAAACGCTATTTAGAAATTGTGGACCAAAGAGTCCAACAAAAAATGAGAGAAGCCTTAGAAAGAAAACGTTCTAAAATAAAGCGCAATCTAATGGCTCTGTGTGAAAACTTTGCCGCCATGAGAGCCATAAAGAATGGCGTTGGAACCTCAATGAATGAAAGGCTTCACGAGGAGACTAACAGACTCCTAGTTTGAAATGAACTCAACCTTTTCTTCTACTGTTACCTTTATTGCTGACGATGTTGCAAGACAGACTGTAGTTGAGGTCGAGCCCATCTTGGTTAGATAGATTGAGGCTTTCAAAGGCTTGGTTCAAGCCATTAGAGAGGATATCAGGCAATTCAGGCTTGCACCACTTCCGTCAGTACCAGTTGTATATCCTCGTAAACCTCCATCTGTTGGGAATGTATTTCTAAATTTTTTTTCCTGAATTGACTGGAGCAGGCGCAATGGAAAATCAAATAAAAATTCTTAATTTTAAATCTAAAGCCCTGACCTAATTAAAATATTTAATTACGTCTAAATCTTACTCTTATAAGTTTATAATATGACAAACAAAAAATATCAGATAAAATAAATATAAACATAGTACATAGAATAAACGAAATAAAGAAAAAAAATTAAATTAAATATCACATATTTAATTAAATATACCGACAGTGCGAAAACCAACTTCGACTTGAAGATCTGAAACTGTAAGAAAGTTTCTTGAAACCCCAAGTTCTTCTTCGCAATAACCTCTTCTAGAATCGGAAGTGTAGGCTCCCAATTTAGGAAAAATTTCGGAACAAAAATTTTTCTTTAAGCTTTCAAAAAAAAATTCAAAAAAATTTTGCAAAAACAGTAATTTAGAAAACCCCTATAATAATTTGAGCGTTCGTCAAAGGAGAAAACTCAGTTCCAAAACTATAAGCAAAAAACATAAAAAGTTCACGGCTCAAATGCATTCTTAAATAAAATAAAATAAAGGTTCGCTGACTTCACAATGACGTCAGCCTTATCACACGTAAGAAATGCGTACCAAAAGCCTGTTGCTGATGTCAGCATGGCATCACGCTTTTCTTTTTTTTTAATTAAAATGCCAGCGCCACATGGCGCTCCCCGATTAGGCAAGGATAAGCATCTGGACAGCCAACATGCAACATATGTCGTGCGCTGGTTGGCCCATTTCAGTGTACACAGATTGCAGCCTCTGTTGTTTCAAGCCGTTATTTTAAATTTTGTTTTTGTTTTGTTTAGATCCCACATGTATAATTAATCTTATGAATTATACTTGTCAAAACTAATTTATTCATCTTATGAATAAATAATTAATCTCATAAACTTTGTTTAGCAAATTAATTTATTCATCTCATGAACAAATAATTTTTCTCATTAATTCATTTTAAATATTTTTAATAAGTGCTTAACTTAAGACTTGCAGAGGGAACTCAAGACAATCTAACTCTAGATTTAAAATTGGTCAAATCTCATTATCATCTTGTGATAACAATTGATTGCCATTTAGTAAAATTTAATTTTACTAAATAAGCTTTACTGCACTCTAGAATGAAATATATTCATTCTTGAATTTCCCTAGTAACTTTAATTGTTACAATTAATCCCTCTAGTAGATATCCGTGAGCAAAATGACTTTAACTACTAATTTTCTCTAATCTCTCACGGTAGTTCCCAACTCGCCTTTCTTAAACTATTTAATAATACAAAAATAATTTTTATATTAATTTAAATGTCAAACATATGGAATACTTAAACCAAAGATTCAATAATCTCTTCGTGTATTTGTCAATCAACTAAGGGGACATTTTTATCTCCTCATAGACTATAGATTCCACGTAAAACAACTGTTCATGCTGTTACCCAATGTACGTAAGATTCAATTCAATGTACTTTGATTAATCCTTTCGTAACATCAAAGCAACGAGCAATCCATGCACGAGTTTAGACTGTTTCTTGGAGTTAGAGTTATTGTCTTACAGAATTAATTATTTCTGATATCAATTAAAGAAACAACTAATTCAGATGGTCCTACTTAGTGTTCTAATATTATAGACGACACTAACATGATGCTCTTGGATCCTTATTCACATGACCAAGACAAATCATCAAAAGGATCATATTACAGTCTTATCAGATGTACTATCTAAAGTTGTCACCGACTACTAACATACTTTGACAATATAACATTAGTTTGATCTAAGTTTATCTGTGGTTCAATCTCATTGACAACTTAAATTGAACCTGACATGTCAACTTGGACTATATCCATCTTATGGAATGTTTTAGAAAAACAATCACACGCGTGTTCGACTTATAAAACATAATTAAACAATAAATAAATAAAATAATTTCATATATTTAATATTTAAAACTAACTAATTGAGTTTTTCTAGGACACCAATTCCTACAGTCTCCCACTTGTCCTAAATCCAATTAGCCTTGTATTACATAACTAGCCCCTAGGAATTTGTCAACTCTTTGACTATAAACTTTAACCAATACCGAACTCTCATTGTCTTATTCCTGTGCTCGCATGCTTTCATCTTGTAAGAACCTTCCGAGTCAAGTACTCTAACTTTCGTAGTGAAGTAAGCAATACTTTACTCTTCACCATCTAATGACTCCCACTATAAAGGGTAAAAGTGGATTTCTGATATCAAACGTCTAAAATGTCATCTTAGAAAAAGACCAATGATAAACTCAACATCCTTTCTTTGAATCTCTTTTTTTTTTTTTTGATAAGTCAGTGTATATATATCAAAAAATCGCACCGGTGTATGCCCATACATGAGTATGAGGGGCATACCCCAAGCTGGCTGAAGCCTACAAACGCAATAAAAAAGAAAGCAAAACACGCAAAAGAAAACAAAGAGGAAATACAAAGGAATATCAAAGAAACTCCTAAGTACAAACCTCTAAAAGTGAGAATAAAGGAAAAAACAATGAGTACATCAATACATCAAAGTAAAATCCTAAGCGAGGGAGTCGGAAAAAAAAATCAGGATTTCTTCTTGCCCTTGGATTTCTTGTTGCTAACTTGAGGTTGCTTCTTCGAAGCCGCTCTAGTTACCCGACATTCAATCTGAGGCTGAACCATTGAATTCTCTTCAGGCCCAAAAGTAGTAGCAGTGTCCACTGTGTCAGAAGACGTGTCGTCACTGGAACTTAAAACGCAGTCACTTGGAATACTTGCTTCTATGTTCGTGCAACAAAAATCTGGCTCCACGAGCCTAACTAAATTTCCTTGAGCGTCAATTATTTCAACTGGTATTATAGCACAATTCTCCTCCTCATGGGTAGGTGAACCCGCATCCAACCTAAAATCAGAGAGGCCCAAGTAGTCACCGACCCGGATGGAGGACCCGAGTCTGGTAAAGGGACCCGAACCCCTGTTGGGTTCAGGTAAGCCCGAAAGGAGGCCAGCACCGCCATGGTGCTGGCCAAAGTGCCGTATTGGGCTATGAGGTCCAGTACGGTAGCGGGTCCCCCCATTAGCAAGGGGGGACCGTGAGTTTAAAACTGGGCCAAAAGGCCTAATAAGGAGAGAGACCCCCGAGCAGCAAGAAGAGGGGGGGGGGGGGGGGGGGGGGGGGGGGGAGGTGGGTTCCAAGGGGCCTATTGGAGCGCCAAGACGAGGCCCAGTAGTAGATGGTAGTGCAGGCCAAGTGGAAGGAGGGAGCCTAGCAACCGAAGGCCCAACCCGATCATCAACACCAACCCATTACGCAACCCATCATCCCTTAGCTCATTTTTCCCATCTCCAACAACCCTAATAAGTGGAGGCCCATCACTAGGCCTAAAGGGACCACTACCCTAATCATCAACCATCCCCACCCTTGGCCCATCACAAGAAGGCCCATTAGCCTCACCATGAGGCCCAAATTCCATCCCTTGCTTGGGCCCAAAGCTAGGGTCCACACCACCCCCCATGGTAGCGGCCACCAAGCCACCGGTGGCGTCCCTCCCTGCACCATCTCCGGCCACCTTCTTCCGAAGTCGGTTTTTGTTCTGACTCTTTTTTCCGGCCTTTTTTGCCTGATTTTCAAAGGAGGAGACGTCATTTATGGGGTCATGGCATGAGTGACCAAAAACATGGCATTTCTGACAACGTTTAGGGAGAGCTTCATACCTGACCTCTAATGGAAATAACTCACCACCACCATCAACGAACACTTGTGTAAGCGGTTCATACTTGGCACTGATGAGAACACAAACCCTAGCATAATTTAGTCTAGTACCCTCAAATGTTGACTTGTCCATGCGAATGGGAGTACCCACACCACTAGCAACAGCGCTGAGAGCCTCTTTCGTCCATTGAGGTGCACGTAAGCCATAGATTCGAGTCCATAAGGGTATGATAGCCGGATCATTCTTGGGTCTATGACCATGGGTCCAACACATGAGATTGAGACTAAAACCTTTGAGATGCCAAGGACCCTCTTGTAGTATCGTCTCAGAAGCCTCCAGGTGTTGAATCGAAAGAAATACAAATCACCTACGGAGAGTACACATTCCAAACCTCTAGACCCCCATAGTAGTTTTGTTAGAGCTAGACATTGGGAGTAAGCAACCCGACCTCCAATGAGGCACCCTACAAGGGTACGTTCCCACTTTTCTTCGGACTTGCTCATATCAAACCCAACGATAGATGTAACAAACTTACCATCGATAAGTTTCGGAATGACAAAGGATAAGGAGAGATCATCGGTACTAGGCGAAGTAGAAGCTTCCACCCCTCCATTAACCTGATTTTCTCTCTCTAAACGCCGTTCAGTTTCTTTGAATCTCGCTACAACTTGATCCTCAAAACATAATTGGCTTATCTTAGGTATTTCATTTTTAAACTAACTGGAAAATTAAACCTTAACATTTCTACATCATTCTTAATGAGTAGAATGTCATCTATATACAGCACTTAGAAAGTCTGTACTTTCTTATTATGTCGCTCATAAACTGTTGGTTCTCGAACCATTGACTCAAAATCCCTAGGACTTGATTAACCGTGATTGAATGTATTATTTAATGAACAAGATGCTGATTTAAGTCTACAAATAGACTTCCTCAGTTTGCATACTATATGCTCCTGACTCTTGGAAGCAGACTTGTCTTGTTGTATTATTTACGTAAGCTTATCAAGATTAACATTGAGAGAGTGTCATCTTAATTCCCATTCCCATACCTTATCAAAATGAGTTACAATGAATAAGAGTAGCCTTATGAATCCCCTTTAACATTGAAATTCCTCTTTTATTTGCAAATCCCTAAATGAGAATCCCCTTTAGTAGCGACATTGAGGACCCGCATTTCTAACAGAGTCTGTAGCCCTATTATCAGTGCCTCACACTTTGCCATGTTGTTGGAGCATTTTCCAACTAAAATAATAGCTAATTTAGTGATGATACATGTAGGGGATTCTATCATAACTCCAACTCCAGCATTTGAATTTCTCCTTGATCCATCAAAGTGTAATTTTCAAGGAACTATTTCCACCACAAGGAGCTGGTCTAGCTCTAGTTTAAGCCAATATGAATGTTTGGGTGGTCAGCAAAAAAAGTTTGCTAAGGCTTGACCCTTGACTGACTTTTGTGACGTATAAACCAATTTAAGCTGAAGTAGAGCAATACTCCACTTGTTCAATCTTCCCCTCATCAAAGGTCTATCAAGCATATATTTAAGGACATTTGTCTGAGCAACAACATATATTGTAAATGCTAGGAAGTAATATCTCAATTTTACTAATCCATAAAAGAGAGATAGACACAGTTTCTTAGTGGAGGAATATTTTATTTCCCATTCATTTAAGTGATGGCTGAGGTAGAACATAGCATATTCAAACCCTTGCTCATTATCTTGCACAAGCAAGCAACCAATAGATTCTCCAGAAGTGGAAACATAAATCTTCAAAGGTTTGGCCTACTTTGACGGAATGAGAAGTGATGGCCTGATCAAGTACTCCTTGATGGCCTTGAAAGCTATTTGATGTGGCCCCTCCCACTTGAAGCCCCTCTCAGTCTCGAGCCTTAACAGTGGAGAGAAAACTTTTGTTTTTCCTATGACATTCGAGACGAAACGTCTTAGGAAATTAACATGCCCCAAGAAGTGTTAGAGTTTCTTTTTTCTTGAAGTGGTTTGGCCTGTTGAATTGCCTTAATCTTATTAATATCCACCTCATTGCCCCTCTGGTGTACTAGAAACCAAGAAAATTCCCAACACGTATGCCAAAGGCGCACTTTATTGGATTCATCTTGAGGTTGTGGGTCCTCATTCTAAGGAATGCTTGTAGGGAAAAGATATGAATTTTGTTGAAAATTAAACTCTGATGCCAACTATTGGGTTCACATTTCTCAACTATGGTCACAACAATAGGCACCTATTAGAGCACTTAGAATAGGATACACTTCTCTCTACCTAAGCCCCCGGTCAGAGAGTCACGCTTCGTGACACCTCACGTGCGAGAGTTCCTGGGAATAGGTTTATCTCTATAAACCTTTTGCGCTAATACCGGTTGTTGGGATGAATTTCAAAAATTCTCCCTAAAGTTTATAAAGTTAACGCAGCAAAATGGGTTTAGAATTCATAACTCTAAACCTAGGGCCACAATTTAAATCCACAGATCTAAATTCTTAATTTAGATCTACAGGCCTTTTACTCTAATACATTTATAACAACACATAAACTTGTACATGCATAATAACGAATACTATAAATAAATAGAAAAGCGAAAAAGAATAAAGAAAGAAGAACAACCTGGAATTGCTCCAATAATAAACAAAAACAAGAAAATCAAGACCCCGCGATCTTCTACGCAATGACCTCGAGCTGCCCGGAGGGTGGACTTCGAAAAATATTAAACTAAGGAAAGAAAAATTTCAACGAAAATTTTTCTCTCCAATTAGGCCTCTAAAACTATTTCAGATACCCAAAAATATTTGTTTTAATTGAATGCCAAACCTCTGGAATATGTACCTCTATTTATAGAAGTATACTGCAGCGAAAAAAAATTAAATTTTTGATGTGGGATGCGTACAAAATAATTCTAGTTTTAATACAAAACACAGCGTTTCATTCATAAAGCAACTCAAAATGCTGCGTTTCAACAATGGTAAAAATCGTGCGATTTTTTAATACAAAATGCCTGCCACGTGTCGCACACCTATTGGTCTAACCGTGGTAGGTGGATAACCCCCCCGGGTAGCCCAACGCGCAACACGTGTCGCACACTGATTGGCTGCCTATGCGTGCCGCAGATAAAGCCTGTTAAAACGCGATTTTTTTGTTTTTTTTGCTTTGTTTTACACATGTAAAAATTCATATTAAGAATTTAATTTTCCAAAATTATTTTATTTTATAATTTTTAACTTTTATTCATCTCATGAATAATGTTTGGCAAAATCAATTTACCCATCTTATGGATAAATAATTCATCTCATGAATTCTTTAATATTTTTTCGATGGCAATAAAATACAGAGGCTTGTGCAGGGACATCATGGAAAATTTAAATCTAACTCGAAATGGGTTCAATTAATCATCTCATGAAATAATTTCATTGACATTTAATGAGACTTAATTGCACTAAATAAATCTCACTACACTCCAGACTTAAATTATTTATTCGTTATCGCCCTAATAGACTGTAATGATGACAATAACCCCTCCACTAGATGTCCATAACAAAGGATAATATAACCACTACCATTATCCTTCTCACATCTTCTCTATTAGTTACCGACTCGCCCTTCACTGAATAATTCATTTATACTTAAACACATTCACAGTATAAATTCCAAATGTCAAACACTTGGAATACTTTGGCCAAAGTTTGCGAACTATTCAAATATTTACGAATTAACTAAGGGGATATCTGTGTCTCGTAAGAAACTGTAGATTCCCTATTGAATACCTGATCCTTGTCACACTTCACGCCGCTACCCAGTGTATGTGGGATTTCAGTCATTCGTTTAGACCTTACTTATAGTACACCAAAGTAGCTAACGCTCCATGCACAAGTCCAGAATACCCTCAGGATTTAGAGTCTTCGTTCAAATAGTACAACGTGAATCACTCATTTCCGATAGTAGTCTAGAAATAAGTAATCCATATGGCCCAACTCAGTGTGTCAATCTTATTAAACACACTAACCTAACACTTTTGGATCTCCATTCACATGATCAAGACAAGTCATCTAAAGTGTCACGTTATAGTCTTGACATACAAGTAGTCCAAACTTGTCTTCGACTACGAGTCTTTCAAACAACAATCCATACCATTTGTTCCAAGTCTATCTGCGGCTTAGTCTTATAAACCACTTAAAACAAACATGTAAATTGTAGTCTGAGGACTACACCCATCTCATGGATGTCTCCCAAAAGTAAATCACATGTAATATAAATGCTCACATATACAAATTTAACTAGGAAGCAACTGGAACTTCAATCATATATCCAAAATAAATCTGGATTTCAAGACACCGTTCCTAACAATCTCCCACTTGTCCTAAATCTAATTTATGACAAAGCTCATACTCACCGCTTTTAAGTTTGAACCTAAGGTCTACTGTGCCTAACCCTTAGTGAGCTCAATTACTGTATTGTAAAGTCAGTAATACAATACTGCTTGACATTCCTCTCACTAATGGCTCACACTCCCAGAGTAAAGACATGCTTAGATGTCGAACATCTATCATTTTAATATGATTGGAAGTCTTAAAATAATATATCCAACTGGAACCAGCTCATCACTTTAAAAGATCAGCATATAATCTCTAGTCCTTCCTGAGTACTAGAGAGAACGCTTCATAGCCACCTAGTGCATCGGACCCGAGTTAGACTGACACCTACTTACTATACCATAGCATAGCAAACATCAAGTCTCGTGCAAAACATGGCATACCTGAGGCTCCCACTGCCAAAGCATAGGGAAT
The DNA here is from genome assembly GCA_018398585.1 of Simmondsia chinensis. Lineage (NCBI taxonomy): Eukaryota > Viridiplantae > Streptophyta > Magnoliopsida > Caryophyllales > Simmondsiaceae > Simmondsia > Simmondsia chinensis. The sequence goes on along the minus strand of JAGTTD010000007.1, from coordinate 25,741,428 downwards.
ATTCCTCAATTTCTCCTCCTCTTAAGGTGTCCTAGAACGCTACTGAAAAGAGAGAGGGACTCCATGCTGTACCTTGACAACGTCTTGTCAATATAAGTGGCTGAAGAGAGATCCAACATCCTACTCTTACAACCTTGCAGAAGCTTAATCCTAAAAGTAGAGTTGGCTTTTCCCATGTCCTTCATATTGAGCTTTCATGACAACCAAGTTTTTATAGCTAATGACACCCCCACATCATTCCTAATAAGTGGTATATTGTTGACATACAATACCAAGAAAGTCACTACTTTCTTTCAATGTTGTTTGTACATGCGTGGTTCGTTCAACCAATTGCTCAAAACTATATAACTTAATTGCTTCATTGTGGCTAAAAGGATCAGATTCAATGCCACGGTCAACCACTAAGGCTCCCTCTATGAACCTGTTAGGTATCCTGACAATCCTCCCTCCACACATAAGCTCTCGTGTACCTAGAACATTTTATTTCCTATCAGTAGGTGCATCTAATGCATCCACTATATCTTGAGTTGTGTCTAACTGTTTAGAATTACTGTCATTTTCCTTTAATACTATTTTGTTTTTGTTTTTGTAGCGTACTTACAAAATCCTTCTATAAGTGTTTGGCATAGTATTAAAAACCCTTTTGATCAAAAGACTATAGAAAAGACTGTCTTTGTTGCTTTTATCTACAACACCATTCTACTGTGGTATACCCAAAGAAGAAAGTTGAGATCCTATCTCATTTGCAATTAGGAACTCTAAAGACTCACCTAAAAAATATTCACCACCATGATCTAATCGAAGTGATTTAACTTGTTTACCTAATTGCTTTTCAACTGCAGTTTTTTACTCTTTGAACTTTTCAAAAAAGTTCGACTAATGTTTAATTAGGTAAACATATACACATCTTGAGTAATCATCACTAAACGTGAATAAGTACTCATACCCACCTCTTGCCTGAACACGTATTGGACCACATACATCTATGTGAACCAGCTCAAGCAAGCCACCAACCTTGTTGCCTTTACTCTTAAAGATAGAATTGGTCATCTTTCTTTCTATGCATGATTTGTAGACTGGTAATGACCTCAAGTCCAAAACCTCTATCAGTCCATCTCACCAGTCTTTGGATCCTGTTCAAATTAGTGTGACCTAAACGTTGGCGCCATGTGTAGCCCATTTCCCTTTCAAGGTGCTTTCTTTTAAAAGATTGAACAAGTGAAATTACGTTAGATTCATTTAAACAATTCCATGAGTTTTGATAAGGAAATAACATGAATAATCAATTCATTCATGTACATTTGCAAATAAATAATTTATTTCTCATATTAAAATCTCCATTATCAAAATCAATTGAATAACAATTATTCATAAAACAAGACGTATAAATCAAATTCCTGTGCAGAGAAGGTTTAAATAATCAATCCTTTAAAACAAAACTCTATCACTAAAGTTTAAGCTAACATCTCCTACACTTAAGACCACTATTATTGTACTGTCCCTGACCATCAGGTACAACACCCATCGTGTAGCCTTTAGACTAGCCTGAGCTCCTGTAACATATTACAGATAAGGTCAGTTGAACCTGAATCCACCCACCAGGAAATTGGTGGACTCTCAATTGCGCATGGCTCAAGTAAGTGAGATATCAACATACCTACACCAGATGGCTTAGCGGTCTTTGTAGGAAGAGTAGCTATGTACTTAGTTTAGATTCTTCTCCAGTGGCCTAGTTTTCTTGCAAAAGAAACATTTTTCTTTTGCTGACTTCCTTATGGACTTGGTTGCTACAAAAGCAACCTCAGCCATTCCTTTCTTTCTAGTAGGTCCCTTGTGAGTAGTGAGTAAGTCTAACTTATTTTTCAAGGAAAAGTAATTTGGTCCCATGAGTACATTATTTATTCCAAATCAAGTGAAGTTCGCCAGCCGTATCCATATCAAACATACTGTAAATGCAAACATTTGTGTAATAACCTTATATGAGTCATGTATAATGCAGTGATATATATTCTTTCAATTTAGCATATACAATAAGTCAGATATCCACCAAACTATATTATCATACATACAATGATGACCCAAATACACTATTCCTTACTCCCCGGCAGCGGGGTCGTACGAAGCTAGTTCAGGTGAGAACTATTCTCAATTAACCTGTTTTCTTGTAACTCTTACTGAACATAATTAACTCACCACTTTACCTTAGTCTCTAACATGACACAACGGAGCTCCTCGGGGAGGCTAATGCATCATGCTAGTCAAATGTAAACCATTACCTAAACCTCCATACAAATACACGAAATACTCCACGGTAGCGTGGTCGCATCGCTTCTTTCCACTTTGGTTTATCCTAAAGAAGTCTAACCCTGTAATTTGTACACCGACATCCTCCGCAGGGAGGTCTATTGATCTACTATGCCGCTAGACCGATAATGGAGACCGTGAGGTTACAACAATTGAAACCTCGCTCCCACTTGATTTTTAAACCAGTGGTTTTTTAATTAACTTGCATTTGCAACCTAGATTATCTCATAATCCCCTTTCAAATCTCATTCTAAAATGAACCAAAATTAATTTATTTATTTATTTAAAAATACTATCATTTTACAATATAGACTATCTCATAATCTTGCATTAGAATCTCATTCTAAAATCAATCAATAAAATTAATTACTTAATTTTAATTAAAACAATACCAACATATAATTTAGATTATCACATAATCTACTTTTCAAAATCTAATTCAAAAATTAAATTAAAATAATTTTATTTAAAATCAATAGTGATTTTGTGCTTACACTATCCCGTTGTCTATTTCAAAATCTTATTCTAAAAAAAAAACAAACTTTAGACTATCTCATAGTCTATTTTAGAATCTTATTCCACAATAATATCAATTAACTTTATTTAAAATAACACTGATTTATAACTTAAATTATCTCATAATTTAATTTAGAATCTCATTCTAAAAGAAAATTAATTAACAAAATAATTAATTTATAATTATTATGTAAATCAGTACTAACACCTACACGCCCCAAAAATAAAAAAAACCCTTTTTTTTTAATATACGCTGACGTCAGTGCCACGTCAGCACTGTCGTCAGCGTCAGCAAGTGACGACAGATGCTGGCGTCAGTTGTCTGACGTCATCAGAGATATATATATATATATATATATATATATATATATATATATATATATATATATATATATATATATAATTTTACTTTTAAAATAAATTGAGTCTAATCTCATTAAATCAATTTTATCTATTATGAAAAATATTTGAATCTAATCTTATTAGATCAATTTTGTCCGATTTCATAAATCATGACAGATAACATACAATCTCATTATATGAACAATATAATCGTAAATTTATGGGTTGTTCCGAATTAACGATTAATTCATTAACGATTTGAACAATTTAAATCGTTACTGTAAATAACCTAGTTAACTATTAAATCTTTTAACTGATTTAAACAATTTAAATCGATACTTTAAATAACCTAGCTAATTATTAACTCTTTTAACCAATTTAAAAAATTTAAATCGTTACATTAAAATATTCTAATTAACAATTAACTACTTTAATTATTTAAACAATTTAAATCACTAATTCAAATAATAATCTAAATTAGCCGTTAATTCTTTATTGATTTAAACAATTTAAATCGAATCCTCAAATTAAACTAACTTTCCTTCTTAATAAAATCTCTATTTTATTAAATCGCCAATCTATTTATTTCGATTTTATTATACCTAGTCATTTATATTATGATTGTAATCAGAGTCCGGCTCTGATACCAATTATTGGGAAAAGATATGAATCTTGTTGAAAAATAAACTCTGATGCCGACTATTGGGTTCACAGTTCTCAACTATGGCCACAATAATAGGCACCTATTAGAGCACTTAGAATAGAAGACTCTTCTCTCTATCTAAGCCCCCAGTCTGAGAGTCACGCTTCCTGACACCTCACGTGTGAGAGTTCCAGGGAATAGGTTGATCTCTATAAACCCTTTGCCCTAATACCGGTTGATGGGATGAATTTCAAAAATTCTCCCTAAAGTTTATAAAGTTTATGCAGCGGAACAGGTTTATAATTCATAACTCTAAACCTAGGGTTGATTTAAAATTTCTAATTTTAAATCTTCTAACTTAAATTCATAATTTAAATCAACATATCTAAATTTTTAATTTAGATCTATAGGCTTTTTACTCTAATTGATTCATAGCAGCACATAAACTTGTACATGCATAATAACGAGTACTATAAATAAATAGAAAAACGAAAAAGAATAAAGAAAGAAGAACATACCTGAAATTGCTCCAATAATAAAGAAAACCAAGAAAGTCGAGACCCCGCGATCTTCTACGCAATGACCTCGAATTGCCCAGAGGGTGGGCTCTAAAAAATATTAAACTGAGGAAAGAAAAATTTCAACGAAAATTTTTCTCTCAATTTAGGTCTCTGAAACAATTTCAGGAACCAAAAAATATTTATTTTGATTGAATGCCAAACCTCTGGAATCGGTACCTCTATTTATAGGAGTATACCGGAGCGAAAAAATAATTTTTTTTGATGTGGGATGCGGACAAAATAATTCCAGTTTTAATACAAAACGCAACGTTTCATTCAAAAAGCGACTCAAAACGCTGCGTTTCAACAATGGCCAAAATCGCACGATTTTTTAATTCAAAACGCTTGCCACGTGTGGCACGCCTATTGGTCCAAACCGTCGCACGCTGATTGGATGCTTATGCGCGTCGCGGATAAAGCCTGTTAAAACGCTATTTTTCTTCTTTTTTTGTTTTGCTTTATTTCACACATGTAAAAATTCATCTTATGAATTTTAATTTTCCAAAATTTTTTTATTTTATAATTTTCAAATTTTATTCATCTCAAGAATAAAGTTTGGCAAAATTAATTTTCCCATCTTATGGATAAATTATTCGTCTCATGAATTCTTTAATATTTTTCTGATGGCAATAAAATACCGAGGCTTGCGCAGGGACCTCAGGGACAATTTAAATCTAGCTCCAAATGAGTTAAATTAATCATCTCATGAAAAATTTAATTACCATTTAATGAGACTTAATTCCACTAAATAAATCTCACAGCACTCCAGACTTAAATTATTTATTCGATATCTCCCTAATAGATTGTAATAATAACAACAACCCCTCCACTAGATGTCCATGACAAAAAATAAATATAACCACTACCATTATCCTTCTCACAACTTCTCCATTAGTTATCGGCTCGTCCTTCTCTAAATAATTCATTTATACTTGAACACATTCACAGTATAAATTCCAAATGTCAAATACTTGGAATACTTTGGCCAAGGTTTTTGAACTATTCAAATATTTGAGAATCAACTAAGGGGACATCTGTATCTCATAAGAGACTATAGATTCCCTATTGAATGTCGGATCCTTGTCACACTTCACGCCACTACCCAGTGTACGTGGGATTTCAGTCATTCGTTTAGATCTTACTTATAGTACGCCAAAGTAACCAACGCTCCATGCACAGGTCCAAAATACCCTCAGGATTTAGAGTTGTTGTTCAAACAGTACAACGTGAATCACTCATTTCCGATAGTAGTCTAGAAATAAGTAATCCACATAGTCCAACTTAGTGTGTCAATCTTATGAAACAAACTAACCTAACACTTTTTGATCTCCATCCACATAACCAAGACAAGTCATCCAAAGTGTCACGTTATAGTCTTGACATACAAGTGGTCTAAACTTGTCTTCGACTACGAGTCTTTCAAACAATAATCCATACCATTTGTTCCAAGTCTATCTCTGACTTAGTCTCATAAACCACTTAGAACAAACATGTAAATTATAGTATGAGGACTACACCCCTCTCATGGATGTCTCCCAAAAGAAAATCACATGTAGTATAAATGCTCACATACATAAATTTAACTAGGAAACGACTTGAACTTTAATAATATATCCAGAATAAATCTGGATTTCAGGACATTGTCCCCCCCCCCCCCCCCCCAAACACCAAAAGTCTTTCAAATATTTGACTTGGGATTTTGATTTGACCAAGATATTGTCAAAGTACACTTCATGGTCTTGTCGATGTGGTCAAGAAATATCATGTCCATGACTCTTCGGTAGGTGGCGCCAGCACTTCTTAAACCAAATAGCAGAGCAACCCAATTGAAGGTTCCTATTGACCCAAGACCCCTGAACACTGTCTTATGAGTATCCTCCGAAGCTATCATAACTTGGTAGTACCCATAGTAGCCATTTGTAAAAGAGAAGATGTCATGCATTGAGGCTAAATAAATGAGCAAGTTAGCAATTGACATTGGGTATTTATCTTTTGGGGGGCCTGTGTTTAGATCTCTTAAATCAATATAGACCAATTTTGCCCCTTTTTTTAACGATAAGAATAATGTTTGCCTCCAATTCAACATTCCTTATAGTCCTGAAAAATTTGGCTTTTAAGAGTCTTTCAATGTCCTCTTTGACCAAATCAATAACTTGTTGGGACATTCTCCTGTGGGACTAAATGATTGGCCTCGAGCCTGGCTTAATAAGAAGCATATGCTCAACCACCTTTTTGTCTAGGCCAGGCATCTTGCGATGGTCCCAAGCAAAGCAATCCTTGAACTCACGAAGTGAGGTCAAATATTGCACTCTCTACTTCCTAGAAAGCAAAGCACTCAGATACGTAGGTCTTGGGTCTTCTGCTGAGCCCGAGTTAACCTCGAGAAGGGGGCCTTGAACTTCAGCCCTTAAATCCCCCATCTTCACTGGTGCTTCTCTTAAGTCAAATAGTTCCAGCTCCTTTTCTTATGTCATCTGGACCTCAAAGCCTTTCAATGGCAGTTTAGCTCGAAGTTGATCCTCAGCATGCCCAGCCAAGAGCTTCACTAGTGTTGAGGAAATGGCCTCTTGGGCCATTAATGGGAGGTCTTGGCTCCATCGCATAAAGGTTCTAGCATTTCCATGGAGTCTCCTTCTTCAAGAAAGGCCTTCATCCATTCCAAATTATTAAAGTCTTCAAACACGACCTCAACTTCACCCACCTCTACTTCAGTGAGTGGGCTGTCAAGGATGGCTATTCTATCTTGTTGTTAGGAAATCTATGTAGTGGTCCTTTTGACGTTAAGTGGTCCTATGCCATCTTCATAAAATTTTGCCTTGACATAGTTTGAGCAAGCCATGAAAGGCCTGTTATCTGCCATAACAATTTCATACTTGTCGTGGTTCTAGAAGATTATCAACTGGTGCAATGATGATGGGCTACAATAATTGGCATGTAACCAATCTCTTTCGAGCAAAGCATTGTAGTTCAGTGTAGTATCGATTACAAAGAAAGATGTCAGCCTGTTTAAGCCATCAACAATTAAGTCAATCGGGATGACCCCTTCAAACTTGGTAGTAGTAGTTGAAAAACCACAAATTGCAACATCTAAAGTAATAGATCATCTCAAGATTTACCAATGACCCCCAACATGTAAGAAGGCCGGACTTTGATGGCCACACAATTATCCACCAAGACTCTGTTACAAAAACGCCAACGAATTTGGCCTTGACGTCTGGGGGCTTGATTTGTTTATTGGCAGTATTAGACCCATCAAACATCATCTTCATTATTTCAGGTGAATCAGTAGGCAATTTGAATGCTAGGGATCAAACATTAAAAGACAAAGGATCAAACTTACTTTTGGTGGCTGCCACTTCCACAACAAGTTCCACCTGAGGATCCTCGTCCGCTGCTATAACGTCACCCTTAGGGCCCTCTTGAGTGCTAGTTGCCAAGAAATCCAAAAGAAGGAGTAGGGCAATTGTAACATCAACCTTTTCAGGAAGTGTCTTGAATTACATCTGGACCCCTTGATCTATTTTTTTTTTAGTGCTGCCATCTATAGGCAAGTCCTGCGCTTGAGGTTGGTCCTCTAGATCAAATGCTGGGGCTTGAAACTCCTACATAAGTTGGGGGAAGTCCTTTTAAATAGAACTCATTCTCGATATCAGACCATAGTGGGTTAACATGGCCTATAGGTTCCAGCAAACTCTTGGCAAGCTGGTCCCACTAAGATTCTTGTTCTCCCGAAGATGAGAGAGTGATCCATCTCTCAAGCTTCTTGTGTGGCTGCCCTTTTTCGGCAGTAGCAACAAGCTTGGACTCAGTTATTTGTCTTTCTAGATCCATAGGCGTAGTTTGCCCAGCCTTGCAAACCCTGGTTCCTCTTCAAAGAGCCTAGTTAAGCAAATATCAAGCAGAGTCCTTCACTGAGTAGCCTTTTTTCCATATTTGCCTCCTCATCTAAGGTTCAAGTAAGTCCAGAGGGACCAGCCTCCTTTAAATCGAGGTGATGCGTTCTCCTGATGGTACCGAATTAGACCCAAGACAGCTTATGTCCCGATTGTCGTAATCCTTGACTGGTGTCCACGTTCAGTAGGTGCTATTTTGGATTTCTCCTTCGTTGCCCAGTCCTCATAATGATCTGTGTCTTTGAAGTATGACCTCGAGGAGGTCCCTTTATTAATGTCTTTGCTGAGAGAGCTTACTTTTTCTTCGAGTCAAGGCTCAGCTTCTTCATCTCAAACAGCAACTTGTGACCACAACCCCACATTGGTCATGTTTAAGGCACAAAAGGTTCCTTGATGCCTGCTTCTTAGATGTGAAAACTTTCTATCAATTGTTGTCAGTAAGAATTCCCATGGCCAACTTTTCTTCCTTGGAGAGAAGAATCGTTCCTTCCTTTAATTTCCTTTTGAGGAATCTATTGAATGTATCATAATCGCGTGTCAGATGTTCAGCAAAGGTGTGCCACCTACAGTAATTTTCTAGCAACCTCGTTGGAGTTATGGGGAGCCTCAGTGCTCCTAACTCTAGCAGCTTATCAAACAAAGCATTGGCTACAACCAAACTATCTTTGTCTATACCAATCTTACACTGAGATATGCCATTAGTTTGGTTATCATGGGAATCATAAGGCTGTGCTACCTCAATTATATTGACTTGGGCAGGATTAGGGAAGAAATCTTTGTCAACACCCATCTGTCTATCCCCTGGGAAGATCAATTCCCTTACTTCTATGGCATCTTTAACCACGTTCTTCATTGAATGGGTCAACAAATCATGCTATTTATGGTATACCTTCCCTTTAGTAGAATTTTTGTCATCCTTTCTATGTTTAACCCTAATCTCGAGTTTGTTATTTGCCTCAAGCCAATCCAATATTACGTCGGATCTTGAGAGGTGAAACAAGTATTTTCTCAAGTCTTGGGATTGATTAGACTTCCTAGCTTTGACAAGGCCAGCTTGGCATATTCCACTTCATGAAGGGCTACATTGCATTTTAACCTGGCTCTCTTGAACTAATTCACCTACCTTTTGTCTCATTCAAGCCAAGTCAAATATAGAAGTTCCCGGTTCCATTCTTGGGAACTCATCCTAAAATTCCTTGCCATATTATCCCATTAATAGATGGAATTAGGTGGTAGGCTAATGTACCCCTGAAAAGCAGTCCCAGTTAAGGAACTAGGGAATAGCCTCACCTTAAGGTACTGATTATCTGCCACTTCTCGACACTAGAAATTGAATCTTGCCAAGTGCTTGAGGGCAGACATAGTCCCTTCTCCAGAGAAGTGGGCGAATTCAGGGAATGTGTATCCTCGAGGAAAAGGGTAGTCCTTTCTATGTAGTCAGGGTAAGGTTTACTGTATGAGGGTCTATTGAGCCTTCTAAGTCCTAGCCCATACATCTACTTAACGAGGGCAGCCAATTGGTCCTGGAGGAGTAGGTTAGGCACATGGTTATGCGCCTGTCATTGCCCCCCAAGTGGGTGAGGATCTTGAGGGGGATCTATAGGATACCCCTGAGCACCCATCATAATCGGGTGTGGGAACCATTGTTATCCTCCAAACCCGAGGTAACCCCCCTATCAATTTTTCCAAGCACTTGGTTGGCCACGAAGTATGTCCTAGCAGGACCTGGGTTATAAGCATGCCTAGGAGCACACCAATATTACTAGGTTGTTGGTTCATCCTTGCATGATTAGTGCCCAAGTCATGATCTTGAGGAAGTGGATGTTTAACTTGCCTCCAGTGTGATAAGCATGGAGAGGTCTAGGATGGAGAAGCTAGCCCCCAGAAGTGGGTACCTATCTTTGCATTCCTACTTTAAGGCCTTGAGTGTGTCTCGAGGTAGTCTTTACTACCTGAGGAGGGTATGAACGGTTTTTCCCCCTGTATCGAGGATAGTTAACACTGGCACATTGACGTTAAGATCCCTAGAGGCTAGAGGAAAACTATGATTCAAAGGATTAGCAACCCCAAGGGGCACACTATCCCTATGGCCGAATTTCAAGTGCATAACACATGGGTTAGCCATAACTGGTTCTTCCATTCTCTTAAGGACGATATAATCAACCTAAGTCACTAGTATTCGTGAACTCGAAGGAGCCTCACCAAGATATCCAATTGGTGTTGACGGAAGAAGTGTAGGCCTAAGCTGCCTGATATCCTCTCTAATGGCTTGAACCAAGCCCTTATGAGCCTCAACTTGTCTAACTAAGATAGGCTCGACCTCAACTACTATATGTCTTGTTACATCCTCAGCAATAAAGGTAGCAGTAGAAGACAAGGTTGAGTTCATTTCAACTAAGCCTCTGTCAGCCTCTTCTGAAGCCTGTCATGCATTGAGATTCGAATGTTATTCATTATAACTCTCATGGTAGCAGAGTTTTCACCCTAGGCCACTACATTGTGCTCTGTTTCATCCCGTTGTCTCTCAAAGGCTTCTCTCATTGTTTGTTGGAATCTTTGGTCCACAATTTTTAAACGACGCTTAAGCATAGCCTTGAAATGCCTGCAAGAATGGCCATCCATCCCAATTCGTTCATCTTTCGAGATGTCATCATCAACATTGCTCTCACCGTCGTGGCTATGACTCGGTTCATCCCTTTGTGTTATAGGGCTTTGTTAAAGAGTATGGTCACACTGGGATCCAAACAGGGCTAAGCCCTCTGGGTCCTCATGCTCGATAGCACTGGACCTCCTAGTTCTTACTATCAATGAATGGTCTGAAATTAAATCCTAGTAATCGACAATGGGCTAAAGACGATAAAGTCTTGTTTTAAGCCTCGCACTTTGGTAGCCGAGAGGCCTGTTTGCATTATTTAATTTTATAATAAAGTGTGACGTGGTTGTTGTAAAAATGAAAACAAAACAAATGTGCAAAAGGGACTCACCGCTATTAGGGACTGAGCCTAAATTTGAATCACATGTCTTTGACCTCAACCACTCACCATTTTTGGAGAAAAGTTGTTATATTTTGGTGTCTTTGAAAAATAAAAGGATATGGACCAAACTTAATTAGAAGTTACAGTGACGGAGCAGGGCCCACAGAGACCTTTTCTCGTACACTTAACAGTCAGGTACTGAGGCGGAGACAAGCCCAAGAGCAAATCAATCCACTTACAAGCTCGATTCAATCAGGTGTTTTAAGCCGTGAACCCTTGACTTATAATAACTCAAATGAGTTTAGGTCTAAAAAGACTAAAATGAAGCAAACCGTATTCAGGTTACTGGACTAGGACCAACACAATCAAGGTTAAGCCTTGGCCGTCAAAGCCCTAATCGATGGTGCGGACCTAAGTTCACCTGACTTGTCAAGTAGTGAAAGTAGTGTTAAGAGCAACGCAATCAAGGTCAAGCCTTGGCTATCAAGGTCTTAAACTAAAACCTCAATTCTCAACTTGTCGAAATTTGGGAACATATTGACACAAGAAGTTCACACCCGAAACTTGAAAGACTATATTACTGATTAAGCAAGCACAACAAGTCGATCCACGCTAAGCTAAGCTTTGCAAAGTTATGCTACTCCTAAGAAAAGAGCAGAAGTGTGCTGTAAAGAAAACTTGAAAAAGTTTTGTATTGAGTCTGTGTGTTTTGGAGTACAACAAGGTCCTTTAATTCCTCGGCATTATCACTCCACTTCATGCCACTAAACTTCTTCTTGTGTGAAAAGGATAAATATTTCCATGATTTAGTTTTATAGGAAATTCCTTGAAGCCCACGTCCGAATTTTGAGCTAAAGTTCCCTCTAGAAGCCCCACGTTCTCTTGGATTAAGTTTAGTGCCCAAGTATCTAGAATTGTGCTCCAAGTAATTGTCTTGAGCTTAGAAACCACCTGTCTTGCAACCTACTTGCCAGCCCCTTGAGCTCAAGCTCCCTTGACCCTTCAACATTCTTGAGCCTCGAGTGGTTAATACTCTTGTTAGGGTGATAATTTTATCAGGATACTGGGCTCGAGACACCGTTACTTCAACACCTAGAGGCCTAATTCTCCTCGAAAAGGGCCTCACGTGTTAAGCACAAGGTACTTTTCCCAAAACAGCATCGTCCCAGCTCACTCAAATTTAGGGCGTAAACTGTAGGCAAAAGTTTTGAGTATTTTTGTTTTTAGGGGAAAAAAATAAGTGGCACAAAAAAATAACTTTATTTAATTATAGCAATGAAATTGTAAGTTTAGAAAGCGAAATAATATTTATAAAAGTTTCACCAAAAAAAAAAAAGATAAAATATAAAATATTTTTGTTTAAAATAATTTAAAATTTTAAAAATGTACGAAACTAGAATTTCTAAACAAATTATGGAAAAAAAAATTTTGAGGTTTGAAAAAAATGTAATAATGTTTTTTATTTTTTATTTTTTATTTTTTTCTCATAACTTTTTTTTCATTATTTGTTTCAAAATTTTAATTTACGATATTTTTAAGTTTTAAATATGTAAATCTAATTTTAATTTTTTGAAATAAAATTATTATATATATTTTTTTTTATAAAATTTAAAAATATTTTATTATTTTCTAAATTTATAGTGGCATTACTATAAATAATTAAAATAAATATTTTATTTTGTAAAACCCTCTTGATTTGTGTTAAAAAAACTTCTAACTTTTGCCTAAAAACATTAAAACCCATTTTAAAAATAAAATCAAAACATTTAACCCTTCACTTTTGAGAGACAAAATGGTCATAAGAAATTAATTGTAGATAAAGTGATGGATTTTAGAAAAGTGAAGAGGTTAAGGTTTAGATTTAAATGTAAGGAGTTTTTCTGTTTTTATGGCATAAGTCAGAGGTTTACTATACTTTATCCTTTTCTTAAAATATCCTATATTTTATATACGGTTTCAAAAAACTCCTAGATTTTTTTTTCAATGTCATGTCTTAATTTATCAAAATTTTTATGGTCACACCTTAATGTGACGCTATTAAATCCATTATTTTAACTGATGTACCATTCTGGAAATAAAAAATTAAAAAATTGAAATCTATATCTTTAAAAAAGTTTCAAATTCTAAATTATTTAAATATGTAAAAAAATATTTTAAATATCTAAAAAGCTTGTAAATATTTAGAAAACATTTTATACATATAAAGATTTTTTTTAAAAATACTGCATCAGTAAAAACAAACGAGTGTTAATTGCGTCATATTGGTGTCACATTGAAAGCCCAATTGCTTAATGATTTTAAAACCCTTTAAGGGTATCAGCAACTCGAGGTAGTTGAAGGGATAAATGAAGCTCAAGCTCACAAGACTTCCCAGAAGGCTGCAAGACATGTGGCTCTGGAGCTCGAGGAAGTTACTTAGAGTGCAATTTCAGATATGTGAACCTCAAGCCTATCCAACAGAACATGGGGCATCAAGAAGGAAATCCGGTAAGAAATTCGGACACGGGGCTTCTAGAAACATGCTCGAACACACCAATTCTGGGCATGTTCACTTCCCATTCAGTGCACCAAAGGAGCTTTGTCGCAAACGTTGGAAGGAAATGTCAGGGAATTAGGATGCAACAATTATTTCCATTTTCAATTAATAAGAGATGTTGTTGTAGTTATAAAGTGTCGAGCACCACTCACACAAACTTCTTCAAGTTTCTTTACAACACAGTTGTGCTCTTTGGCTAGGAGTATGTAACTTAGCCTAACACAGCTTAGCGGAGCATGACATAGATCTTTATTATACTTGCTTTCTTCAAAGTAATACAGTTCTTCGGCTTTCATATAAGATCTCTCCATTTTAATATGCTCCCACAATCAATTATTTGAGAATTGAGGTGCCAGTTTAACGCTTTGAAGACCAAGACCTTACCTTGATTATGTTGGTTGACACTGGTGTCACTGCTTATCCTGACAGGTGAGCTGAGATTTGCGTTATGGTTTAAGAGCTTTGTCTTTTTCAAACTCTAACTCATTCGAGTGATCACTGGTCAAGGGTGTCCGGCCTAAAAGTAAGATTAACTTGGGCTTGTAAGTGGACTACTAAGCTCTTGAGTTAGTCTCCATCCTAGTTCCTGATAATCAAGTGTATAAGAAAAGGTATCTATGGGCCCTGCTCCATCACTGTAACTGCCACTTAAGTTAGGTCCATATTCTTTTACATTTCTATCAAACATATATATATGTATATATGTATATATATATATATATATATATATATATATATATATATATATATATATAAAATTCACAAAAATATAAAAGTCTCATGAGTTGGAGCATAACTAGAATCCACGTATTAATTACGAATTGAAGTCAGATTCACCAAAAGCACCATCCCTTCTCTTCTAAAAGGTGAGTGCTTGAGGTCAAACACTTGCGGTCCAGAATTCAAGCTGGCTCCCTAGTCGTGACGGGTCCCATTTTCCATGTTCATTTGATTTGTAACTACAGCAACCACATTGACACACTTAACAAACAAAAAGAGCAAACACAACTTGTTAAGGATCAAAAGTCGTGCCCATTGTAAGTCATACGGGCCACGATCCTCCTTACTCACCCAACACTTGTTATTGCAACCCAAGTGCTTGTTCTTACTCGCCAATGGCCAATGCCTATTCTTGGATGCCTGATACTTTATCCTCATGCATGAGTAGGGACACTTGTCCCCTAATGAAGAGAACCATATCCTCCTCCCTATCAACTCATCTTCACCCCCCCCCCCCCCCCCCCCCCCCCCCTTCTCTTCCCCTCCTTTTTTTTTGGGCCTATAAAAGGACATCCAAGCCATGAAAGAGAGAGCAAGCCATTGTTACTACACAAGTTCTCTTCTCATCAAGGAGCTCTCTCATCTTAATATTCAAGCGGCCTTCAAGAGGTTCAACATGCTAGCTCACTCTTCTGACTAGCCAACCCTTCAAGCTAGCTAAGTGTTCTTACTAGCCCATTCACCTTGTTATCCCACAAGGGACCTAGCAAGCCAAGTCTTCATCTTGGTAGCCCATCAAAGCTTAGTGGAAGCTCCCAGCCAATCTTGCATTATCCCCTTTTATCATACTCAAACTAGGGGTTCCAACTAAGTACTTCGCTATATTTCCTTGAACCTATTAATTAGTCGAGTCTTCATTAATATTCTTATTTATTACATGTTTTGCTTATTATTTGATGAGGTTAGCACTGACTTAAGCATCCAAATCCCCCCCCATGGATCAGTTTGTGAGCCACTCCAATTGTTTGTTTATCTTGCTTTATCTTGCAAGAAGTATTGAATAGAGCGTGTATGTAGAGCTTACGTTGTGCTCTTATCATATTGAACCCCATGCTAAACTTCATGAATAATCACACTATCAGATTCATCATAAGTAGAACCAAAGTGTGTTCTTCTGTTTCTTTTTTTTTTTTTCGTAACACAAATACACAAGTGACCTCCTCACAAGACACTATATACATGCTGCAAACCTCATCTAAACCCCCTCCCAGCTCAAGTACAATTATCCTTAAGTGAAGGTGATCTCCTTCTGGATCTCACTAAATGTAGGGCACTGTTGGGGCGCTAAAGTATATGACGACAACTCATTCTGACATTTGGTTTGACATTAACTATGTCTCTTAGTCATGCATGCTGCTAACTCTACTTGGAAGATTTTGAAGCGGATCCTACAATACTTCAAAAGCACACGTGACCACAATCTCTCCATCCTTCCGGGATCTTGCACCACTATCATGGCCTTTGCTAATATAGATTGGGGACATTATCCTTATACACATCATTTTGACACGGGCTATTTTGTCTTCCTTTGTACCAACCTCATCTCTTCGGGTGCGAAGAAGAAAGTTACTAGAGCTAATCCATGATCGAGTAGTACTATGATGTGGCTATACTTGTTGCAACATTTGACTAGATTTGTCACCTAACGCAAGATATGGGCCTTCATCATCTAGGCCAAGCTTTGTCTATTGTAACAAAGTTGTCTCTACGAATCTCTAATTCTACAACAAGAATATTGATGTAGAAGTCAATTATGTTAGAGAGGAAATCTTGAAGGATGACCTCGAGGTTTGACACACTCCCACCACTAAATAGGTTGTTAATATTAAAAAATGACTATCTGTTGATTTGTTTCATTATCACAAGGGCAATCTCATTTGCTGGTCCACTTTGTTCATATTCAGGAGGTGCTTTAGAGGATTATTCCTTCTAGATCTATTTCCATTTTGACTCACTCATATACATCTATATCTCTTCTATCTATCTATTAAGATCCCTATCTCACCTTTAGATCTCTATCTGCATTATATAGATGGGAATATGTTTGCAATTCTACTCGTTTATACACCTACAAATAGCAGACTTTATAAGTATAATTGAGAACCATGCTACTGTAGAAGGCTGAGTAAGTGTATAACAAGCCTAAAACTTAGAAAGATGTAAAAAGAGGGGTATTAATGACACAATAATTGCTAAGGCCAAGAGTAAAACCCCTATGATCAGATAGAGATCTCCGAGTGCTTCGTTTTGACATATAATCATCCCCATAACTCTTTGTGGATAAAATGCTATGCTTGTTTTAAGTCACATGTGCTAGGAATCCTTCTTACTCGCGCAGTGCTTGTTCTGACACACCCAGTGCTTGTTCTTGCATGCTTGGTAGTGTCTCCCGAAGCATGAGTATGGACACTTGCTACCCAACAAAAAAAATCAGATTCCCCTCCTTGGCAACTCACCGTTCTCCTCCCTCTTCCCTATAAAAGGACATCTAAGTCATAAACAAGGAGGGTAAGCCATTATCAAATGTAAACTCTTCCCTCTTCATGAGGCTGTCTCATGTTCAAGGAGCTCTCCCATCTTTATCTTAAGATGTCTTCAAGAGGCTCTTCATGCTAGCACACTCTTCTTACTAGCCAACCCTTCATATTAACTGTCATATTTTGGTTCCTATATATGCTAACCATGCCTTAATAATATTTACGGCTAAAAGATAAATCGCTAGGGTTTAAAACAAGCAAGATAAAATGCATAACTCAAGTCAAAGAAAGAGGCAAGACACATTGTTTTAATAGAACTTTAGGGGTGTTCCATTTTGAAAATTGAATTTTGGTCCTTAGAGACATTGTCACTTTTGCCCATGTCTAAATGCAGCAATTTGCCTATCCAAACCTCCACCCCTGACCGTGCCATTTCGTTGCCTCCTTTAGTGCATGCCATGCATCTTTCATCCATGGCTCTTCCCTGGGACACGTTTTGCTTTCTTATGCATCGAATTCATCTTTCTTTTAATGAATCTGGGCTATCTGTGGGGATGATTATCAATGGCTGAGATTAGATTTTGAGGGGATGATGTGGATTTAGGAGGTGGGGTATTTAAAGGGAGCGGTCAAAGAGAGAAAGGTGAAGATTCGTTTGTTTTCTAATTTCTCTCTTTCTCTCTCTTTTTCATTTACTTCTTTCTCCTCAACAGCTCTCTGAAACCCTAACCCTTTAAATCCTCACTTGTTCTTCCAGGGCACTCAAGATTTCTGTGAGAAGGCTTCGTAGATTAGAGTTTCTACGAGGTTTCTGTCTTAGAACCATCTTTTTGGGGTGTGAACCTCGTAAAAATCTAGTGTTTGTAATCTCTTTTTGGGGTGTGAATCACGTTAACATAGTGGATAGACTTCTCTGCTAAAGAAAGCCATAGATTAGGACCATCTTTTTGGGATGTGAACCACGTAAAAATCTAGTGTTCGTGTTTTCTTAGGATTTTTATTTTGTTCTTGTAATGTAATCTCTATTTTGTGGTGCTTCCAAGTTGTAAAAAGTACTTAACATAGGCCATATCTAATGATAACACCAACCCTGGCCAGGTGTTCTTATTAGCCCACAGCTTAATTAGCCAGGTCTTAATTTTGCTAGCCCATGGAAGGTTTGTGGAAGCTCGAAGCCGGTTTTATATTAGCCCCTTTTATCATACTCATTTTATGGTTCCAACTGAGTATCTTGCTATACTTGATCTTATTAATTACACGACTCATCATTATTATGCTTATTTATTACATATGTTGTTTATTATTTAATGAGATTGGTACTGATTTAAGCATCAAAGGGTTTCCTGGTGGATCAATCCACCGGCCCCTCTAACCATTTACTTGCCATGCGAGAAATACCTAGTGGGGCATGTAACTAGAGCTTGAATTCTGCTTTCATCCTATCGAATCCCACCTCAAACATAATGGATAAGCACATTGTCGAGTTCAATGCATACACATGGTGCGTAACCTCATTCGCTATTCAATTCAATAAAAACTTTATAATTTTACATCTGCCACCGCTAAATACCTTAAATTAGTTTAAGGACCAATATCAACAGAAAATCTTTCATAGATACATCCTGAAGTCTCCACACATGAATCAAATAACTAATTGTGTCACGCTTTGCACTGCGCCTCAGCCTAACAATATTTTACATCATGTTGAAATTGAAGGTAGAAAATATTATACAAAACATATAGAGTAAAAAGATATTGTCTAGAATATATGGAAATGACGAACTATTAACGATGTAATAGTTGCACAATATGCGGATCATGCTATTTTTAAGACGGTTTCTCACCCCTGTGGGATCAATATTGGTGCAGTAGGCATAGGCATGTTACCTCCAAGATACAATGCATTTTAGATAGCACTTTTTTTATCTGCACAACTTTGACTACACCTCCACAACACATTTAGCCAAAAAATTAAATAAAAACAATAAAATATATCTTTTTGTACTGAAGAAAGTTTCCCTTTGTTCTGTTCTCTGATTTTTCGTATCAAAAGCTATTTTTTCTTCCTCTTGTACCTGCATATGCTTAAAATAAAAGGCCTACATATGAAGTTGCCCAAGGTTAACCTATTCAATTGCCATTATGGCTATTTTATAACTGAACATATTCAGTATTATCAACGTTTAATACTAGACATTTAACACCATCATGACGAACTTAATCTAAAACTTTAATTTTATTTTATTTTTTCTCTTTCCAACAAATTAAAAGCATAATATGATCAGAAAAATCATATTAAGTTTAGAGATCACAACTAAAAATATTTTTCACTAAATTATACAACAATTCCCCATTTATTTTAATAAAATATGTAAAAGATTTTCAAAAGATATTTATTTTCAAGAAGAAAACTTTGGTTAAATGAGGACCTCATGCATCCTGAGAGTGACAATGTCTTTAAACCATTGCTTAGTACTTTAGCAACTCTCATACTAGCACCACAGTGGACTTAGCTTTTAAAATCTGATTGCTTGAGAGCATGTAGAGTGCTTCACAAAATTGGTATCCAAGGCGTCCATAGGCTCCATAAAGCGTCTCCATTATGGCCTGTGCTACATACCAGATTCATGAGCACTCTAGAAATTTAGTCATAATAGGAAGCGGCCTTATTTCCATACTCATATTGGTGGTCTATCAAAGGCGTATTTGTAGCCTTACACCCCACCTAACATATGGACTATAGACTTCATTACGAGCAAAACTTTTTCAACCTAAACATTACCACAAGCAAACATGCTGCAGATAGGTATGGATAGAAATAAAATGCATGCTAACCCAAGCACTCGATGACTTGTTTGTTCCTGTTCTGGGAATCCTCATAGGTGAACAATTTTTCCTTTGGGCTTAAGTCCCAACCCCTCAATGTCATCTAGAACTGAACTCTAGCTAAACCTTTTTTGTCCTCAAGTCATACGATATCATCATTAATGCCATTAGTAAAAGATCTGGACCTTCCATTCTTATACTATTTACTATACACTTTTTTTATCATATATGATCATAATGCCACTATAGAACTATATACTTTATCTCTTTCACCACTTTTCCAAACAACATAAGATTTGTCATTACTTCCTTGCATCATCGGTACTACATAGTTTTGACACTCGCCTGGCAACAAACCCACAAGCCATATTATTGTGGCATGTCCACTATGGAGAAAGAATCAATTTCAAGACGCCACTATCCCATGATTGTCCCATTCATGACCTATGAGTGAATCATACAATATCTCATAGTATCCATTTCCAACTAATACACCTAATCACAAGAGTAATGCGATGAAGTGTAACACATCGAAGGCGACAAGGTTACAACTTGTTGGGATTAACTAACCTAGTTATTAATTAATCTAACTCTGATGCCAATTGTTGGGTTAACAGTTCTCCAACTGTGGTCACAATAAAGTGCACCTATTAGACCACTCAGCGTAGAAGACTATTCTCGCTACCTAAGTCCCCGATCGGAGAGTCATACTCCATGACACTTCATGTGTGAAAGTTCCAGGGAATTGGGTTATCTCTATAGATCCCTTTGCTCTGATACCAATTGTTGGAACGAATTTCAACAATTTTTCCTTAGTTTATGAAACAAGCACAGAAGAAGGGTTAAAAATTCTAAATTGCAAACTCAGGGTTGATCTAAATTTTCTAATTTTACATCTACAGATTTAAATTTCTAATTTAAATTTACAGGCCCCTACTCTAATACATTCATAACAATAACATAAACTTATATGAAGCATACCAAGAAAAGCTGTAAAAAAATAGAAAAGAGAAAAACATAAAAGAGAAGGAAAGAAGAACATACCTAAAATTACTTCAAATAAAAAAAAAAAAAAGTAACATTGCACCAGGAAAGCCGAGAAACCAAGACCGAGTGGTCTTCTACGCAATGACCTCGAAACGGAGAGTGGGCTTCGAAAAATATTAAACTTTGAGGAAAGAAACATTTCAAAAGAAATTTCTCTCTCCTAGTAGGTTTCCGGAAGTCAATATTTTCATAAACCTTTAATTTTTGAATTAATTCTAAATTGAATGCTAAACCTTTGAAATGTGTACCTTTATTTGTAGTAAGATACCGAAGTAAAAAAATACAAAATAAATGATGTGGGATGTGCAGGTTTTAAAATCAAGCGCATCATTTAATTATAAAAAGCAACAAAAACGCCGCATTTTACTCGTAAAAAATACCGCTTGTATTTGAATATAAAACGTGTGACACGTGTCACAGTCATATTAGGCCGCATGGATGCACACAGATTCCATCCAAGTAACCCAGCGCTGACCAATGTCAATTTGCCACGTGTCTCTTCACCATTGGTCTAATCACGCACACACGGATTATGCCCTGGGATTTTTGCTTCCTTTTTTTTTGGCTTTATTTTCCATATGTAAAAAACTCATCTTGTAAATTTTAATTTTCAAAAATTATTTTATTTTATTATTTTTAACTTTTATTCATCTCATGAATAATGTTTAGCAAAATTAAATTTACCCATTTCATGCATAAATAATTCATCTCATTAATTCTTTAATATTTTTTTGATGGCAATAAATACAGAGGGTTGAGCAGGGACTACGGGGACAATTTAAATATAGCTACAAATGGGGTAAATTAATTATCATCTCGTGATAAAATTTAATTACTATTTAATGAGACTTAATTCTACTAAATAAATCTCACTTTACTCTGGGCTTAAATTCTTTATTCAATATTTTCCAAATAGACTATATTGAGGACAATAACCCTTCCACCTAGATATCCATGATGAAGAATAAATATAATCACTACCATTATCCTTTTCACACCTTCTCCATTTATTACCGACTTGCCCTTCACTGAATAATTCATTTATACTTGAATATATTCACATTAGAAATTCCAAATGTCAAACACTTCGACTACTTCGGCCAAAGTTTTCAAACTATTCAAATACTTACGAATCAATTGAGGGGACATCTATACCTCATAAGAGATTGCAGATTCCATATTGAATATATGATCCTTGTCACACTTCACGCTGCTACCCAGTGTACATGGGAATACAGTCATTTATCTAAACCTTACTTATAGTAGAACAAAGTAACTAACGTTCCTTGCACAAGTCCAAAATACTATCACGATTTAGAGTCGTCGTTCAAATAGTACAAAATGAATTACTCATCTCTGATAACAGTCTAGAAAAAACCAACTCACATGGTCGAACTCAATGTGTCAATCTTATTAAACACACCAACCTAACACTTTTGGATCACCATCCACATGACGAAGACAAGTTATCTAAAGTGTTAAGTTATGGTCTTTACAGACAAGTAGCCCAAGCTCATCATCGACCACGAGTTATTCAAATAACATTCCATACTATTTGTTCCAAGTCTATCTGTGGCTTAATATCATTATCTACTTAGGACAAACATGTAAAATGTAATCTAAAGACTCTGCCCATCTCATGGACGATACTTAAAAAAAATCGCTTGCAATACAAATACTCACTTACACAAATTTAATAAGGAAATGACTGAAACTTCAATTTTGTTCATTCATAAAGTAATATTAACAGAATAAATCTGGATTTCATAACACTATTCCTAACAGTCTCTTACTTGTCATAAATCCAATTTATTACAAACTTTATCCTCATCCCTTCTATGTGTGAACCAAAGTTCTACCAAGTCAAGGTCTTAATAAAGTCAACTACTTTATCTGAACCTACATGCCCTCTTTGTAGATTTTGAAGCTACAATATATTTAGCCTCTATGGTAAAGTTAGTAATACAATACTGTTTGACATTCCTGCCCCTAATGGCTCCTACTCTAAGGGTAAAGTCATGCTCAAATATCGAATGTCTAGTATCTCTATTTGACTGGAAGTCTAAATTAGTATAGCCAACTGGAACAAACTCGACCTGACCTAACAACCTAATCTTTACAGCTATTGACATCCTACGCCATTTCCAATGAGTAGTATATTATCGACATACAGTACTAAGAAAGTCACTACATTCCCTTGATGTTGTTTGTACGCGCTTGGTGCATCAACCATTCGCTCAAAACCGTGAGACTTAATCGCTTCATTGAATCTAATATTCCATGATTATGATGCTTGCTTCTGTCCGTATATGGACTTCTTCAACTTGCATATATGCTTCTGATTTTTGCCAATGAAACCGTCTGTTTGCACCATGTAGATGTCTTCTTTAAGATGACCATTCAAATAGGGACGTTTTAACTTCTATTTGCTAAATCTCATAATGAGATACAATGGATAGGAGTATCCTTATGGACTTTAGGATGGTTACTGATAAGAATGTCTCATCATAATGGATTCCTTCCTTTTAGGTAGAACCCTTAGCAACTAGTCTTGCCTTGAAGGTCTCTACCTTCTCGTCCACTCCTCTTTTCCTCTTGTAGACCCATTCACATTCAATGGGCGTAATGCCCACAGGCGCCTCTACAAGATTCCACAACTGATTAAAATACATAAATCTTAACTTAGATTTCATGGGTAAGACCTATTGGTCAGCATCCTTTTCTTTAACTGCCTCATTGTAGTTGAGAGGATTAGATTCAATGTCACGGTCAACCATTAAGGCTCCCGTTATGAACCTATCAGGTGCCCTAACAATCCTCCCACTATACCTGGGCTCTCGTGTACTTAAAACATTCTCAACTCTAACAGTAGGTTCATCTAATATATCCATTATATGCCGAGTTATGTTCAGCTATTTAGAATTGGCGTAATTTTCTTTTAACTCCTCTAACATTACTCTGTTTTTGCTTTTGTAGTCAACTAAAAAAATCCTCCTTTAAAAATTTTGCACTTACGTTTACTAAAAACGTTTTGCTCAAATGAACAGTAGAAAAGACTATCCTTGTTCCTTTTGGATAACCCCAAAAGGAGATTGGTAAAGCAGCATGACACATCATGGACCTTACCCTCTCTAACAATGTCCTATTACTTCTTTCTGCAATACTATTCCACTATGGTGTACCCGGAGCAAAACGCTGAGATGTTAACCCTTTTACAATTAGGAAAAATAGAAACTCACCCGAAAGATATTCATCACCTCGATCCGATCGAAGCGACTTAACTTGTTGACCTAATTGCTTTTCAACTTTAGCTTTGTTCTCTTTGAACTTTTCAAAAGAGTCTGATTAATACCTCATTGGGTAAACATAGCTATACCTTAAGTAATCATCACTAAATGTGATAAAGTACTCATACCCACCTCTTGTCTGAACATTCATTGGTCCACATACATATGTGTGAACCAGCTCAAGCAAGTCACCGACCCTGTTGCTTTACTCTTAAAGACAGACTTGGTCATCTCTCCCTCTATGCAGGATTCGCAGACTAGTAATGACCTCAAGGCAAAAAAACTCTATCAGTCCATCTTTCACCAGTTTTTGGATCCTGTTCGAATTACTATGACTAGACTTTGCTGCCATGTGTAAGCATTATTCCTTTCAGGGTCTTTTCTTTTAGGAGATTGAACAAGTGAGCTTGTGTTTGATTCATTTAGGCAAATACTTTAGTTTAGATCAGGAAATTGTTGGAAAAAACATAAAATTTTGTTGAAAAATAAACTCTGATGCCGACTATTTGGTTCTCAGTTCTCAACTATGGTCACAATAATAGGCACCTATTAGAGCACTTAGAGTATGAGACTCTTCTCTCTACCTAAGCCCCCGGTCGGAGAGTTACGCTTCGTGACACCTCACGTGCCAGAGTTTCCGAGAATAGGTTTATCCCCACAAACCCTTTGGCCTAATGCTGGTTGTTGGGATGAATTTCAAAAATTCCCCCTAAAGTTTACGCAGTGGAACGGGTTTAGAATTCATAACTCTAAACCTAGGGTTGATTTAAAATTTCTAATTTTAAATCTACTGACTTAAATTCATAATTTAAATCAATAGATCTAAATTCTTAATTTAGATCTACAGGCCTTTTACTCTAATACATTCATAACAATACATAAACTTGTACATGCATAATAATGAATACTATAAATAAATAGAAAAGCGAAAAAGAATAAAGAAAAAAGAACATACCTGGAATTGCTCCAATAAAAGAAAAATAAGAAAGAAAATAATATTTTCAAAATTAAGACCCCGAGACCTTCTACGCAATGACCTCGAACTGCCCGGATGGTGGGCTCCGAAAAATATTAAACTGAGGAAAGAAAAATTTCAAAGGAAATTTTTGTTCTCTCCAATTAGATCTCCGAAACAATTTTAGAAAGCCTAAATAAATATTTCAACTCCAATGTCAAACCTCGGAATAAGCCCCTCTATTTATAGGAATATACCAGAGCGAAAAACTAATGAAAATTTGATGTGGGATGCATACAAAAAAATTGCAATTTTAATACAAAATGCAGCGTATCATGCAAAAGCAACCCAAAATGCCGCATTTTGACACAGTTCAAATTCACCTGTTTATTTAATTCAAACCGAGTGACACGTGGCAGCGTCCCATTGGTCCGCGCCCGTGCACACGGATTGCCCAACGTACGACCACGTGTTGCGAGCGGGTTCGTCAAATCCGAACCACACAGATCGCCACTGTATGACGCAATTTTGATTTTTTTTTTTTTTTGTTTTACTTTGTTTCCCACAGGAAAACATTCATCTTATAAATTTTAATTTTTCAAAATTATTTTATTTTATAATTTTCGACTTTTATTCATCTCGTGAATAATGTTTGGCAAAATTAATTTTACCCATCTTATGGATAAATAATTCATCTCATGAATTCTTTAATATTTTTTCAATGGCAATAAAATACAGAGGCTTGCGCAGGGACCTCAGGGACAATTTAAATCTTGCTCCAAATGGGTTGAATTAAATCATCTAATGATATTAATTTAATTACCATTTAATGAGACTTAATTCCAATAAATAAATCTCACTACACTCCAGACTTAAATTATTTATTCGATATCTCTCTAATAGACTGTATTGATGACAACAACCCCTCCACTAGATGTCCATGGCAAAGGATAAATATAAGCACTACCATTATCCTTCTCACAGCTTCTCCATTAGTTACCGACTCGCCCTTCACTGAATAATTCATTTATACTTGAACATATTCACAGTATAAATTCCAAATGTCAAACAGTTAGAATACTTTGGCCAAAGTTTTCGAACTATTCAAATATTTGCGAATCAACTAAGGGGACATCTGTATCTCATAAGAGACTGTAGATTCCCTATTGAATGCCTGATCCTTGTTACACTTCACCCCGCTACCCAGTGTACGTGGGATTTCAGTCATTCGTTTAAACCTTACTTATAGTACACCAAAGTAACTAACGCTCCATGCACAAGTCCAGAACACCCTCAGGATTTAGAGTCGTCGTTCAAACAGTACAAACGTGAATCACTCATCTCCGATAGTAGTCTAGAAGTAAGTAACCCACATGGTCCAACTCAGTGTGTCAATCTTATTAAACACACTGACCTAACACTTTTGGATCTCCATCAATATGACCAAGACAAGTCATCTAAAGTGTCACGTTACAGTCTTAACATACAAGTGGTCCAGACTTGTTTTCGACTACAAGTCTTTCAAATAGCTATCCATACCATTTGTTCCAAGTCTATCTGTGGCTTAGTCTCATAAACCACGTAGAACAAACATGTAAATTGTAGTCTGAGGACTGCACCCATCTTATGAATGTCTTCCAAAAGAAAATCACATGCAGTATAAATGCTCACTTACACAAATTTAACTAGGCAACGACTACAATTTCAAATTTATTTATTAATTAGAACAATATATCCAGAATAAATCTAGATTTCAGGACACTGTTCCTAACAGAAATAACCTAAATAAACCATTTATACATGTACCTTTCGAAAATGAACAATTTATTTTGCATAATAATAGGTTCACAACCAAAATTAAATGAATGACCTTTATCCAGTAATGGAGACATGGAAATCAAATCCCTGAGCAATGCAAGTCCAAATAAACAATCCTTTAAAATCAAAATTCTAGCACTAAAGACTAGGCGAACATCTCCTACACTTAAGACCACAACTCTTGTATTGTCCTTGGCCATCAGGAACAGCTTCCCATCGCGCATCCTCCTGGTTAGTTTGAGCCCCTGTAACATATTACAGACATGGTCAGTTGAACGTACATCCACACACCAAGAACCTGGTGGACTCTCAACTGCGCATGACTCAACTAAGTAATATATCAACATATCTTCACCAGATAGCTTAGTAGTCTTTGTAAGAAGAGAAGTTAACTATTTAGTGCAGTTTTTTCTTCCAGTGGCCAATCTTCCAGCAAAAGAAACACTTTTCTTTTTGCTAACTTCTTTATGGACTTGGTTGCTACACTAGCAACCTTGCCCTTTCATTTCTTTCCATTAGATCCTTTGTGAGTAATAATTAAGTCTAACTTATTTTTTCAGGCAAATTTATTTAGTTCAATGAGTACATTATGCATTAGAAACAAGTGAAGTTCACCAGCCCTATCCATTTCAAAGCATTGTAAATTCAAACATTTGTGTAACTGTCTAACAAGAGTCATATATAATACAGTGATATCTATTCTTTTATTTTAGCAAACACAATAAGTAAGGTACCCACAAAACCGTACTGTCATGCATGCCATGATGACCCAAATGCACCACTCCTTACTCCTAGGCAGTTGGGTCGCGTGATGCTAATTTGGATTAGAACTATTCTCAATTAACATATCTTCTTGTAACTCTTACTAAACCTGATTAAGTCACCACTTTACCTTAGTCTCTAACATAATACAATAGAGCTCCCCGGGGAGGCTAATGCATCACGCTAATCAAGTGTAAACCATTTTCTAAACCTCCATACAAATACACATCATACTCCATGGCAGCGTGGTCGCATCGCTTCTTTGCACTTTAGCTTATCCCGATAGAAGTCTAACTCTGTAATCTGCATACCGATATCCTCTGCAGGGAGGTCGATCGATCTACTATATCGATAGACCGGTAATGCAGACTGTGAGGTTTCAACAATTGGACCTCACTCCCACTTGATTTTTATACACTAGCGGTTTTAATTAAATTGCATTTAAAACTTGGATTATCCCATAATTTCCTTTAGAATCTCATTCTAAAAATTAACTAAAAAATTATTTAATTAATTTTTTAATTTCTAACACTGCTATCTTATAATATAGATTATTTCATAATCTACCTTAGAATCTCATTCAAAAAATAACAAATAAAATTAATTAATTATTTTCATTTAAAACAATACCAACTTATAATTTAGATTATCTTATACTCAATTTTAGAATCCCATCCTAAAATTAAATAAATTAATAGAAATCAATTTTTATTCAAAGAATGTTATAACTTAGATTATCTCATAATCTATTTTAGAATCTTATTCTAAAATTAATTAATTAAAAAAATTAATTATAATTAAAATAGTACCATCTTACATTTTAGATTATCGTATAATCTATTTTAGAGTCTCATTCTAAAATTAAATTAATTAATATTTATTTATTATGTAAAGCGGTACTGACATCTGCATGTCCATAAAATAAATTATTTTTTTAAATTCGCTAACGTCAGTGCAAAGTCAGCTGTGACTTGCTGAGGTTAGTGTCAGAAAAAAATTTTAATTACAATATTTAATTTAATAATTAATTGAATCTAATTTCATTAAATCAATTTTATCTGATTTAGTAAAAATAATTGAATCTGATCTCATTAGATCAACTTTATCAAATTTTGTTAAAAAGTTTTGAATCTAATCTCATTTATCTGATTTTGCAATAATTAGTTGAACCTAATCTCATTAGTTCAATTTTATCCGATTTAAAAATCATGATTAAATATGCACAATCTCATCGCACAAATAATATAAATGTATTTTCATGAATTGACAAATCTGAATTAACTAATAATTCATTAATGGCTTAGACAATTTAAATTATTACTTTAAACTATCTAATTAACTATTAATTCATAAATAATTTAAACAATTTAAATCGCTACTTCAAACAATCTTTTCTTCTTAATAAAATCTTTATTTCACTAATCGCAAATCTATTTATTTCGATCTTATTATACATATTCATGTATATTATAAATAAAATCAAAGGCAAGCAGGCTCTTATACCAATTGTTGGGATTAAGTAACCAAGTTATTAATTAATCTAACTCCGATGTCAATTGTTGGCCTCATACTTCTGTGACACCTCACGCGTAAGAGTTCTCGGGAATAGAGTTAGCTCTATAAATCCCTTTGCTCTGATACCAGTGGTTGGGACGAATTTCAAAACTTTCCCTTAGTTTATAAAACTAGCGCAGCGAAAGGGTTTTAAATTCTTAATTTTAAATCTAGGGTTGATGTAAAATTTCTAATTTTAAATCTATAGATTTAAATTCTTAATTCAAATCTACATGCCTCTACTCTAACACATTCATAACAATAACATGAACTTATATCAAGCATAACAAGAGAAGCTGTAAATAAATAGAAAATCGAAAAACTTAAAAGAGAAGGAAAAAAGAACATACCCAAAATTGCTTGAAATAAAGAAAACCCGAAAATAATAATGCTCCAAGAAAGACGAGAAATCGAGATTGAGTGGCCTTCTACTCAATGACCTTGAAATGCCAGCAGAGTGGGCTCTGGAAAATATTAAACTTCGAGGAAAGAAATATTTCAAAAAAAATTTCTCCTTCCCACTAGGTCTCTAAATGTCAACACTTTGAGAAATCTTTAATTTTGGAATTAATTCTAAATTAAATGCCAAACCTTTGAAATATGCACCTCTATTTTTAATAGGTTACCGGAGAGAAAAAATGCAAAATAAACAATGTGGAATGGGCAGGTTTTAAAATCAAAACACATCGTTTAACTTAAAAACCAACCAAAATGCCGCGTTTTACTCAGGGAAAATACCGCTTGTATTTGAACATGAAATGCGTGAAATGTGTCATAGTCGTATTGGGCTGCAGGGATGCACACTGATTCCATCCAAGTAACCCAGCGCTGACTAATGTCAATCTTCCATGTGTCACTTACCCATTGATCCAATCGCATGCACACGGATCACACCCTTGGATTTTTGCCATTTTTTTTTATTCCGCTTTGTTTCCCACATTAAAAATTCATCTTATATAATTTTAATTTTTAAAAATTATTTTATTTTATAATTTTTTACTTTTATTCATCTCATGAAAAATATTTGGCAAAACTAAATTTACCAATCTCATTGATAAATAATCCATCTCCTTAATTTTTTAATATATTTTCGATGGCAATAATTATAGAGGCTTGGCATGGACCTCAAGGATAATTTAGATCTAGCTCCAAATGGGTTAAATTGATTATTATCTCATGATAAAATTTAATTACCGTTTAAAGAGACTTAATTACAGTAAATAAATCTCACTGCACTCTAGATTTCAATCATTTATTCGATATTTTCTAAGTAGATTGTATTGATGACAATAACCCCTCCACCTAGATATCTATGACTAAGAATAAATATAACTACTGCCATTATTTTTTTCACAGCTTCTCCAATAGTTACCGACTCGCCCTTCACTGAATAATTCATTTATACATGAACGTATTCACAGTATAAATTTCAAAAGTCAAACACTTGGAATACTTGGCCAAAGTTTTTGAATAATTTAAATACTTGCGAATCAACTAAGGGGACATCTGTACCTCATAAAAGATTGCAAATTCCATATTGAATACCCGATCCTTGTCACACTTCAAGCTGATACTCAGTGTACGTGGGAATTCAATCATTTGTCTAAACCTTACTTATAGTACCCCAAAGTAACTAACGTTCCATGCACAAGTCCAGAATACTCTCAGGATTTAGAGTCGTCATTTAAATATTACAACATGAATTACTCATCTCCGATAATAGTCTAGAAACAAGCAACTCACATGGTCCAACTCAGTGTGTCAATCTTATTAAACACACTAACCTAACACTTTTGGATAACCATCCTCATGACCAAGACAAGTCATGTAAAGTCTCATGTCATGGTCTTGATAGACAAGTAGCCAAAGCTCATCATCGGCCACGAGTTATTCAAATAACATTCCATACTATTTGTTCCAAGTCTATCTGTGGCTTAATCTCATTATCTACTTAGAACAAACATGTAAAATGTAATCTAAGGACTCTGTCCATCTCATGGGCGCTACTGAAAAGAAAATCACATTCAGTATAAATGCTCGCGTACACACATTGAACAAGGAAAAGACCGAAACGTCAATTTTGTTCATTATAAAGTAATATTAATAGAATAAATCTTGATTTCAAGACACTATTCCTAATAATCGCCCACTCGTCCTAAATCCAATTTATTACAAACTTTATATTCATCCCTTCTATGTACGAACTAATGGTCTACGGAGTCAAGGTCTTAGTAAAGTCAACTACTTTATCTGAAGCAACATGCCCTCTTTGCAGCTTTTGAAGCTACAACGTATTTAGCCTCTGTAGTGAAGTCAACAATACAATACTGCTTGACATTCCTCCCACTAATGGCTCCTTCTCCAAGGGTAAAGCCATGCCCAGACGTCGAGCGTCGGGTATCTCTATCTAACTGGAAGTCTGAATTAGTACAGCCAACTCGAACCAACTCGAACTGACTTGACAATCTATTCTTTACAAATATTAACACCCTACATCATTCTCAATGAGTAGTATATTGTCAACATATAATACCAAGAAAGTTACTGCTTTCTCTTGACGTTGTTTGTACGCGCTTGGTTTGTCCAATTGCTCAAAACCATAAGACTTAATCACTTCATTGAATCTAGTATTCCATGAGCGTGATGCTTGCTTCAGCCCATATATGGACTTCTTCAGCTCGCATACCATATGCCCCTAATTTTTGCCAATGAGACTATCTACTTGTATCATTTAGATGTCTTCTTCAAGAGACCATTCAAAAAGGGCCGTTTTAACTTCCATTTTCCAAATCTCGTAATGAGCTACAATGGATAGGAGCATCCTTACAAACTTTAGCATGGCTACTGGTAATAATGTCTCATCATAATAGATTCCTTCCTTTTAGGGGAAACCCTTGGCAACTAGTCTTTCCTTGAAGGTCTCTATCTCTATCTTCCCGTCCACTTCTCTTTTCCTATTGTAGTCCCATTTACATTCAATAGGCTTAATGCCAACATGCGCCTCTATAAGATTCCAGACTTGATTAAAATACATAGATCCTCACTCAGATTTCATTGCTAAGACCTATTGGTCACCATCCTTGTCTTTAACTACCTCATTGTAGCTGAGAGAATCAGATTCAATGTCACAGTCAGCCATTAAGGCTTTTGTCATGAACCATTAGGTGCCCTGACAATCCTCCCACTACACCTAGGCTCTCGTGTACTCATAACATTTTCAACCCTAACAGTAGGTGCATCTAATGCATCCACTATATGCCGAGTTGTGCCTAGCTGTTCAGAATTAGCAACATTTTTTTTAACTAAAATTTTCTAAATTAATATATCAAGCACAGCAAAATCATAATTTAAAATTAAAAATTGTAAGTACATTATAGTCTCTACTCTAATTAATACATGATAACGCATAACATTCATCGCCATAACATGAAACATGAACAAAATACGAATTTAAAAGAATGAATAGAATTTCATACCTTGATGTAGACTGCAGTGTAGCTTCCAACAGAAAGAAGACACCACTGAGACCTTCTCTTCACACCGAGTGTATAGAAACATTTTTTCAAGGATTAAGGAGAGAACACAGTTTCTATTTAAAAAATGGCATGCCAAACGGACTTGTAGGGATATTTTTATACATCAAAATATCCAAAATAATATTTAAAAAATTAAAAATAAATTTTAGATTTTCGATACCTCAAAACATCAAATAATCGATCCCAAAAGAAAAATTGCATTAGAATCGTCTGATCCTGCACCTGCGTCACCGCTGCCACATGGCTACAAGTGACTGGTCTGCGTCGCTTGATGCAGATCAACAAGTTGTGCCCTCCGAGCGTGTGACTCTAGTTGGCCTGGGGGGCGATGTCGGGATACCCCCGTGCACCATATGCTGCACGCTCATTTGCCAGCCTTATTAATGCAGATTTTTGTGTTTTTCCTTTTTTATTCTTTATTTTTCTTGTATAAATTCATCTCATAAATTGTCTTGATTTTCCAAAAGCTATACATTATTGGGGATTGCAAAGGGCCCTCACGAACAACTTAAATTTAGTTTTAAATGGGTCAAATCTTATTATCATCTCATGATAACATTCAATTACCATTTAGTAAAATTTTATTCCACTAAATAAGTTTTATGTAACCTAGAAATAACTATATTAATTCGTTAATTCTCTTTTACTAGTTTACTCACAATTAACCCTTCTATTAGATATTCATGAGAAAATAATTTTAACAACTATCATTACTTTTCTTATATCTTCACCTTAGTTTCCAACTCACCCTTCTCGAATAATACATTAGCACAAAAAATAATTGTTATACTAATTCCAAATGTCAAACATATGAAATACTTTGGCAAAAGTTTCTTGCATATGTTCAAATGCTTGCAAATCAACTAATAATACATCTTTATGTTATACATTCCTAGTAAAATACCTATTCCCGCTACACTTTTCATGTCATTAACTAAAGTACATAAGGTTTCAGTCTGTATTGTGACCTAATCATATTAGCACTCAAAGCAACTAACATTCCATGCATGAGTTTAGACTATTTTCTGAATTTAGAGTTATTTTTTATATGGAATGAAATGAGTTGTTCATTTCTGATAATGGTCCAAATACGAGCAAATCACGTTATTCAATTCAGTTTAACAATCTAAATGAAAAACACCAACATAACATTCTGGGTCACTATCCGCACAAACCAAAACCAGGTATCTAAATGTTATACTATAGCCCTGGCAGACAAATTGTGCAACTTTTCACTAAATACGAATTAACTATATAATCTTATTATCCACTGAAACAAACAATCCGAATGTCATCTAAGAACTGCGCCCATCTCATGGTACGTTACTTGAAAGAGATAACATCACATGCATAATAAACTCGTAGTCATATAGATGACACCAAATAAACTTTATTCAATAATGAAATTATTTACTTAAATTGGGTTTCTTAGGACATCAATTCCAACTGTTTACACCCTAATTTCAAAAGGGATGAGACGACACCATTTAGAGCAAAGTACCACATGCTTAACACGTGAGGCCTCCCTTGAGGAGACTCAAGCCTGCAGGTGCTAAAGTAATGGCGTCTGGAGCCCAGTATCCTAAAGAGATGATCATCCTGAAAAGGGTATCAACTGCTCCAGGACTCGAGATGGTTGAAGGGTAAAAGGAGCTTAAGCTCAAGGGACGGCCAAGAAGACTGCAAGATAGGTGGTTTCGAGACTCAAAGTGGTTACTAGGAGCACAATCTTAGATACCTTGGCACTAAGCTTAATCCAAGAGAGCAGGGTTTCTAAAAGGGACTTTCACTAAGATTGCGGACAAGGGCACCTAGGATTTCCCTCCAATACTAAATTTAGAACATGATAATTGGAGATTTGTGTGCGTAAAGAGTGAGCTTAGTGGCCAGAAGTGGGTAAGAAATAGGAGCAGTCATTATTTTTCATTTTCTATAAATAGAGGACTCTGCGTCAGTCCAAAGTAGTACACACACTCGATACAAAACTTTTTCAAGTTTTCTTTACAGCACATTTATGCTTTTCCCTTAGGAGTAACGTAACTTATGATTGCTTTGATTAACGTAGAACTTGTTGTACTTGCTTCATTGGTAATAAAGTTTCTTGGGCTTCAGGTATGACTTTCCAGTTTTCATCTCTTCCCAAATTTTGATGAGTTAAGAATTTAGGCTTTAGTTTATGGCTTTGACGGCCAAGGTTTGACCTTGATTGCGTTGGTCTTAACACTACTGTCACTACTTAATAAGTCAGGTGAACTTTGGTTCATTGTTTAGGGCTTTTATGGCTAAGGCTTGACCTTGATTGTGTTAGTCCTAACTCAGAGACCTGAATACAACTTACTCCACCTTAATCTTGTCAGACTTTAACTCATTTGAGTTATTATAAGTCAAGGGTGCTAGGCTTAAAAACCTGATGGACTCGTGATTGTAAGTGAACTGCCGAGCTCTTGGGTTTTTCTCCACCCGAGTTACTGACCTTTATGTGTACGAGAAAAGGTGTCTATGGACCCTACTCTATCGCTGTAACCGCCAATTGAGTTAGGTCCATGTCCTTTTATTTTCTGTCAACATATATATAAAAATCTACAAAAATATTTAATAAAAGTTTTCTTAATTGAAGCATAAGCAGAACTCGTGGTATAACCACAGTCGGGTACACCAACACATCACAATCATTTCTTTAAAAATGATGAGTGGTTGAGGTTAAAGATGTGTGGTTCGTAATTAAGCTCACTCCCTAGTAATGGTGAGTCCCCTTTGCACGTTTGTTTTGTTTTTCATTTCATGGCAACCACATCGCACTTAATTGCTAACAAAATAAAGGAAACTTGCCTTTTGGCAACCACAGGGGAAGCTTAAAACCAACCTTCATCGTCTCTAGCTCATCATGGATTGCCAGAAAGTAGTTTTAGACCATTTACCAATGGTTATAAGCAGGAGGTCCAGTGCTCTCAAGCATGAGGAGCCAGATGGCTTGACTTTGATTGGATCGCTACTTGAGCATCTTCTTGAACAAAGCCCTATAACACAAAGGGATGGATAAGGCCACAGCTACAGTGGTTATTGCGGTGGTGATGATTGCATCCTGGAGGATGAACAAATAGATATCGATGGCTTTACTCGCAAGAGTTTCTTGGCCATGCTTAAACGCAGTTTAGAAATTGTTGACCAAAAAATTTAACTATCATTGAGAGAGTCCCTTAAGAGACAACGTGCTGAAGCAAAGTGCAATCTAGCTGCTCAGCCTGAAAGCTTTGCCACCATGAAAGCCGTAATATTTGGAACCTCGATGCTGGACAGGATTCACAAAGAGTCTGACAAAGTCTTAGTTAAATAAACTCGATTGTCTTATCCTGCTACCCTTATTGCTATGGACGTGACAAGATAGACAGCAGTCGAAGTTGAGCTGATTTTGGTGAGACAGGCTGAGGCTCATAATGACTTGGCTCAAGCTGTTAGAGAGGATATCAGGAAACTTAGACCTGCATCTCATTCGTCAGTATCGACTAGTTATCCTCGTGAGGCTCCCACGAGCTCACGATTACTAGTGACTCAGGTTGACAATAACATCCCTGGGAGAATGGAAAACCTTGTTGTGGCTAACCCAAGTGTCACACGCTTGGAATCTAGCTGTAGGGACAATGTGCCTCTTAGGGTTGCTCGCCATTCAAATCAAAGTTTTTCTCTAACCTTAAGGGATCTCAACGCGAATGTGCCAGTATTACCTGCCCCCGAGATAGGGGCTAAAACCGTTCATACGCTCCTTGGGTGGAAGAGGTAACCTCGAGACCCACTTGAGGCCTTGAAGTAGGAATGCGAGGACAAGTACCCACTCCTGGGAACCAGCCTCACCTCCCTAGACCTCTCTATACTTATCACACTGGGAGGCAAGTGAACCACCCACTTCCTCAAGACCACGACTTAGGGACTAATCAAGAAAGGATGAACCAAAAGCCTGCTCATATTGGTGTGCTCCCAGGCATGCCCTATAACCCTGGTCCTGCTAGAACATACTTCATGGCTAACCAAGTGCATGGCCATATTGAACAAGGCGGTTACCCCCAAGCTTCAGCAACAACATTCGTTCCCACACCCGATTGTTACGGGTGCTCAGGGGTATCCTACAGATCTTCCTCGAGATCCTCACACACTTGGGGAGAAATGGGAGGTGCATAATATGTCATGAATTTTCATGTATTTCATTGGTTAATTCTTGTATTACTTCGCTGCTTTAGCTGCTGCTTATGTTCTTGTAATTATTTGCTTAGTTGCTTTGCTAAAAGGAGGGAATGTCGGTTAGTAGTTAAGGTAGTTAGATATTTTTGAAAGGTATTTCCTTCTTGTTGCCACCAAAGTGCTAGTAGTATAAGTAGTTTGATTCTTCTATTACAAAGATCATCCAATTAACGAAATATCTCTTCCCTCATCTCAAATTCTCTCTATTCTCTCTATCTCTATCTCATTTCTTCCTCATCTCATATTCTCTCTCCTAGGTTTTGATTCAAGTTCATCTTGAATCATTACAAGTGGTATCGGAGCCTAAGCTTCCAATTGTGTTTGGTTTTAGCTTGCTTGCAATCAATCAAACTGGCAGGAGGCAAGAAGCAAGCTAATCAGAACAGGTATTTTAATCAATTACAGCAGCAGTTGCAAGAATTTATGCTTAAAATGAATGCAAATCATCAACAGATGGATCAAAGGATTGAAGGTTTACAAGAGCAGATTAATACACAATTGATTCCTGCTAGTGCTGGCATTCGCCTTCTAGGATCACAACAAGCACGGCCTCCTGATCCCTTGGTATGAAAGCCATTAGAAGAACAAGGAGAGTTTATTTCTGCGGCCAAAGGTTCTGGTTTTCGGCAGCCTGGGGTGGAGATCGATAATTTTGATGGTTACAACCTCAATCTTTGATTAGGTGGTGTGGGGGGTACTTTTGCTTCTATGCAATTTCTGAATCACAAAAGGTAGAATTGGCAGCTATGTACTTGCAAGGGGATCATGAGGTATGGTTCCCTCATCGAATTTCTGGAAATCCTGCATTAACTTAGCAAGAATTTGTTGATAAATTGTGTGAGAGGCATGGTGATGAGGATTTATGAGAAGTTGTTGATAAATTAAACAAGGTAGCACAAGTGAGTAGCGTCAAGGATTGTATGACTCATTTTAAAAATTTGAAGGCAAGAATGATGTCGGTTACTCCAGGGACAAATGAAGCTTATTATGTATCAAGTTTCATTAGTAGACTCAAGCAAAAAGCGATAATTTAGTTAAGGCTCTTAACCCTCCCACACTGTCAAAGGCTTATTCAAAAGCTAGGCTATTTGAATCAGCGGTTTTAGCCTATCCTTATTCAGGTAAGAGAGTAAGAAATGTAGCTCCATTGCTGCAATATGCACCAAATATGTCTAAAACACTGAGTTTAGAGGACAAAAAGGTGCAAAGATTATGTTTCAAATTCGATCAAAAGTACTTCTTAGGTCATAAATTCAATCCCATGAATTGATGGCTATCAGAGGTAGTGAGGAAGTTGAAGAAGATCAGGAAGATGCAACAAAACATAATGTTCAGGTTAAGGA
Source organism: Simmondsia chinensis (assembly GCA_018398585.1). Lineage (NCBI taxonomy): Eukaryota > Viridiplantae > Streptophyta > Magnoliopsida > Caryophyllales > Simmondsiaceae > Simmondsia > Simmondsia chinensis. Next base: position 25,703,041 of record JAGTTD010000007.1, on the reverse strand, counting down.
AGCTCAGGAGGAGTTTGATGAGGAGAATAAGGCTGAGATTTCAGTGAAGCCGTGACTGGGGGTGGTACTCACAACATAATTCGAATCAAAGGAGTAGCTAACCATAAGTCCTTGTTAATTTTGATCGATGGTGGTAGTACTCATAGCTTCTTAGATCCCAAGATAGCTAAGATGGTGGGACATGAACTCATCAAAACTAGCCCTCTAGCAGTGACTGTGGCATATGGTAATTCGATACTTACTCAGATGAAATGCAAGCAACTTAAGTAGGAAATGCAAAGGGCACCGGTTTGATTATGACTTCAGAATGTTGAAATTAGGGGGTTGTGACATGGTGTTGGGAGTTGGTTGGATGAAAACCATCAGCCCCATTGTCTTTGTATTTTGTGCGACTTACAGTGTCCTTTGAAAGGGATGGAGTACCTATTCAACTGAAAGGATTGGTGGAGCAAGGTAGGTTACAGATCATGAGCTATAAGAACCTACAAGGGGTGCTGAAGAAGAGTGATGTTAGATGGATTGGCCATTTGTTTTCTCTTAGGGCAGAACCAACCGAAGGGCAGGTGAATCCTAACCCCTCTATTAGGAAGTTATTGCATGACTTTAAGGATCTGTTTGAGTTACCCACCTTATTACCACCTAAAAGATCTCGTAATCATGCTATTCCTCTCAAGGCTAATTCCAACCCAATCAATCTAAGACCATACAAACAGCCACACTCCTAAAAGAAAGAAATTGAAAGACAAGTGAAGCTTTTGAAAACCAATTTTATTAGGCATAGTCACAGTCCATTTGCTTCCCCAGTCATTCTTGTGAAAAAGAAAGATGGAACCTCACGTATGTGTATTATTACAAACAACTAAACTCTTTAACCATCAAAGACAAATTCCCAATTCCCATCAATGGTGATCTATTAGATGAACTTCATGGGGCTATTAACTTCTCCAAACTTGATCTGACACAAGGATACAACCAGATTCTAGTGATTGGACAAGACATATACAAAATAGCCTTTAGAACTCACCATGGCCATTTCGAGTTTGTGGTTATGCCTTTTGGGTTATAAAATGCTCCTGCCACAATCCAAGAATTAATGAAATCCATTTTTAAGCACTTCTGAAGGAAATTTGTCCTTGTTTTCTTTGATGATATCTTGGTTTTTAGTCCAAACATGAAGGCTCATGTTGACCATCTACTTCAAGTTTTCAGTATTATGCGCACACACAAGCTTTTTGCCAAACTATCTAAATGGTCGTTTGCCCAAACTCAAATAGAATAACTGGGGCATGTAACCTCCTATGAAGGGGTTGCCTTCGATGCTTGTAAGGTTTAAGCTATGAAGCAATGGCCAATTCCCACTTCGGTTAAGTAATTGAGGGGATTTTTGGGGGCTGACTGGTTATTATAGGAAGTTCATACAAGGCTATCTGGTCATTGCTAAGCCTCTAACTAAACTTCTTAAGATAGATGCTTTCTTCTGGTCCTAAGTAGCACAAGAATCATTTGATAGCTTGAAATTAGCAATGTGTTCAGCTCTGGTATTGAGAATGCCAGATTTCAAAGAACTATTTGTTATTAAGACTGATGCATGCAGTCAAGGTGATGGGGCAGTTTTGTCACAACAAGGAAGGCCAATTTATTACTTAAGCTAGGCTCTCAGTCCAAGATATCTGAATTTGTCCATTTATGAGAAGGATTACTTAGCCATACTTTTAGCTATGCAGAAATGGAGGCAGTACTTGGAGGGGCATCATTTTGTGATCAAGACAGATCATCAAATCCTTAAGTATCTATTAGAATAGAAGACCACAACAAGGGTGTAGTGAAAAGGGCTATTGAAAATATTAGGATTGGATTATGTAATTAAATATAGGAAGGCAATGGAGAATTTAGCTGTAGATGCACTGTCTTGGAGAATGGAAAACATAGAAGAAGTTTCTTACTTGGTAGTCACAACTGTAGTTCCTACTTGGATGGATGATGTTTATAAGTCTTATGAACAAGATTTATTTGCTCAAAAATAGATAATGGCTCTTAGCATATAAGATCCTTCAACAAAGGTAACTGCTGTTGAAGTTACATTGGTTAATGGCATTGTGAAAGTGAAGGGGAAAGTCTATATTAGAACAGCTTCTGAATTATGGAGGCAGATCATCATGGCTTTTCATTCTTTAGCTTCGGGGGGAGATTCTGGTATTGAAGGTTCTTATCAAAGGCTTCAACAACACTTTTATTGGCAAGGAATGAAGAAGGGGGTGATAGAGTGTGTGCAATCTTGTGATGTTTGTCAACGCACCAAGTGTGAACATGCTCCCTATCCAAGATTGTTGCAACCTCTTCCTATTTTTGATGGGGCTTGGCAACAAATCAATATGGACTTCATAGAAGGGCTGCCAAGATCAGAACGGAAGGAGATCATTTGGGTGGTGATTGATCACTTCACAAAGTATGGACACTTCATAGCTCTTAATCATCCTATTTGTGCTAAAAAAAAAACTTGCAAAGGTATTCCTGGACAATATTTACAAGCTCCATGGTCTTCCTCAATCCATCTTATCAAATAGATATAGATTGTTTACTAGCACAATTTGGAAGGAGTTGTTCAAGCTTTTGGGGTCTTCTTTAGCCTTGCTCTCTGCCTACCATCCTCAAACAGATGGGCAGACTAAAAGATTAAATCAAAGTGTGGAACAATACTTGCATAGTGTGACATTCAACAACGCCAAGCAGTGGTGCAAGTGGCTTTCATTAGCTGTGTACTGGGATAATACTCATGTTCATTCATCTCTGGGCACTACTCCATTCAAGGCTTTATATGGCTATGACCCCCCTTTTCCTATGTTGTCCCAAGGCAATTCAACTCATGTTATTGCAATTGAAGAGGTTATACAGCAAAGGAAACAATTAGTTCAGCAGTTGAAGGATAATCTGTAATTGGCTCGAGCAAGAATGAAATTTTTTGCTGACAAGAGGAGAACTAAGAGTTCTTTTGTAGTTGGTGACATGGTGTACTTGAAACTGCAACCCCATAGACAGTCTTCAATAGCAATTCACACGAATGTAAAGCTCGGTGATCACCACTTTGGTCCTTACAAAGTTTTGCAAAAAATAGGAGTAGTGGCCTATCGCTTAGAATTACCTCCTGATTCATCTATTCACCTAGTGTTCCACGTTTCCCATTTCAAGAAAAAGATAAATGCAGATAGGTCTTGTTCACAACAACTATCATTTGATTCCTCAAATGGAATAGTTCTATAAGAGCCCAATGCTATTTTGGATACTCGTATCATTCAGCAGCAAGACAAGAACTTACAAATAGTGCTCGTTTAGTGGACCACTCTGGATAAGTATGCTGCATCTTGGGAGGATCTCGAGTTCCTCAAAAGCCAATTTCCTAAATTTTGATTCTTGAGACAAGAATCCTTTCCTTAAGGGAGGGGTATTTTCCATGAATTGTCATGTATTTTAGTGGTTAATTCTTATATTACTTCGTTGCTTTAGCTGCAGCTTATGTTTTTGTAATTAGTTGCTTAGCTTAAAGGAGGGAATGTCGGTTAGTAGTTAAGGTAGTTAGATATTTTTGAAATATATTTTTTTCTTGTTTACCGCCAAAGTGTTAATAGTATAAGTAGTTTGATTCTTCTATAGTAAAGATCAACAATTAATGAAATATCTCTTCCCTTGTCTTAAATTCTCTCTTATCTCTCTATCTCACTTCCTCCTCATCTCATATTCTCTCTCCTAGGTTTTGATTCAAGTTCATCTTTAATAATTACATAATCATGTGCCTAACCTCCCCCTCTAGGACCAACGGACTTCCCTTATCAACCATATGTATGGGCTAGGCCTTAGAAGGGTTAATGGACCCTTATACAGTAAACCTTACCCTTTCTATATAGACAGGGACCACCCTTTTCCTCTAGGATATAAAATCCCAAAGTTTACCCTTTTCTCAAGGGAAGGGATTATATATGCTCTCAAGCACTTGGCAAGGTTTAATTTCTAGTGTAGGGAAGCGGCTAACAATTAGTTTCTCAAGCTTAGGTTGTTCTTGTGCTCTTCAACTAGGACTGATTTTCAGTGGTACATTAGCCTGCCATCTAATTCCATCTATTATATGGATGAAATGGCAAGGCAATTTGAGGCCCAGTTTTTGAGAATGGAATTAGGAACTTCCATGTCTGACTTCACTCGAATGAGACAAAAGCCTGGCAAATCTGTGGAAGATTACATTAACAGGTTCAAGAGAGCTGGGTTAAAGTGCATAGTATCTCTCTCTAAGGTCAAATATGCTAAGCTAGCCTTAAATGGCTTAGATATTGAATTTAGGGAGAAATTTGAAGGCCCTAACTTCACAATGCTCCTATGGCTAGCAGAATGTTCCGCTAGATATGAGGCTATTGTGAAAGAAGAAAGCCTGAAGCAAAATAGCATGTATGGAACTTACATACACGATCTAATCAAAGAGAATGAAGATCCTCCTTATGAGATCGACGTTGCTGAATACTCAAGGGGCCTTCGATGGTTTTCAATCCTTTGGTTAAAAAGGATGACAAAGCTAGAAAGTCTTATCAATCCCAAGACTTGAGAAAGTACTCATTTAACCCCCCAAGAGCCGATGTGATATTTGATTGGCTTGAGGCAAATAACAAACTCAAGATCAGGGGTAAATATAAAAAACCTGACCCCAATTATAATAAGGGGAAGGTATATTATAAATGGCACGATTCATTGACCCATTCAACAAAGAACTACGTAATCTTTAAGAACATGGTTTAGGATGCCATAGAAGCAAGGGAATTAAACTTCCCCGGAGAAGGACAGATGGATGTTAACAAAGACCCCTTCCCTAGTCCTCTTCAAGTCAATGTTATCGACACCATCATCAGAAGTAATCCTTATAGTGTTCTGACTATTCTTTTCCCCACTACAAGAGAAATATGGTCCTCAGCGACATTAAGAAGGCAAGAGGGGCTAACCATATGTTTGAACGGTTGGTCATTGAAGGGATGTTAAGCTTTCTTAGAGTTGTGCGCACATTAGATGATGGAATTGTTAGGAACAGTGTCCTGAAATCCAGATTTATTCTGAATATATAATTTTAATTAATAAATAAAATTGAAGTCACAGTCGTTTTCTAGTTAAATTTGTGTAAGCGAGCATTTATACTACATGTGATTTTCTTTTGGGAGACATTCATGAGATGGGTGTAGTCCTTAGACTACAATTTATATGTTTGTTCGAAGTTATTTATGAGACCAAGCCACAGATAGACTTGGAACAAATTGTATGGATTATTGTTTGAAAAGCTCGTAGTCAAAGACAAGTTTGGACCACTTGTATGCCAAGACTATAACGTGACACTTTAGATGACTTGTCTTGGCCATGTGGATGGCGATTCAAAAGTGTTGGGTTGGTGTGTTTAATAAGATTGACACACTGAGTTGGACCATTGAGTTGCTTGTTTCAAGACAACTATTGGAGATGAGTGGTTCATATTGTACTGTTTGAACGGTGACTCTAAATCCTGAGAGTATTCTTGACATTGTGTGTGGAGCGTTAGTTACTTTGATGTACTATAAGTAAGGTCTAAATGCAAGACTAAATTCCCATGTACACTGGGTAGCGGCGTGAAGTGTGACAAGAATAAGGTATTCAATATGGAATCTGTAGTCGCTTATGAGATACAGATGTCCCCTTAGTTAATTCACAAATATTTGAATAGTTCGGAAACTTTTGCCAAAGTATTCCAAGTTTGACATTTGGAATTTATACTATGAATATGTTCAAGTATAAATGAATTATTCACTGAAGGGCAAGTTGGCAACTAATGAAGAAGCTATGAGAAGGATAATGGTAGGGCTTATATTTATTTTTTGTCATGGACATCTAATGGAGGGGTTGTTGCTATCAATATAGTCTATTAGAGAGATATCAAATAAATGGTTTAAGTCTAGAGTGCGGTGAGATTTATTTTGTGGAATTAAGCCTCGTTAAATGGTAATTAAATTATTTCATAAGATGATTAATTTAACCCAAATGGAGCTAGATTTAAATTGTCCCTGAGGTCCCGGCTTAAGCCTCTGTATTTATTTCCATTAGAAAAATATTAAAGAATTCATAAGATAAATTATTTATCAATGAGATGGGTAAATTAATTTTGCCAAACATTATTCATAAGATGAATAAGAATTGAAAAATTATTGGATAAAATAATTTTGAAAAATAAAATTTCATAAAATGAATTTTGCATATGGGAAACAAAAGGAAATTCAAAGCCCAATCCACGATTGCGTATACTTAAATACACGATGCCTGTTGGATGGCCCGAGGACCTAATCTTTATAAATTAGGTAGAATTTTTGAAATTTGTCCCAACAACCGGTATTATGCCAAAGGGTTTATAGAGGTAAACCTATTCCCGCGAACTCTCGCACATGAGGTGTTACGAAGCGTGACTCTCTGACCGGGGGCTTAAGTAGAGAGAAGAGTCTCCAACTCTAAGTGCTCTAATAGGTGCCTACTGTTGTGACCATACATGAGAACTATGAACCCAATAATCGATATCAGAGCTTATTTTTCCAACAAAATTTATATATTTTTCCAACAATTGGTATCAGAGCAAGCCTCTGATTACATTCATAATATACATAAATAGGTATAATAAGATCAAAATAAATAGTTCTGCGATTTGGTAAAATAGAGATTTTATTAAGAAGAAAAAACTTATTTGAATTAGTGATTTAAATTGTTTAAATCATTAAAGGAGTTAGTAGTTAACTAGGTTATTTAAAGTGTCAATTTAAATTATTTAAATCAGTTAAAAGAGTAAATAGTTAACTAGATTATTTAAAGTATCGATTTAAATTATTTAAATCGGTTAAAAGATTTAATAGTTAACTAAGTTATTTATAGTGACGATTTAAATTGCTTAAATCCTTAAAGAATTAATCGTTAATTCAGATCTAACGACCTATAAATTTGAGATTGCATAATCTTTATTATGAGACAATGATTGTTTCGTTAAGATTTACAAAATCAGATAAGATTAATCTAATGAGATTAGATTCAAATATTTTTTACACAAATTTGGATAAAGTTGATTTAATGAGATTAGATTCAATTATTTTTTACGAAATTAGATAAAATTGATCTAATGAGATTATATTCAATTTATTTTAAAATAAAATATTTTAATTTTAAAAAATTTGAAAAAATAAAAATATCTGACGCTGTTGTCAGCGTCAGGTTGATGCTAATGTTAGCATTTTTAATTTAATTTTAAAAAATTAACTATTTTATTAATCAATTTTCTTTTAGATTGAGATTCTAAATTAGATTATATGATAATCTAACTTTTGAATCAATATTATTTTAAAATAAAAGTTATTTTTAAATTAGTCTTAGAATAAGATTAAAAAATAGACAATGAAATAGTCTAAATCGGCAACTTTATTTTTAAAATAAAAGTTAAATTTTATTAATTAAATTTTAGTATACGATTCTAAATTAGACTATTGGACAGTCTAAGCTTATTTAATTTTAGAATGAGATTCTAAATAAACTACGGGATAGTCTAAGTTCTAAGATATTACCAATTTTAAATGAAATTAATTTTTCCCAATTAATTTAATTTTAGAATTAGATTCAAAAAAAAAATTATGAGATAATCTAAATTTATGATACTGTTTTAATAAAAATTAATTTCAATTAATTGATTCATTTTTAGAATGGGATGCTAAATGTAGATTCTTAGATAATCTAAATAATATTACGATACTTTTTCAAATTAAAATTAATTAATTAATTTTATTAATTAAATTTAGAATGAGATTTTACAGTTAAATTATGAGATAATCTATATTTTAAAATGATAATATTTTAAATTAATTAATTAGTTAATTAAGGTTAATTATTAGAATGAGATTCTAAAGGGGATTATGAGATAATCTAGTTTATAAGCAAGTTTATTAAAAAATCACTAGTTATAAAAATCAAGTGAGAGTGAGGTTTCAATTGTTATAACCTCACAGTCTCCATTATCGGTCTAGCAGTATAGTAGATCGATAGACCTCCCTGCGAAGGATGTCGGTTTGCAGATTACAGGGTTAGACTTCTATTGGGATGGACCGAAGTGCAAAGAAGCGATGCAACCACGTTGTCGTGGAGTATTACGTGTATTTGTATGGAGGTTTAGGTAATAGTTTACACTTGACTAGCATGAAGCATTAGCCTCCTCGAGGAGCTCTGCTGTGTTATATTAGAGACTAAGGTAAAGTGGTGAGCTAATCTTGTTTAGTAAGAGTTACAAGAAAATAGGTTAATTGAGAATAGTTCTCATCCGAACTAGCTTCGTGCAACCCCACTGCTGGGGAGTAAGGAGTGGTGTGTTTAAGTCATCATTGTATGCATGATAGTACAGTTTGGTGGATACCTGACTTATTGTGTATGCATATAGAAAGAATATACATCACTGCATTATACATGGCTCTTATTAGACAGTTACACAAATGTTTGCATTTATAGTATTTTTGATATGGATACGGCTGGCGAACTTTACTTGATTTTGAATACATAATGTAATCATTGGACCAAATCACTTTGCCTTGAAAAATAAATTAGACTTAGATATTACTCACAAGAGACCTATTAGAAAGAAAGGAAAGGGCAAGGTGGCTATTGTAGCAACCAAGTCCATAAGGAAGTCAGAAAAAGAAAAGGGTTTCTTTTTTAAGAAAACTAGGCCATTGAAGGATAAACTACACTAAGTACATAGCTACTCTTCCTGCAATCACTCAGTTGAGTCATGCATAGTTGCGAGTCCACCAAGTTCCTGGTGGGTGGACTCAAGTTCAACTAACCATATCTGTAATATGTTACAGGAGCTCAGGTTAGGCTAAAGGCTACATGATGGGTGTTGTATCTGATGGCCAGGGACAGTATAATAATAGTGGTCTTAAGTGTAGAAGATGTTAGCTTAAACTTTAGAGATAGAGTTTTGTTTTAAAGGATTGATTATTTAAACCTTCGCTGTACAGGAATTTGATTTCTGTATTTCGATTAATGGATAATTGTTATTCGGTTGGTCTTGATAATGAAAATTTTAATATGAGAAATAAATTGTTTGTTTGCATGTGTACATGAATAAATTGTTTATTCATGTTATTTCCTTATCAGAACTCTAGTAATTGTTTAAATGAATCTAATATAAGTTCACTTGTTCAATCTTGTAAAAGAAAACACCCTGAAAGTGATAATGCCTACACCTCGCACAAATGTTTAGGTCACATTAATTCGAACAGGATTGAAAGACTGGTAAAAGATGGACTGATAGAGGCTTCGGACTTGAGGTCATTACCAGTCTGTCTTTAAGAGTAAAGGCAACAAGGTTGGTCGCTTGTTTGGCCTGGTTCACATAGATGTATGTGGACCAATACATGTTCAGGAAAGAGGTGGGTATGAGTACTTAATCACATTTAGTGATGATTACTCAAGATACGTACATGTTTACCTAATTAGACATTAGTCGGACTCTTTTGAAAAGTTCAAAGAGTACAAAGCTGAAGTTGAAAAGCAATTAAGCAAACAAGTTAAATCACTTTGATTAGATCGAGGTGGTGAATATTTTTCAGGTGAATCTTTAGATTTTCTAACTGCAAATGAGATAAGATCTCAGCTTTTTGCTTTGGGTATACCATAGTAGAATGGTGTTACAGATAAAAAAATAAAGGCGGTCTTTTCTACAATTCTTTGGATCAAAAGGGTTTTTATAAATGAACACGCAAAATACGTATAGAAGCATTTTGCAAGTAAGCTACAAAAACAAAAAAACAAATAGCATTAAAAAAAATGACACTAATTCTAAACAGCTCGACACAACTTAAGACATAGTGGATACATTAGATGCATCTACTGATAGGAACGAGAATGTTTCAGGTACAAGTGAGCTTAGGTATGGAAGGAGGATTGTCAGGACACCTGACAGGTTCGTAGCGGGAGCCTTAGTGGTTGACCGTGGCATTGAATATGATCCTTTTAGCCACAATGAAGCAATTAAGTCTTCTAGTTTTGTGCAATCGGTTGCTCGAACCATGCGTGTACAAATGACATTAAGAGAAAGTAGTGACTTTCTTAGTGTTATATGTCAACGATATACTACTCATTAAGAATGATGTAGGGGTGTCATTAGCTGTAAAGATTTGATTGTCAAGAAAGCTTAATATGAAAGACATGGGAGAAGTCAAGTCCACTCTTAGGATTAAGCTTCTGCAAGGTCGTAAGAATAGGATGTTGGCTCCCTCTCCAGCCACTTATATTGACAAGATGTTGTCAAGGTATAGCATGGAGTCCCTCTGTATTTTGAACAGTGTTCTATGACACCCCAAAAGGAGGAGCAATTGAGTAATATTCCATATGCTTCGGCAGTGGGAGGCCTTAGGTATGCCATGTTGTGAAAAAGACCTGATGTTTGCTATGTTGTGGTATAGTAAGCAGGTGTCAATCTAACCCAGGTTCGATGGACTAGGTGGCAGTGAAGTGTTTTCTCTAGTTCTTGAGAAGAACTAGAGACTATATGCTGATCTTTGAAAGTGACGAGCTGGTTCCAATTGGCTATACTGATTTAATACTTCTAGTCAAATTAAAATGATAGACGTTTGACGTCTAAGCATATCTTCACCCTTATAGTGGGAGCCATTAGTGAGAGGAATGTCAAGCAGTATTGCATTGCTGACTTCACAATAGAATAATTGAGCTCACTAAGGGTTAGGCTCAGTAGACTTTTGGTTCAAACTTAAAAGGGGTGAGTATGGACTTTGTCATAAATTGGGTTTAGGACAAGTGGGAGATTGTTAGGAACAGTGCCCTAAAATTCAAATTTATTCTAGATATATTATTTTAATTAATAAATAAAATTGAAGTCCCGGTCGTTTCCTAATTAAATTTGTGTAAGCGAATATTTGTACTGCATGTGATTTTCTTTTGGGAGACATCAATGAGATAGGTCTAGTCCTCATACTACAATTTACATGTTTGTTCTAAGTAGTTTATGAGACTAAGCCACAGATAAACTTGGAACAAATGGTATGGATTATTATTTGAAAGGCTCGTAGTCGAAAACAAGTTTGGACCACTTGTATGCTAAGACTATAACGTGACACTTTAGTTGACCTTTTTTGTCATGTGGAAGGAGATACAAAAGTGTTGGGTTGGTGTGTTTAATAAGATTGACACACTGAGTATGACCATGTGAGTTGCTTGTTTCTGGACTACTATAGGAGATGAGTGACTCATGTCATACTATTTAAATCCTGAGATTATTCTGGACTTGTGCATGGAGCATTAGCTACTTTGGTGTACTATAAGTAAGGTCTAAACGCAAGACTGAATTCCCACGTACATTGGGTAGCGGCGTGAAGTGTTATAAGAATAAGGTATTCAATAGGGAATCTATAGTCTCTTATGAGATACAGATATCCCCTTAGTTGATTCACAAATATTTGAATAGTTCGAAAACTTTTGCCAAAGTATTATAAGTATTTGACATTTGGAATTTATACTATGAATATGTTCAAGTATAAATGAATTATTCATTGAAGGGCGAGTTGGTAACTAATGGAGAAGCTGTGAGAAGGATAATGGTAGGGGTTATATTTATTCTTTGTCATGGACATCTAATGGAGTGTTTGTTGCTAACATTATAGTCTATTAGGGAGATATCAAATAAATGGTTTAAGTCTAGATTGTAGTGAGATTTATTTAGTGGAATTAAGCCTCATTAAATGGTAATTAAACTATTTTATGAGATGATTAATTTAACCCAATTGGAGCTAGATTTAAATTGTCCCTGAGTCCTTGCATAAGCCTCTGTATTTATTGCCATTAGAAAAATATTATAGAATTCATGACATGAATTATTTATCCATGAGAAGGGTAAATTAATTTTGCCAAACATTATTCATAAGATGAATAAAAATTGAAAAATTACTGAATAAAATCATTTTGTAAAATAAAAATTCATAAGATGAATTTTACATGTGGGAAACAAACCAAAAAAAAAAAAAAGGAAATTCAGAGCCCAGGCCATGATCTGCATATACGCGGAGGTACCAATCAGCGTGCGACACCCCAGGGCCTAAAATAAAATATAAGAATTTTTGGGCCAGCAAAGAAATGCGGCGTTTTGATAATTTTGTTGTACAAAACGCTGCATTTTTTTGTTTTTAATGCGTGTTCCACATCAATTTTTTAGTTTGTTTTCGCTCCGGTAACCTACTACAAATAGAGGTACATATTCCAAGGGTTTAGTATTCAATTGAAATAAATATTCTTGGGTTTCTCAAATTATTTTAGAGACCTAATTTGAGAGAAAAATTTTGGTTAAAATTTTTCTTTCCTAGTTTAATATTTTTCGGAGCCTACCCTCCAGGCAGTTCGAGGTCGTTGCATAGAAGATCACAGGGTCTCGATTTTCTTGATATTTTTTATTATTGGAACAATTTCAGGTATGTCCTTCTTTTCTTCTTCTTTTAGTTTTTGCTTTTCTATTTATTTACAATATTCGTTATTATGCTGGTTTAAGCTTATATATTGTTATGAATGTATTAGAGTAAAAGACCTGTACATCTAAATTAAGAATTTAGATCTGTAGATTAAAATTATGAATTTAAATCTGTACATTTAAAATTAGAAATTTTAAATCAACCCTAGGTTTAGAATTATAAATTGTAAACCCGTTCTGCTGCGTAAACTTTATAAAATTAGGGAGAACTTTTAAAATTTGTCCCAACAACTGGTATTAGGGCAAAAGATTTATAGAGATAAACCTATTCCTAGGAACTCTTGCACGTGAGGTGTCACAAATTGTGACTCTCCGACCGAGGGCTTAAGTAGAGAGAAGAGTCTCCTACTCTAAGTGCTCTAATGAGTGCCTACTGTTATAACCATAGTTAGACACACAAGAACCTTGAGAGGTGGGCTAACCTCTCATCCTCTGAAGTGCGAGAGTCTTGGTGTGATCAACTTGGCAAGAATTCCCTAGCTTAAGGAGAAGCTGAGGACGAGGAGGAGTACTCCCCCCCAGCATCAACTTATTGGACCCTCTAGGCTAGGTTAACCTAACATGATCTAATATAGAGAACGATTTGCACAATGAGGACTTCCCCCGACCAATGGAAGAGTCATAAACCCCAGGGGTTGATCAAGAAAACCAGCCTCTAAAGCAGGATATGCCAACGAATGGTAGTCCTCCACACCGGGATCTGGACATATACATGGTTGACAGCCTCGAAAATGGAACGGTAGCCGAAGTAGCAGCCACCAAAGGAAACCCTAACCCCTTGTCTTTTAAAGTTAATACTCCAACATGCAAAACAATTGATGAATCACCTGAAATAATGAAGATGATGTTTGATGGGCCTAGCACCGCTAATAAATACATCAAGCCCCTATACATGAAGGCCATATTTTATGGCATATTGGTGAATAGGGGCCGGGTGGACAATGGCGTAGGCATCAACGTTCTACCTTCATATATATTGGGGGCATTAGTAAATCTTGAAATTAATAATTACTTTGGATGTTGCCATCTGTAGCTTTTCTGGAGCTCCTAATAAATCTAAAGGGATCATCATGATTGACATGATAGTTGGCAGCCTAAGCAAGCCAGCAACTTTCTTTATAGTCGATACTACCTCGAGTTAAAATGCTTTGTTCGAGAGAGGTTGGTCACAAGCCAATTGTTGTATCCCGTTTTCACTTTACCAGTTGTTAATCGTCTAAAGCCATAACAAATATGAGGTTGTTAGGGCAGATAATTGCCCATTCATGGCTTGCTCTAACTATGTGGAGGAAAAATTTTACAAAGATGGCGTGGGACCACTTGATCTTAAGAGGACCACTCCACAATATGCCCAACAACAAGACACGATTGTGTCATGATCGGAGTTCAAATTAGAGGTTGTCTTTGGCAGGAAAAGCTATTGGTGGTCTTTAGTGGTTGCTTGCCCTTGCTTAAGTTAATTTTGATGGTTGTTCTAGGTAGTAAGTTGGTTGGTAGTTAAGATGAAGCGACTAGATTCATTGTTTGTTGTTCTTGATTGTGTTGGTATCAATAGATGGCTATTAACTCTTTCTCTATTTCTCATCTCTTTCACTTCTCTTCTCATCTCATCTCTTCTCTCTCTATGATCAAGATTCATCTTGATTCATAACAATTGGCATCAGAGCCTTGAGCTTGCATACAATCGGATTGATTAATCTTCAATTCGATTGAATTGTTGAAGTTTAGTCTTGTTCAGTGTTGAATTGATTGAATCATGTTGCAATCTGGCTAGAAACAGGCGATCTGTTGCTATGGTGGTAGAGCAAATACTCGTGCCAATGCAGCTAACAATGCAGCTAATAACATTGCTACTTATGCTGCTGCGGTTGCTGGTACTGATAGCAAAGCTAATCAAGGAAATCAAAAGGATCAGGTGCTACTGATGATGTAAAATATGATGCAATCCTTCCAGCAGGATATGAATCAGAGGTTTGAATCACAAGCTCAAGAGATTTCACAGCAAATTAATGGATTGTAGGAGAAAATGGAGAGGCAGCAACAATAGGCTGGAGGTAGCATACTTTCAGCTGTAAGCCAGCAGAATAGACCTTCTAACCCAAGGCCTCCACCGGTGGAAAGCAGCGATACAGGGCCTCCTCCAATGGACAGCAATGACAGTGCATCAAGTGCAATGAGCCATGGTTTTAGACAACCTCGTGTGGATCTAGAACCTTTCAATGATACAATGCCTCTATCTTGGTTAAGAAAGTGTCAGAGGTACTTTCGTTTCTACAACATTGAAGAACGTGAGAAGGTTGAGTTGGCAATGGTGTATTTGAAAGGAGAATTTGAGGTCTGGTATTTCAGTTTGATGTGCAGTAGACTTACAATCACCTATACTGAGTTTGCAAAAGCTTTATGATGGTATGGGGATGAAGATGTGGGTCAAGTGGTGTATAACTTCAATAAAGTAACTCAAGTCTCATCCATGAGGAAGTACATGACAAGGTTTGAAAGATTGAGAGCCAGGATGCTCACTATGTATCTTGAGGCACTAGAATCATATTATGTTTCAAGCTTTGTGAGCGGATTTAAGCCTAAAATCAAGAACATGATTATGGCATTTGATCCCTCCACTTTTTCTCAAGCTTATTTAAAGGTAAGAAAGGTTGAGAGCTCGGTATTAACAGTTCCTAATTTCAGAAAATGAGAAGTCCTCCTAATGGATCATATTCATTGAGATTTACACAATCCAATAGTAGAGCTGGAAGTATGGACGATAAAAGGCCTTAGAAGCTTTGTTTTAAATGCAATTAGAAATACTTCTTTAGTCATAAGTGTGATCCTAAGTATCTCATGGCAACTACTGGAGTAAAAGCTCCTGAAGCATAAGAAGATGAGATGTTTGATTTCAGGAAGCAAGAGGAAGAGAATAAGGATGATTCTGAGGAGGAAGATGAGGTTGAAATTTCTGTGAAGACCTTAACAGGGAGTGGCTCGCATAATACCATTCGAATTAAGGGAGTAGTGGGGCAAGGAGACTTAGTGGCACTCATTGATAGTGGGAGTACACATAGCTTTGTGGATCCCAAGGTTGTAAGAGTTGTCAGTGGCTGATGGAAATTCAATTTTGACACACACAAAGTGTAAGAAGTTCAGTTCGAAGATGCAGGGTCACAAATTTGAGTATGACTTCAGAGTTTTGAGGTTGGGAGGTTGTGATATGGTGTTGGGAGTTGATTGAACGAAGTCCTTTAGTCCCATACTCTTCAATTTGTCCCAACTCACTGTGTCCTTTGAAAGAGATGGGCAAAGGATCAAGTTACACAGCATTGTGAAGCAAGGCCTGCTCCAGTTGATGAGGGGCAAGAGTCTACAAAAGGTTCTCAAGAAGGGAACTTATCAATGGGTGGGACAACTCTACTCAATCACTGTTGTTTCTGAACTCAACCAAATAGATTCCAGGACTGCTTTAGATTTCAGCACTGCTTTTTGGATTCTCTGCTTCAAGAATATGGTGATTTGTTTGAGCAGCCAGAGACCTTACCCCCAAAAAGGGGCTTGATCTTGCAATTCCTCTGAAGGAAGGTTCTAAGCCAGTGAATCTTTGTCCTTATAAGTATCCTTATTCTCAGAAGAATGAGATTGAAAGGAAAGTTGAGGATCTGTTGAAGATAAGATTCATAAGGCACAACCACAGTCCCTTTGCTTCTTCGGTAATCTGGTTTAAAAGAAGGATGGATCTTCACAAAAGTGCCTTGATAATCGCCACTTCAATTCTGTTATGGTCCAAGATAAATTTCCAATCCCAATCATAGACGATCTGTTAGATGAAGTTCATGGCTCTTGGCACTACACCAAATCGGATCTGAGGCAAGGCTATTATCATATTAGAGTGCAAGACCAAGACATTCACAAAACAGCTTTTAGAACACATCAAGGGCATTATGAATTCTTGGTAATGCCTTTTGGACTATCCAATGCCCCTGCAACATTCCGAGCTTTGATGAATCTTGTGTTTAAGCCTTACAGAACGAAATTTGTACTTGTGTTCTTTGATGACGTTTTGGTCTACAGCTCTACTCTGCATGAGCATCTTACTCATCTAGACTTGGTATTTTAGACCATGAGATAGCACAAGCTATACGCCAAGCT
This sequence comes from Simmondsia chinensis, assembly GCA_018398585.1. Lineage (NCBI taxonomy): Eukaryota > Viridiplantae > Streptophyta > Magnoliopsida > Caryophyllales > Simmondsiaceae > Simmondsia > Simmondsia chinensis. Next base: position 25,686,345 of record JAGTTD010000007.1, on the reverse strand, counting down.
CTCTAAATGTACATTTGCCAAGACACGGGTGGAGTACCTTGGCCATGATATCTCGGGTGATGGGGTAGCTACAGACCCAAGCAAGGTCCAGGCTATGAAGGATTGGCCAAAGCCAAGATCCCTCAAGCAGCTAAGAGGTCTCTTGGCTTTAACAGGCTACTATCGCAAATTCATAGCTGGATATGGAATTATTGCAAAGCCATTGACAGATCTGCTTAAAAAGGAGGCTTTTCTTTGGAGTGATTTGGCTAAAGAAGCTTTTGAGCAATTGAAGCAGGCTATGACTATGGCTCCAGTGTTGGTAATGCCAGACTTCAGCTTGTCCTTTACATTAGAGACTAATGCCTGCAGCAGTGGCATTGGGGTAGTTCTTTCAAAAAAGGGAAGGCCATTGGCCTATCGTAGCCAAGCATTGTGTCCCAAGAATCAGAAGCTGTACATTTATGAGAAAGAATACATGGCAATTCTCTTGGCTGTACAGAAATGGAGGCACTATTTAGAAGGTCATCATTTTGTTATCAAAACAAACCACCAAAGTCTCGGGTACCTGCTTGAGCAAAGAATTTCTACAAGAATTCAAAGGAAAGGACTGATGAAGATATTGGGGTTGGAGTATACGATTGAGTATAGGAGAGGAGCTGATAATCCTGTTACCGATGATCTTTCAAGAAGACAGAAGGAAGATGAAATAGAAGCTTCTTGTGCTGCAATTTCTCAAGTTATACCATGGTGGATGACTGAAGTGATCAAATCTTATGATCAAGATGCATTTGCTTAGACTTATGTCATTCCCAGCTACACAGGCAACACCTATTGATTCTGATTCAGAGGTGACAGTCAGCAAGAGAATTATTCAAATTAAAGGAAAGAATTACATTGGTGAAGGAGCTAGGTTAAGGAAGCAAGTCACTGAGGCTTCTCATGATTCTTGTTGGGGAGGGCATTCTGGAGTTGAAGGGACTTATCAAAGGATTAAGCAGTACTTTCAATGGAATGGGCTAAAGAAAGAAGTTCAGAAGTTTGTGCGGCAATGTGAGGTTTGTCAGCAAATCAAGGTTGAGCATACTCCATACAAAGGGTTGCTACAGCCCTTACCAGTTCTTAATGGGGCTTGGACACACATTAGTATGGATTTTATTGAAGGCTTGCCTAAGTCTGAAGGTAGAGAAGCTATTTGGCTGGTAGTAGATCGCTTTACCAAGTTTGGCCACTTCATTAGCCTCTCTCATCCAATTTTAGCAAAAAGTTAACGAGGCTCTTCTTGGATCATATCTACAAGCTTCATGGACTTCCATAATCAATTGTATCAGATAGGTACATATTTTTACAAGCAATTTTTGGCGTGAGTTGTTCCTATTATTAGGCACCAATTTAGCTATGAGCTCCTCTTATCACCCACAGTCTGATTTCCAAACAGAGAAGGTGAATCAGTGTATTGAGTAGTATTTGAGAGGGATGACATTCTCACATCCTAAGAATTGGCATAGGTAGTTGTCCCTTGCTGAATATTGGTACAATACTCATTCACGCTCTTCTTTGGGCACAACTCCATTCAAAGCTTTATATAGGTATGAACCTCCCTCTCCTTTGATCAGTCAAGATATGGTTTCACATGTAGAAGGTGTTAATGACCTTCTCAGACAGAGGACACAGTTGGTTCGGCAGCTCAAAGATAATCTTCAGCTTGCTTAAGATAGGATGAAGTACTTCGCAGACAAGAAGAGATCTGACAGAAATTTGTAAGTAGGAGATCTTTTTTATCTAAAATTGCAACCTTATAGGCAGAGCTCAGTGGCCATTCACAAGAATATCAAGTTGTGTGCTTGATATTTTGGTCCTTACAAGATCTTAGAGAAGATTGGCAGGGTAGCTTACAGGTTGGAACTTCCACTGGACAACATGGTGCATCCAGTTTTTTACATTTCATTGCTCAAGAAGCACATTTCAAATGGAGTCACTTGTGCAGTAGCTCCACTTCAGGCTACTTTACAGGGAATTCTGGTGTAGGAACCTAAGGCAATCTTAGCCAGCTGTGAGATATAGCAGCAGGGTGCAAATGTTAAGCAGGTGCTGGTTCAATGGGCAAACTTGGGTCAAGAGCATGCTTCGTGGAAAAATTGGTCCTTCTTGAAGTCTCAATTTCTTTTCCTACATCCTTGAGCCAAGAATGTGCATGAGGGGATGGTATTGTCATGACAAGAGTTCAAATCAGAGGCTGTCTTTGGCAGGAAAAGCTGTTAGTGGTCATTGGCGGTTGCTTGTCCTTGCTTAAGTCAATTTTGGTGACTGTTTTAGCTCGTAAGTCGGTTGGTAGTTAAGATGAAGTGACTAGATTTATTGTTTTGTGTTCTTCATTGTATTGGTATAAATAGATGACTATCATGTAAGAATCGTTTTATGAATGAAGTAATATCTTGATTTCTCTTTCTCATCTAACTCTCTCTCTCTATTTCACATCTCTTTCACTTCTCTTCTCTTCTTACATCTTCTCTGTCATAGGTTATGATCAAGATTCAGGTTGAATCATAACAGATTGCCATCCTTGAAAGCCCGTTGATTGAGGCTAAGGTTGATCAATTGGATGTAGAGTCTGAAGACTCTGACATCTAGGGATACAGGAGGGCCCTTCTTAAAGATGGATACTTCCAAGGCACGGCCAAACCCTAATGTGGAGGTGACAATACCTCCCATTAAAGTCTCAAGATTCCATTTCCTTAGCATTAGCAAGGCTCGTGGCCTAGCATGCTGAGGATCGGCTTTGGACTGAGCAACCTTTTAATGGTTTCAAGGTTCATAACGCACAAAAAGAGAGCTGAAAACTCTCTGACTTAAGAGTAGCACTAGGAAAAATGGAGGATTTGAGGGATGAAGTCTAAGATTTTCTCCTCGAGGTTAATTTGCAGTAGACAAAAGACCCAAGACCAGCCCATCTGTGTGCTCGACTTCCTCAAGAGTAGAAAGCGCAATACCTAACTTTGCTTCCCTTATTCAAGGGCTGTTTGTCTTGGGATCATCACAAGATGCTTGGCCTAGACAGAAAGGTGGTTGAACATAGGCTTCCTATCAAGCCAACTTCGAAACTCATCATTCAAGCCTAGAGGAGAATATGCCAACGAGTTATCAATTTGTTCAAGCAAGAGATCGAAAGGCTCTTAAAGGCCAAGTTTTTCAGGACTGCTAAGTACGTCGAATGGCTAGCAAATATTGTTCCTATCATTAAAAGCAATTGCAAAATTAGGGTTTGTATTAACTTCAGGCATCTAATTGCAGCCACCCCAAAGGACGAATACCCAATGCCTATTGACGATGTGCTCATTAACTTAGCTTCGAGGCATGAAGTCTTATCTTTCATGGATGGCTACTATGGGTACTAGCAAGTGATGATTTCTTACCACTAAGTGATGATTGCTTTCAAAGATACCCATACGACAGCATTCAGGTGTCTTGGGTTAATAGGAAAGTTTCAATGGGTGGCTATGCCATTTGAAGAATCCTAGCGCCACATACCAAAGAGCCACAAACATGATCTTTCATGATCTCATTGGCAAGACCACAAATGACATTGGGGTCAAATCCAAATCCCAAGTAAAAAACTTGGAAGACTTGAGGGGTGTATTCCTTAGAATGAGGACCAATAACCTTAAGATGAATCCATTGAAATGTGCTTTTGGCATGCGAGCTAGAAATTTTCTCGATTTTCTAGTGCACCAAAAGGGCATCGAAGTGGATATTAATAAACTAAGGCCATTCAATAGGCCAAACCACCTTTTAATAAAAAGGAGCTTCAACGCTTCTTTGGGCAGGTTAATTTCCTAAGACGCTTAATTTCAAATGTCACAGGAAAAATGAAAGTCTTCTTTCCACTACTAAGGCTTAAGTATGAGAAGGACTTCAAGTGGAAGAAGCCATATCAGGCAACCTTCGAGGCCATCAAGGAGTACTTGATCAAGCCCCAAGTGCCTATTCCACCAAAGCAGGGCAAACCTTGGAAGATCTAGGTCTATGCTTCTGAGAAATCTATTGGTTGTTTGCTTATACAAGACAGTGAGTAAGGGTTTGAACAGGCTATATTCCACTTATCTATTGCATAAATGAGACCCTGCTTTTGCGGGAGCCCTTGGAGGCACTGGGTTTGTTGTTGTTGTTGTTGTTTGTTTTCTATTGCATAAATGAATGTGAAATAAAGTGCTCCTACCGTTGAGGATCAAATCAGGCAGACCTTTTACCCATTGTAAATTTGAATTTACCAATGACTAAAAGAGGGCATTTGTTTACACTCTAATTTTGAAAGGGCAAGGACGATGCCGATTTGAGCAATGTACCACGTGCTTAATACGTGAGGCCTCCCTCGAGGAGAATCAAACATTTAGGTGCTAAAGTAATGGCGTCTTGAGCCCAGTATCTGGAAGAGATGATCACTCTGACAAGGGTATCAACCACTCGAGCACTCGAGATGGTTGAAGGGTAAAAGGAGCTCGAGTTCAAGACTACCAAAAAGGCTGCAAAATAGGTGGTTTCTAGGCTCGAGATGGTTACATATAGCGCAATCACGGATACTTGGGCACTAAACTTAATCTAAGAGTATGTGGGGTTTCTAGAAGGGACTTCTGCTAAGATTACAAACTTAGGCACCAAGGATTTCCCTCCAATACAAAATTTAGGGCACATGCATTAAATATTTGCACGTGCAAAGAAGGAGCTTAGGGGCCATATGCGGGTGAAGTTGCCACAGAAATAGAAGCGGCCATTATTTTTGGTTTTCTATAAATAAAGGACTCTGCGTCAACCCAAAGTAGTACACACACTCAATACAAAATTTCTTCAAGTTTTTTTTACAGTAAGCTTATGCTTTTTCCTTAGGAGTAGGGTAACTTAGCTTAGCTTAGCTTAACATAGAACTTGTTGTACTTTATTAGTAATACAATTTCTCGGGTTTTATATATGACTTTCCAGTTTTAATCTGTTTACAAATTTTGACGAGCTGAAAATTGAGGCTTTAGTTTAAGGCTTTGACGGGGGACGGCTTGATCTTGATTGCATTGATCTTATCACTACTGTCCCTGCTTGCCATTGTTTAGGGCTTTGACGACCAAGGCTTGACCTTGATTACGCTAGTCCTAACTCAGTGACCTGAATACGGTTTGCTCTACCTTAATCTTGTCATATCTTAACTCATTTGAGTTATTATAAGTTAAGGGTGCTAGGCTAAAAAGCTTGATTTACTCGAGCTTGTAAATGGACTACTGAGCTCTTGGTTTTTGTCTCCACCCCAGTTCTTGATTTTTAAGTGTACGAAGAAAGGTAATTGTTGACCCTCCTCCGTCATTGTAACCGCCACTTGATTTAGGTCTATATCCTTTTATTTTCTGTCAACATATATATATAAATCCATAAAAATATTTTACAAAAGTCTTCTTAATTGAAGCATAAGCAGAACTTGCTGTATAACCAAAGTTAGATATACCAACATATCACAACCATTTCTTCAAAAACGATGAGTGGTTGAGGTCAAAGATGTGCAGTTCGTAATTAGGCTCACTCCTTAGTCGCGGTAAGTCCCTTTTACATGTTTGTTTTGTTTATCATTTTATAGAAACCATATCACACTTAACTGTAAACAAAATAAAGCGAACACTAACACTCAAGAGGTGTACCTGAAGAAGATCTACATGAGATTACCTAACTGGCTCCTGAAATTTAATATTGAAGCTAGTTGGGTGGATGCTAAGTTGATAGTTAGCCTTGCTGTTGTTTCCAGGTTTGAGGATGGACCCGTGGTAGATGGAAGGTATGATTTTGATTTTTCCTACTCTGCTCTCAATGCTGAAAGTCATGCCCTACATGCTACTTGTCACCTTGATATTGGAATTCAAATGTTGTGATTTTTGAATCTAACTACCTAGAGGTGATTTGGACTCTTTTAAGGGATGATCCACCCCCGTGGCAGATTGATGTTGTCATTTATGATTTTAAACATTTGCTTCACCCATTTTCTTCTGTTTACTTTATTCCCTCTTCTCGGTCGGCCAACTTGATTGCCCACGAGGTAGCCAAGATTCATCGTTTGGGTGTTTGTAATAATGTATGGGTGGAGCTACTCCCAACCCTAAATTTGTATTCTTTTATGCTCGATAGTAATGGTAAGAAAAAAAACTAATAATAGGTATTACATTAAAATTATGACAAAGATCAACATATATAAGCCAAACTTACCTCAATCTAATGTTAATTAGTTTGAAGCCAAAATATTATTGTATATGTGATCTCAGATGTAATGATAGTTTCATTTTACCATCGATGTGGTGATTGTTAACTTACTCCATAGTTTATACGAATGAATACAAAAAGAAAGTCGGTGGATACATCCAAAGAAGTAAGTGCACTCAGTTCCAAAAGGGCACCCACATTCCACTACAATTCACGAACCTAAGTGTCATGAGATTCACGACATCAATTTTCTACTTGATAGTGTCCTTTTGCCTGCCCTTTAAAGCCCCCCACAAGCCTCAAACAACTAACCACCTTACTCTTTACTAAATGAAAAATAGTATATGTATCTAATTTATCTTTAGGTGTGTGATCCCTTCTAGAAACTTTTAGTGTTTTGGGGGCACTTTTATTTTGTTGGTTTTATTTTGATCCTTTTTTTTTTTTAAAGCTTTGGCATTGATTGTTTCAATGTGTAATTACTTTTGTCTATTGGTCTTAGTTTGTTTGGATTTTAGATTTAGACTTTTTTTTTGGTGGCTCAAGTATCGATTCAATTGTCTTGGTGTTTCTTAACTTCGAGCCTTGCCCAACACATTTATGCCTGTTTGGGCTTGTATCTGACTTAGTAGGGGGGAAAATTCCTAATTTACCTATTAATATACGCTATCTATTAATCTATTCAAATGTAATTTAATCGTAAAAAGCAATATTAAACAAATATTTTTTGTAAGATGATAAATTTCAACAACAACAATAGACTCGGTGCCTTAAGGGCTTCCGCCTAAGTGGGGTCTTGGGGGGTGGATGTACGCAGTCTTACCCCTTCTGGGTGTAACCTGCAGAGAGGATTCTCGGCATGTTTTCGAGGACCCCCAAGCTTATAGGGTTGGCAACATGAGGACTTCCCAGGAGGTCACCTATGCTGACACTATTCTCGCCCAAGCACGCTTAACTTTAGAGTTCTAATGGGATCCGTTGCATTAGTGCCCAGTTTTTTTTTCTATAATTTGCTACAAATTCGCAAACACAAGCAGGCCACTCGCTAGGCGAGGCCTGAGTCTGACCGCAACAGCACGGGGACCAGAAACAAAAAAGCACAAAACAAGAAAACAGAAACAAAAGCTCCCCTTAAAACATGACACAGCAACCACCGAGAACAGGACCAGACAAGACACGGGGACAACTCACACAGAACAAACACAAACAGGGGCCCTAGTTGAAGAAGAACCAGAAGACGAACAGAAGCAAAGAGAGCGGAACTGAAGCCTCCACCCCACACTCAATCCCTTTATTGCGCAAGAATTTCTGCCACCATCAGCGAGTCGAAGCCATCAAAGTTGAAGCCCACCCGTTTTTCTATCTCTATTACCCACTCTGTATTTAGTATCCTCTCATCATACTTCTCTTCCGTGATCTTCTGAACTCGATTTCCCCTCTTTCGTTTTTTCCTCCTCTATAAGATGATAAATTTATGTTAAATTAATTTAAATATATGAATTAAATACATTTAGTATTACTCTTGCTAATTACTACCCACATTTTTCGGCATTGATTGCAAGCAGCGCTCTTGCAAGCGACAGTGGTTGCCACCTTAAATTCTCACGGCCACCTTACTAAAATTCCAAACTTAAAATAATGTTTTTTTTTTTTTAGTATTTTAATTTATCTACTAATAATTTTGCAATATATTATTAAATCATATAAACTAATGTTTTAAAATTTATTAATAAATTAATAAATGTTTAATATATTAAAAATTTTAATTAAATATTTAAATTAAATATATATGCATGTTGGGGAAATAATACAAACGAGTAATAAAACAAATCAAACTTTAGACAAGTAAAATAAACCTTAGATGGGAAAATAAACCTCAAACCGACTAATTTAAGGCCTATGAATAGAAAGACCTTGAACTAAACCAAATTTGACCTCAAATCAGGAAATCTCGAACTCAAACAAACAACCTCGAGCAAAGACAATTAGGTAACATATGAAATGGGAATAAGAGAGGTGAATCACACCGAAGAATTGCCTAGTCGTGGAGTTCACCAACACCCTATGTTGTTTATACCCCTACATCGATACAAATGGGATTAATGACACCTAGAATCCCAGAGTTAACATAGCGCCCACCACTAAAGTGTACTCTTTAGTGATTGGTTAGAGTATGCCCTAACTTGCTTAATAATAGAGAAGCAAAAATGTCCTCGAGATAGTATGGGAGAAGAGAAGGGAACGACTTTATATATTTCTGAGTATATAGATTAATGCTCCAAGGCACTAGACTGGTGGGCAAAATTAAACCCATCAGAGCAAATAGCCAGTCATGAAAAGAGGGCGAAAAATATGGCATCAATATGGAAGGAGCGGGCGAACATGATGGAGCAAAAAAAATCCAGCTTCATTATGAAAAGAACGAATTTTAAAAGAGTGAGAGATTTTACAGTCAAAAGCAAACATCTCGAGCTCCAACCTAGAGTAACGGCCAAGTATTAAATTTCCAAGTTTCAAATTTTGTGGCAACGACTAATTAAAACAAGAGCAATACAAAAACAAAGTCCGGGTCAAAAAATTTCACATCGCACTGCACGATGCCTCCCGGCATGGGAAGACACACGCATGCATTTGTAACCCCTCAAGGCCCACCTTATGCCCACAAGACTTTACTAAATGAAGGGAAAAATGACTATATAAAGTAACTCTCCCACCTTTAAATTTTCAATGTTGAATAAATATATTTGAACAAAGTAAAATCACGCTTGTTGTGGTTTTAAATGTCTGTAAAAAAAACCATTTACTCGCATGCATACGAGATCATTATAGCTGAGTCGGGTATACTAGTGTCATATCCTCAAGGAATCAGTATGAAGTTAGACTCAGTGATTAATGAGCGGTTGAAACTCGATTTTTGTTTGTTTGAATGATTTGTTGACTAATCTAATAGAACTTACGGTAATTAAAGTTGTCAAATCAATTAAGGATAGTTCAGGGAATTAATTCAGGATAGCTTAACTCGAGTCCTATCATTGTACTTTATTATGACAATAATTTAAAGGGCTTACACTACAAACACTAAGCCTAGGTTAACACTTAAATTATGGCTTAGGGTAACAAATTAGTCTAAGGGTGTAACCTATCTTACCACTCTAGGTGTAGCATAGGTTATCTTAACAACACTACTTAATTCCTTTCACACTCCTAATTCATTGTTCACTTCTATAAATATTGTGTTCATGGTTGGGTACAACTTTAACCCCAACCACATGTGATGACCTATTATGTTAAAGTCAAGGCTACAAGCATATAGACGGAATAGAAATAAATTAGGAATTAAAACATGGCTACAAGCTCATCCATAGAAAACCAATCACAATAACTAATTTCCCACAGGGTCAACAAATAACATAACATAAATCATTGTCAACAATAAATCCAGGATTCGGAAAGCTACCCGCCCTTCCCCGTAAACCACAAGTCCACTCCTCCATCAGAGTTTTACACATAACAAAATCTAATAGAGAAAGTGAAGAAAAACTCATGAAACGGTGACTCCCTCAATTAATGTTGACGTTGAACCTTGCTTTGATCCCGTGGCATTCTGACCACCTGCGCTTCGGTATTTCAAAACCCTTGGATCTCGTTGTGGCTTCGAGAAGGAGTGGAGGACAGGAGGTGATGTAAAAGATGAAAAAAAAAATTAGGTATCCCCCTTTCTATTTATACCTAGAGCTTGACCTACAGTCAGCTGCTTGTACTTGGCCAATCGATTGGCTAGCCCACTGTAAGGTTCCCGATCGATCGGTTTTCCTATTGTAGGTTCTATCATACAATAGGCTGCTAATTGATCGGTCCTTGTATGGATTGGTTAGTTACTGTTCGAAGCCTTACAAGATCTATTAGGGATACCGAATTACGACCTGATGGGTCCTTTTTTACACACTTGGTCGGGTTTCTTAGTGCAGTCTTCAAAGGTACCTAAATTCTGCTTGGTTTCACCGCTTTTCAACCTTAATTTGTTCCGATGCTTTCCAAGTCTAAATGTACCTAGATTGTAATAAAACATATATGTAAAATCCGAATATGTCACAGGAATAAGGTATATAATATGTAAAAAATAAGGCACATCAACACCTCCAAATCAAAACCGTGCTTCTTCTCAAGCAAGATTCAGCTCAAACTAACTATAGATGAAAACATTTAATCAAGCATGTAATGGCAAGAATTACTTGTGAAAAATATTTCTAAATATATTTGAAGGTATACCTGAAAGTGGAGAATTTTTATGTGATTCAAGTCTTTTTACTATTTAGTGAACTTGAAACTTCTCCTCCCTCCTCCTTATTCCACATCTTCTATATTTAAGACGAATAGAGAGAATAATTAAAGGAATCAGTTATCCTAATAATTATCCCTAATCACTAAAGAAATATCAAGTCATCTATTTTCACTCTTGATTTCTTCTTATTAATTTTTTTTTTAAGTAACTCATGGTCAGGCGTATCTCTCTAGGAGTCATGTAGCGATTTTCAGGCTAGTGACTCTCGATCCAGTTGGTTCAAGGCACTGAGTAAAGAGCACTCCTCGCTCCTAATGGTTCAAGTCAAATGAATTTACAACTTACTAACACATACTTTAAAAATATTTCACTCACATTAGCCATTGGCGCTTATTAAAGTGACTTAAAGAAGTTTATTTTTTAAGCTTTCCCTATGGGCCATGTAACAAACTTTCAACATGCAGCTCCCGACCCAGTTGGCTCAAGGTACTAGGTATTAAGAGACCCCTACATGCTTGCTTTCTCAAGACATAGGGGCTACAAAAACCAATAAGTCACAAGTACTTACTAATGCTTGCTGGGTGTATAGCTGAGCAAGTGTACTAAGTCGTATCATGTAATAAAAAGTGAGTAGAGTATCATTCCCACGAGGATTGTTATTGAGCGAGTAACAAAATTAGTAGTTTTAGCGCTATTTGACAAACAAAATTTGTAGTTTTTGAAATGAAACAAACCAAAATAAAAGAAACTAATATGTTTACTAATTTTTATAAAACGTGTACTGAATTTTTGATGGTTTTTATGATAATAAGATCCAAAGCATTCGACTTCACCTAGTTGAAGTAATGCATCTTTCTATTATCGGTATTCAAGTTGTTATTACATGTTGATGGTCAAAAGCCCTAATTTATTAAATATTCCCTCTCGAGTAACATTTAGCATGTACTTTTACTTATTAACTCATCAATCTTTTGCATGAATTTAAATACGAAAAGAGTTCTGAAGAGCCATAGTTTTCACTTAAGACCACACAAATCACGTTAATCTCTCTCGAGCATTCGCTCAATTTGTGGTATTTATCACATTAGCAATCATCATAAATCTCCTCTCAGACTCTTTATGAATCATTACAGGACTTAAATGTTGATCAAGTATTCAAAACTCATGAAGAACAATGATAAACACTTCAACAAAGCAATAATAAAACATTGAATACGTTGAAATAGAATAATGCGTATATTACAACTTAGGCTATATTGTGGCCCTGGAAAAACCAAGCTAGTTCATGATAGACATAAAATAAAGCATAACTAAGATAAAATTCATGAACTTAAAGAAGAAAAGGATAGAAAGAACTTAAAAATACAAATTTACAAACCAAACTTCCTTCCTTCCTTCTTCTTATCCTTCCCTCCAGTTTTCTTCTTCTTTTCTCTTCTATTTCTTTGTGTTTTCTGGTTTGAGGGATGATCAAACTCGTCCCAAATGATTGCTATTTATGGCGTTTGAAGGGGAGGAATTATGAATAAAAAATCTTGAACTAGCTTGCTTCTCATTTGCTCATGCTTGCTGCTACCTTTCAACTTTGTACAAACTTGCAATATTTTATGCTTTCTTTTGCTTTCCACTGCCCAAATCAGACTCATTGCATCATGAAGCTTGTGTTCATACAATATTCAATGTATTCAAGCAATAATATGTAGTTAAAGTTGCCGTCCAAATGCAACTTGCGTCATTTCTTGTTGATCGTTCTAAAACCCTATGTTTTGGGATGAGTTTTGCAATTTTTTTGCTTTTAATTGATGTATCTTGCTTCCACTTGTTGTTCTTGATGATCAAACCTAGCAAGATTTAGCATAAAATGAGTGTTTTTGAAATAAAATGGTGATATGAGCGAAAAAGAGTAAAACCAATATAAATATGAGGTAAAATGGTTAGAAAATGAGTCAAAAAGATATGAATAAATATATACTAAATTAGACTTATCAAAATACCCCCAAACTTAAATCTTGCTCGTCCTCGAGCAAGGGTGAACATTAAAGCTCAGGATCACATGCTTTTTAAGAATTCTACCACAATTCAACGCAAGTGTACTCCTATTAGAAAAGAATGACCGATGCTCAAAGTTTAGAATTTTAAAGGCAAAACCTTCTTTTCAAGGAAAAACCTATCAATTACCTAGGTAACCGAATTCAAAAGTTAGCCAAGCAAATTAAGTTTATCCGTTGTTTCTAATCTCAAGATATTCAAACCGACTAGAAGCCAAAAATCATATCACTCAAAACAAGACTTATCCAGTATGTAGACGTGGCCGGGGGCCGGGTCGGGCGGGGCTTGGGCCGGGGCTCGACACTGTAGCGGGTCAGGCCGGGTTCGGGCCGTTTGGGAGCCTGGCCGGGGGGCTCCAGGGCCAGGCCCGGCCTCTGGCCCAGGACCGCTACAGTGCTGTCCGAACAGTGCCGGGCCGGGTCTGGCCCACATTTTCGACATAATTAAAAAAAAATAAAATTTAAATAATACAAAGTCATTTTGTACTAAAATTATTGTAATTCATTGATAAATAATATGAAATACAAATCCTTTTTTTTTCCAAGCACTAATAATGCTAAATATACATGTTTAAAAAAAATAATGCTAAATATATGTAATAAAATAAAATATACAATAAGTAATGGTAAATATCTTATCAAAAAAATAATTGTAAATAAATAACGTAACAAGTGCAAATACAACACAGTTGGGGCCTAATATTTAAAAGTACAAATTTTTTTATCAAAAAATACAAAGTTTGACGTATGGGAGGTGTGATCGTCTTTTGACGTAAATATTTAAAAGTAAATAATTGACATACAAAAGTATTGATATCAGTCACATGGGGGGGTTTCTATGCCATCATTTGACGTATCAGTGGTGCGGTCGTCTTCTTCATCGCTCGATGAATCCAGCTTCATTCTCTGTTGATCTCTTGCCTTAGCTCGCAGCCAATCCTTCAAGCACACGGACATCTCCAAGCTTGACGGCGATAGCTTCGCCCTCTTCGCTCCAAGCAACCTACCACCAAGACTGAAAGCACACTCCGATGCTACTGAAGACATCGGACAACTTAGTATATCACATGCCATGGTGGAAAGCACGGAATACTGGGTTTGGTTTGTGTTCCACCATTGCAAAAGGTCAAAATGCGGGTTGGCCGGCGGTCCGAAAATATGGACCAACGGTGTCCGCAAATAATAATTTAGCTCGTCACATGACGTGGGGGCTATTGTGGGCGTAAATTGCTCCAACGGCTTCCACGATTATGACGAGTGTGAACTACTTCCACTAGATGTGGAAGATCCTACTGCAGCAATACTAGGATATGGATTATTGGACGCTAATTTTTGGAATATTGAGAAAATAAACTATACAAGTCGTTATCGATATCGGCAATGAAAGTGTCGATATTAAGACTAGGATGCAAATATTTGAAAAAATGTTGGCAAAACAAGTTTAAACCCCCGCTTTTACAAGGAGGATCTAAAATAGTTGCTAAGCAATATGTAAGAGGTAGTTCAAAATAATATTTGGCAAACTTTTCTTTCATTGCCTTAATCGATTCGAACAAAATAGGGTTGGATTCATTACCCACCATCCAATTGACAATATCAAGCAATCTTGTTATTGCTTGAGGCATGGTCGGATAATAGCAACCCGAAAAAAATGTCATGGCCTCTTTAAACATGCTAAAAAAGTTACAAATTTGATTTATTGTCTCCCAATGTATACCGGCCAAGTTGTAATCGCTCCATTTTGTACGATTTTCCCGTGCGAATTCCATCAGAACGTATTTGTATGGTAGAATACACTCTAACATTTCTACCGTAAACGACCACCTAGTTTGGGAGTCTAATTTAAATTGTTTATATTCTATGTTATGCAACCTACATAAATTTCTAAATCTTTTTTTTCTAGTACCAGATGATTTAATAGATATTATTACGGATCTTAAGGTGGTAAGGGATACGTTTACAAGATCTAAACCATCCATTACCATTAAATGCAAAATGTGACAAATGCAACAAATATGGAAACACTTCCCACCTAACATGGAGTCTCATTTGCCTAATTAAATATGTTACGGATGCAGTGTTATTGGTAGCATTGTCGAACGTAATACTGAAATACGTCGCTCTATGCCCCAGTCGCAGATTGCCGACATAATCGCACCCGTAATTACCTCTGCAGTGTGGGGGCAATCTAAAAGTCCAAAATGAATTATCCTCTTTCGGAGGATGTAGGAGTCATCGGTCCAGTGTACCGTTATGCACATATAAGGTTGGCCAGGTTTCGACGTCCATATGTCCGACGTCAATGAGAACATGCTCGTGTTCGTCGCAAAAAGTGTTAAGACCCCAGCTTTCATCCCGTGGTACAACGTAAAAGCGTCCCGCTTTACGTTGTTCCGAGGAATCCTCACAATGGCGGGGTTCACATTTTGTTGGAGGTAGTCGACGAAATATGGGTTTTCGCCGGCATTGAAAGGCCTTTCACCCAAAAATTATATATTTAGCTATCCTCTTTCGGTTGCCCTCTTAAGAGAACCTAAAATTAGCAAGTGCACCGGTCACTTGCTGTACTAGACGTTGTTGGCTCTTATCTGGGTATTGCTCGGGGTGGCACTTAAGTATATGTCTGTTTAATGTGCCTGTCCCACTGCCAGGTTGATGGCTAAAAGTCCTAGCTGGATCACATAATTTACAAGTTGCTTTATTAGTTGTCTTATTAAGGGTAAAGTGATTTCATACCCTACTAGTTGTACGCCTACTAGAGAGGTACTAATTTCAAGCTGGGCTTCGGTGGTGGGCGTGGGTTCCTCATCAGTTTGTGAGTCTCCAACCCCACCACCACCTGACTCATGATAATCTTATTGTTGTGAAAAGTCATAATCTATGCTATCATCAGTGTATGGGGGTGATGGGCCTGGTTGTATAAAAGCTCGTTCTTCCGTATTATGTAAGACAATTCTACCCCTTTTAGGGATTCTGGGTGGTCGAGAAGAGCTAGAACTAGCACGACCGACTCTAAAGGATGATGAAGAATTATGTGCCATATTAGTATAAGTGATTAGTATTTATAAAATGCAAGTAGTAATGCAAATTAAATAACTAAAAATGCGAACCAAATAAAATTGCAATACTAAAATTACCGAAACGAGAGAACAATGAAATTCGAACTTCAGCCAAACATTTTACGAACTTCGAACTTTAGAGCACAATTTTGCAATTAGCAAAGTTGAAGAAGATGGGAGATGATGAATGTATAGAGAGAGAAGAGAGGATTGAAGATTTGGTGAGAAAATGGGTTGGGGAGGATTAAGTATTTATAGAAAAAAATATATAATTTTTTTTATTTTTTTTAATTTAGAGCCGTTCAACGGCTCATTTAAAAGAGCCGTTGCCCGGGCACGGGCCATGGGCCGGGCCCGGTGGCCACTATATTTTGGCCCGCGGCCCAGCCCGGGGTATACCGGCCAATTAGCCACGCCTACCAGTATGCCCTAGACTAAAATGAGTCACAAAATGTTTTCTTCTTCTCTCTCTCTCTCTCTCTTTTAAATATATATGAGGAAGTGATCTGCCCAAGTTAATCACGGCTCATGAGTATATCTTCAACGAGAATCAAACTCCTGACCCCCGGCCGATGATCGCATGGGTAAGAGAAGCCACCACTGAGACGGCCTCAATATTACCGGGTGAGTATATCTTCAGCAAAAATCAAACTCCTAACCCCTAGGCGATGACCGCATGGGTAAGAGAAGCCACCATTGAGATGCCTTCATTATGACTTCTCGAGCATATCTTCAATGAGAATCAAACTCCTGACCCCCGGGCGATAACCGCATGGGTAAGAGAAGCCACCACTAAGACGCCCTCATGATGGGTAACACATATCTTAAAATATTTATAAATGGGATAGTGCTGCAAGAGATGCTTTCCGCTCTTTTTTTTTTTCATAATTTTCTTTAGACTTAGGCATAACTTTTTAAAATCTATTATGTAGATGATAATCTTAATGCAATCCATTCAAATTTCAGCATCTTTTAATCAGAAAAAAAGGTAAAACAGCCATGCTAACTAGTGAACTTAATTACCACAGTTTTATCAAGATAGTGCCTTAGAATAGATCATGTTTTGCAATTAGAACACAAAAACAATTGATTCTTTGGTTATTCAAGTCTAATTAAAATAAATGAGCTAAAAAGATAGAAAAATTACTTAAAAAGCATGATGATTAGGTTTTTTTTTTTTTTTTTTTTTTAAACATGGGTTCAAAAATGAAATTTTAAAAACTAATGATCTAAACTGTAGAAACTAGACAATCTTTTTGTTGGCCGACACTATGTACATCCCTATACAAAGGCTCCGAATTCTAAGAGGCACTAAAGCTGACCGTAAAAGACGAAACAAGAAAACTTTACAAAAAATTTTGTTCAAAATTTTAAAATTGTGCTTCCATCCCCAAACTTAAAGTTAACATTGTCCCCAATGTCAAAAGAAAATATAAAGAACGAAGCAATAAGTGAGAGATACTTCACAAGATTGAGGATTGCTTATTTGATGGCGAATGTCGTGATCAAGTTACCCCCAAACTTGTTTCAAAAACCTGTTGAACAAAATATAGAAAAATATTAGAAAATAATAAAAAGAAAAGGAAATTAAAAGAAAAGAAGTAAGGAAAGGAAAACTTGGGCTGCCTCCCAAGAAGTGATTAAGTTATAGTCATTAGCTTGACTTTTTGGCAACGATCTATCCTGTGTCCAGAAAGAGAATGGAGTTTCCTCCATCTATCCTCAATGACCATTTCCTTCGGTGTATCTTCTTTGTTCCCGTTCTTTACATGACCACCTCCACCTTCTTTAACGATGGGATTCTTGAGCCTGATGTGCCACAACTTCAAATTTTCTTTTCCAATCTTCTCTGCATTTTTTTCAATAAGTCATCCTTGGCTCCAAAAGCCTCTAACTTCATTAGACAAGCTTGACACCTTGTTTCAATCACTAGTGGTGGTGGTTCGGTCACGATAGGTTTGATCATTTGTGGTGATGGGCTGATCAAGGGGGTCATGTCACATTGAGGTAGTTCTTCTAATGTTTCCCCATCCCTCAGTTCTATGCCGTTAGTTTGCTCCCCTAGGGCGGTGATAGTATTGCTAGGTAAGGAATCTTTATACATCTCAGAAAGTTCCTCTAATGTAGTCCCTACTTGAGGTTCTGAATTTTGGATAGAGGGTCTTTAGTTTTTTAAGTCAGCCATGGTTTCCATTAACACCTTAAATGTCTCTTCGAAGTCATATTTCTTTTCTTGAGATGGATAAGTAGGTGACCAAGGTCCTTCGTAATGGTTCCAAGAAAAGTTAGAAAGGTCCATCCATCCTTGATTATAGGTGCTAGAGTAGGGATTGTATTGGGGTTGGTTATTATTTGATATGTAGTTATCTTGTTCAAAATCCCATAAGGAAAAACTATTTCCCATTTGGCATTCCATACTAGATGGTTACCTGCACAAAATTCACATCTAGAAGTATGAGCAGCAATCATGTCATCTATTTGTTTTTGAAGTAGTGAGAGTTGAGTAGATAATGCACTAATTTACGAATGCTCAATTGTCTTTTTAGTACAGCTTGATATTAAGGTCTCATAAAGCTGCAGCAACCCATCACTCTTAGCTCTCCTTCTCTTTTTTTTTTTTTTTTTAACAAAATATGAAAAAAATGAATAAATAAATAAACTTAAAAGTTAGAGAAAAATTAAAATTAGTGAAAAAGCTTAAAAATACAACAATCTTTGAAAACAAAGTTAAAATTAAGAAAGCACAATTTTTAAAAACTTAAAGATAGCAAACTTAACTTTTGAAAAATTCTATAGGTGAATTAAAAGTCGAAACAAAGTTAAAATTAATCAGAAAACTTCAAAATAAAACAATCTAAAACAAAAGTTAAGAAAAATCATAAAAATTTATATATATATATATATATATATATATATATATATATATATATATATATATATATATATAAACCAAAGAGGGCACCGACATGCCATCGCCGGATCCCATTAGAACTCCGAAGTTAAGCGTGCTTGAGCGAGAGTAGTACCTGGATGGGTGACCTCCTAGGAAGTTCTCACCCTCAGGTTGGGGGCACTGGGAAACAGCCTCTTTTCAGGTTAACACCCTGAAAGGGGAAGGCTGCGTACATCTACCCCCCCCCCCCCCCCCAACCAAGACCCTGCACAGGCGGGAGCACTTGAAGCACTGGGTACGTTCCTATGTTCTTATATATAAGAAAAGCGAGGTGGTAGCACTAATGCTTTGAAAATCTTAAAAATAACAATTTTAACTCTTAACAAAGTGAACTTATTAGTAAAAGAAAGATAAATATAAGGAGAAATTACAAGGAAAACAACAAAATAACACAAAACTTACAAAATTTAACCAAAACATACTTTTTTAGGGGGTATGCATATACAAATTTTTTTTGTTTTTTAAAGAATTCGTTTTACAAATGAATTAAATGAATGAAAAGAGATTTATTTTTCAAACTTTAAACAAAATTTACAAATTATTAACAATTTCAAATTAATACTAAAACTAGGTGGTATCAATATCACTCAAATATAGACAATTCCCCACAATGGTGCCAAAAACTTGCTGCTTACTAGGTGTATAGCTTAGCAAGTGCACTAAGTCGTACCAAGTAATAAAGAGTGAGTAGAGTATCATTCCCAAGAGGATTGTTATCGAGCGAGTAACGAAATTAGTAGTTTTAGTGCTATTAAAAAAAACCGAAATTTGTAGTTTTTAAAATGAAACAAACCAAAATAAAAACAACTAATATGTTTACTAATTTTTACAAAAAGTGTACTGATTTTTTTATGGTTTTTATGATAATAAGATCCAAGGCATCCCATTTCACCTAGTTCAATTAATATGTCTTTCTATTCTCAGTATTCAAATTGTTATTACATGTTGATGGTCGAAAACCCTAATTTACTAAATATTCTCTCTCGAACAACAACTAGCATGATCTTTTACATATTAACTCATCAATCTCTTGCATGAATTTAAATAAGAAAAGAGTTTTGAAGATTTATAGTATTCACTTAAGACCACACAAATCGCATTTATCTCTCTTGAGCATTCGCTCAATTTTGTGGTATTTATCATCTTAGCAATCATCATAAATCTCTGTTGGACTAATTATGTATTATTATAGGCCTTAAATGGTGATCAAGCATTCAAAAGTCATGAAGAATAATGATAAAGACTTCAACAATGCAATAACAAAACATTGAATACGTTGAATTAGAATAGTGTATATATTACAACTTAGGCTACGTTGTAGCCTTGGAAAAATAAAGTTAGTTCATGATAGACATAAAACAAAGCATAACTAAGACAAAATTCATGAACTTAAAGAAGAAAATGATAAAAGAACTTAAAAATATAAATTTACAAACCCAACTTTCTTCCTTCTTCTTCCCCTTCCCTCCAGTTTTCTTCTTCTTTTCTTTTCTATTTCTTTGTTTTTTTCTGGTTTGAGGGCTGATCAAACTCATCCCAAATGGCCCCTATTTATAGTATTTGAAAGGGAGGAATTATGAATAAAAAAATCTTGAACTTGCTTGCTTCTCATTTGCCCATGCTTACGGCTACATTTCAACTTGGTACAAACTTGCAATATTTTATGCTTTCTTTTGCTTTCCACTTCCCAAATCTAAATCTTTGCATCATGAAGCTTGTGTTCATACAATATACTATTTATTCAAGCAATAATATGTATTTAAAGTTGTTGCCCAAATGCAACTTATGCAATTTCTTGTTGGTCGTGCTAAAACCGTGTGTTTTGGTATGAGTATTGCCATTTTTTTTTATTTTTTTTTTGCCTTTAATTGATGTATCTTGCTTCGACTTGTTAATGTTGATGATAAAACCTAGCAAAATTTAGCATAAAATAAGTGTTTTTGCAAGAAAATGACAATATGAGCGAAAAATGGCAAAACCGATAAAAATATGAGGTAAAATTGCTAGAAAATGAATCAAAATGATATGAATAAATATATACTAAATTAGATTTATCACTTACCCAATTGAACAGGCATTGGTTCCTCTTTTTTTTAACAGAATCACTAGATAAAATATTGATTTCAACATTGTCAGGAGTAAAATGCATGATTCAAATTCCTAAAATTATTCCCACTATCACCACTTAAAACATAGGATTTGTCATAAGATTAATGATGAAGTGTAATAATCTCTCTAGCTAGTTAAAAGATAAAAATTACAAATTTAATAGTCAGATCAAGGAATAATCTCATGACATAAATATTCTAACTATTGTAGTGCATCTCAAATTTGAACTTAAAGATAGGTCACGATAATTCCATGCTAATCCATGCAAAAACTCAGTTAATTTAAGCAAAATTATGCCAAAAGGACAAGTTTAAACCATACAAGCCATTCCCAAACCAAAACTTACATTGTTCTCAATACAAACCAAACAAAAGTAAATACAAGCAAGGAAATGAAAGAGACAACCTAAGATATATGTGGCACAGAATGGACATATTCAGCTATACATGATGAGCAAATTCAAAAAGAAAATGCAAAAATAGCAAGCTACAAAATAAGTTATAGATGACAAAATGCTAAACAAATTGTTAGTTGTGGTAGGAAAAATTCAAGGATACAAGTATTTAGTATATCTGAGAAACAAATTAATCCACGTTATAGGGGTAACAAAGAATCCTAAAAAGTAGAGAGAGACCAAACCAACAAAAAAAAATTCAGATTAAACTATGAAACAAAACAGGCTGGGTTGCCTCTCAGGAGCGCCAAGTTAAATGTCATCAGTTGGACGAGGTGTAAAACTCACAATCAACCAAAATCTAAGGTGACATCCTCGAAATGAATCAAGTTGAGCTTATAAGGATAATCACCAAACCCCACAACATTTCTAGACCGGTGGCCACTAAGGAGAGGAACATGGCCAGCTTCAGGGTCTCGAATCTCTATTCTACCAAGCTTAGGTGATGACTTAGCAATTAACGCATAATTATTGACATAGACATGAGCATTATTCCAATTAGCACTTTTACTAGAATAGGGCACACCAAATTCTACCAAAGTATCAATATCATCAACCCTATAGCATTCTAACTCGTCCTTGGTCTCAGAGCACTGATCAATGTTCGGGACTTTCAATTTGCCCTTGAGGTTTCCTAAAGAAACCTCAAACGCTCCCGTTCTGCAATGAATCACAACATTGGTCGTGGCCAGTAACAGTCGACCTAGAATGATAGGAGTGTTGTTCTTCCACCTAGGAACATGGTCCATATCTAAAACAATAAAATTAACCAAGAAGACAAACTTGTCAACCTTGACAAGCACATCCTCCACCACCCCACAAGTTACATACTTTATCCATTAGCCAACTGAAGTGTAACACTAGGATGCTTAAGGTTTCCTTTACCAATTTTCTTAAAAACTAAGGGATGTGGTTAACACTCAGTCCTAGGTCTAAAAGGGCCCGACTTGTGTAACGCTCCCCGATGACACATGCGACTGTAAAGGGCCCTAGGATCTCTTAACTTGGGCGGAGTGCCTGATGCTAGAATACTACTCACTTTTTCAGTGAGTCGGACCTTTTTCGGAGTGTGCGCCTCTGCGCTCTTCTTTTTTTAGTAGAGTCCCTTGAGGAACTTTGATTATATAGGAACATGTTCAATGGTGTCAATCTGTTGGGAATATATTTCAGATATTTTCCCTAGATCGGGATGAGTGGGCGCAGCGAAAACCCAATTTAAAATTAAAAACCCTAACTTAATTAAACTATTATTAACGCCACTGGTCCCAATACTTTGGCCAATGTGTTAATTTAGTCCATGCACTTTGGCCAATGTGTCAATTTAGTCCATGTACTTTTAATTGTTTCAATTTAATCCATGTACAATTACAAATGTTTCAATTTGGTCTAAGTTGAAACTTCCGTTAAGCTGTCATTAAGTCACGTGAAAGGCATGTGACTTTTTCTTAAAAAAAAAAAAAATTCTTAATAGGTCACATTCGTTGCATGTGACCTTTTATTTAAACAACAATAATCCCAGTGTCTCAAAGGCTCCCGCAAAAGAGAGGTCTTGCGGAGAGGGGGGTAGATGTACGTAGCCTTCCCCCTTCAGGGTGTCAACCTGAAGAGAGGTTGTTTCCGTGGACCTCCAACCTAAGGGATCTGTCTTCATCGCATCATGGCGACCTGTAAGCAATGAGCTGTGAGCAATAGAGCAAGAAAGCAAAAGAGTAAGCCATAATATAAAAACGCCCTAAAGGAGATTACGAGGCAAAACCTTCCCTTCAAGACAACTAGTATAAGCAAATAGGCCAACTAAGTAAATAATAGACCTTTTATTTAAAAAAAATAAATAAATAAAATTCTAGAATCCCCTTTCATTCTCTCGTCTCCATCTCCCTCTCCCTCATCCTCATCTCAAACATCCCATTGAACCCTAAAACACCAAATTAGGTCCAAATCACATTCAAAGTAGAAATTAGCCACAAAATTCCTTCAAAGGAGTAAGTCGGCTTATCCTTTTGCTTATTTTTATGTTTTTTTGGTTTATTTCCTCAATCGTATGCATTTGTGTAATGTTTGGGCAAATTTTTTGTGAAACTAGGGCCAACTTATACGAAAGTGATATCTATGTTCTTGATTCAACCCATAGTCATATTCAATTTTTCATGTTTAGGTTTTTTTGGTAAACCTAATGAAAAATTTGAAATCACAGCTATTTTGAAGCTTTGTAATTATATTGTTGTCCATGTATTTTATGGTTGTTTACATATGTTGAAAAACCCTAATATTTTATGATTGCTGTCCAACATATGCCAATATGATCCATATATAATGTTATTTTTTTGTCCTTTTAATGCATATGTTCATTTGTTGTATTGTATTCAGAAATCATTTCCCCACTTCCGCCATAGATTGAACACACAGAAACCTAACATCAATGAAATATAGCAGTTAAATTTAACAAACAATTCAAGAAAAGAGAACATACTTACTTAACAAATTTAGATTAAAATTTGATAAAAGAATTGGAAAAATATAACCAAACTGATAATCTACCCAAACTGGAAATATAAGAATTTTCACGTCAAGGAGTTACCCATGCATCAAATGCAACATCCACTAACTCAGACGCAACATCAAATTCAAGTTCTGCTAATGTACTTGCCACAAACTCAAATGCATTTTGTTTGCAACATCAAATAAATTAGGATATAATTATGAGTTATGATTGTTATGTAACCTCAAACATAAGAAAGGGAAGAGGGAGAGGCAGAGGACGAGGGAACGAAGTAGCTAAGGACTACAGGCCAGTTATCATATAGGATTTGCCATAATGTATCAGTGTACTAGAATACCTCCTCCACTAACAAGTTTTAGACTGGTATATGTTTGTATGCTGGAAACCATCCTACAATTCAACAATTTGCCACAATTTTACATTCTCATTTATACACTTTATTTACACACAAGGAGCAGTACAAAAAGTCATCCAACAAACACATCTGCAATCGATTCTTATTCTATAGAGGAAGGGGAAGGAGAAGGGGAAGGGGAAGAATCAATTTTCAAGGAGGAGGAGCTTATGGAAGAAGCCCTAGTGATTAGTGCATAGTTGAATGGAAGTAATGGAGCTATTTGGTTGTAGCTCCTTACCAATGCAATTACAACATAATTGAACTGCCGTAGAAAGGTGGTAATCTGGTTAGTTGTTGTTTTTTGATTTGGATGGAGCTATTCTGATGTATTTTCTTGGTTGTAGCTACATACCTATGTAATTACTATCGAATTGAAAGAAAATAGAAACGTGGTAATGTGGTTAGTTGTTTTTTTTTTATTTCGATGGGGTATTTTGATGTATTTTTTGGTTGTAGCTCCTTACCTATGTAATTATTGCACAGTTGAATGAAAATAGAATATTTGTAATGAACTTAGCTAGTATTGTTTGATTTCAATGGAGATATTTTGACGTATTTTTTGGGTTGTAACTTCTTACATTTGTAATTATTGCACAATTGAGTGCAAATAGTATATTGGTGACATATTTGCTGCTACTTTGTAATTACAATATAGCTTTTTTGAGGCATTTTTTGGTTAAAGCCCCTTATGTAATTACTGCACAATTGAAGATTTGATTGTAAAGTCAAGATAATATTTGGCATAATAGAATAAAACATAACTCACATACACATTCACTTGGCATAAAGTGATAACATAAATTAGCATTACATTCTCCTTGCACGGTAATCAGGGAAGACATTTTACCTTATTCACTTTTTTCTCTCCAAATAACGCCAGAAGTAGTACTAATACAATAGAGAGTAAATACACAACATTATCTGATAAACCCTTGGATAAGCTTCGAAACTTGTACTTTTCTTGTTCAAACTTCAAATTTCTTTCTTCAGTTCCTCCATCTTTTGCTCTTTCTCACTTATGGTCTCTTTCAACCTATTCACTTCCTCTTTCTTTTTCACCAATATCTTTTCCTTCAATCTCTTAACAACAAGCATAGTACGATCAGTCAATGGAAGATCATACCACCGAAACATTTTTTGACAAGACATTTGATTTTGGAAAAATAAAACGATGTTAGTACCATTTGTCTAAAATCATCTCTTTCATGTCCTTTTTACCTTACAATATACCAACCTTGTACTTAGGTCAACCAAGAATACATCTTCCAAGATTTGCAGCCGTCCATGAAGTGTACAATTTCACTGCTACTCGACAAGTACAAAAACTTAGTTTCCAATTCATCTTGACATTAATAGAACAAAGAACACAAATTTAGAACATTTTAATATTAGAATCAAAATTTCTATAAAAAAAATATGAAAACTAAAACTCATGTACCCTACACTACTACATTCACTGACAGTTGAATCTTGTCTTAATTTTCGAACCAAGAACATAGATCACTTTCTTATGAGTTGAAACCAAGAACATAGATATCACTTTCATATGAGTTCACCGTAGTGTCACCAAAAATTTGCCCAAACATTACACAAATGTAGACGATTGAGGAAATAAATCAAAAAAAGCCATAAAAATAAGCAGAAGGATGAGCCGACTTACTCCTTTGAAGGAATTTGTATGGCCTATTTCTGCTTTAAATGTGATTTGGACGTAATTTGGTGTTTTAGGTTTCAATGGGAAGTTCGAGATGGGGATGAGGGAGAGGGAGACGGAGACGGAGACGGAGACGGAGGAAGAAATAGGCTTTTAGATTTCATATTTTAAAATAAAGGTCACTTGCAACGCATGTGACCTATTAAGAAAAAAAAAAAAAAAAAACAAATTTCCAAAAAAAAGTCACGTGCCTTTCGTGTGACTTGACGGCAGGTTAACGATATTTCAACATGAACCAAATTGAAACATTTGTGATTGTGCATGGACTACATTGAAACAATTAAATGTAAAAGGACTAAATTGACACTACAGACAACAATGAGTCCAGTTTTGGTTGGGTTTGCCTTCATCCAAATCGAACCCAGAAAAAACCCCGACCCAACACAAATCCGGGAAAAAAAAGCCCATTTATTCCATAAAATCTCAATCCAAATCCAAATCTATTGGTGGAACGGATAACCAACCCAAATTCATAACCCATTTAAATTCTAGAACAACTTATGACATTACAATGTAATATTAATATGTAACAATAATAGTGCAATTACAATATCTTAAAGACCAATATTTAGATTAGACAACTTGACATACCTTTTACCTTTTTTTTCATTTTATATTTGCAATAATAATAATGCAAAATCAGATAATCATTCAAACATATTTTAACCACTAATCTTTATACATAGATTTGTTACATTATGATTTTTACAAAGAATATTATAGTGCTAGAACAAGCTCCAAAAATATTGGCACAATGAAAATATTGCTAAAATATGGTTTGACATGTTAAATACTCAAAATTTAGTAATTTAAAAATTTTATTTTACACTAAACATAATTTCGGACAGGATTTGGGTCTGCTTTGGGTTGGGTTTGATGTCATCTAAATCCGACCCAACTTGACCCAAAACCCATTTATCAACATCCAAATCCAAATCCATTAAAAAGTCATTTTTTACATCCACATCCATCATAAGTGGATCGGGTTGGATGGATATCCAATGGATTTGGGTTCAATTGGCATCCCTAATTGACACATTGGCAAAAATACAGGAAGCAATGGTGTTAATAACCCAACTATTTAATTAGATCTAGATCGTACTCTAATATTTGCATAATATGACAAATAAAAAATATCAAACAAAACAAATATAAACATGGTATGTAGAATAAATGAAATAAAGCAAAACAAATTAAATATCAAATATTTAATTAAAATATACCGGAAGCGTGAATCCCAACTCCAACTTGAAGATCTGAAATTAGAAGAAGATATATTGACATCTCAAGATCTTCTTCACAATGACCTCTACTAGCACCAGGAGTATGGGCTCCCTAAATATTTATTTTAAAAAAATTTCAGAATAAAAATTTTTTCTTTCAATCTTTCTGGAAAACAATTTATTTGGAAAATCCTTAAAACAATTTTCAAATTTTTGTCGCGGGAGAAAACCAAGTTCCAAAGCTTAAATCATAAATTTCTCAAGATAAATATCATATTTATAAGGCAAACAATAGGTAACGTAAGCGAGAGGGGAAAAAAAAAAAAAAAAAAACCCTCGCAGAATACGTCACTGCCTTTTGTATTTCAACTGGGAGTTTTCTTCACCCTTTATTTTATTATTATTTTTCCTTTTTGTGTTTTTTGTTTAAAATATGATGCAATATATCGTATTAAATATTCATCTCATGAATATTTGTTCAACATAAAAATTTATTTATCTCATAAATAAATAACTTATCCCATGAATTCATTTTCAAATATTTTCAAACTATGCTTAACTTTAGGCTTGCAAAGGAACTTTAAGGACAATCTAACTCTAAATGGGTCAAATTTGATTATCATCTCATGATAATAATTGATTTCCATTTACTAAAACTTAATTCTACTCAGTCAGCTTTACTGCACTCTAGAATTAAATATATTCAATCAAACATTTTTCAAATAACTTTTATTACGACAATTAACCCGCTATTAGATATCCCTGAGCAAAAGTAACCTTAACTACCATCGTTACTTTTCTCACATTTCTTCCCGACTTCCCCTTCTCAAACAATTCAATAATACATAAACAATTTTGGTATTAATTCCATATGTCAAACATGTGCAATACTTCGGTAAAAGATTCTAGAATCTATTTGTATATTTGGGAATTAACTAAAGGAACATTTTTATCTAATTAGAGACTATAGATTTCACATAAAATAATTGTTCCTGCTGCACTTCATGTTGTTATCCAACGCACGTAAGATTCAAGTCAACGCACTTTGATTAATCCTTTTAGCACATCAAAGCCATGCATGACTTCGAACTGTTTTCTGAATTTAGAGTTATCATCTTAGATAATTAATTCTTTCTAATAGTAGTTAAGAAACAAATAATTCTGGTGGTCTTGCTCAGTGTTCCAATCATATAGACAACACCAATATAATACATCTGGATCTCTATCTACATGATCATGACAAGCCATCTAAAGTATCTTATTATAGTCTTATCAGACAATATGTCAAAACTCATCACGGACTACAAACATATACTTTGAAAACTAATTAGTTATTTGATTTAAGTCTATCTGTGGCTCAATCTCTTTGACCACTTAAACCAAATTCGACATGTCATCTTGGACTGTGTCCATCTCATGGAACGTGTTATAAAACAATCATATACATGTTTGACTTGTAAAACATAATCAAACATTAAATAAATAATTCAATTTTATTTATTTCAAACCTAATTGGGTTTTAGGACACCAGTTCGAACACAATCAAAGGCATTTTTAAACAAGTCTAAGAGCTCAGCCGTCTTGGAGTCATCCTTTTTCTTCAATCCTACAAGGGCCGAAGAGAAAGGGATAATGGGTTCCTAAACCATATCACGTGATCCCTCCCTATCAGCAATGGGAGGGGGAGACACATCCTTTTAGGCTTTAACCTCGACTTCTCTAAGGTTTTCCTCTCTTAAAACTGATACGACCTTAACTTGGTTGCAAATGAACAAGCTAGGACAAGAACTAGTCGATCCTACAGGTTTGTAAGTGGTTGGGATGGTAGTCTCCCTTCCTCTCTCCTATTCAGTGCTAGGGCCAACTGTCCTATCCGGTTGTCTAATTTAGCAATAGATTGAGAGTGATACTGAACTAGTTATGTAGTGTCATTAGTAAAATGGAGCACGCACTCCTCAAATTGTGAAGTGTGTCCTGGAGGTGGAAGAGCAAGGTCATCATGAGTAACATTCGAGTGAGGTTGCTTATCATACCTTTGTCCTCCCTGAAAATTGGGAGAGAGTGTAGTACCTACAAATCTATTAGGTTCCAATTAAGATTGGAAGCCTAACCTTGTAGAGGAAGGAGTTAAGATAAGAAGAGAAGTGAAAGGGGATGAGAAATAGAGAAAGGGATGAGAAAAAAGAGAGAATTTCAGAAGAAATTTAGTTTGTATTTCATTGAATGAATGAGATTACAAGCTAGGAGCTTATTTATAGTCATCTAGTTACAATGCATCAAGACCTAACCGCATAAACCGACATTCCCGCCAAAACTGCAGCTGCTCACCAACGTTGACCTGCAGTTTGACCAACTACCCCCTTTGGCGCCTAAAATCGACTCAACCAACATTTAAAAACTTACAACTCAACCTTGAGACCCTAAACAACCATTACAAACAGAAATCACAATTAATTTCTAACGATTTATAACATTCCCTCCCTCTTGAGAAACTTCTTGTCCTCAAGAAGTGAAGCTTGGAAATTGATTCTTAAGGAAATTGCAATTCTCCCAAGTCATCAAGCTCTTGTTCAAGTTGCACCAAGTGACCAAAACCTCCTGCATAGCGCCATGATCTTGCTGCAGCGTCCTCCGAGCCTTCACTGCAGCCGGCTGCAACTTCAGTATCCCATTAGCTTCTGCAACAGGGTGCTCCGGGGCTGCTGCAGCTCCTCTTTTGACCTGCTTTTTGAGTAGGGACACGTGAAACATGGGGTGAATGTACGAGTGTGTAGGTAAGTCGAGCTTATAAGCAACATTGCCAATTTTCTCCAAAATTTTATACGGGCCAAAGTATCGGGCACTTAGCTTGACATTACGTCTGACAACCAAGGAAGACTGTCTATACGGTTGTAATTTAAGGTAGACCATATCACCCATGTCATAGCTTTTGTCTACCCTTTTTTTATCAGCGTAATACTTCATCCGGGCTCGAGCTTGATGGAGATTGTCTTTAAGTTCTTGCAACATTTGCCTCCTCTGCTGCACAAATTCAGATACTGCAGTACCGGTGCCTCTCGGTTGTTGAAGCATCATAGGAAAGGGTGGAGAGTAGCCATACAATTCTTGGAATGGAGAAGTGCTAATGGATGTATGGAAGTGTGTATTGAACCAAAATTCGGCTAAGGACAGCCAACGGTTCCACTCCTTGGGCTTCAAGAAGACCATACTCCGCAAATACTGTTCTACACATTGGTTGACTCGTTCGGTTTGGCCATCCGTCTGAGGATGATATGAGGAACTGAGTGCCAACGTGGTGCCCATCAACTTAAACAACTCCCTCCAAAACGTGCTTGTGATCTTGTCTCGATCGGACACAATGGATTGAGGCAATCCATGTAATTTATAAATGTTGTCAAGGAAGATCCTTGCCAATTTTTTAGTAGTGATGGGTCGAGCAAGAGCAATGAAATGGCTATACTTGGTGAAACGATCCACCACTACCCATATGACCTTCTTGCCTTCGGACTTCGGAAGTCCCTCAATGAAGTCCATGCTAATGTGAACCCAAGCTCCCTCCAAAATGGGAACAGGTTGAAGAAGTCCTTTGTAACGAGGATCTCCCAACTTCGTTTGTTGACATACTTCACAAGACTTCACGTATTCACTTACATATTTTTTCATACTCAGAAAAGTAAAATATGCTTTGATTCGTTGATAGGTGCCTTCTACACCCTCGTGACCACCCCAAGCAGCATCATGTGAAGCTTGGATGACCATTTCTCTCAAATCAGTAGCTAAACCAACATACAACAGCCCACCAATTCGAATTAGCCCCTGCTGCACAGCAATTCCAGTATCTGCAGCAGCGATATTTGCACCTCGTGTGAGAGCAGCAGCGACAAGCTTTTCCTGAGCAAAAGGGTCATTCTCATAGGACTTGTGTAGCTCTTGCACCCAAGAAGGAATTACCATGGTTACAGCAGCAGAGGTAGCCTGATTATCGCCCTCAAATCGCCTTGACAGTGCATCTGCTGCAGTGTTCTCCTTGCCACTTCTATAGTCGATGTCGTAATCAAGGCCTAACATTTCCATGAGGCCTTTCTTCTGAATCCTCATCACGATCTTTTGTTCAAGGAGATACTTGAGGCTTTGATGATCTGTTCGAATGATGAACTTATGACCCTCCAATGCATTTCTATAATAAATATTTGGGTCATTCCTTCTCGTATGTTGACATCGCTCGATGTTTAGGGCTAAGGGCTTGACTCAAGTAAGCAATAGGCCTTCCTTTTTGGGAAAGCACAGCCCCTATACCAGTACCACTTGCATCGGTCTCCAAAATAAAGCTTTCGGTAAAATCCGGCATCGCCAAAATTGGGGCAGCACACATTGCGGCTTTAAGGGCTTCAAATGCGACTTGAGATCTCTCGTTCATGTGAAAGCATCCTTCTTCAAGAGCTCGGTCAAGGGTTTGGCAATAGAACCATATCCCTTAATAAATTTTCTATAATAACCGGTCAATCCCAAAAAACCCCTCAATTTCTTCAAGGTGAGCGGGATTGCCCATTCTTGCATTGCACGGATCTTGTTCGGATCAGTAGAAACTCCCTCATGAGAGATGATATGACCCAAATATTCAAGTTTATCTTGAGCAAACGAACACTTGGACAACTTTGTAAAAAACTTGTGTTTTCACATCAATTCAAACACTTGTCGGAGGTGAGTAAGATGAGCTTCATATGTCGAGCTATAAATCAGTATGTTGTCGAAGAAAACGAGCACCGACTTCCTTAGAAAGGTTTGAAAACATCATTCATGGCTGCTTGAAACGTGGCCGGAGCATTTGTCAAACCGAAAGGCATTACAACAAACTCGAAATGGCCATGGTGAGTTTGGAAAGCTGTCTTGTAAATATCTGGCTCAAGGACCCTGATTTGATGGTATCCTTGCCTCAAATCCAGCTTTGAAAAGAAACACGCCCCATGTAGTTCATCAAGCAAATCATCTATAATCGGGATGGGAAACTTATCCTTCACCGTGAGAGCATTTAACCGGCGATAGTCGATACACATTCTAGCCGAGCCATCTTTCTTCTTCACAAGGATCACGGGTGAAGTGAAAGGACTATGGCTTGGTCTAATGAAGTTCACATTAAGAAGTTCCTCCACTTGCCTTTCTGTTTCGGACTTTTGGCCGTGTGTATAACGATAAGGCCTAATCTTCACCGGATCAGCGTTTGCAGGCAAAGGGATGGCATGGTCCACACTCCTTGGAGGAGGAAGACTCTTAGATGGCTCAAAGATGTTGCCAAATTCATTCACCAGGGCCTGCACTTCTGGTTGAAGTCCCGGCTGCAGCTCAACCGAGGCTATCATGAACAAATGACCTATCCATTGTATTGCCTTCTTCTTGATCCCATCGTGTGCACGTTTGCCATCAATAATCTTGAGTTGAGCTTCCTCTGATATGCCTTTCCAAGACACTTTGGGGCCATGAACCTCGAATGCCGCAGTCATCTTGTCAAAATCAAACACAACCGGGTTGAAGGTCCTCATCCAATCCACCCCTAGCATCATGTCGCAACCTCCCAAAGGAAGAACTCGGAAATCAAAGGTGAAACAATGTTCTTGCATAGACCAAGGGAATGCTATGCACTTGTT
Organism: Simmondsia chinensis; assembly: GCA_018398585.1. Classification (NCBI taxonomy): domain Eukaryota; kingdom Viridiplantae; phylum Streptophyta; class Magnoliopsida; order Caryophyllales; family Simmondsiaceae; genus Simmondsia; species Simmondsia chinensis. Next base: position 25,653,757 of record JAGTTD010000007.1, on the reverse strand, counting down.
GTGAATGGTTAAAGAATTGCCATCAGCCACCATTACTTTCAAAGGATGAGTCTTAATCGTTTCATGCCTAACCTTCTTACTCAACTTGGGATCGATGAAGCTATGTGTACTCCCACTACCGATGAGGATAATAATGGAATGTTTACCAGCCTTGCCTCTGATTTTGATAGTGTTATGAGCTCCACTACCGGTCAACGCCTTCATTGATATCTCCACTTCATCCTCACTTAATTCATCTTGTGAAAGATCACTAACACTGTCACTTTCAGCAGCTGAATGCTCACTGCCTGATTCAGCTTCAGCACAGGTCCCTTTAGCACACATTATTGCCTGTGATTTGCACCTATCTCTTGGCTAATATGGCTGGTTACAACGATAGCAAACCCTCACCGAGCTTCTGTCAACAACACACTTGAATCCTGCACCAGAACCTGCGCCTGCACCAGCATCTGTTCTCGGTTGTGATCTGAATCTACTGCCAGGTTGCCCAAACTTGTCACTCAGTTGAACATGAGTGGCTTCGATCAGTTTTGCCTTGTTATAAGCGCTAGACAAGGTCTTAGGACCAATGGCTTTCACCATATTCTTGATCCTAGGCTTTAATCCACTTATAAAGCAAGACACATAATATGATTCGGCATCCTCGGGAGCTATAGTCAAAACGGACAGCAAGTTGTCTCTCAAGTTCTCAATTCTAAGCATGCACTCACTCACGGTTGAAATTTGTGATAATTTGTTAAAATTATCCACAATGTCCGTTGATTCCCCTTGTCCATAATGTTCGCACATTTCCTCTACGAATTGGCCCCAAGATAGGTTCAGTTTGCTCTTCAACAAACTGTAATACCACACCTCGTGATCGCCATGGAGATGCATTGCAGCTAATTGGAGCTTTTCCTCATCCGGTATGTTGTAATACACGAAATACCGGTCACACCTTCTCGGCCATGATTCCGGTAACTTGCCATCAAAAGGATCAATTTCAACCCTTGGTTGCCTGTAATTTCCACTCCTACCACCGGATGTCATGTCATTACTCACGGTTCTATGCTGATAATGTCGATCAGGAGGTCTGTTCAAATGATCGAGCTCATCAAAGTCATCACTGCGATGCTGAACTGAGTTCTGTGGTGGCCCACAGTTGCGGTTGATATTCGAAGGTTCAGGTCTGTAATGTGCTGCCTCCGAGACTCGATTCTGATTGTCAACAACAAATTCTTGTGGCAAAGGTTGATCTGCTGCTGATCGAACTCTTTTTGATGAAAAATCTGACTTGCCGGCTTCAAGATTGCTTCTACGCTTGATTCACCTCGTTTATCAACCTGTTCTTGCAATTTTTCAATCTACTCCTCAATTTTTTGCAATCGTGACTCTTTATCCATCATCAAATTCAACATTTTCTGAATGCTGTCATGTTGTTGTTCAAACTTCACATTCTGCTGATCAATCTTAACATTTTGCTGATCAAACTTAACATTCAATTGTTCTATCTTGTCATTCAATTCTTTGTAGTGATTGGATGCTGCATTCTCTCCAGCATTGGTAACCGCAGCTGCATAATCCATAACAGCACCTGAAGCAATGGCACCACCAGCTCCTGATCTGGTTCTCACGCCTTCAATCATGTTTTTTATGTATTTTTTTTTTTTTTTTTTTTTGATTTTGCTAGCTTCAATCAATCAATTGATTGCTTGAACTAGCTCTGATACCAATTGTTAGGTTCCAATTAAGATTGGAAGCCTAACCTTGTAGAGGAAGGAGTTAAGATGAGAAGAGAAGTGAAAGGGGATGAGAAATAGAGAAAGGGATGAGAAAATAGAGAGAATTTCAAAAGAAATTCAGTTTGTATTTCATTGAATGAATGAGATTACAAGCTAGGAGCTTATTTATAGTCATCTAGTTACAATGCATCAAGACCTAACCGCATAAACCGACATTCCCGCCAAAACTGCAGCTGCTCACCAACGTTGACCTGCGGTTTGGCCAACTACCCCCTTTGGCACCTCAAATCGACTCAACCAACATTTAAAAACTTACAATTCAACCTTGAGACCCTAAATAACCATTACAAACAGAAATCACAATTAATTTCTAACGATTTATAACAAAATCATAGCACTGGTTGCCACGTGGCTTGGTGTTGATTGGCATTCTGCTTCCACGAGAAGTTCGAGTGATTGCACCACCCAAGATTGTAGGTGTTAGAGAATGAGTTGTTATTCCGCAAATATACTTAAGTTGTTAGAAATGCTGTTCTAAAAATCCAAAATTGTCCTGCAATTGTTATTTTACTAATGAATAAAATTGAAGTTCCAGTCATTTATTCCAAAATTGTGATTTTCTTTTTAGTAATATCCGTGAGATGGGTATAGTCCTTAGACTACAATTTTTATGTTTGTTCTAAATGGTTTATGAAATTAACCCACACATAGACTTGGAATAAATGGTATAGATTATTGTTTAAAAAACTAGTAGTAAAAGACAAGTTTGGACCATATTTACGCTAAAACTATAAAGTGACACTTTAGATGACTTGTTTTGGTCATGTGGATGGTGATCCAAAAGTGTTATGTTAGTGTGCTTAATAAGATTGACACACTAATTTGGACCATGTGAGTTGCTTGTTTCTAAACTACTATTGGAGACGAGAGTTTCATGTTGTACTATTTGAATGACGACTTTAAATCCTAAGAGTATTCTGGACTTGTGCATGGAATGTTAGTTGCTTTTGTGTACTATAAGTAAGGTCCAGACAAATGATTAAATTCTCATATACACTGGATAGCAGTGTAATGTATGACAAGGATCAGGTATTCAATATGGAATCTACAATCTCTTATGAGGTATAGATGTCCTCTTAGTTGATTCGCAAGTATTTGAATAATTCGGAGTCGTTGGCCAAAGAACTCCAAGTGCTTGACATTTGGAATTTATATTTTGAATATGTTCAAGTATAAATGAATTATTCAGTAAAGAGCGAGTCGGTAACTAATGGTGAAGCTATGGGAAGTATTGTGGTTGTAGTTAAATTTATTCTTTGTTATGGACATCTAGAGGAGGGGTTGTTGTCATCAGTACAGTCTATTTGGGATATATCAAATAAATGATATAAGTATAGAGGAGGTTGTTGTTATCAATAGAGTCTATTTGGGATATATCGAATAAATAGTTTAAGTTTATCGTCTAGTGAAATTTATTTAGTGGAATTAAGTCCCATTAAATGGTAACTAAATTTTATCACAAGATGGTAATTAATTTAACCTATTTTGAGCTAAATTTAAATTTTCTATGAGGTCCCCACGCAAACCTATGTACTTATTGCCATCGAAAAAATATTAAAGAAATTCATGAGATGAGTAAATTTAATTCTGCCAAATACTATTCATGTGATGAATAAAAGTTTAAAATTATAGAATAAAATAATTTAATGAAAATTAAAATTCATAAAATGAATTTTTACATGTGGAAAACATAGCAAAAAAAAAAAAAATGCAAAGCTTGGCTTGCAATTCGTGTGCGCACCGTTGGACGTCGTGCATTGGGAGGTCCTAAAATGGAATCCGCATGAACGTGAGTAGACCAATCAAAGGCCGCCATGTGCCGCGCAGTACGAATTTAAATAACGCAATTTTTGAACTGTGTTGAAATGCTGCGTTTTGGATTTGTTTTAACTAAAGTGGTGCATTTTGTTTATAAATCTGCACATCCCACATCGTTTGGTTTGCTTATTTTCGTTTCGGTGTACAACTATAAATAGAGGTACCTGATCCAAGGGTTTGTTATCAATTCTAAATTAAGGGTTTTTGAAAGTGTTGAATTTTGGGGACCCAATTAGAGAGAAAAATTTCAGTTGAAATATTTTTTTCCTATGTTTAATATTTTTCAAAGCCCACTCTCTGGGCTGTTCGAGGTCATTGCGTAGAAGGTTGATGGGTCTCGGTTTTCTTGGCTTTCAGAAGCTGTTATTAATCTTTCTGGTACTCTTTATTTTGGAGCAATTCCAGGTATATCTTTCTTTCTTTCTCATTTTAAGTTTTCGCTTTTCTATTTATTTGCAGTTTTTCTTATTATGCATGTTTTAAGTTCCCATCATTGTTGTGAATGTATTATAACAGAAGCGTGTAGATTTAAATTAGGAATTTAAATATGCAGATTTGAGATTAAGAATTTTAGATAAGCCTTAGGTTTAAAGTTAAGAATTTTAAACCCTTCCACCGCGTTAATTTAATTAAATTACAAAATTTTTTGAAATTCGTCCCAGTAATTGGTATTAGAGCCAGCCTCTGATTACGTTCATAATATATATGAATAGGTATATAAGATCAAAATAAATAGACTTGTGATTCCATAAAATAGAGATTTTATTAAGAAGCAAAGATTGTTTAAAGTAACGATTTGAATTGTTTAAATCATTAATGAATTTATAGTTAATTAGATTACTTAATGTAATGATTTAAAATTTTTAAATTATTAATGAATTAATAGTTAATTCAGATTAGTCAAATAAAAATTTTGCACTTATATTATTTGTATAATGCGATTGTGCGTTTGTAATTATTTTTTTTATGAAATCAGATAAATTTGATCTAATGAGATTAAATTCAATTACTTTTTTATGAAATTAGATAAAAATTGATCTAATGAGATTAGATTCAATTATTTATTTTTTTTTAACAAAATCTATAGAGATTAGATTCAATTACTTTTTACAAAATCGGATAAAATTGATCTAATGAGATTGGATTCAACTTTTTTTTTTGTTTACGAAATATAATGAGATTAGATTTAATTACTTTTGAAAAAATTGGATAAAATTGACCTAATGAGATTAGATTCAATTACTTTTACGAAATCGGATAAAATTGATGTAATAAGATTATATTCAATTGTTTTCTTTTGAAATCGGATAAAATTAATCTACTGAGATTAGATTCAATTACATTTTATGAAATTGAATAAAATTGGTTGAATGAGATGAGATTCAATTAATATTTTTACGGAATTGGATAAAATTGATCTAATGAGATTAGATTTAAAAAATTTTTTTTTAATGAAATCGAACAAAATTGATCTAATGAGACTAAATTCAATTATTTTTTGATTTTAAAAAGAGGAAAATCTGACGCTGATGTCAGGTCAACGCTAACGTCAGCAGTCAACGCTGACGTCAACAATTAAAAAATTTTATTCTAAACATCAGAACTAGTTTACATAATAATTAAAAGTTAATTTTGTTAATTATTTAGATTTTTAGAACGAGATTCTAAAATAAATTATTTTTAAAAATAAAATTTAATTAATTAATTTTATTTGTAAATCTAAATTTTAGAATGAGATTCTAAGGTAGATTATCCCTGCTTTTGAGAGAGCCCTTTAAAGCACTGGGATTGTTATTGCTGTTGTTGTTGTATTCTAAGGTAGATTATGAGATAATCTATATTGTAAGACGGTAGTATTTTAAATTAAAAAAATTAATTAATTTTGCTAGTTAATTTAATTTTGGAATGAGATTCTAAAGAAAATTATGAGATAATCTAAGGTGTAAATGCAAGTTAATCAAAAACCACTACTGTATAAAAATCAAGCGGGAGCAAGGTTCAATTGTTGAAATCTCATAGTCTCCATTACCTGTCTAGCAGTATCGTAGATCGGTAGACCTCCCCGTAGAGGATGTCGGTTTGCAGATTATAGGGTTAGGCTTCTATTAGAATAAACCAAAGTGCAAAGAAGCGATGCGACCACGCTACCATGGTGGTATTACGTGTATTTGTATGGAGGTTTAGGTAAGAGTTTACACTTAACTAACATGATGCATTAGCCTCCCTAAGGAGCTCTGTTGTGTTATGTTAGAGACTAAGGTAAAGTGGTGAGGTAATCATGTTTAATAAGAGTTACAAGAAAACATGTCAATTGAAAATAGTTCTGAGCCAAACTAATTTCGTATGACCCCGCTGCCGAGGAGTAAAGAGTAGTTTGTTTGGGTCATCATGGAATGCATTATACAGTTTTGTAGATACCTAAATAATTGTGTTTGCTAAAATAAATTAATAGATAACACTGCATTATACATGACTCTTGTTAGATAGTTATACAAATGTTTGCATTTACAGTGTTTTAAAATGGATACAGCTGGTGAGTTTCACTCGATTCTAATGCATAATGTACTCATTTGACCAAATTACTTTGCCTGGTCAAATGAGTTAGACTTAGTTATTAATCAGAAGGGACCTACTGGACAGAAAGGAAAGGACAAGGTTGCTAGTATAGCAACGAAGTTCATAAAAAAAGCTAGAAAAAGGAAAGTGTTTCTTTTGTGGGAAGACTAGCCACTAGAAGAGGAGCTACACTGTGTACTTAGCTTATCTTCCTGCAAAGACTGTTAAGCCATCTGGTAAAGATATGTGATATCTCACTTAGTTGAGTCATACGCAGTAAAGAGTCCACCAGGTTCCTAGTGTGTGGACTCATGTTCAACTGACCATATCTGTAATATGTTACAGGGGCTCAGGCTAACCAGGAGGCTGCATGATGGGGAGTTGTACCTGATCATCAGGGACGGTACAAAAGTAGTGATCTTAGGAGTAGGAGATGTTAGCTTAATATTTAGTGGAAGAGTTTTGATTTTAAAGGGTCGTTTACTTGTACCTGCATTGCACAAGAACTAGATTTCTATGTCTAGTTTTATGGATAATGGTTATTCAATTAATTTTGGTTGCGAAATGTTATAATGCAAAATAAATTGTTTATTTTCAAAAGTACATGTATAAATGGTTTATTCATGTGGTTTCTTGATCAAAACTCATATATTTATTTAAATGAATCTAAAACAAGCTCCCTTGTTCAATCTCCCAAAAGAAAAACACTCTGAAAGGGATAATGCATACACATGGCATCAACTTTTAGGTCATATTAATTCAAACCGGATCTAATGACTGGTGAAAGATGGACTGAAAGAGGCTTTGGACTTGAAGTCATTACCAGTCTACGAATCAACTTAGAAGGAAAGATGACCAAGTATGTCTTTAAGATAAAGGCAGCAAGGTTGGTGATTTGCTTGCACTAGTTCAAAGAGATGTATGTGGAGCAATGAATTTTCAGGCAAGAGGTAGGTGTGAGTACTTCATCACATTTATTGACGATTACTCAAGGAATGGATATGTTTACATAATAAGACATAAGTTGGACTCTTTTGAAAATTCAAAGAGTACAAAGTTAAAAAGCAATTGGGTAAATGAGTTTCATTGCTTTGATCAAATCAAGGTGGAGAATATCTTTCGGGTGAGTTTCTAGATTTCCTAATTGCAAATGGGATAAGATCTCAGCTTTCTGCTCTAGGTACACCGCAGTAGAATAGTGTTGCAGAAAGAAGGAATGGGACATTGTTAGAGATGGTAAGGTCCATGATGTATTATTCTACTTTACCAATCTCTTTTTGGGGTTATCCCTAAAGAACAAGGATTGTCTTATCTACAATCCTTTTAATTAAAAGTTTCTTTTTTTTTTTAAATGTTAATGTGAAGTGTTTAGAGGTGGATTTTTGTAGTAGACCACAAAAGTAAAAGAAAAGAAGTGTTAGAGGAATTAAAAGAAAATGACGCTAATTCTAAATAGGTAGGCACAACTTGAGATATAGTGGATGCATTAGATGCACCTACTATTAGGGTTGAGAATATGTTCTAAGTACACGAGAGCCTAGACGTAGTGGAAGGATTGTCAGAGCACCTGACAGGTGCATGACAGGAGCCTTAATAGTTGACCGTAACATTGAATCGGATCCTCTCATCTACAATGAGGCAATTAGAGACAAGGATGCTGACTAGTGGGTCTTGGTCATGAAATCTAAGATAGGATGTATGCATTCTAATCAGATCATGGACCTTGTAGAGGCGTCTGTTGGCATTAAGCGCATTGGTTGTAAATAGGTCTACAAGAGAAAAAGAGGAGTGTATGGGAAGGTTGAGACCTTCAAGGCAAGACTGGTTGTTAAGGATTTTACGCAAAAGGAAGGAATCCATTATGATGAGACTTTCTCACTAGTAGCCATGCTAAAGGCCATAAGGATACTCCCATCTATTATAACTCATTATGAGATATGGAAAATGGAAGTCAAAACGGCCCTTTTTTGAATGGTCTTATTGAAGAAGGCATCTATATGGTGCAATCAAACAGTTTCATTGGCAAAAATTAAGAGCATATGGTATGCAAACTGAAGAAGTCCATATATGGACTGAAGCAAGCATCACGTTCATGGAATATTAGATTCAATGAAGCGATTAAGTCTTATGGTTTTAAGCGATTGGTTGACGAACCAAGTGTATACAAACAACATCAGGAGAAACTAATGATTTTCTTAGTGTTGTCTGTCAGTGATATACTACTCATTAAAAATGATGTAGGGGTTCTGTCAGCTGTAAAGACTTGGTGAGCTAGTTCAAGTTGGCTACACTGATTTAGACTGCCAGACAGATAGAGATGCTAGACGTTCAACATCTAGGCATGTTTTTACCCTTGGAGTAAGAGCCATTAGTTGGAGGAGTGTCAAGCAATATTGTGTTGCTGACTTCACAACAGAGGCTGAATATATTGTAGGTTCAGAAGTTGCAAAGAGATGTTGGTTCAGAAAGAGTAATTGACTTCACTAAGACTTTGACTTAGTAAACCTGTATGGAAGGGTTGGGTAGAAAGTGTATAGTAGTTTGGATTTAGGACAAGTGAGATTGCTAGGAATTGTGTCCTAAAAATCTAAATTTGTCCTGTAATTGTAATTTTATTAATGAATAGAATTGAAGTTACAGTCGTTTCCTTGTTAAATTTGTGTAAATGAGGATTTATACTACATGTGATTTTCTTTTTAATAATATCCATGAGTCCTCATACTACAATTTATATGTTTGTTTTAAGTGGTTTATGAGATTAACCCACCGACAGACTTAGAACAAATGGTATGGATTGTTGCTTGAAAAACTCGTCGTCAATGATAAGTTTGGGCCACTTGTATGCTAAGACTATAACGTGACACTTTATGACTTTTCTTGTTTATGTGGGTTGTGATCCAAAAGTGTTATGTTAGTATGTTTAATAAGATTGACACACTAAGTTGGACCATACTAATTGAACGACTCTAAATCCTGAGAGTATTCTGGATTTGTGGGTGGAACGTTAGTTGCTTTGGTGTACTATAAGTAAGGTCTAGACAAATGACTGAATTCCCACGTACACTGGGTAGCGGCGTGAAGTGTGACAAGGATCAGGTATTCAATATGGAATCTACAATCTCTTATGAGGTACAGATGTCCCCTTAGTTGATTTGCAAGTATTTGAATAACTCAAAGTCTTTGGCCAAAGTATTCCAAGTACTTGACATTTGAAACTTATACTATGATATGTTCAAGGATAAATGAATTATCAGTGTAGGGGGAGTCGGTAACCAATGGTGAAGCTATGAGAAGGATAATGGTTGTAGTTATATTTATTTTTTGTTATGGACATCTAGTAGAGGGGTTGTGGTCATCAATATAGTCTATTTGGATATATCGAATAAATGGTTTAAGTTTAGAGAGGGTTGTTATCATCAATACAGTCTATTTGAGATATATCGAATAAATGGTTAAAGTCTAGAGTGAAATGAGATTTATTTAGTAAAATTAAGTCTCATTAAATGGTAATTAAATCTCATCACGAGATGGTAATTAATTTAACCCATTTGGAGCTAGATTTAAATTGTTCGCGAGGTTCATGCGCAAACCTCTGTATTTATTGCCATCGAAAAAATATTAAAGAGTTTATGAGAGGAATTATTTATTCATGAGATTAGTAAATTTAATTTTGCCAAACATTATTTATGAGATGAATAAAAGTTAAAAATTGTAAAATAAAATAATTTTTTGAAAAATTACATTTCATAAGATAAATTTTTATATGCCGAAAACAAAGCCAAAAAAAAAAAAATCCTAAGCCCAGCTTGCAATCCGTGTGCGCACCAATGGACCAACCAGCATGCGACGCGCACTTGGCGGTCCTGAACGAGAATCTGTGCGCATGTGAGTTGGACCAATCAGAGGCTGCCACGTGTCACGCGGCATGAATTTAAATAACACGCTTTTTGAACTGTGTTGAAACGCTGGGTTTTGGATTTGTTTTAACTAAAATGGTGCATTTTGTTCATAAATCTGCGCTTTGCACATCGATTTATTTGCTTATTTTCGTTTCGTTGTACTACTATAAATAGAGGTACATATTCTAAAGGTTTAGTATCAATTCTAAATTAAGGGTTTTATAAAGTGTTGACTTTCGGGGACCTAATTGGGGAGAAAACATTCCGTTGAAATTTGTCTTTCCTATGTTTAATATTTTTCGGAGCTCACTTTTTGGGCAATTCGAGGTCATTGTGTAGAAGGCAATTGGGTCTTAGTTTTCTAGACTTTCAGAAGTTATTATAATTCTTTCTTGTATTCTTTATTTTGGAGTAGTTCCAGGCATGTCTTTCTTTCCTTTTCTTTTAAGTTTTCACTTTTCTATTTATTTACAATTTTTCTTATTATGCATGTTTTAAGTTCATGCATTGTTATGAATATATTAAAGTGGAGGCATGTAGATCTAAATTAAGAATTTAAATTTGAAAATTTGAAATTAGGAATTTCAAATCAGCCTCATGTTTAAAATTAAGAATTTTAAACTCTTCCACGGCATTAATTTAATTAAAATAGGGACAATTTTTGAAAGTTATCCCAACATAAGCTGCATAAACCTGATCCGGCATGTATTCGGAAAAGTGAGACACATATAAACAATCAAAAATAGAATGGTCCTCACCCGAACAAATGTTACAGGGAGTAGTGCTACTCGATGACTCAGCTTCGTTGACTGGGCGCACATTTGTGGGGTTCATATACAAATTCATTATCAGGTCCATCTTCCTACTAAGATCATCCATTCTACAATTAACGTCCTTGTTAGGTGCTGCTTCGTAGACGCTACGTGTGCTTCTTCTAACCAACCATGCCGAAGTGGCTTGGTCGAGGGCGTGTTCGCTGAGGCATTCCAATAACATCCATGCCTCGTTCTCATCTTGCTAGTTAAATTCTCCTCCGTATGAAGTATTAACCATTTGCTTGCTTGAAGCTGTCAGACAATCTTAGAAACTTTGAACAAGAGCCCACTTGGGTAATCCATAGTGGGGGAAGCTTCTAAGGAGCTCATTAAGCCTGTCCCAGTTGTCGTGAAATTGCTTCTGGTCCTTTGGTTTGAAACTATTTATCACACGCATAATAGCCATCATCCTAGATTTAGGAAAAAAATTGATCAAAAAGCATTTTCAGAGGTCATTCCCAATGATGATTTCACCCCTAGGTAGGGATTAATGTTATGACCCCACTATATAAGATATAGGTTGATTTAGCATTAATAATTTAATGATGTAATAAGCAGTATTAATCATAGGTATAATTCCATTTAGTGTTCTTATTACCATGTAGTATCTTGAATAAGTCAAGAGTGTGGTCAAGATAGAAGAATGTCGGTTGGCAAGAGTCAATATGGGCAGCTAGCTAGTAGTATGGCGGTTATAAGGAGAGTTGTCCAAGTCCATTGTATAGAGCTTCAGTGCTCTTTAGTATAAGTAGGTTGATCTTGGTTGTAAGAGAGGAATGTTAATGAATGATATGAATTGATCTTTCTCTCTCTTTGAGCTTGAATGCTCTCTATCTCTTTTCTACTTCTGATCCCTAATTCTTCTTGAATTCTTCTATTATCTCATCTAATTCTCTTAGTTCTTCTCTTGATTTCACTTTCCAAGTGTAAATCCTTGTCCAAACCATAGGTTATGAATCAAATTGAACTTGAATAATAACAATTGGTATCAGAGCCTTGATTTGATCCCAAATCAAGCTCTTAATCAAAAATTTTCAAAATCTGATTGTTGTTGCTGTGCATGGGACTTTAGATGCTTTGCATTTAATTCAGCTGAATCTATTTCAAATAAATTGAGTTTGTATTGTGTCAAGCTTTGGTGCTAGTTGCAAACAATCAACAAAAACAAGTTTTAGAGTCCAAAATCTAGCTTCCAAGTGATTAGATCTCGTGTTCTCTTTGTTATATGCTACAATCGATTTTGAATTCATCAAATCAGGATTATAATGAGCATGATCTGCAGCGAGCTGGAATTGAGCAATGAAGTTAGTGAGTTGCAGAGATTAAACTGATTTTAGCTGAAAATTTTGTTCAAATCATCGATCATTGCTGTTTTCACATGAAACGAGCTAATTGAAGTGAGCAAGATCAAGATTCAGTAGCTGCATTAATACTTGCTGAATTGTGTGGTACTGTTTGATCGAATTCTTACTGCAAATTGAGTGAACTGCTGCGATTGAGTGTGATCTGCATTCACAGCTTGTGTTGAGCTGTAGTGGCAGTAAATTGATAAATTACTCCTGATTATGATCTGGACAGATCTGGTACTAGACACAGCTGAAAATGATTTGGAAGTTGATAGAAGCTTAAGAGCTTTAGCTGATTAGTGTGTGGATGCCAGAATTGAAGATATTTTTTGCTGATCAAGTGTGCTGCAGTACCATTAGTTCAATTCAGTTGCAAGTTCAGCTGCAAGTTCAAAATTGTTAGCTAATTGGTATCAGAATTAAAGAACTTTTGAGGTGTTGTGATCATGTTGTGCAACTTCTAATGGTCATGAAGAAAGAGGTTAATAAGTTTCAGAGTTCTTTTCAAGCTCAACCACGAATTGCACAAGAATGTCAGAATTATCAACATTGTGAACAAGTTCCAGCTGCAGCAACTGAAATTGAAGAACAGAACATTCAGGTTTTACAAAGCAGTGAAAATCATCAATTAGATTCAATTTCTGCTGAGTAAGAATCTAAGCAAAATTTGTGTGAAGTGGCTTTTGAAGAGCAAAGCACTAAAGTTCCCCAAGGCGGCAAACATTACCTACAATTGGATTCTATAATTGTTGAACAAGTAGAGTCCTCAATTGTTGCAGCAGGAACAACTACACTGCCAGTTGACCAAAGCGCATTACAAACTGGAAAAAGAGAATGTCAGCTTGTAGAACAAGGTGAAGAAGCAGCTAAAGTTGCTCAAACCAAGGCACAAGTACACATTAAATATAAAACGCAGCAGGAAATGAATGTTCAGACCTTAATAAAAGCTGATTTTCAAGGGAAGCCACATCTTACGCTAGGATTTGATGATCCATCAGCTGGTTTAACATGAGGATACAAGTGGTTAGGTGTGACAATTGATCAATTTGAACTTAAGTATCACGGTGTTTTGTTTAAGTGGGAAAGCTTGGAAGCTGTATCTACCCGTGGAGTAGAGTGGGAGCAACACAACAATGCTGAGTACATTCTGCTGCATCGTCTAGTGGAAGCACATTATAGTCCAGAGTTCAAATACATCAAATGGTATGGATCAAGGGAAACCAAAATGCTACATACCTTCCTCAAGAGCACGGTGGATTTCATGATGAAACTTCTCCACTGGGAAGACATTTGCAAAATCTTTTTCAGACCGGATGTTGATGCATCTGCTGTGCTGAAGTTGGTAGATGCAAGCTAATAAGCCACTTGACATTGGATCGAGTTAATAAGAGCCTAAAGCTACATCTCTCTTAGAATCTTGAGGACAAGGGTCTCAAAAGGGGGGAGTATTGTTATGACCCGACTATATCCTTAGGGAATCAGTATAAAGTTAGACTTGATGATTAATGAGCAGTTGAAACTTGGTTTTTATTAGTTTGAATGATTTGTTGACTAATCTAATAGAACTAACGGCAAATTAAAGTTGCCAAATCAAATAAGGGTAGTTCAGGGAATAAATTCAGGATAGCTTAACTTTAGTCCCATCATTATACTTTATATGACAATGATTTCGAGGGCTTAGGCTACAAGCACTAAGCCTGGTTTAATAATTAAATTAAGGCTCAGGGTAATGAACTAATCTAAGGGCATAATCTGTCTTATCACTCTAGGTGTAGCATAGATTATCTCAATAGTACTACTTAATTCCTACTCCTAATTCAATGTTAACTTATATGAAGATTGTGTTCAGGGTTGGGTAGAACCACAATCCTAACCACGTGCGAAAACCTATGATGCTAAAGTATGGGCTACAAGCACATGTATGGAACGCAAATAAATCAGGAACCTAAACATGGCTACAAGCTCATCCTCAAAAAACCAATTACAATAATTAATTCTCCATAGGGGTACGCAAATAACATAACATAAATCATTATTGACAATAAAATATAAATCCAAGATGGGGACGGCTACCCGTCCTTCACCCCCTAAAAGAGAAAGTGAAGAAAAACTCATGAATAATGGCAACCTCGATTAACGTTGATGTTGAACCTTGATTTGATTCCTCGGCACTCCAACTACCAGTGCTTTTTCATCTAAAAGCCCTTGGATCTCATATCGGCTTCAAGAAGGAGAGGAGAAGGGGAGAAGAGGAAAAAGATGGGAAAAATTAGGTCTCCCCTCTCTATTTATACCCATGGCTTGACCTATAGTCCGCTGCGAGTATTTGGCTAATCAATCGGTACTAATGGCCAATCGATCGGCTGGCACTGTAAGGCTGCTGATCGATCACCACTATTGGGCAATCCATCAGCAGTCCTAGTATGGGTTCTATCCTATAGTAGGCTACTAGTCAATCGGACCTTGTACCTATTGGTCGATTAATTTCCAAAATCTTATGAGATATATTTAGAATATTAAATTATAGCCCGATGGATCCTTTTACACACATGGTCGGGTTTCTCAATAAAATCTTCAAAGGTGCCTAATTTTGCTAGATTTTGCCACTTTTCAACATTTGTTTGCTCCGACGCATTCCAAGCCTAAATGTACCTAGATTGCAATAGAACACACATGTAAAAGCCGAATATGTCGCAAGAATGAGGTATATAATATGTAAAAATAAAGCACATCAATGCCTAATTCTGAACAATGTAATGCTCTTGTCAAACATGACATAGGTTGTTAGAATCGGGATTCTATTTAGAATTGTTAGATGCTTGAGGAATCGAAATCAAAGGATCGAATAAAAAATTATAAGGTTCTACTAAAGGTATAATATTATTATCTTTGGTATTAAAATTAGTTACATAAGTCACAAACGTTTAGTATAAGACCTTAACTTACAAGACTAAGTATAGTAAATGTAATCAAATTTGATAATAAATTATCATATAATTAAATTAACATAGATGTGTCATTATATGTTCTAATGATCATGAGAGCTTCAAGATATATACTACTAATAAAATATTATATTAAAGTTACAACTTAAAATTAAGTTTAAGTTTATTGGAAAGTATATAAACACCTAATTTAACTTTCTTTTACTTTAGAGTAAGAAAAGATGTTTGTTTGTTGCGTATGCTTAAAATTTAATTTTTTTTTTAACTTTTTATTTGTATGCGTCGATAGAGTCAAGGTAGAATTGTAAAGTCACATTTTGATTATATCTGTTATTTTCATTTAAATATCAGTGAATCTTAAGAATCTACAAAATTTAGATTTTAATTAGGATTAGAATCGATCGTCAATTGTAAAATCGAAAGCTCGTGATTTTAATAATGATCATCGTACCTAATTATCAAGTTTGTTATGATGATAAAATTAGTCACCCCCTAGTAATGATTTCCTCATATTAGACCACGTAATGTGATAAGATGATAAAATGTGCACAGCCCCACTTACCACGTATTCTATATGTTGATAGTGCCCTCCACCGACGCTATGCCTCTTTTCATACGAAAAATATTATTATAGATATAATAACTAAATATATGATTATATACATAGACCTAATATCTAAATATATGATTTTATACATGTAAACATGAGTTATTTACTTTATAGTACTTTATAGTAATTTAACATTTGTGTAAATAATTAAAAAAAAAAAAACGATCTATGACCTTTTCAATTTCGTTTTTAGTATTCTAGGGTTTGTATGTAATAATAATTAGTTACTCTTTCCAAGGAAATTCAATGTCAGAAACCCAAAAAGACAAAATTACCCATAATAAAAATGACGTCACATTGAAAGCAGATGATTTGGAGAAGATAAAGAGTTAGTTTACAAGAGCTTTAGATAAGATGATGACATAAAGCTTTTAAATGGATTAAAAAATGTTGTGTTTTCTAGGAAAATGCTTCAAAACGACGCATTCTATTTTCCTCGATACACAAGAATAATCATGCCTCCAAGTTTTAATATTAATTCAGTAAAATACCATTTTTATCATGAGCAATTTTATTTTTTCACGTTTTTGACATCGGATTTCCCGGAGAGGATACCCAATTACGAATACATGTAAAATTTAAGATACTAAAACCATGGATCACAAAGGTCAAAGACCTTTTTATTATATCCATAAGGTCCGAAGTACTAAAATGTAAATAATCCAATAAAATGCAAATAATTCGAGAAATAATCTGAAGTACTAACACATCATAAAGGTCAGGGTGTTGGCTTGAGTATTGTGCTGGCTGATAGAGCAGTAAGTCTTATTGAAGAATTTCCCAATAAACCAGCAATCGGGTAATCAAACGATCTCAGGTGTCGAGGCCGTGTAATCACTTTCCTTAAAGCTTATTTCGGAGTGCGAATCCTTAGGGATACAATGACAACCAAAAATGAAGTGAAGATGTGTAAGAGAAGAGATAGATTGAGATACATGAGAATGAAGATTTTCAAGATTTTTACAACACTTTCTTATGAATTCATTCAAGTGTTTCTTGCAATTATTTTCCATAATCTCATCGTCATCCCTTAAACATGTGAGTGAAGCGGTTATTTACAGGTTTCAAGCGTCTCTTCATAAAGCGGCACGTCACTTCAAGAAGTGACACTTCCCCTTTTTAATATTTTACAATACTTGCAAGAAAACACCTTTCATGTGTATTTTTCCAAATAAACTAGAGGGAATGTTTATATAAAAGAGGGCTTACAGACGTCCCAAAACATCATCCCAAAGAACCACCAAAAGAAACGAAGAAACCACGTTACTGTAGTTCCGTAAGATCTGTGTATCGACACACGGGCCCTGTGGGTTAACACACGGACACTTCAAGTCTGTCTGTTGGGCTATGTGTCGACACACAGTACCTTGTGTTGACACACCTTATACAAGCCAATACACTTCAAAATCAAGTATTGGGACAATCTTTAACACTTTATTCATCACATATATTTTGAAAATACACCAATATTCCCCCACAGTTTTTAAAATATCATCATTCTCAAAAATGATATCTCAAATAAAGGAGGCCTTATTATGCATCAATGAGGGTGCCTCACGATTGAACCCCCAGTTAGTGAAGAGGCCGTACAATTAATCAGATCGAAAATGGCAGACCAGTCTTTGAACCATACAACCCATTTGACTAACCGACTATCTAATTATGCACAAGGCGTACTCCCTGTACACACCCTATAATTCTAAGATACACACATTTATGGCCTTGTGTCATGTACCCTTCATGAGTGTTTCAGGGCCAAACCCTTAGTCAAAAATCACCCCTTTGAAGCAGCCAAACTTTTACACTCACTAAGGTAGACATCATTCATCATGTCCCTGCAATGTGACATTTGATAAGAATTTAAAAATTAGGTCCATTTAGAGCATAACTCATCCTCTTAGTATCTCTAACGCGGGTACCAAGCACTACACACACGGGATGGAAAATCCTCATTTAGAGCTTGCAGTCATACGGATGATAAGTTTCTCTCATTGAGCCCGAGATCTAGCGTCATACTAGGCTTCGAGTTAAAGGCATGTCATGGGCGACTAAAAAAGACAGGTTTCACACCATCCTTTCATTTATTTATTGTCAAGTCTCTAGCAATGTTTTTACGTAAGAGATCCGCTAGATTCTGACTTACATTTTCAAAGTCCACAGTAATCCCTCATTCTTTCATGAGTTATTCCACTTAACAATATTTGACATTAATATGTCCAGACTTTTAGTGATATATCTCACTCTTATACATTTGAAAGCACATCTCACTATCACAATGGATAGAAATGCACAATATTGGCTTAGGCCACAAAAGAATCTTAAACACAAGATCTCTTAATCATTCTGCTTCTTTACAAGCAGAAACCCGAGCAATCAACTCTACATCCGTGGTGGAGTTAATAATATGTGTTTGTTTTCTTGAAATACAAGGAATAACACCCCCACCACTTTGTAACATTCACTCACTTTTAGAAGCGTAGTTCTCCTTATCGGAGATACAACTGGCATTCAAGTATTCTTCTAAATAGAAGAATACTCAATAATACATAATTCATGGTCATCCCAGTACATTATGTACCACATGCCAATAATCCTTGCTTCCATAGCTAGTTATATACACTTAGCTATCCAACAACAGAGGCTACGTCGAACCTTTTCGAATTCCAATTATACTCTTAAAACATTTTCATTTGGTTCTAAATATTCATACCAAATTTCAACATGTAATCAACATTGTACATACAACGAATCCTTTGTCAAAATTAAACTAGTCATATGCACTTTTCGGATTCATTAATTACCTCTTTCAAACGGCAACATCGTAAGACTTCATAGTCTCATCACAGGATCACAATCTATGACACAACAATATCAAACTTTAACATTCATTTTATTTCTAGTTCATTTCTCTAGAAATATACAAGTCCGATCGCTAGGACTTCTCTTTTCACATTCTTTTACTCTTTCAAAGTTATAGAGTCTTTTCAGGGTTATACCCTCGAACAATGATTTTCGTCATATTATATTTTGATTCACATTATCATAATGCATCACTCAAGATCAATGAAAGACTCGAAATCACTTTCTTTGTACTCATTTACATTTATAATTTAAGATATTCAATTCACCTATAATTCAGTCATACAAATTTACTTGCCATTTATATGCATCAAAACTTATAGGTAATAAAAAAGTCATCAAAATTCTGTATTTATATACTCTTTAAATTTGTCACATTGATGACTAACAATATCCTTACATGTGAATATAACATCACACAATAATCTTATTTACCGTGCAATAATTGTATATAACTATCACTCAATTTGAGTATTTTAACATTTATTGTATAAATGCATTTCATTTCAACTGACTGCTCAATAATTATATACCTATGCCAATTAACCTTTACTTCAACCACATTAATCATGATGAGTGATAAACTTTTTACATGCATGCTGGTTTCCATTGAAACATTACATTCAATAATATTGGAAAACCCACTTGAGATATATGGTCAATTATGAAATTATGAATCATTATTTCAAAGTGCTTTTATACAACTTCTTTGATCATCCTTAATCATGAACTTCAACTTGAATTTCTTTATATCAATCACATTAGGGATCAACATATGTAAAATAACTGTATACTTTATGATCCACTAAATACATTCAAATTCACATTACTTTCATTTAATCAATCAAATAAAGGCATTCATATTCATAAGTAACAAAGCTATAAAATTCATAATCATATTAATGTTCATGGATATATTAACCTCATAACCATATCAACATATATGGTTACACAAAGCATTTTTATGAAGCATCATCCTCAATTTAATATAATCATACATCCATAATTATATCAACATGTATATAAGCATTAATTGTACCACCACATTAACATCCATGCTTATGCATAAATTGCATAACAAACATAATATTGATTGAGAATATATCAACATTGTAATTCTATCAACATATATATAGATGATCATATTCAAACTCTTTTCATAATTATGATCATATAAATATTGTCTTTCATGATCCAGTTTCTTTTACTCAAATTATATATTCCAATTACGCAAATATGCATTTGTTATAACGTTTTCCTTTCATGATCCAATATTCATATAACATCAAATATCACATAGTTTTGTCCTGATCCAGAATTTTAATTTCACTCAAATCAAGTCACTTTAGAATTCACCAAGTAAACATATAATATTCATGTTGACAAATTAAAACAGCAAAGTTTATGATTGCATTAACCATGCATACATGCATTAAACCTCAACTTAATTACTCATACTACAAATTCATACAATTATGAATTTACTATACATAATGCATAATTTATACTTTGTTCCAAACTATGAATGCATTTTCATATTTCATGAAAGCCCATTGTTCTTTTCAATTTGTAAAATACATGTGTTATTATCAACATACTTTATTCACTTATTTATTATTCTTTGTTATGGCATCGTCTCGGCGTCTGGTTTCGACAACCATGCTGAATAAGGGTTTCCCTTTTAGTATCGCTTTAACTTTTGGTTTCAACAACCACCCAAAACAAGATTTTCGTTTTCCTTTAGTACTCAAATTAAACATACTAATTTATAATAAGCATGTTTCCATTAGTTTAATTTGTTTATTGTCCAATGTAATTAATATAATGCATAACTCTAATAGCCATTATATTTATACCATGTGCATGAATGGTTGAGCATGGGATATTTACATTTGTGGCATGCAGGTTTGAATCCTTGCAACTGCACTCATGCCCCCTCCTTTTTTCTTTTTTCTTTTTTTATTTTATTTTTTGGTATTAATTCTTAAAGTCACATTTGATTTAATTTTTTTTGCAATTTTTCTCTTTCACTCTCCTTCTACTTTGTTTTAAATCATCAAGATACAACATCATTGGATTCAAGTGCACTTAATCTTAAATCCATGATACAAGCCACAACAAAATGATGCCCGAAATGAAAATCATCATGAATTCTTGATTTGGTTTTGACTTCACATATAAATTCCATTAAATGCACAACAATTCACATGAATCTCATAATTTCATTAATTTGCAGTCCTTTGTTAACATTACATGATGATAAAACACCATCATTGGATCAAAGTTTCATTTATGATTGAAACCCTCAATCAAAATTCATGATACTAAAACATCTAAACAATACTCAAATTGAAAATCATGGATTCTTGATTTTGGTTAACACCATATGCATAATTAACCATGTGCATAATCAACAATGCACAAACCCCAAATTTTCTTTCATCTTAGTTCATTATGGTTTCCTAATTTCCAAAATTAAGTAACATACCTTGATCCATAGCAATTTATATAATAAAAGGATCCTAGAAGACATACACCTATTCACTTTCTCCAATGTCACATAACTCGCCATCAAATCCCGCAAAGTGAAGAAGCCATTTTCAATTAATGAAATTAAGCCTTAAGATTGTTGGAGAATTTCCCAATAAACCGAGAACTGGGTAACCAAACGATCTCAGGTTTCGAGGCCGTGTAATCACTTTCTTTAAGGCTTATTTCGGAGTATGAAATATCCTTGGGGATACAACGAAAACCAAAAATAAAGTGAAGATGTGTAAGAGGAGAGATAGATTGAGATAAATGAGAATGAAGTTGTTGAAGACATTCACAACACTTTCTTATGAATTTAT
This sequence comes from Simmondsia chinensis, assembly GCA_018398585.1. Taxonomy (NCBI): domain Eukaryota; kingdom Viridiplantae; phylum Streptophyta; class Magnoliopsida; order Caryophyllales; family Simmondsiaceae; genus Simmondsia; species Simmondsia chinensis. The sequence goes on along the minus strand of JAGTTD010000007.1, from coordinate 25,632,279 downwards.
TCAAGCATTTCTTTCAATTATTTTCCATAATCTCATTATCATCCCTTAAACATCAGAGTGAAGGGGTTATTTGTTGTTTTCAAGTGTCTCTTCATGAAGGGACACGTCCCTTCACGAAGTAACACTTCCTCTTTTTAATATTTCACAATATTTGCAAGCAAACACCTTTCATATGTATTTTTCCAAATAAACTAGAGAGAAAGTTTATATAAAAGAGGGCTTAAAGACGTCCCAAAACATCACCCCAAAGAACCACCAAAAGAACCAAAAAAATCACATTACCGTAGCTTTGTAAGATTTGTGTATCGCCACAAGGGCCCTGTGGGTCGACACGTGGACACTTCAAGTCTGTCTGTTGCGCTATGTGTCGACACATAGTACCTTGTGTCGACACATCTTATACAAGCCAGTACACTTCAAAATCATGTATTGGGACAATCTAACACTTTTTTCATGACATATATTTTGAAAATACACCAACATTCCCCCACCATTTTTAAAATATCATCATTCTCATAAATGATATCTCAAATAAAGGAGGCCTTATTGTGCATCAATGAGGGTGTCTCACTATTGAATCCCCAGTTAGCGAAGAGTTCCTACAATTAATCAGATCGAAAATGGCAGACCATTCTTTGAACCATACAACCCATTTGACTAACCGACTATCTAATCATGCACAAGGCGTACTTCCCTTACACACCCTAAAATTCTAAGATACACACATTTATGGCCTTGTGTCATGTACCCTTCCTGAGTGTTTTAAGGCCAAACTCTTAGTCAAAAATCACCCCTTTGAAGCAGCCAAACTTTAACACTCACTAAGGTGGACATCATTAATCATGTCCCTGCAACGCGATATTTAATAAGAATTTAAAAATTAGGTCCATTTAGAGCATAACTCATCCTCTTAGTATCTCTAACGTGGGTACCAAGCACTACACACACGGGATGGAAAATCCTCATTTAGTGCTTACAGTCATATGGATGATAAGTCTCTCTCATTGAACCTGAGATCTAGCAACATACTAGGCTTCAAGTTGAGGGCCTGTCATGGGCGACTAAAAATGACAGGTTTCACACCATCCTTTCATTTATTTATTATCAAGTCTCTAACAATGTTTTTAAATAAGAGATCCGCTAGATTCTGACTTATATTTTCAAAGTCCACAGTAATCCCTCAATCATTCATGAGTTCATTCACTTAACAATATTTGACACCAATATGTCCAGAATTTTAGTGATATATCTCACTCTCATACATTTGAAAGCACATCTCACTATCACAATGGATAGAAATGCACAATATTGGCTTAGGCCACAAAAGAATCTTAAACACAAGATCTCTTAATCGTTCTGCTTCTTTACAAGCAGAAACCCGAGCAATCAACTCTACATCCACGGTGGAGTTAATAATATGTGTTTGTTTTCTTGAAATCCAAGGAATAACACCCCCACCACTTTGTAACATTCACTCACTTTTAGAAGCGTAGTTCTCCTTATCGGAGATACAATTGGAATCTAAATATTCTTCTAAATAGAAGAATACTCAATAATACATAATTCATGGTCATCCCAGTACATTATGTACCACATGCTAATAACCCTTGCTTACACAGCTAGTTATATACACTTAGCTATCCAACAACAAAGGCTACGTCGAACCTTTTCAAATTTCAATTATACAATTGAAGCATTTTCGTTTGGTTCTAAATATTCATACCAAATTTCAACATGTAATCAACATACATATATACAATGAATCCTCTGTCAAAATTAAACTAGTCATGTGCACTTTTTGGATTCATTAATTACTTCTTTCAAACGGCAACATCGTAAGGCTTCATAGTCTTATCACAGGATCACAATCTATGACACAACAATATTAAACTTTAACATTTATATTATCTCTAGTTAATTTCTCTAGAAATATACAAGTCCGATCACTAGGACTTCTCTTTTCACATTCTTTTACTCTTTCAAAGTTCTAGAGTCTTTTCAGAGATATACCCTGGAACAATAATTTTCGTCATAATATACTTTAATTCATATTATCATAAAGCATCATTCAAGATCAATGAAAGACTCAAAATCACTTTGTATGTACTCATTTACATTTATATTTTAAGATATTCAATTCACCTATAATTCAGTCATACAATTTTACTTGCCATTTATATGCATTAAAACTTATAGGTAATAAAAGAGTCATCAGAATTCAGTATTTATATACTCTTTAAATTTGTCACATTGATGACTAACAACATCCTTACATGTGAATATAACATCACACAATAATCTTATTTACCATGCAACATTTGCATATAACTATCACTCAATTTGAGTATTTTAACATTTATTGTATAAATGCATTTCATTTCAACTGACTGCTCAATAATTATATACCTATGCCAATTAACCTTTACTTCAACCACATTAATCATGATGAGTGATAAAATTTTTACACGCATGCCGGTTTCCATTGAAACATTACATTCAATAATATTGGAAAACCCACTTGAGATATATGGTCAATTATGAACTTATGAATCATTATTTCAAAGTGCTTTTTTACAACTTCTTTGATCATCCTTAATCATGAACTTCAACTTGAATTTCTTTATATCAATCACATTAGGGATCAACATATGTAAAATAACCATATACTCTATGATCCACTAAATACATTCAAATTCACATTACTTTCATTTTATCAATCAAATAAAGGCATTCATATTCATAAGTAACAAAGCTGTAAAATTCATAATCATATTAATGTTCATGGATATATTAACCTCATAACCATATCAACATATATGGTTGCACACAGCATTTTTATGAAGCATCGACCTCAATTTAATGAAATCATACATCCATAATTATATCAACATACATATAAACATTAATTGTACCACCACATTCACATCAATGCTTATGCTTAAATTGCATAACACACATAATATTGATTGAGCATATATCAACATTGTAATTCTATCAACATATATATAGATGATCATATTCAAACTCCTTTCATAATTATGATCACATAAATATTGTCTTTCATGATCCAATTTCTTTTACTCAAATTATATACTCCAAATACGCAAATATGTATTTGTTATAATCTTTTCCTTTCATGATCCAATATTTATATAACATCAAATATCATATAGTTTTGTCCTGATCCATAATTTTAATTTCATTCAAATCAAGTCACTTTAGAATTCACCAAGTAAACATATAATATTCATATTTACAAATTAAAATAGCAAAGTCTATGATTGCATTAACCATGCATGCATGAATTAAATCTCAACGTAATTACTCGTACTACAAATTCATACAACTATGAATTTACTATACATAATGCATAATTTATGCTTGGTTCAAAACTGTGAATGCATTTTCATATTTCTTGAAAGCCCATTGTTCTTTTCAATTTGTAAAATACATGTGTTATTATCAACATACTTTATTCACTTATTTATTATTATTTGTTTTGGCATCGCCTCGGCGTCTGATTTCAACAACCACGCTGAATAAGGATTTTCCTTTTAGCATCACTTTAACTTTTGGTTTCAACAACTACCCAAAACAATATTTTCGCTTTCCTTTAGTAATCAAATTAAACATACTAGTTTATAATAAGCGTGTTTCCACTAGTTTAATTTGTTTATTGTCCAATGTAAGTAATATAATGCATAACTCTAATAGCCATTATATTTATACCATGTGCATGAGTGGTTGAGTATGGAATATTTACATTTGTGGCATGCAGGTTCGAATCCTTGCAACTGCACTCATGTCCCCTCCTTTTTTCTTTTTTCTTTTTTTTATTTTGTTTTTTGGTATTAATTCTTAAAGTCGCACTTTTTTTAATTTTTCTCTCTCTCTCCTTCTACTTTGTTTTAAATCATCAAGATACAACATCATTGGATTCAAGTGCACTTGATCTTAAATCCATGATACAAGCCACAACAAAATGATGCCTGAAATGAAAATCATCATGAATTCTTGATTTGGTTTTGATTTCACATATAAATCCCATTAAATGCACAACAATTGACATGAATCTCATAATTTCATTAATTTTCAGTCCTTTGTTAACATTACATCAGGATAAAACAGCATAATTGGATCAAAGTTTCATTTATGATTGAAACCCTCAATCAAAATTCATGATACTAAAACATCTAAACAATGCTCAAATTGAAAATCATGGATTCTTGATTTTGGTTAACACCATATGCATAATTAACCATGTGCATAATCAACAATGCACAAAACACAAATTTTCATTCATCTTAGTTCATGATGGTTTCTTGATTTTCAAAATTAAGTAACATACCTTGATCCATAGCAATTTATATAATAAAAGGATCCTAGAAGACATACTCGTATTCACTTTCTCCAATGTCACATAATTCGCTATCAAATCCCACAAAGTGAAGAAGCCCTTTTCAATTAACGAAATTATGCCTTAAGACTGTAGGAGAATTTCCCAATATACTGAGAACCAAGTAACCCAACGATCTCAGGTGTCGAGGCCGTATAATCACTTTCTTTAAGGCTTACTTCGGTGTATGAAATATCCTTGGGGATACAATGACAACCAAAAATGAAATGAAGATGTGTAAGAGGAGAGATAGATTGAGATAAATGAGAATGAAATTCTTGAAGGCATTCACAACACTTTCTTATGAATTGATTCAAGCATTTCTTACTATTATTTTCCATAATCTCATCGTCATCCCTTAAACATTAGAGTGAAGGGGTTATTTATAGTTTTTAAGTGTCTCTTCATGAAGGTACACGTCCCTTCACGAAGTGACACTTCCTTTTTTTAATATTTCACAATACTTGCAAGCAAACACCTTTCATGTGTATTTTTCCAAATGAACTAGAGGGGATGTTTATATAAAAGAGGGTTTAAAGACGTCCTAAAACATCACCCAAAGGATTGCCAAAAGAACCTGAAAAACCACGTTACTATAATTCTGTAAGATCTGTGTATCGGCACAAGAGCCTTGTGTGCCGACACATCTTATACAAGCCAATACACTTCAAAATCAAGTATTGGGGCAATCTTTAACACTTTATTCATCACATATATTTTGAAAATATAGCAACAAGTCTGCAGATCTGAAAAAGCGCTGGGACAAGGGATGATGGTCAGCCTAATTCCATGGTAGACTGGAGTGACAGTGATGATGATAGTGTTCATGTCCCACATGCCTTGCTTTCAAAAGAGGAATTCCCACCTAGCTTTGTGAATCTCTATGACGTTAAAATCAGTGAGGACTTTGCTTTAAAGAAGGTTGAGTTGGCCACTAGGGGTAAAAAAGGGAAGAAGAAGGGAGCTGCAAGTGTGAGGAAAAACACAATCTCGGATGAACTAAGTGACTTTACTAAGTCAGAATCAGATGCCGGAATTACAAGGATGGTCGATACGGAGGCTAAGAAAATTTGTAAGATTTGTGAGGTGATGGCATTGTGTGGCAGGACATACAAAGCTCAATTGTGGAAAAACTATTGAAAAACACTAAGGGAATCAAAAAGGCTGTTAAGAGAAACAAGAAACTGGAAGACAAAGGGAAAAGTAAGGTGTAACATGTTCAGTGGTAGCATGAGTCTCTAGTGTGATTTTTTTTAGGGTGTACTGGGTGTGTGTAGAAGAATATGGTGTGTAAATTGGGAGGTGTAGCTAAGATGTTGTTTTATGTGTCCTTAAGTCTAGTAAGTCTTTGGTCCACCTATTGATTCTGGGTGATTGTGCTTGGAGTGCTTGGATGTTATTGGTGAAGTGGTGGGGAGTAGTGATGATTGTTCCTTTGTATGCTCCTTCTCTGTGTTTAAAAATTTGTGCGGTGGTCAAGGTCTCAAAGTGGGCTTGTCTATGTTTTGAGATTGACTGGGGTCGAAGCTGCTCTGTGCTACATGAAGCTTGTCGTATGATTGGAGTTTATTGATGCCCGGTGTTTTTTGTGTTTTTATGGGGTGTACTAGCGGGTGGTGTGTTTTGATTGAAAACTTATGTTTGTTTGGATGATAATGTACTAAGATTAGTTACTATTAATAAATTCTCAATTATCAAAAAAAAGTAATTTATTGATTTATAAAAAGTTTAATAAATAATTATTTTAAAATTTAATTATTTATAATATATATTATACATTAATCTATATATAATCATAAAATTTTCTCCTTGAGTTAGTTTTATTTTTCTGCTGGTAAATATTATAATGTAGAAATGTCAATTTTAAATTCATGGCTTTTAGCTCAAAAGATAGTTTTATCATTATATATATACTAATTCTTCATTGGTCTAGTTGCTTTCAAGGATCGTCGTATTAATTCTTCATTGTTGTAGTTGCTTTCAAGGATCGTCGATTTGTCATTATATCCCCACAATGAACATCTACATTCCATGTAGCCAAAATGGAGGAATGTAGTTTTAGGACTATGCCAACAATTTACAGGTGTCAAAAAAATATGCATTCCTTGGCTGCATGACTCAAATTAATTATTAGAACATAAAATGTTATTTTTAAGTTAGTTTTGGAAACACTTTTTATTTTGGTAATATTTCAGACATCGGATCAATTTAATTATTAAAATATAAAAAATCCTGTAAATAAGATAAAAGTTGCACTTCTCCTTCACACACTTCTTTTCTTACAAAAAATACGTGGAAAGAGAGTTAAAGGCAGCACACTTTTTTATGATGGCCGTAATCAATAGCGTTTACTTTTTGTTTTTTTTACACGTTTTTCAATGCGCATACTTAGGTCTCGCTCTTACAAGTATTCTTGTTTTTGTATTGCAACTCATGTCACTAATTATTGAAAAAAGACTTACAATTTATACAAGGGTGTAGAGAGATCAAAACATGAAAGAAAAACTAACGAAAAAAAAAAAGCTGCATCCTAGGAGGAATATGAGGCAGATCATGGTCAAAATCAAACAATAAAATGACATGATCTTAATCTATGTACATTATTTTGCAAAATGATCCTTTATAAACTATGTACATTATTTTGCAAAATGATCCTTTATAAATTATGCTTCTCCACATGAATGAAAGACTTGAAGACATGTAAATGAAGTTGCCAATTTTTTGTTGATAAAAAATGTCTAATTTTTAGCCTTATTTAAATAAAATTCAGTGCTATGGACGGATAGGATTGCTTATCCAGGCGACCATATTGGTGGAGTATGATTTAAATAATATGATCCCACAAAGAAGCCTAACTTGAGAAGGTGAAATTTTCAATGCACTCCAAATTGTAAAAGTTCAAAAATCTTGAATTGTGCTTATCAAAGTGACCAGAGAAATTTGTTCGGAAAGCTCCTTAGGATTCCTACTATAGATATTGGACTCAGAGTACCAAAAGAAGAGCCACCCATATTCCACATGAATATATTGCGAGGGGAAGACTATAGCAATCTAGCGTATATGTAATTAGAATGAGATTAATGAAATGGGGTTCTCTAGAAAATCGTGGATTGATGTATCTAAATAAAGCTTAAAATCATGAAACAACTCTCAATTGGATTCAATAGAAATAAGAGAGAAAACAAAAATAAAAATAAAAAAAAAACACAAAAAACATGCAAAAGCTATTTTCTTCCAAAACATGGAAGGAAAATGTGAAAAAAAAAAAAGCTGTTTGAGTAATTGAACCTTCACAAATACCATCCATAATGAGTTATTTGGGCTATGATTGAATCCAAATACTTGTCATTCAATTCGATCCTTGATCCTTGCTTTGGAGCTTACCGACCTTTACTCCAAACCAATATAGTAATTAAGTGTTTCAGAATAAATTGAGCAGGTAGCTTAAATGAGAGGGCCTGATCCAATTTATCCCATGAATAGGTTCTTTAGGATGATAGCCGGACTCAAGCTCTTGCTGAGAAGTCAACCTCCGGTGTGTTTGGTTCGGGCCTACCTGCAAAACGAGCAAGGCAGTAGAGGGACCCGCGGGATAAACCCCGGGAGACCCCTCCGATGCCTAAGTTATTAAAGGTAGTGATAATAATAAATATGCGCAATATAAATAACATGAAGTAAATAGAAGGTTGCTTTTAGCGAGTAAGAGGAGAAAGGGGTGAGGGGTCTCTGAAAAAAGAGAAAGGAAGTCCTCGTTGAGAGGACATAAGAGACAGTGGGGCAGGAAGCTCGGGTGAGTTTAGGGAGAAAGATGTGGGGGCTTAGGACAGACAGACGTGGGAGTCTCAGGAAAAGGGAAAAAAGTCCCGGGCGGGAGACATTCCTTGAATGAGAAGAGAAGGGCTGGTACTTATAACAAAGTGGGAGGCGGTTCAAGGATTAGCGGTACCATGATCGTTAAGGGATTGCTCAACGTGGGGGTAAAGGTTGGTGGCAGATGGATGATTGGTGGAGTAGGTGGCAGCCTTCCCTTAAGGAAGAAGCAAGGTGCGCCATTGGTAGATGAGGTTGGCGGCAAGCGTGTGATTGGTTGGGAGGGTGGCATTACCGTTGGAGAGGGTGTGCCGTGATGGTATTGTTGCCAAGTATATGCTTGCGAAGAAGGAGAAGGGTGCCGGGTTGCTACATGTGGTAGAGGCAAGCGGCACTGAGATACCATGAACAAGGTATTGTTCGCATATGAGGTTCCGTCATGGGTGATATGTGTTGTCATGGCCTTGCATTAGGTGCCAGCCGTGAGGGGTATACGCATACCGCAAGGGATGTGCCACCAAGGTCGATGCCACCATTAACCCCCGTTGACCTGCTAGATTATTTTCCCTAACAACTAGCCCCCCACTCCATGGGCGGAGGTGAACTTGTTCACATTTGGCCATGGAGTGTATTCAAGCTTTCACAAGTTGGCGCCGTAGTGTTCACCTAGCCCATACGTAGTCTTGCCAAAGATGGTCATTGCCAGGTGTAGATGGCGGGACGTTGATGTCGGCAGAAGAAAAGGACGGTGCCCCTTCTTGGGAATATGCAGAGCATTAATGGGTTGACGGCTGTGATTGACACGTGTGTCAGATCATCACGTTAGTCAGATTAGATATGGGCCTTTCATTTAGTAAGATGAATCTAAGCCCTTAAATTTTAAAGTTTATCTATGAACAGGCTCATTTACTCGTTTCATCTTCTTCCTCGTTTCTTCTCTCTCATTTCAAAACGCTAGGAATTAAACCCTCGTTTCTCATCATGTTTTTTAGTTCAACGTTCAGGCTTTTTTCTTCTTTTAGTTCAAATTTCTCTTTGGGTGGGTAAGGGTCTTGATTTTCGCTTTCTTTTGTCATGATTGTTGTTGGTTAAGTGTTTAGCTGCTAAATAGTAACTTAGTATTGTATTACTTGAATTTGACTAAGATGATTGTATTCTTACTTCTTGCTCTAAGATTGTAATATCGTGTATTAGAGGGTCGGTTAGTTGGTTAGAAGCTCTTGGGCCTTCCCGCCAATTCCAACCAATTCTCGCATATAAGTGAGTTTGTTCTAATTTGTTGAGGTATCCAATGAAATTGAATCACTTTTCTCTCTCTATGTTCTCTCTCTCTCTCTTTATCTCAATCTCAATTCTCAATCCCCAGTCTCTTCCCTAGGTTTTGATTCAAGAACTACTTGAATCACTACAAGTGGTATTAGATTGATCTTCGATCAAACTGGCAAGAAACAAGAAATCTGTTCCTATGGTAGGTCGAGCCACTGCAGAGGTGGATCAAGTTGATTAGATCACTAAGTTACAGCAGCAAGTGCAGGAGGTGCTGCTTACCATGCGTTCCAATCATCAGTCTCTGCAACAGGTTGAACAAAGGCTAGATGGGATGCAGGGATAGATTAATAGGCAGGCATTACAGAATGGAGTCAGTGTTCTTCCATATGGGAGACCCCCGGATACAACAACATCCCAAGTGACTGATGAGCAAGAGAGCAGCAGATCTGGAAATAAGAACGCTTAGTTCAGGAAGCCTAAGGTGGAGTTGGATACCTTTGATTGGGTGCAACCTCAATCATGGATTAGGAGATGTGAAATGTATTTTCACTTCTATTCCATCCCTGAGTCCCAAAAGGTTGAACTAGAATCCATTTACTTACATGGTGATCAAGAAGTTTGGTATCATAGTTTGATGTTGGGACACCTTGAACTCTCTTGGCAAGAATTCATTATGAGTTGTGTGATAGATATGGGGATGAAGATCCAGGGGAGGTTATAGACAAATTTAACAAGGTGACTCAAGTAGGAAGTGTTAAGGAATACATGACCCGTTTTGAGAACTTGAAGGCACACATGGTGGCAATTAATCCGGGAGCAAGCGAGGTTTATTATGTCTCTAAGTTGTCAGTGGCCTTCAACCCATTATCAAAGACATGGTTAAGGCCTTAAATCCTCCCACAATGTCTAAATCATATTCTAAGGTAAGATTGTTTGAATCCTCATCCATAATTGCTACTGATCATAGCCATAAGGCTAAAACAATAGCTCCACTACAGTAATTGGCGCCTCTTGCTAATAAAAACTTGAGCCTTGAAGAGAAAAGGGCCCAAAAACTGTGTTATAAGTGCAACCAAATGTACTCTTTGGGCACAAATGCCCTCCCAAGCAGTTGAGTGACTAGGGTTGAAGAAGTGGGAGAGGAGCAAGTGAGATATCAATAAGAGCCTTGACTGGGGGAGGTACTCACAACACTATTAGGATTAAGGGCTTGGCAAACCGCAAGTCCTTGATGATATTAATCGATAGTGGAAGCACTCATAGCTTCCTAGATCCCAAGTTAGCAAGATTGGTGGGTCATGAACTCATCAAGACAAGCCCTCTAGTAGTAATAGTCGCGGATGGCAACTCCATATTGACCCAAATGAAATGCAAGGAGTTCGCATGGGAAATGCAAGGACATCATTTCTCTTATGATTTAGAGTGCTGAAGCTTGGAGGTGGTGACATGGTGCTAGGGGTGGATTGGATGAAGACTTTTAGCCCCATAGTCTTTGATTTTGCGCAACTAACCTTGTCATTTGAAAAGGAAGGTTCCCCTCTACAACTGTAGGGTTGTGTGGAGCAAGGTAATCTGCAACTGATGTCTTACAAGCAGCTAAAAGGGGTGATCAAGAGGAGGAATGTGCATTAGGTGGGCCATCTGTTTTCAATTGAGGCTGATACTTGCAATGCTAAGGTGAAATCTAACCCTCCATAATGAAGTTATTACATGCCTTTGAGGATTTATTTGTGTTACCCACTACCTTACCTCCCGAACGATCTCTAGACCATACCATTCCCTTAAAGGCTAATTCCAATCCAATCAACCTAAGACCTTATAAGTATCCACATTCCCAAAAGAATGAGATTGAAAAACAAGTAGAGGAGCTCTTAAAAACCAATTTCATCAGGGCAAGTCACAGTCCCTTTGCGTCCCCAGTTATTCTTGTAAAAAAGAAAGATGGTTCTTCACACATGTGTATAGACTATAGACAACTTAATTCATTAACCATCAAAGCTAATTTCCAATCCCAATCATTGATGACATATTGGATGAATTACATTGTGCTGTGTACTTCTCCAAGCTTGAATTAAGGCAAGGGTAGTACCAAATTAGAGTAGTTGAGCAAGACATCTACAAAACAACATTTAGAACACACCATGGCTATTATGAATTCGTGGTCATGCCATTTGGCCTGTCAAGTGCTCCGGCTACCTTCCAAGCCTGAATGAACTCCATTTTCAAGTCCGTCCTAAGAAAATTTGTCTTGGTATTTTTTGATGACATTTTAGTATATAGCTCCAATATCAAAGATCATGTTACCCACTTGTTCCAAGTCTTTACTGTCATGCGCCAACACAAACTACATGCCAAATTGTCCAATTTATCCTTTGCTCAAACACAAATAGAGTACTTGAGTCATGTAATCTCATATGAAGTGGTAGGCACTGATGCATCTAAGATTCAAGCCATGAAACAATGGCCCACTCCTTCTTTTATTAAGTAATTGAGAGGATTTTTGAGACTAACAGGATATTACAGGAAATTCATTCAAGGATATGGGGTGATAGCTAAACCCTTGAATGCTTTGCTTAAGAAAGATGCCTTCAGATGGTCCCCTACAGCCCAAGAGGCAATTGACAGCTTGAAGCTTGCCATGAGTTCTGTGCCTGTTTTGAGAATGCCAGACTTCAGAGAGCCCTTTGTGTTAAAAACTGATGCTAGCAACCAGGGTATTGGAGCAATTTTATTACAGCAAGGCGGGCCAATTGCTTACCTAAGTCAAGCTCTCAATCCAAGGCATATGAGCCTATCCATCTGTGAGAAGGAGTACTTGGCCATACTTTCAGCTGTGCAGAAATGGAGGCAGTATTTGGAGGGCCACCACTTCATGATAAGGACTGATCATCAGAGCCTTAGGTGCCCGTTAGAACAAAAGATATCCACAAGGGTCCAAAAGAAAGGCTTACTGAAGATGTTGGAGCTGAACTATACCATTGAGAATAGGAAAGGGAAAGAAAACTTGGCAGCATATGCCTTGTCAAGGAGGCCTGAAGGAGTAAAAGAAGCTTGTTGTTCAGCTATTTCTGTGGTAATGCCTGATTGGATGATGGAAGTCTACAAATCTTATGAGCAGGATTCTTTTGCTCAAGACCAGATTACAGCTTTAAGTGTGAAAAGATCAACAATTGATGCTGAGGTGTCCTTATTAAAGGGAATCTTGCGGATAAAAGGGAAGGTTTATATTGTAGCTACAACTGATTTGAGGAAGCAAATAATTTTGGGTTTCCATTCTTCTACTCTTGGTGGCCATTCAAGCATTAAGGGGTCCTATCAAAGATTGAAGCAACATTTCTTTTGGCCTAGGATGAAGAAGGATGTAATAGCTTGTGGGCAATCTTGTGAAGTTTGTCAATGCACCAAGTCTAAACATACGTGTTACCCGAGGTTGCTGCAACCATTGCCTATTCGAGAGGGTGTTTGGCAACAAATCAATATGGACTTCATAGAGGATCAGTCGAAATCAGAAGGAAAGGAGATTATTTGGTTGGTGATCGATCATTTCACCAAATATGGCCATTTCATAGCTCTCAATCATCCCTTATCTATTGAGAAGTAAGCTAAGTCATTCTTGGATAACATATACAAGCTACATGGATTACCTCAATCCATTTTATCAGATAGAGACAGACTATTCACAAGCAATTTTTGGAGGGTGTTGTTCAGATTGTTGGGTTCAGGTCTTATCTTGAGTTCAGTCTACCACCCACAAACAGATGGGCAAACCAAGAGGCTGAATCAGAGTGAGGAGTAGTACTTGCGCGGCATGTCTTTCAGTAACCCAAAGCAATGGTGCAGATGGTTATCACTTGCTAAGTATTGGTATAATACTCACTCACATTCCTCTCTTGGAACCAGTCCCTTCAAAGCTTTATATGGGTATGATCCCCCATATCCTATTCTACCTCAAGCTAATACCACAATGGTGAAGGAAGTAGAGGATGTCATTCAGCAAGGGAAACAGTTAAAGGACAACTTGCAGCTTGCTCAAGCAAGGATGAAGTTCTTTGCTGATAAGAGGAGATATGAAAGGTCATTTGAAGTGAGTGATATGGTTTACTTGAAGTTGCAACCATATAGGCAATCATCCATGGCTATACACAAAAGTTTCAAGCTTAGTGCATGCTACTCGGGTCCCTACAAGATATTACAGAAGATAGGAGCAGTGGCCTATAAACTGGAATTGACTCCAGATGCCTAAAATTAGAGAAAAATAGAGAAAAATTCGTATAGAACATACCCCTAAAATTATGTTTTTGTTAAAATCTGTTAGTTTTGTGTTATTTTGTTGTTTTTCTTGTATTTTTTTCTTAATTTCATCTTTATTTTACTTAAAAAGTTCATTTTCTTAAAATTTTAAAAGTTAAAATTGTTATTTTGAAAGTTTTTCAAAACATTAGTGCTAATACCCCCCCCCCCCCCCCCCCCCCCCCCCCTTCTCTTCCCTTTTTCCTAAAATCATATTTTCTCAATTTTTATTTTAAAATTGTTATGTTTATAAGTTTTTTGATTAATTTTAACTTTTTTTTTAACTTTTAATTCACCTATATAAGTTCTTCAAAGTTAAGTTTGTTTTCTTTAAGTTTTTTAAAACCTTTAGTATTACTAACACCCCTCTCTTAAAAATTGGTTTTCAAAGGTTGTTGTATTCTTAATCTTTCTCACTAAATTTATTTTTCCTCTAACTTTTAAGTTTATTTATTTATTTATTTGTTCAAAAAAAAGAGAGTGCTAAAAGTGATGGCTTGCTACAACTTTATAAGACCTCAATACCAAGCTGTATTTGATGCATTATCTGCTCAACTTTCACTAATTAAAGACATGATTACTACTAGTACTCCTGGATGTGAATTTTGCGCAGGTAGCCATACTAGTATGGAATGCCAAATAGGTAATAGCTTTTCTTCATCAGATTTTGAGCAATATAACTTTATAAGACCTCAATATCAAGCTATACCGGAAAAAAAAAAATGAGCATTCGTGAATATAGTGAATTATCTGCTCAACTATCACAAATTCGAGAATTATTAAATGAGATGATTGCTGCTCGTGCTCCTAGATGTGGATTTTGTACAAGTAACCATGCTAGTATGGAAAGTCAAATAGGTAATAGCTTTTCCTCATAGGGTTTTGAACAAGGTAATTACATGTCAAATTTTAACCAACCCCAGTACATTCCCTACAGTAGCAGCTATCGTCAAGAATGGATGGATCCTTCTTGGAATCATCACGAAGCATCTTGGTCACCCACTTATCCATCTCAAGAAAAGAACAATGACTTAGAAGATGGCTTTAGGGAATTCGCGAAAATTGTGAGTGACCTAAAAAGCCAAAGAACCTCCATCCAAAATCCTGAACCTCAAGTAGGGACTGCAATAGAGGAATAGCCAGAGAGGTCTGAAGAATCCCTGCCTAGCAATACCATCACTGACCTAGGGGAGCAAACTAACGCCACAACATTGAGGGATGAAAACACACTAGAAAAACCACATCAATGTGACATAATCTCCTTAGTCAACTCAGAGCCACCAAGGACCAACCCTATCTTTACTAACCTATCACCACCAATCATTTAAATACAATGTCGACCCAATCTAACATGGTCATAAATTTTCGGAACCATGGGTGCCTCAGAGAAAAATAGTAGAAGAAACCGGAAGAGGCAAATCAAGCTGTGGCAAATCAGGCTCAAAGATCTCAAGATTAGAGAAGGTGGGGGAGGTCGTGTAAAGAAGAGAACAATGAAGAGTCACGGAAGAAAATGGTCATTATGGATGGATGGTGGAAACTCTATTCTCCTTCACGACACAGGATAGATCCACCCAGAAGGTCGAGCTAACGACTATAAACTAAGCGCTTCTTGGGAGGCAACCCAAGTGTTTATATCTTTATTTATCTAATTTTATTTTCCCTTCATTTTTTTTTCTCATGTTTATTTTTGATTAAACAAGTATTTTGCAACAAGTTTGGGGTAGCACAATGTCAATATGCACCACTAAAAAGCAATCCTCAAACCTGAAAAGTATCTCTCACCCAATTTACCTTTTTAGTTCCTTTTTTAAAATAAAGTTTGGGGGTGGGAAAAGTAATGTTAATAATAAGTATAACAAAATAATAATTAAAATTTTTGAATAAAAAAAAGAAAAAAAATCGAAACTTAGATCTGTAGGGATTTTTCAACACCTGGTACCCTGGGCCAACTGGAATGGGAGTTGCCGCATTGAAAGCTCGCTACAAGGGGTACTTAAAAAGCTAACAAAAAACCAAGCACCCAAAAAGCGGCCGCGGGGGGGGGGGGGGGGGGGGGGGGTGGGGGAAGGAAAACATCTCTAGCGCCGCTATCCCACATAAATAAAATATGTTCTACCCGTTAAGAGGGCGTCTTAGTAATGGCTTCTCTTATTTATGGGTCGTCCCTAGGATTCGGAGCTTGATTCTCACTGAAGATATAATCGGTCGTCTCTAAGGTGGGTCTAAGATCAAAAATTTGAAGAAAATCAGCAAAGAACAGCAAGAACAGAGAAAATGCACCAAGCTCAACAAATCCATTTCAACTTGCAATTTTGGATGGCAAAATGGACAAATGCCATGAAAGAACTTCTTCAAAACTTCATTAACATGTTCAAGTTGATGTTAAAGCTGATTTTGTATGGTGCAAAGCATTAAAAAAATAAAAAAAAATCAAGTTGAACAGCCATTGCAAAATCTGGGCGGCATGGGTGCAGGTGGTGGTGCAACAGCTTCAACTTGCTTTTTGGGAGCAAAAACTCAATGCTTTTTACCCAAGTTCATTTTAAAAACATACTTTAACACGTCTTAAATCATATTTTGCAAGTTTTGGGTGGTGGAATTCAGAAAAAATGAAAAAAAATGGATGAACGAGCATCACTGCTGTTGCAGAAAATTGACAGATTTTGCACAACTTGCTTACTTTCTCCACTTTGGGCGGCTATATTATGCAATATTTTAGCTCAAATTCATTGCATACACCTTATAGTCCATGCACATGATGATTTTGAGCAAAATTTGGGCGGTGGAATGTAAAAACAATTTGAAGAAAAAGGAGGGAGAACAGAGCTTCAGCACCAGTTGCAGCTGCCGCAAGTTTCAGCTAATGAGGATGAAGTTTGAAGATTTTTTAAAATTTTTTTTTCCTAGCTCAACTACTATAAATAGGGGATGATGTGGTGGTATTTAAGCACTATATTTAAAAATAAAAATCACAAGATTTGAGTGAGAAAAGAGAGAAAAACCGTGAGAAAGAGGAAAGGAGAAGGAATAAAGAAAGTTTGGTTTGTAATTTTATATTTTTAGTTCTTTCTATCCTTTTTTCTTTCCTCAGTTCATGAATTTTGTGTTTATAATATTTAATATTAAGTTTATCATGAACTAATTTTGTTATTCTAAGGCTATGATGTAACCTAAGTTGTAATATACGCTTATTTCTAATTCAAAGTATTCAATGTTTATGTTATGGTGTTGTTGAAGTGTTTATCATTGTTCTTCATGAGTTTTAAATGCTTGATCACCATTTAAAGCCTATAATGATTCATAATGAGTCCAAGAGGAGATTTATGGTGATTGCTGAGGTAATAAGCACCACAAGTTGGGCGAATGCTCAACTGAGATTAACGCTATTTTTGTGGTTTTCAAAAAAGAAAATCATAGAGCTTTAAAAACTCTTTTCTTATTTAAATTCATGCACGAGAGTGATGGGTTAATATGTTAAAGAGTATGCTAAATGTTGCACGAGAGAGAATATTTAGTAAATTAGGATCTTCAACCATCAACACACAGTAACAATTTAAATATCGAGAATAGATAAGGCGTATTGATGCAACTAAGGTGAAATCAGATGCCTTAGACTTTATAAACTAATAAAAACCAACAAAAAAATTAGCACATTCTAATCTCGTTTTAACTTTTATTTCTTTTTATTTTATTTTACTTTATTTCATTTCAAAATTCTAAATTCTTTATTCTTTCAAATAGTATTGAAGCTACTAATTTTGGTATTCATTCAATACAATCCTTGCGGGAATGATACTCTACTCACTTCTATATTACTTGGTATGACTAGTGCACTTGCTAATGCATACGCAAAGTCTGCATCAATTCTCACCCGAACTAGCTTCATGCGACCCTGCTGCCGGGGAGTAGGGAGTGGTGTGTGTGGGTTATCATTGTTTGCATGATAGTATTTGGTGGATATGTGATTTATTGTGTATGCTAAATTGAAAGAATATATATCACTTCATTAAATATGATTCTTGTTAGACAATTACACATATGTTTGCATTTACAATATCTTTGATATGGATACAGCTGGCGAACTTCACTTGATTTCGAATATATAATGTACTCACTGAACCAAATTACTTTTCCTTGAAAAATAAGTTAGACTTGTTTATTACTCACAAGGGACCTACTAGAAAGAAAGGAAAGGGCAAGGTTTCTATTGTAGCAACAAAGTCTATAAAGAAGTCAGCAAAATAAAAGTGTTTCTTTTGCAAGAAAACTAGGCCACTGGAGGAGAAACTACACTAAGTACATAGCTACTCTTCCTGAAAAGACTGCTAAGCCATCTAGTGCAGATATGTTGATAGCTCACTTAGTTGAGAGTCCACCAGGTTTCGAGTGGATGGACTTAGGTTCAACTGACCATATCTATAATATGTTACAGGAGTTCGGGCTATGCTAAAGGTTATACAATGGGTGTTGTACCTGATGGTAAGGGACAACACAATAATAGTGGTCTTAAGTGTAGAGATGTTAGCTTAGACTTTAGTGATAGAGTTTTGTTTTAAAAGATTGATTATTTAAACCTTTGATGTACAAGAATTTTATTTCTGTATTTCGGTTTATGGATAATTGTTATTCAATTGATTTTAATAATGAAAATTTTAATATGAGAAATAAATTGTTTGTTTGCACATGTACATGAATAAATTGTTTATTCTTGTTATTTCCTTATCAAAACTTTGGTATTTGTTTAAGAGAATCTAACACAAGCTCACTTGTTCGATCTCCTAAAAGAAAACGCCCTACAAGTGATAGTGCCTATACCTTGCACGAACGTTTGGGTCACACCAATTCAAACAGGATCCAAAGACTGGTAAAAGATGGACTAATAGAGACTTTGGACTTGAGGTCATTACCAGTTTGCAAATCCTGCATAGAATGAAAGAAGATCAAGTCTGTCTTTAAGAGTAAAGGCAACAAGGTTAGTGACTTGCTTGAGCTAGTTCACATAGATGTATGTGGACCAATGCATGTTTGGGCAAGAGGTGGGTATGGGTACTTAACCACATTTAGTGATGATTACTCAAGGCATGGATATGTTTACCTAATGAGACATAAGCCGGACGTTTTTGAAGAAATTCAAAGAGTATAAAGTTGAATTTTAAAAGGTATTAGGTAAATAAGTTAAGTCACTTCGATCAGATCGATGTGATGAATATTTTTCAGGTGAGTTTTCTAACTGCAAATGAGATAGGATCTCAGCTTTCTGCTCTGGGTATACCGCAGCAGAATGGTGTTGCAAATAAAAGGAATAAGGACGGTATTTTCTATAGTTTTTGATTGAGAAGGATTTTGCAAGTAAACTACAAAAATAAAATAAAGTAGTATTATAAGAATTAAAAGAAAATAACACTAATTCTAAACAGCTAGACACAACTCAAGACATAGTGGATGCATTAGATGCACCTACTGATAGGAATAAGAATGTTCCAGGTACATGAGAGCTTAGATGTGGTGGGAGGATTGTCAGGACACCTAACAGGTTCATAGTGGGAGCCTTAGTGATTGACCGTGGCATTGAATCTAATCCTTTTAGCCATAATGAAGCAATTAAGTCTTATAGTTTTGAGCAATTGGTTGAACGAACCATACGTGTACAAACGTCATTAAGAGAAAGTAGTGACTTTCTTAGTGTTATATGTCAACAATATACTACTCATTGAGAATGATGTAGGGGTGTCATTAGCTGTAAAGATTTCATTGTCAAGAAAGCTCAACATGAAGGACATAGGAGAAGCCAACTCTACTTTTAGGATTAGGGTTCTACAAGGTGGTAAGAGTAATATGTGGGGTCTTTCTCTAGCCACTTATATTGATAAAATGTTGTCAAGGTATTTCATGGAGGACTCTAACAAAAGTTTTTTTACCTTTTAGGCATTGAGTCCCTTTTTTTCTTTTGAGTAATGTTCTATGACACCTCAAGAGGAGGAGCAATTGAGGAATATTCCATATACTTTGGCAGTGGGAGCCTCAGGTATGCCATGTTATGCATGAGACTTGATGTCTGCTATGCTATGGTATAGTAAGCAGGTGTTAGTCTAACCTGGGTCCAATGGATTAGGTGGTAGTGAAGTGTTTTCTCTAGTTCTAGAAAAGAACTAGAGATCCTATGCTAATCTTCCAAAGTGACGAGCTGGTTCCAGTTGTCTATACTGATTTAAGACTTCCAGTCAAATTAAAATGATAGACGCTCAACGTCTCAGCATGTCTTGACCCATGGAGTGGGAGCCATTAGTGAGAGGAACGTCAAGTAGTATTGTATTGCTGACTTCACAATAGAGTAATTGAGCTCACTAAAGGTTAGGCTCAGTAGACCTTTGGTTCAAACATAAAAGGGGTGAGTATGAACTTTGTCATAAATTGGATTTAGGACAAGTGGGAGATTGTTAGGAATAATATCCTGAAATCCAGATTTATTTTGGATATATTATTTTAATTAATAAATAAAATTGAAGTCCCAGTCGTTTCCTAGTTAAATTTCCTTAAGCAAGCATTTATACTGCACGTGATTTTCTTTTGGGAGACATCCATGAGATGGGTGTACTCCTCATACTACAATTTACATGTTTCTGAGTGGTTAACGAAACTGAACCACATATAGACTTGGAATAAATGGTATGGATTGTAGTTCTAAAGGCTCGTAGCCGAAGACAAGTTTGGACCACTTGTATGCTAAGACTCTAAGTGACACTTTAGATGAGTTGTCTTGGTCATGTGGATGGAGATCCAAAAAGTGTTATGTTGGTGTGTTTAATAAGACTGGCACACTGAGTTGGACCATGTGGGTTACTTATTTCTATACTACTATCAGAGATGAGTGATTCACGTTGCACTGTTTGAACGACGACTCTAAATCCTGAGGGTATTTTGGACTTGTGTGTGGAGCATTAGTTACTTTGGTGTACTATAAGTAAGGTCTAAACGCATGACTGAATTCCCACGTACACTGGGTAGCAGCGTGAAGTGTGACAAGGATCAGGTATTCAATAGGGAATCTACAGTCTCTTATGAGATACAGATGTCCCCTTAGTTGATTCTCAAATATTTGACTAGTTCGAAATCTTTGGCCAAAGTATTCTAAGTGTTTGACATTTGAAATTTATACTATGAGTATATTCAAGTATAAATAAATTATTCAGTGAAGGGCGAGTCGATAACTAATAGAGAAGCTATGAGAAGGATAATGGTAGTAGTTATACTTATTCTTTGTCATGGACATCTAGTGGAGGGGTTGTTGTCATCAATACAGTCTATTAGGAAGATATCGCGGTTTAAGTCTAGAGTGTAGTGAAATTTATTTAGTAGAATTAAGTCTCATTAAATGGTAATTGAATTATTTCATGAGATGATTAATTTAATCCATTTGGAGTTAGATTTAAATTGTCCCTGAGGTCCCTGCGCAAGCCTTTGTATTTGTTGGTATCAGAAAAATATTAATGATTTCATGAGATGAATTACTTATCCATAAGATGGGTAAATTTAATTTTGCCAAAAATTATTCATGAGATGAATAAGAATTAAAAATTATAAAATAAAATAATTTTGAAAAATTAAAATTCATAAGATGAATTTTTACACATGGGAAACAAACAAAAAAAATTTACATCATTCATTATTGTACCTATTCGAGTTTATGTATTGTTATGAATGTAATAGAGTAAAAGGCCTAAAGATCTAAACAAGAATTTAGATATGTAGATTTAAAATGAGGAATTTCAAATTAACCCTGGGTTTAGAATTATGAATTCTAAACCCCTTCCGTTATGTAAACTTTAGGGAGAATTTTTGAAATTCATCCCAACAACCAGTATTAGGCCTAAGGGTTTATAGAAATAAACCTATTCTAGGGAACTCTCGCACGTGAGGTGTCACGAAGTGTGACTCTCCGATCGGGGGCTTAGACAGAGAGAAGAGTCTCCTACTTCAAATGCTCTAATAATTGCCTACTGTTGTGACCATAGTTGAGAATTGTGAACCCAATAGTCGATATCAGAGTTTATTTTCCAACAAAATTTATATTCTTTTCCAAACAGAAGAAACTCTGGAGCATCCTGTTAGGGAGAGGGCTATTTCTGATCCCGTCCCTCAACATTCCCCAGTAGCACATTGGAGAGAGCAACAAGCAGGGTTTGCTGAGGAATTTCCTAAGGCGTTGAAGGTTCGTCGTCTGCATTCTTCTGTATCCCAAACGCAGGCGAAGGACGAAAATGATGCTATGTCCCAAGTATTTTTTTCCCCCAAGGACTTCGAGATTCGGGGTCCTAAGGAGGACGAATGTCTTTTATTTTCGCCACCGGGATTCTTCCTGGTTAGTGTTGATGCTCTTAATGCTGGTTTGAGGTTTTCTGTCTTTCATATTGTTTTAAATGTTGTTTTGTTGCATAGCCTTTGTCCTTATCAAGTAATGCCAAATGCATATAGGAATATATTTGACTTTTTGTTAGGCTGTTTTGTTAATGGGTTTCAGCCAACCCATAAGGTTTTTGATATTTTATTTCAAGCAAAGCAAATTAATAGCAGTACATCTTTTGAGCGTCGAGTGGGAGCTACGTTTGTTAAAAGTATTTGTAAACTCCTAGAGAGAGAAACAAGAGAGAGATTCTCTCAAACTAGCGATTTTCGGGCGATTTCCGGCCACCGTGAGAGGGCGGCGCGTGGGGCGCATGTGCTTTGCACGCTGGGGCTGTTCTGGAGCGTGAGGGTGCGTGGGACATCGCACGGCGTCGCCGGTTGCAGATTTGGGTTCGTCTCTTCAAGCTCTATCACGGGGTATAGTCATTTCTCAATTTCCAGTACTGGGTTTGAGGGCGAAACACACGTGAGTGAGGGTGGTTGTGGGTGGCAGTTGTGGCTAGCGTAGGACGCTTCTTCTAGTGAGTTTCTCACCAGAAACTCCAGGGACTACCTCCTCATCTTCCTCCTTCGTTGATTTTCGGCCTTGCTTGTGTATGGTCATTGGCTTTTGGCTAGGGGTGAATCCGTTTCTCTCTCTTCTCTTCTCTCCACTTTTGGTAAGTTTTCAAAGATCTCCTCCAAATCTTTTCAGTTAAGGCAGGGGCGGATTTGGTGGGTTGCATCCCTAAAATCATGGGCTTTCCTTTTCTGGGGTCGTTTTTGAATTTATTTGAATTTTCTGGGCTGGTTCTGTGGCCTCCGGTGGTTTTGGACCGTCGGGCGGTGGTTTCTGGTCACTTCATCAAATTCGAAAATTTTTTTCTCCATTTTTCTTCTCTTTTAAGGGTTCGCATGGCCGAAACATATGAAAGGGTTAGCGAAAATGGTGAATCTTCAACCTTTGTTCGTGGGGGGTGTGTTAATGGTGAAAGTCTAGATGGGGGCTCGTTTCCTTCTCCTTCCACTACAAACGACCTCTCTTTGTCTTTTGTTCCTCCAACGCATGTTGATGGTAAAGTTGTTACATCTATTGTTGGGCTTAGTACGTAAACGGCCGTGGAAAAATGGCGCCGGACTTTGGTTGGGCATGTCATCGGCAGTCGTGTGGCTTACTCCCGTTGTATAGCTCTAACAAAATTACTATGGGGAGATAAAGGACTTGAATGTGTTATCTCTAAAGGTGATACATATTTCTTTCGTTTCAACACTCGTGAGGCATCTGAGAGAGTACTACGAGATGGACCTTGGCATCTCAATGGCTATAGTCTCTACCTCGAGCGTTGGACTCATCACTTTAGACCCAAGCATGACCTTCCTTCCATGCCTATTTGGGTTCAACTCCATGGCTTGCATCCGTCAACGTGGACGAAGGGGACACTCAGTGCCATTGCTAGTGGTGTGGGTACTCCTCTCTACATGGACAAGTCAACTTTTGAGGGTACTAGGATTAGTTATGCAAGGGTCTGTGTTCAACTCGATGCCAAAGTTCCACCGATCAAGAATTTGTTCGTTGATTATGGAAGCAATGAGTTTTTTCCTGTAGGGGTAAAGTATGAGGCTCTCCCTAAACATTGTCAAACTTGTCGTGTTTTTGGTCACTCATGCCAAGACCCCATTGTACCTAGCCTGATCTCTGGAAATCCGGTTGCACCAACCGGGAAAAAGCGGCGGAATAAAAATCGCCAGCGAAGGACGGTGGCCGGAGATGCTACTGCGACTGGGGGTCCTTTTCCTAGGCTTGAACATGCTGCTGGGGAGGGTGGTGTGGGCTCAAATAGTAAGCCCATACAAGGGGAGGCTAGCAGGCCCTTGATTGAGGCTAGTGGGCCTTCTCATATTGGGCCTCGGGATTGGCTGCTTGAAGGAAAGAGTGGAGTTCAAGAAGGGTCTTTTTTTGGGCCTCCAGCTGATGATAGGGCTGATCATTCTGGGCCTCAGGCTAGGCCAGCGGACATCGAATTTCGGGCCGTGGTTGACAACCGGGATGGCCCACCTGTAGCAGGCCTTTCCCCCTCCACCTGGCCCGCCCTCCCCTCCACTGGGCCTCGGAGTGGGGCTCGTTCTGGGTCGTCTTCACCCCCCCATGCTGACGGGGGGGCTTTTTCTCTTACTGGGCCTATCGGCCCAGTTGCAAATTCATGGACACCCCCTAAAGGGGGTTCCTTTTCTACCGGGCCTATAGGCCCGGTCTCATCTGGGCCCAGCACGGTTGTTGGGGCCTTTAGTGCCCCAGCCCGGCTGGGCTCCCCTCAACAGCATGGGTCCGCCGATGGCGGGGCCCTGGGGGTCTGTACCGAGCCCAGCAGGGGCTCGGTTTCCACTGTTCAGTCTGGGCACCTGCCTCTGACCGATGATCGTTTGGGCCTCTCGGATTTTCAGCTGGATTCTGATTCATCTCTTCATGAGGAGGATGCTAGGGTTCCAACTGAAATTATTGACGCTCATGATAGATTGGTTGGGCTTGTGGAGCCTGACTTATGTGGCATGAACCCGGAAGCCAGTCTTCCAAGTACCTGCACCGTTAGTTCCAGTGACCGAGGCACGTCTTCTGACTCTATGGGCACTGCTACTTCTGTTGGGCCTGTAGAAATTCCGGTGATTCAGCCTCAGATTGATTGTTGAGTGACTAGAGCGGCTTCGAAGAAGCAGTCTCAAGTAAACAACAAGAAATCGAAGGGCAAGAAGAAATCCTGATTTTCTTTGGCTCTTGTTTCGGGTTGATGCATTGATGTTCTCTTTGTTTCCCTTGTTTAGAGGTTTGTACTTAGGTGTTTCTTTTGATGTGCCTTTGTATTTCCTCCTTGTTTGCTTTTTGCATGTTTTGCTTTCTTTTTGAATTGCATTGTAGGCTTCGGCCGTGCTTGGGGTATGCCCCTCGTACTCATGTATGACTCTTTTTTGATATATTACAACTGACTTATCAAAAAAAAAAAAGCGTTAATAAAGTGACCCATCCTGAGCTAAAGAGCTTGACTCCTGCTGAACGTAAAGTACATGATTGCTTTACTGGGAAGTTTGATGGGGACAAGTTCTTGGCAACTCGGGAACTGTTGGAGCAGGAAATTGTACTGGCCAGGTCAGGGCTCAGCAAAAGACCATATCAGAATATGTGTTTCGCCAAACTTAATGTTACTTTATTCGGTTTTTACTATGAGGGGAGAACGCTTATTTTGTTTCTTTTTCAGCTGAGGACCTCCAAGCCTTGAACATATGAGATTTATTAAATCTTCGTATCGAGAAGAAGGGAAAGAAAAGGCATGCGGATGCGGAAAGACGCAAGTCAAGTAAGAGGCCAGCCCGCCAGACTCCTGTTGAGAAGGTGCCTCCACGAACTCGTCATCACTTTGCGAGTCAAGAAGCTTCTTCCCTTGGCGAATGGACTGCTGGTAAAATAGAGGCGGATGAGAAAAGGGTCCAGCATCCCCTTGGCTACTACAATGGAAATCCCTTCTGATGAGACTCCGAAAAGAGGAGTTGTTTCTGGCTTACGTAGTGGACGAGTGGAGATGAGGGATCCTGCTACCCCCGTACCATTTATTGCAAAAAACAATCTGGATCACAGGACCTGCCTTTTGAACGAGTTTAGTCCTGCAAGCTAAATATGAATGGCGGCAGATGTTCCTTTGGAGGAGATGACGGCTCGAATGTCACAGGTAAAGGTGTCTAGTTATTTTTGCACTCCCTCAGCTAACTAGCATCTCACCTATAAATGATTTTGTATTGTAGGCAGTGGGAATGATTCGGTCACTTTGGGCGAAATTCCAAGACAAGGATTCATAGGCCCGACGCCTTCAAGGAGAGAATGCTTCTCTTTTGACTTCGCTAAAGAACCTACATGATTCAGATGAGCATATGCTTGAAGAACTTCGATAAAGGATTAGCGCGCTTGAGGAGTCCTTGGCGGAGAAAAGGACCATGCTGCCCAAGAATATAGGGACAAATTTGAAAGTTTTCTCGCCACCTTGCTAGCTTGGTTGGCTGCCGTAAGGGAGGAGACAATGGAAAACTTCTTTGCCAGCTCGGATTATTTTGAGCTGACGAGTCAAATGTTTTGGGGCAGGGTAGATAAGACATTATCTAAGTTTTAAGAGAAGACCCCGGCTATTGGTCCTCAACTTGATGCAACCCTACTCCAAAAGTTGGTTAAGGAGGTAAACAAGGAACTTGAAGATGAAGGGGGAAGCGATTCAAGCTCGCCAAGAGGTGAAGAAGATTGAAGCATTTTCTTTAGTTAGGAATTTTTGTTCACCATTTGGTTTATTTTTGCCACCAATGTATAGTAATGACTCTTTTTTTATAATAAATACTTAACATAAATTGACTACTTCCTTGTCTATGATGAATGTTGCCATGATAATGAGTTGCATATGTGGATAGTAAGAATGTTCTTAGCTGTGTGTTAGAAGATGACATCAAGGAGCTTTCTTGGTACATTACACCAAGAAGAAGCTAACCTTGATATTTGTTAAGAAGCACCTTTGTGTAGAGTATGTTGGTATGGCGTATGATGTTTATTGGTGAAGATTTGTCACCATAGTTCAGAAAAGGAAAGAAATAACTAGTAGATTGGCAGGTAGTGTTGTATAACCAGCAATACATCTTGACTTGGTGTATGAACACTAGGTGAAGATGCATTATGATGAATTAAACATTGTAATCAACTAAACACCCGGCAATGTTAATCAATGGCGAGCTGTCAATACATACTCAGAGGATGAATAGCTAGCAACGGTAGTATTTTTCGTGAGTGGGTTCCAGGCGCCAAGATTTTGTTGAGTGGAGGGTTAAGTAACACCTCCTTTTGAGGGAAAGGTTTCTCTACTTGACTTGTTCTTTTAGCCTTATTTATGAATTTTTGACTTTTGGCTAAAAGGAAGTTGGGTACGAATGTGTGTTTTCACCATTATATGCATCGTTAAGGTGTTATTGGTCTTATAAAGACGATATCCTCTTGTTTTGGTTCCATGAAGCTGTTAATTTTAGCATTTTGGCAGTATTGCAAGTTGTTACCTTTTCAAACCCTAGCCTCCAGTTGCCAACTAGGTTAGGGTGTACCGTGAATTAGTAAATTGTTAGCCTCCAGTCCCACCCATCAACTGGGTTAGGGCGTATTGTGAATGGATAAATAGCCAGTCCCCACTTCCCAACCGTGAGCTGAGGTGGAGCATCCCGTAAGTGACCAGCCCCCTGCCTTTAATTGTGGGCTGAGGTGGGGCATTCCGCACATAGACAAGTATCCAACCCCCTGGCTTCAGCCCTGACCTGAGGTGGAGCATACCATACATAGACAAGTATTCAGCCCCTTGCCTTCAGCTGTAAGATGAGGTGGAGCGTACGATACATAAACAAGTATCCAGCCCCCTGCCTTTAGCTGTGAGCTAAGGTGAGGCATTGCATTTTGCCAGCATGAGAAGGACTTATAACTATATGTGCATTTTGCCTACCTAAAAAGGACTTACAGTGTAAATGAATTTCACCTGCCTGAGAAGGACTTACGACTACATGTGTGTCTTGCTTGCCTGAGAAGGGCTTGTAGCGCAAATGGATTTCAACTGCCTGAAATGAGCTTATGACTCTAAGTATGTTTTTGCCTAATTCAGAAGGGCTTACAGGGTAGACGTATGATCCGTGAATAGATAAATCATGAGCCCTCAACCCCTAGTCACCAATTGGGGTGGAGCATAGCATGAATAGACAAATCGTAAGCCCTTAGTCCCTAGCCGGTAGCTGGGTTGGGACATACTGTGAATGGTCACACCCACTCTGTCAATGAGTTAAAGTTGAGATTTTATGTGCCCATATATCAATCAACTTTAACAAATAGTGAGTAGCGTATCGAGTAGCGTCAATGTTGAAAAATGATGAGTTGCGTACACAAACAATCACCATTGATGAGTGGTGGGTCCTATGGGCGCGGAGATGCCATTCATAGGACTAAATGAAGAGTTAGGCAAAATTCCATAAGACGTGTGGAATCGGCCTAAAGGAATTGCTTCAAGCATACGTACTTAAGTAGGTACCGGTGAACA
Source organism: Simmondsia chinensis (assembly GCA_018398585.1). Taxonomy (NCBI): domain Eukaryota; kingdom Viridiplantae; phylum Streptophyta; class Magnoliopsida; order Caryophyllales; family Simmondsiaceae; genus Simmondsia; species Simmondsia chinensis. The sequence goes on along the minus strand of JAGTTD010000007.1, from coordinate 25,604,037 downwards.
TTCCTTTTAGGCGTATAAAATTTGCCAAGAGGAAAGCTTCCTACAACCATGCACAAATGAAAATCAGTGAGTGCATACTCACTCTATTGAGGAGTAACAAATTTTATTGGTACCTCAAGAGCACCTTATAGAATCATGCTGGGTAAAGCGCATAACACTCCCCTTAGGTGTATCGAAATTGAGTGTTTTGGATGAGTTTTGAAGGATTTTTTCATTTATGTAACCACATGGTACTCGTTCACCTTTGGTTAGGGAAAGCAAGGACAATATTGGTCCTTCTTTGGAAATATCAAATTCCAGACTTAACTTTGAGTGTGGGAATCCCCAGCTGGGGCAGAAAGCAGTTGCTTCCTATTTGGGAGGTGGAGGGGTTGGTCAACACCAAATAAAGCATGTCGGCATGCATCCTACCATTCTTGTTAGTAATATCTAGCCAAGCTTATTGGCGATATTATTTAGCCAAGCAGGCTAATGATATGTCTAGTCCAGCTTGTTGGCGGCACCATGTTTATTATAGAGTCCCCTGCAAAACATGGCGGACGTCTGTGACTCATTTGAATGGTGAGAATGCACTCTTCGGTGAGACTCGCACCAATCTTTGTGGGCGGTGGTTCACGGCTTTGTTACTCGATGGCAACCTTCCATTGAAATGGATGGCGGTAACCCCGCCAATATTAATAGCGCCAACGCGCGCATCTATCGGCAATCGTTTTGGCGGTGCTTGGATAAATGTGATTGGTGGAGGTTCCTCGACAAGATCATTGGCGGTAGTTACCTATTAAGTTTTTTGGTGGCAGCGTGTTTATCGAAGATTCCCCACTAATTTTGGTGGCGGTAGTCCTTAGTTTAGTTAGTTGGCGGTAGTCCTCTTGCAAGTTTGCTAGCCGTAACCCTCTTTTGGCGACACTTCTACAGACTTGCAAACTTAATCGTCCTTAGTTTAGCCGTAATCCTCTTGCTAGCCGTCGGACTTCTTGGCAGCAGCACCCAGTGTAGTCTGTTGGCCAATCTCGTTAGTGGCAGAGCCTTGGGACGTTGGCGGCAGCCCCTGGCTTGGTGAAATGCGCTTAATCGTGCTTCTTCTAGCCAAACTCATGGACGGTGTTTCTCTTACTTGGTTGGTTAATGATAACTTACCACTAGAATAGCTAGTGGTAACGTCGCCAGTACTATTAGTGCCAATGTGCACACTGACAGGAATTTTACCAAATTTATTAACGGAGATACTTGCCTAGTCTTTTTATTGACGATTCGGTTACGGAGAGGCCCCCACCAAATTTGTTGGCGGGAACTCCTTACCATGATTATTAGTGGCAATACACTTAGTGGGAAGCCCCCAGCGAGCCTGTTGGCAGAAACCCTCAGCCTGATTGATTGGAGAAAACATATTTTTTGGCGAGAATCTTGCTAAGCCCGTTGGCATCACAACTGCCCTAGTTGTTTTGCGAAATACGCTTAGTAGTGAGCCTTCCACCAAATTTGTCGGTTGTATTTCACAGCTCAGTTAGATACGTCGGCTGGTGGTAACTCTTTGCCAAATATTAACTTTAACTTATCTTGGCTACTTTTCTGGCTATAGCGGACCAAATTTTCAAAATCCTTTTTTATTTTGAGCATAAAGAAATACTTGGAACTTTTATATTTATGGAGTGGCCCAATAGACAAATACTTAAAATAAAACTGTACATGCCCAGTCCCCAGCTTAAGAACCGAGTGCCAACCTACTAGGCAAAATGGGACTTGGTTTGAGGGTAGACGCAGTATGGTGTAAAAATTGGAAGTCTCGATTTACTTGGGCATCCCCCGGGCATAATTTTGGCTTAAGGTGAGCATTCAAGCCCCAAGCTAAAAACTTTACCTGGAGTGGAAACCCATGCTTCCCAACCAAGGACTTTACCTATGATAGGCACCGTAGCCCCCAACTTAATGGGAGTTCTGGGTGCTTTAAAGAAAGTACTGAACCAAATGCTAACAGGACATCCTTCCCATAGATGGCGCTACTTGTTTCAGAACAAATTGTGTAGGTAGCTTAAATGGGACAGCCTGCCCTAGTTTATCCCAAACAAGAATGAATAGGCTCTTTAGGATGAGAGCCAAACTCAAGCTCTTGCTGAGAAATCAACCGCTGGCACGTTTGGTTCGAGCCTACCTACAAAACGAAGAGGGCTGTTAGAGGGACCAGCGAGGTGGACCGCGAGAGACCCCTTCGATGCCTAAGTTAGTCATGGTAGTGATAATAATAAATATGTGCAAGACAAACAACATGAAGTAAATAGGAGGTTCCTTTTAGCGAGTAGGAGGAGAAAGGGGTGAAGGGTCTCTGGAAAAAGAGAGAGGAAGTCCCCATAGGGAGGACAAAGGAAAGAGTGGGGCAGGAAGCTCAGGTGAGCTTAGGGAGAAAGATGTGGAGGCTTAGGAGAGAGTGACGTGGGAGTCTCGAAAAAAGGGGAACTAAGTCCCGGGCAGGAGACTTGCCTTGGATGAGAGGACAAGGGTTGGTATTTACAACAAGATAGGAGGCGGTTCGGGGGTTGGCGGTGCCGTGATCGTTGAGGAATTACTTAATGTGGGGCATAAATGTTGGCGGAAAATGGATGATTGGTGGAGTATGTGGCGACCTTCCCTTAAGGAAGAAGCGAGGTGTGCCATTGGTAGATGAGGTTGGCAGCGAGCATGTGATTGGTTAGGAGGATGGTGTTATAGTTGGAAAGGGTGTGCTATGAATGTATGCCGCCAGGTATATGCTTGTGGAGGAGGAGAAGGGTGCTGGGGTGCTACACACGGTAGAGGCAAATGACACTAGGCTACTGTGAACAAGGTGTTGGCGGCATATGAGGTTCCAACATGGATGGTATGTGCTGTCATGGCCTTGCATCAGGTGCTAGCCATGAGGGGTATACACGTACCACTGGGGATGTGCCATCAAGGCGGATGCCACCTTTGACCCCCGTTGACCTACTAGCTTATTTTCCCTAACATTAAGTAATTGAGATGTTTAAGATATTATAATATTGAGAAGAAAATAAACTTGGAAAAACCAATTATTTTTGTTTAGGACTAGACCAAGTATTAATTGGTTTGATCCTCAATAAGGTATTCAAAATTTGTTCGTCCTTGGCTCTTCTTACTTCCATTAATGCTCAGACCAAATGAACACTCCTGTGTATAATATGTAAAAGTAAGTTCAAATAAAGTTCTCAGGATTACAATAAATAAAAATTGATTATTCCAATCTTTCGAATATATCTTAATTTTACTTCAAATAAGTATTTTAACATTTAGAATATATTTTTTTCACTTTGAGCTTGAATTATATTGACTAAACCGAGGAGCTGATCGAATATAACCATTTTGATGTAAACTGATAGTTAAACACCCAAATATGAAAAACTAATTCTTACTTCTCAATATTAGCTTATAGCTTATAATTTATAACAATTATATTCTAAAATGTTCTCCTCTTCTATATAATTTAAAACGAATATATTAGCTAGTGACCTTTCTATACTTTCAAATAATTATAAAAGTTCTGTTATAAAACTATAGAGATATTATACTCTATGGGATGGTAATAAAAAAATAAACTCAAATATACTTGAAGAAAAATAGCAAGCATTTTATATCAGAACGAGATTATTTTATTAAATCTGTTTTTCTCTCTCTCTCTCTCGTTATTTTTTTTCCTTTCTCTTTCTTTTCTTTTTCCTTTTCTTTTCTTTCTTTTTTCTTGTTGTACAGATTGTTTGCGTGTAATGTTTGTATATATAGGAAGAAGGGGTGGGGGGTGAGTCATCTCATGATGACTGAGGTTGCGACATGTGTCACAATACCCATTTATATATATGTATATGTATATATACGTAAATAGGTACAACAACAACAACAACAACAATAACAATCTCAGTGCCACCAAGGGCTCCCGCATAAGCAGGGTCTGGGGGGTAGATGTACGCAACCTTCCCCCTCCAGGGGGCTACCCTGAAGGGAGGCTGTTTCCAAGGACCCCCAGCCTAAAAAGCTGGTCCGCAGCAATGAACCAAAGACCTGGCAAACAGAAGAAGCATCAAATGCATGAGTATAGCAAAACACACGGCGAGCAAAAACAACAAACCCAAAGCATGCCACATCAGGCACAGATCAACATATAAGACGAAGATAAATATAAGGATAGAGATAGAGATGGAAGGGATAGAGAAAAGGAATGAGATAGGGATAGATATAGAGGTAGAGATAAAGATAAGTAGGCAAGTAGCAGCGTATTAGCTCATGAGAGCAAGAAACAGCCTGGGTGCGCGAAGAGGACCTAGCACTAGTAAGCTGGACTACCCTACTCCAACCGGGACGTCTAATACCCCTATGCTAGCCCTCCATTGGGCCCTAGCTAAGGCCATCTCCTCCCGAAGGTTTAGGTGGGGGGGTTCTTGTCGGATCATCTCAAGGCATCTCTTCTTTGGCCTGCCTCTACCTAGTGTAGCATGTGGTTGTTCGCATCTTCTGACTGGGGCATTGTCCGGTCTCCTTCTGACATGTCCGAACCACCTTAGTCGTTGCTCCCTCAATTTATCTTCAATGGAGGCTACGCCCAATTTGCCTCTTATGATGTCATTTCTGATCCTATCCTTCTTTGTGTGTCCGCACATCCATCTCAGCATTCGCATCTCCGCCACCTTCATCTTCTGTGTGTGCTGTTGTTTCATCGCCCTGCACTCCGCCCCATGCGTCATGGCTGGCCTCACAACCGTCTTATAGTATCTCCCCTTTAGCTTCAAAGGGAACTTTCTATCACAAAGTACGGCGGAGGCCATCCTCTACTTATGACATCCCTCTTTAATTCTGTTGCTGACATCCTCGTCCACTTCGCCGTTGTGCTGTATCATGGACCCCAAGTACCGGAATCTCTCCTTCTTCGATATGGCCTCATGTCCAATCTTGACTTCTTCCCGGCTAGGCGTGGTAGAGGGATCGAACTTGAGTTCCATGTACTCGGTCTTGGCTCTGTTTAGTCGTAATCCCTTCGACACTAGAACCCCTCTCCACAGTTCCATCTTCTCATTTATCTCTTCCCGCGACTCCCCCACCAATACTATGTCATCTGCAAAAAGTATGCACCAAGGTACACATCCCTGGATGTCCCTAGTGAGCTCGTCCATAACCAGAATAAACAGATAGGGGCTCAAAGCAAACCCTTGGTGCACCCCTACTGTTATCGGGAAAGCGTTTGTCTCCCCATCCACTGTACGCGCCATAGTCTGTGCCTCCTCATACATATATACGTAAATAGGTATTTTACATAATTTCTAATTTTCTATGATATTTGATAATATCCAAACTTCACTCTAAAATTTGTACCCGAAAAATATCCATTATTGACAACACCCCCCCTTTGGATATTTTCCGTTATAATGGGACATAGTGTCCAAGCTAAATACGCCTGCCTCGTTAAAAACCTTGCCAGGAAAACCAAGTGGGAAAAACATAGCGAAGAGAAAAAGAGTACAGCTCATATTTAACTTCCCCTCATGTGAACGTATTAGTGAGAGGCGTTTCTGAGTCGACGCATACCAATCTTATGAACTAGCTTCTCAAAAGTTGATGTTGGCAAAGCTTTCGTGAACAGATCTGCTAGGTTCTCACTTGAGCGAACTTGTTGAACATCTATTTCACCCATCTTCTGAAGCTCGTGTGTAAAGAAGAACTTTGGTGAGATATGCTTAGTTCTGTCGCCTTTAATGTATCCACCTTTGATCTGAGCAATACATGCATCATTATCTTCACATACTATTGTTGGACTCCCCCTGATTGTTTGATGATTGCATTCTTCTTGAACGTGTTGAATAAGGGATCTCAGCCATAAGCATTCTCTACTTGCTTCATGAAGTGCAAGTATTTCGGCATGATTTGAAGAAGTTGCTACTGTTATCTGCTTGGTAGATCGCCAAGATATAGTAGTGTCACCATATGTGAAAAATTATCCTGTCTGTGAATGGCCTCTACGTGGATCAGACAAATATCCTACATCTGCATATCCAACCAATCTTGGACTTGATTGTCTTTAATAGTATAATCCCATATCAGATGTACCACGGAGATATAGAAAGGTATGTTTAATTCCATTCCAATGTTTCGGGTAGGCATTGAGCTATATCTTGCCAATAAATTAACTGAAAAAGGCTATATTTGGCCTCGTATAGTTAGCAAGATGCATCAGTGCACCTATGGCACTCAAATATGGCACTTCAAGGCCAAGAATTTCTTCATCATTCCCTCGAGGTTGAAAAGGATCCTTATTCACATCAAGTGATCGGACGACCATCGGGGTGCTCAACGAATGTCCCTTGTCCATATAAAAACGTTTAAGCACTTTTTTGGTATAAGTAGATTAATGGATTAAAATTTCACCAAATAAGTGCTCTATTTGTAGACCAAGATAATATTTCATCTATTCGAGATCTTTCATTTCAAACTCTTTATTCAGATATGCAACAGCTTGTTTAATCGCTTCTGGCGTTCCTATGATGTTCAAATCATCAACATAGACTACTATTATAACAAATCCACAATTCGATTTCTTAACACATGGGCTAACAGGACTGTTCACATATCCTTCTTCCAGAAGGTATGTACTAAGACGATTGTACCACATTCACCCTGATTGTTTCAATCCATATAGTGATCTCTGTAATTTAATTGAACACGGCTCTCGAGGTTTTGAACTATATGCTTCTGACATTTGTAGCCCTTCGGGGACTTTCATATAGATATCATTATCAAGTGATCTGTACAGGTAAGCTGTTACTACGTCTATAAGATGCAAGTGGAGTCTTTCAGTGATTGCCAGGCTTATTAGAAATCTGAATGTAATTGCATCCATTACAGGTGAATATGTCTCTTCATAGTCAATTCCTGGCCTTTGTGAGAAGCCTTGAGCTACAAGTCGTGCATTATATCTCACGACTTCTTTCTTTTCATTTCTCTTACGCACAAAAAACCCATTTGTAGCCTACTGGTTTCGTGTTTTCAAGCGTTTGGACTACAGGTCCAAAAACCGCACGTTTCGCAAGTGAATTTAACTCCGCCTGTATTGCTTCTTTCCATTTTGGCCAGTCATCTCTTCTTTGAAAATATTGAAGAGATTTAGGTTCAAGATCTTCACCTTCTGTGGTCAAATTAGCGGCCACATTTTATGCGAACACTTGATCGAGAATCGTTTTATTTCGATTCCACGGTATGCCAGTAACAGCATAGTTTATCGAGATTTCTTCATTCTCGACCATTTCATCACTTTTACAACTCTCAGGTATTTGATACCCTCAAGGATCCATTTCGCCCTCTGTTTCTTTTCCTTGGATTTGCATATGTACTACTTCAGGGGTTTTCTCTTTAGGAGTTTTAATAAAGGAGCCAACTTGTTCATGTTGCTCTTTTTTCTTTCTTGGATTCTTATCTTTAGAACCAACAGGTCTACCATGCTTCTGGCATGCGGTAGACGTATTTGCTAATGTCTTAAAAGACTGTTCATCCGGAATATCAATTCGAACAGGGGTATTCATAGCTGGGACATGTAACTTGGTCACTCTTTTTGTGTCAACGAATGCATCTAGTGATTGATTCGTAATATTTTGTAAATGGATAATCTTCTGGACTTCCATTTCACATTGATTCGTACGTGGATCAGAATGTGATATAGATGATGCATTCCACACGATTTTACGCTTTTTCAGCTTTAGCTTTTCTCCCCCTAATTGTGGGAACATTATTTCATCAAATTTACAATCTACAAACCATGCAGTAAAAATATCGTTAGTCAATGGTTTAAGATATTTTATAATGGACGGGGACTCAAACCCAACATAAATTCCCAGTCTCCTTTGGGGACCCATCTTTGTGTGCTGGAGTGGAGCAATTGGAACATATACCGCGCAACCAAAAGTTCGTAGATGGGATATATCTGGTTCTTGACCAGACACAAGTTGCAATAGGGAGTATTTATGATAAGCAACTGGCCTAACACAAATAAGTGCTACAGCATGCAATATAGCGTGTCCCAATGCAGAACTAGGCAGCTTTGTTTTTATTAGCAATTAGCTGCAAATGTTTAATCAGAGATTCTGCAAGACCATTTTGTGTATGCTGGTGAGCCACAGGATGCTAAACTGTAATTCCAATTGACATACAATAGTCATTAAAAGCTTGGGACGTAAATTCTCCTACATTATCAAGACGGATCTTTTGGATCATGTAATCCGAAAATTGAGCCCATAATCGGATTATTTGTGCAAGGAGTCTTGCATATGCTATGCTGCAAGTAGATAATAGGCAAACATGTGACCAATGTGTTGAGGCGTCTATCAACATCATAAAATATCGAAACGGTCCACGTGATGGAATAATGGGCCCACAATGTCTCCTTGTATTTTTTCAAGACAGTTAAGAGATTCAATCCTAATTTTAGTTGGGGACGGCCTAGTAATCATTTTGCCTTGAGCACCGGCAGCACATGAAATCTCATCAGGAGAAAGAATCTTCAGGTTCTTTAATGAGTGCTCATGAGAACTTTCAATAATTTTTCTCATCATCGTTACACCTGGATGGCCCAAACGGTCATGCCACAGGGTGAACGTTTTGCAATCAGTTAACTTCTGGTTAACCACGGTATTTGATTCAATCGAGTTTATGTAAGTATAATATAACCCGGAAGAAAGTGTTGACAATTTTTCTTTCTTCCTGAAATAAGCGCTGTAATATAAAGATATTGTTTATCGCCCTCATTTATTGTCTCAATATAATAACCATTGCGACAAATATCTCGAAAACTAATCAGGTTTCTCTATGATTTACTGGAAAACAGAGCATCGCTTATGTTTAGTTTTGTCCCTTCAGGGAACATAACATGTGCTCTTCCAGAGCCTTCAACCAAATTTGAAACACCCGATATTGTATTAACATTCACTTCAGCTAATTGTAGTTGAGAGAAGAAATATATTTTGCTTTTGAGGATAGTATGTGTCCTCGCACTGTCTGCTAGACAAAATCTCCATATTTGATCAAATCTATGTTTCTATAAAATACATATGCATTAGTGAAATTTCATTTAAAATTTTATTAAAAATAACTCATTAAGATAAAACACAAAAACATATTATTTTATTACACACACCTCAAACTATATTACAACATCAAAAATAGGACAAACTTAGTACAACAGATATAACAGAAAACATAAAACTTTATTCTTGTTTAACACTTCCATCGCCTATTAGGTGATCAATTCTCCCACTAGGATCCTCAAAGAAATCAGAGACATCAAGATGTGTCACATCAAGTGGAGAATGATCTTCAGTGAAATTTGTTTCTGGGAGCTTTTCTTTTTCTTTCAATGATGTTTGACATAGCTTCACCAGATGGTCAGGCATATAATAGGTTCGCGACCAGTGGCCTTTTGTGCCACAGCGGTAACAACTTGTTTCAGCATCTTTTGATGAATTTGGCTGATTGGTTTTCTCCCTTTTATTTTTCTCTTAATTGTTGCCGGACCCTTAAATTTTGGTCCATTTTGATTACCTTGCCTAGTACCACGACTGCGTCCACGACTACGGCCGCATCTGCGACCATGACCATGGCCACGGTTATATGTATTATTTTCATGAGAAGCAGCATTCAATTTAGGGAATGGGTCTGACTCAGTTGGTCGTGACTGATGATTTTTCATTAATAATTCATTATTTTATTCAGCAATAAGAAGACATTGAATTAACTCTGAGTATTTTTTTGAAATTTCTTTCTCGATATTGCTGCTGCACGAGCATGTTCGAGACATGGAAAGTCAAAAATATTTTTTCCAACATATCCTCCACTGTAATATTTTCACCGCATAATTGCAGTCAAGAGGTAATACTAAATACTGCAGAGTTATACTCGCTTACAGTTTTAAAATCCTACAACCGTAGGTGAATCCATTCATAGCGAGCTTTAGGGAGGATCATATATTTTTGGTGATCAAACCTCTCCTTTAAATTAAACCAAAGGACAAGCGGGTCCTTTACAGTAAGATACTTGGCTTTCAATCTTTCGTGGATATGATGCCTGAGAAATATCATAGCTTTTGCGCGATCCTGCAGGGATGCGCTATTACCCATTTTAATCGTATCTCCAATATTCATAGCATCAAAGTGAATCTCAACATCAAGGGTTCAGGGCAAATAATTTTTGCCACTTATATCAAAAGCAGTAAAGTCAAGCTTTGTTAGATTAGCCATTAGAAACAACAAAGGTTAGGAAATAAAAACTTTACCTCAAGCTTATAATAATCCTTGTCTAGTTAGATACTCATGGTAATAGCGTGTTATAAAACTATAGAGATATTATACTCTATAGGATGGTAATAAAAAAACAAACCCAAATATACTTTAAGAAAAATAGCGAGTATTTTATATCGGAACGATATTATTTTATTAAATCTCTTTTTCTCTCTCTCTCTCGTTATTTTTTTTTCCTTTCTCTTTCTTTTCTTTTTCCTTTTCTTTTCTTTCTTTTTTCTTGTTGTACAGATTGTTTGTGTGTAATGTTTGTATATATAGGAAGAAGGGGTGGGGGGTGAGTCATCTCATGATGACTGAGGTTGTGACACGTGTCACAATACCTATTTATATATATGTATATGTATATATACGTAAATAGGTATTTTATATAATTTCTAATTTTCTATGATATTTGATAATATCCAAACTCGACTCTAAAATTTGTACCCGAAAAATATCCAATATTTACAATAAGTTCTTCTTTTTTTTGTTTTATTATTTTCTTTTGTATTTTCTTCCAATTCAGCCTTGAAATCAAACATCAATCTAAAAATAATCTAAAATATCGATTTTTTTCAGTTAGAGACTAATCGTATCCCAAAACTACCAATTCATGACTAGAGTTATCGGTACCTAATGATGGCGACTTTTGGGCTTCCGGGAGTTATGATGGTAGAGGCCTATAAATAGGACCTCTTGTATTATGGTTTTGGCAGGGGTAAAAAGGAAGAGTAAAAATGTAGAGCAAACAATGTGAGGTATAGTATGAGTAAAAAAACTATGTTGTAATACCTATGTTCCATTAGCGAAATTATGTTGCTCCCCCTCCGTGGACATACGCTTCGACTAAACTACGTAAATTCCCATGTTCAATATTTTTTTCCCATTCCCTTTATTATGTTTGCTATTTCGGTTTATGATTCGGTGATTTGTGGGTGGTCTTAACAACTCATATCGTAGAGAATATTAGTTATCGTGAAATTCTAACACGTTCACTATTGTAAAAAGGCATTTAAATACATAAAAAAGTAATAATATAAAGTAACATGTGATACATGTATTAGTGTTAAATAAAAGTGTAATTATGAGAGTTAGTTGAGTTAGTTGAGTTGTTGGTTGAATTAGTATAAATACTTGTAACAAATATCAAATTAGACATTCAATAACAAAATATTTTCTCTCTCTCTCTCTCTTCCTCTAAACCCTAACCCTAATTCTCTCTCTCTCTTCTCTCTCTACTTCTCTCTCTCATCTAACTCTCTTTCTTCAATCTATCCCTAATCTAAACACCTAATTCTTGGATGCAACCCTAATAGTTGCATCATTTGGTATCAAATTTCAAGTTCGTGCTGCATTTTCTTACAGCACACGAAATGTTACTGATTTGTGGCGAATTGAGGCTCGATTGGATGATACTGAGGCTCGTTTACATCGTCCCATCGATGAGACGTTCCAAGCAATTAAATCGGATCTCGCTTCAATTAAGCAAGGACAAGGCAAGATTATGGATCTTTTGCAAGAAATTTGTCAAAGGAGATCGGCATCTAGTGAAGCTACACTTGCGGTAAGGGTTACTTGTATTCTCTATCCTGTAAATGAGGATATCCTTTACCAAGTATTCTCTCCATTTAGGCCACTTGAAGAAATTAAAATAATCTCATCATCAATTTTGGAGGTTAAAGCTCAAGTCCGTTTTTCATCAAAAGCTAATGCAATTTCTGCATTTTCCTTACATGAAAGAGATATATATGATGGTTGTTGTTACATGGATATTCAATTTCTCAATCTTGAGCCTCAAGTATATAACATGACACAACCTATTGGAGGTACACATGATGCCTCATTAGATTGTTAAATGCAACATATGGTTGAGAAAGTGCAATCAATTCATGTCAAGAGTGATTTCTGTACTAAAAGTGATAGTAAAATTTCAATAATGCAAGTTAAAAATAAAGTTCCACCCTCTTATGTTGAAATTATCAAGCCAACACCTACACATGAAGTTGTTGGAACTACCTGGTTGAAGAAACATGAGCAAGTACTGATGGGCACTGTCAACATCGATTCAAGCATTAAGAGGGAACTTGAAGAGTTTGATAGCTTAGAAATAAATGGACTCATTGGAGTTTCTAGTAAAGCTGAGATGGCAGAAGAGCTCTATTTCAGAAAACTGGAGGCTACTTTTCAACTAGAGGCATCTATTATTTGCGACCCACTGATAGATAAGAGAGCTCAGTTTTCTAGGTTGGATCTAACATTTAAATTTGCAGGTGATGATTACTTTCCGATAATCACCTTTGCTATGATAGAAAGTAAGGTTAAAGCATATATTGTTTGTTCTACCTTGTGTGCTGATTTTGTACTTCGGGATGATCTTTCATCAAAGGCTGTAGTAGAACTTCATGAAGAGATGTCTCAACTTCAAAACTTTGTCAACCAGATATTTGTCTTTGATCCTGGTGGAGCAATGTTTAAGGGACTCGTAATTGAGCCCTTTGCTGGCAAGAATACTACGAGTTCCGGATTTGTTTCCTGAATTTTTGACCTTGAGGGCAAGGTCGTTGTCGAGCTGGGGGTAATGATACATGTATTAGTGTTAAATAAAAGTGTAATTAGGAGAGTTAGTTGAATTAGTTGAGTTGTTGGGTGAATTAGTATAAATACTTGTAACAAATATCAAATTAGACATTCAAAAACAAAATATCTTCTCTCTCTATCTCTCTCTTCCTTTAAACCCTAACCCTAATTCTCTCTCTCTCTCTCTTCTCTCTCTACTTCTCTCTCTCATCTAACTCTCTTTCTTCAATTTATCCCAAATCTAAACACCTAATTCTTGGATGCAACCCTAATAGTTGCATCAACATGAAACTTCCCCTAAGGTTTTTTTTTTTAATATATATTTAAATGGTACACCTTATTGAGGGCATCTTCACGGATATATTTTTATTTACCGTACTGAAAAGATTTAAGATCTACATTTTGGTTATGGCATCGTAGTATAAAAATTCAAATTATAATTTCAAATTGACCGGCCAAACAATTTGTTATTAAACTAACAGTTCAAAAACTGTATTTATCTCCATTTCAAACGAAAGTGAGTCAATTGATAGAAATAAAAACAGTCATCTGATTGATTAGAGAAAACTTTCTCACCTTTGCTCTTTTGATTTTTGTATACGTTTGATTAAAGAAATATTGAAATGTACATAGCACATGCAAACTGTAAGACAAAAGGTTTTGTAGGATTCCATGTTTCACGTTACTTTGATACAGGAAATCAAGGAATCAAGAGGAATGGAAATTAAAGTGTTTTGGCGGGTAATGTTCATATCAGATTTTGGTGGGAAAATCTAGCATGTGAGCAGCAGGTGCCTTGAGTAAGAAATATCAGCTTGAGGTAATTGTGAGGAGCCCGTGAGGTGCTGAGGTGTGGAAGCCGTTAAAACTACCTCTGCTACTTTTTATTTTTGTTTTGCTTTCTATTTTATTAATTACTTGTATTTACCTGCTATATATAAGCAAATGATGTTTACAATTAGGGTTATGCAATGAAAAGTATATCTTCCTTCTCTTAAACTCATCTTCTTCTCTCCCTATTTCTTCTAATTCTTGCCTCCCCCATACTCTATTTCTGGTTCTTATGCATTATTTTTAAGGTAATTGGAGCTTCTGTATCACTGGTATCAGAGCTTCAACCCTCTGGACTGTGGGATCAAAAAAAAAAAATTTATCACCATCGCCGCCTCACCACTACTGTCGGACTCAGCGATCGCCACCCTCACATCGCCACCAGCAGCTGACAGCATCGAGTTGGTCTCATAAAGTGGTTAACAACTGTTTTTCAAAGCCTGCACATCAGGTGTTCGACAAAATGCCTAAGCCAATGCAAGCTTCTATGGATGGTAACACTCTCTACTCATCTAGGTTGAGAGAAGTTGATTTTCCTCAATTTTATGGAAATAATGTTAGTAATTGGTTAAGTGAGTGTGATAAATTCTTCTGTATTAACCAAACCTCTATATGGGATAAGGTTAGATTGGCTTCTAACCACATGAGAGGCTTGGCTCTCCAATGGCATTATAAATTCATGCGAATGACGGAAGAAATAGTTAGACCGACTTGGGACGAGTATATGAATGCCCTCAGGATAAGTTTTGGGAGTGAATGTAAAGAACTCTTGTATGAATTGTTGAAATTGAGGCAAAATGGACGGGTTAGGGAGTATCAAATAGAATTCTATATGCTCTCAGCTCATACTAACCTAAATGAAAAACAACTCATTAACACCTTCATAGGTGGCTTAAGGGTAGAAATTGCCTTAGAAGTGAAATCAATACAACCCACTCTCCTTTACCACGCCTTGTGTCTTGCTAAATTAGCCGAAGCTAAGATTGAGTACTTAGCTAAACAACTCAACCACTCAAAACCTCCTGTTCTTCCAACTCCAAAAACCACACCACCCACCGTTAGTCTATTCGGGACATCATATCCAAAGCAGTGTGATGGTTGTGATGACAAACTTGATGGGAATCATAGCAGTGAAAACAAGAGCTTAACTGTGATTGAAGATGAGCAAACAGAGCAACACAAGAAGGAATATGACCTCATTGATGGCCAACGAGCTGAGATCAATTCTCAACCCCTTCATCCATATGTTAAGCCCCATACTCCGTATAAACTTGATCAAGGTAAAGAGCTAACTGCATCTGAAGCTACTGGGATCAGCCAGAATCAAGTAGAAATGGAAGACCAGCTGGAGGTTGGCCCTATAGCAGCTGCAGTAACACTAGAACAGCACCACAGTGAGATTACCTCATTGCATCAGCTGCAGCAACTGGAAGCTAATCAAGGGTATGACCTGAATGCGAGCCAAGAGTGTGAGCAGCATTGCCAACAGCTGGAATCACATGAACACCTACTGATTCTGCAGGAGACTTATACCGGGGAACTATGCTGTGTTTGTGATGGAAAATCTGAGATGGAACATAGCTGTAAGGACAAGGGACTGAGTCAGATTGAGGGAAGGCAAATCAATAATAACAAGTCCAATGAAGCAATATTGGAGGGCCATATTATAGCTGATGTAACACCAGATCAACAGAATAAAGAGGCTAAGTTCTTACCCTCAAGGCTGCAGCTGAAGGGTAGCCTAGAACCTGATCTAAATGCAAGCCAAGAAGCTGAGATTAATCCTCAATATATGCAGCCACATGACAAGCTGCATGTGCTGCACGAAATTGATCAAGAGAAGGGACAAAATGCATTTGAAAATGCTGGTGTTAACACTGCCATAACTGCTGCACTGTCACAACAAATTGCAGCTGAAGAAGTGCAGATTGTGGAAGCATCTCATACAAACTACAAACATGTGGGACATAATCCAAAGATGTATCACGCAGTGAGACCACCTGAAGTTTTACTACCTCAAGAGCATCTGATTTTGATAAAATCAGCAGCACAAGGACAGCAGCAGCATGAGTATGAGCTTAGAAAACCAGCAGGTGGACTTTGGAAGGTATATAAGCAAGTTAGGGAGATGATTGATCAATTTGTATGAAAATATCAAGGGGTTTTGTTCCAAGGGAATAACTTGCTGCAGCAAATAGTGGGCATTGGTGAAATCTGAAGTTTAGAGAGTTGTGTTGGATCAATTATTGGAGCTATTAGTGTGCATCATGTCCCAGAGCTTCAGCAAAATGGGAAAGAACCATTTCGAGCTTGTGTGCCAAACCTGCAGCATAAGGAAAAGGATAGACAGCAGATGCGAATGCCAGAGGTGGTTTGGAATTTTGTTCAGTATCCAAAATTGCAAACAAAGGTGACTGAGTTAGAATCACAAATCAAGAGCACACAAGTAAATGGAAAGGAAACAAATCAAGTGAAACTAAGGCCGATTGATCCAGGAGGGGAGGAGTTGTGTGCTACATTGGAAGCTAATCAACTCTCACATCAAAAATGTGGGCAACTTATTGAACAGGAGGTATCTGGAATTGAGCTTATAGTAGTGAAACATGAGAGAATTCAGCTTGAGTTGGATGAGTCGAACCAAATGCAAGTTCATAAATTGAACTCGAAATCTGCAGCAGCAACATCAATAATGCAGAGGGCTAGCATTGAACCAATCATGGTGCATTTCCAAGTTCCTGGTATGGTGGCATGTGAAGGCTCTATTGTTGAGAGCTTAGCCACATCTCAAGATAGAAATGAAGTCCTTCAATCGGCTAAACAAGAGTTGGAGGCACTAATTGTTGCAGCCGCAAATAAAATTCAAGTATCTATTGCAGTGTTGAGCATAAAAATGCTACGGGTGAAGTACAAATTGCAGCATTTCTGTGTGTCTTATCTACTTGTAACAAGAGGCACGTTGGTATGGATTGGTGTTAGTATTTGGCTGATCTGGTATGGGATTGGCAGACCTCCGGAGACGTGTTCTACAAATTAGATGCATCCAGTCGTCCTTGCCCACTCTCTTCGGTAGCAGCCGGACTTCATGAGTCTACTTAGATTCTTGAGGACAATAATCTTTCGAAGGGGAGAGTAGTTGATACAGGAAATCAAGGAATCAAGAGGAATGGAAATTAAAGTGTTTTGGCGAGTAATGTTCATATCAGATTTTGGTGGGAAAATCTAGCATGTGAGCAGCAGGTGCCTTGAGTAAGAAATATCAGCTTGAGATAATTGTGAGGAGCTCGTGAGGTGCTGAGGTGTGCAAGCCGTTAAAACTACCTCTGCTACTTTTTATTTTTGTTTTGCTTTCTATTTTATTAATTACTTGTATTTACCTGCTATATATAAGCAAATGATGTTTACAATTAGGGTTATGCAATGAAAAGTATATCTTCCTTCTCTTAAACTCATCTTCTTCTCTCCCTATTTCTTCTAAGCCTCCCCCATACTCTATTTCTTGTTCTTATGTATTATTTTTAAGGTAATTTGAGCTTCTGTATTAGAGAAAACTTTCTCACCTTTGCTCTTTTGATTTTTGTATACATTTGATTAAAGAAATATTGAAATGTACATAGCACATGCAAGCTGTAAGACAAAAGGTTTTGTGAGATTCCGTGTTTCACGTTACTCTCTATGTGGGGGCTAAGTCTAAAGATTTTTCCTTTCGTTTTACGCGGCAATATTTTCCTTTTGTTTTTTCCTTTGTTTGTAAGTTACAAGTATTAAAAGATCTACAAAATCCTAAGACATTGGGTGGTCACCCCATTATTGGCCCACCCTTTTTAATGACGAAAACAATTATTACATTAACTCTTTTCTTTTTTTACATATATCATGTTAAATGACGTGAATTCTTAAGAAATAGCCGTGGGACCTATAGGACCGTGATTTTAAGAGTGTGCAATGAATACTTTAAATTAGAGCCTTTTATATATATTAATACATAAGACCAAGATATAAACTCAATATTAAAACCAATTGACGATAAATGGAGTAATTTACTTGCCTTTATATTGATCTTTTCTCTTTTAGCAATGATATTGTCATGACAAAGTTTTTAATGGAAAAAATATTTGTAAAATTTTGTACCTATTATTTTACAACAAATTATTTAATTACTCTAACAGGAATATGTTTTCTCTCACAATACCCTATGTATATTTAAATACATTTGAAATTATTGCCCTTATAATTTATTAAGAACCCCTAGAATTTGACGGCCCTAATTAAGAGTTTGATTGAGGTCTTGACTAGCCTTAAGATCTATAGTAATATATCAAACTCTTTATTTTCATTTTAAATTAAGACAATGAGAAATCTCATTGTTTAGATTAATAACTCTTTTTTTACTTTTGTTTTTTTTTTGGTTGAGATTTACAACTCTTTATATCAAATTCTGATAAAATTATGAATGGAGATGTTTATCATAATTGTAGTAGTAAGAGTAAAGCCCCGGCATGTCTTTCAATATAAGATGTTTGTGGCTACTCTTAAGTATTACTCCTTATCCCTTTTGTCATCCATGTGCCTTCGCCATTACGGATCCCAAATCCATACCGGGAAAGTGCTGGTAAGTGGATAATGATTTGCATACATTATTAAAAGTTTTATTTTATATATGTTGATGTATTTTCAAAATATATGTTGTATAATACGTGTATATATATGTTAAATGTTGTTTATATATGTATAAGATGTATTTGAGAATGTCCCGATACTCGTTTGAATGTTTAAGAGCTTGTTGGGGGTGTGTGTCGACACATGGGCCATGTGTGTCGACACACAATCTTACAAAACGGTGGGGAGACAGCTGTGTGTCGACACACATGGCCCGTGTGTCGACACACAGCTCTTTACAGAAGCGCACGGAGGGGATATGTGTGTCGACACATAGAAAATGTGTGTCGACACACAGACTTACAGTAAGTCCATGTGTCGACCTGTGTGTCGACACACAGCTTCGACACACAGGTCGGTTCTGACGGTTTGTCTGCGCGGTTTCTTCCCGGTTCTTTTATACATTAATGGCTCTTTGTTTTGGGACGTCCTTGTACATACAATACATATATATTACTCCCCTCTTTTGATGGAAAAAAGATGAATTAAAAAAACACCAGGGAAATCAAGTGTGAAAGAACTTGTTATTGTGTTCTTGTTGTTGATTACTTTGAACAAAACTCCAATCTCTCCACATCTTGATCTTTCTCTCCCTTTACACATTCTCACTTCACTTTGGTTGTTGTTGTATCCCCGAGGGTATTTCGTATAGCGAAATAAACCTTAAGGGAAGTGATTACACGGCCTCAACACCTGAGATCTCTTGGTTACCCGGTTGCAAGTATTTTGCAAGTATTTTGACATTTTTGTTCTAACAATCTTAAGGTTTAGTTTCTGATTTGGGATATGGCTTCATCACTAAGGGAAATGACAGCTAATTTTGTGAAATTGGACCGTTTTGATGGCTGGAATTTCCGCCGATGGCAGAGGAAGATGCACTTCCTCATCACGACGCTGAACGTGGTGTATGTCCTGAATACACCATGCCCATTCCCCGTCTCCGAGGAGGAAGAAACGCTGGCCGAGCAGAGGGCTAGATTGAAGTGGGAGAATGACGACTATATCTACAGAGGGCATATTTTGAATGGTATGATTGATGCCCTGTTTGACATTTACTCTAACATGGCGACCGCGAAGGAACTTTGGGACGCACTTGAGGCGCGATACATGGCCGAGGATGCTACAAGCAAAAAATTCTTGGTTAGTCAATTTAACAATTATAAGATGGTTGATGATCGTCCTGTCATGGAACAATTCCATGAGATCAAACGAATATTAAATAATTTTAAACAATACAACATGAACATGGACGATACAATTGTTGTTTCTTCCTTAATTGACAAACTTCCTCCCTCTTGGAAAGATGTAAAGAAAAGTCTCTAACATAAAAAGGAGGATATGTCAATTGAGGAACTGGCTAACCATTTGCTTGTTGAGGAGGGTTACAGGGTACAGGATGACAACAAAGACCGCCCTAGTGATGTTGGTAAAATCAACGTCACTGAAGAAGGCCAATCGAGTAAGGGACCCAAGAGAACCGGACACTTCCAAAAGAAGAAGCATGACAAGAGGCCGAAAGTGGTCTGTTGGGAGTGTCAGAAGCCCGATCATATTCGGAAAGATTGTTACCGACTTAAAAAGAACAAAGGCAAGGGGCTTGATCATCGCACTAAAAATTTGAATGAGAGGTTCGTGGTGATGATATCGGAAGTCAATCTAGTCGAGAGTGATAACTCTTGGTGGATTGACTCGGGGCCACGAGACATGTATGTAAGGACAGGGGGTTCTTCACAACTTTTGAGCCCATGGACAACGGAACTGAGTTGTTCATGGGAAATGAGGCGTCAGTATCAGTTAAAGGGAAGGGAAAAGTTGATTTATTTTTCACATCTGGAAAAACCCTTACTTTAACCAATGTATGCTTCGCTCCTGACGTTAAGAAGAACCTAGTGTCTGGTGGCCTATTGAATAGTTTTGGGTTCAAGTTGGTCTTCAAGGCCGACAAGTTCATTTTGTCAAAGGATGGAGTATTTGCTGGCAAAGGGTACCTATGTAACGGAATGTTTAAGATGAATATCAATAATAAAATTGTAGATTCTGTTTATATGCATGATTCGTCGTTTTTATGGCATCGTAGACTAGGTCATGTGAATTTTCGTAGATTACATAAAATGGTTAACTCTTTGTTGATTCCTCACATAGATAAAGTTGATGACAAATGCAAAACGTGCATGCTAACTAAGATAACGAAATTACCATTTCCGTCAGTGCAAAGAGAGACTAATCTACTTGACCTGGTACATAGTGACTTATGTGATTTCAAGCGCACACCGAGTTTAGGTGGAAAGAATTACTTTGTTACATTTGTTGACAATTGTTCAAGATTTTGTTTTGTATATTTTATAAGTAACAAAGATGACTCGCTTGATAGATTTAAAGCATATAAAGCAGAAACGGAGTTACACTGTGAAACCTTCCTGAAACGCGTAACATCGGATAGTGGTGGGGAGTACTACGATCCTAAATATTTTGAATCCATAGGAATAATACATGAAATAACTGCACCATATACGCCACAACAAAATGGCATGGCTGAGAGGAAAAACCGAACTCTAACTGAGATGGTTAATTCCATGTTATCTTATTCCGGTCTCAGTGATGGGTTTTGGGGTGAGGCTATGTTAACGGCCTGTCATATATTAAATAGAGTTCCGAACAAAAGAAATAAAATAACCCCATATGAGTTGTGGAACAAACGAGCCCCTAATTTGAACTATTTGAAAGTGTGGGGGTGTAGGGCAGTTGTTAAAGTTCCTGAACCTAAACGGAAAAATTAGGTGAAAGAGGCATTGATTGCATCTTTGTGGGTTATGCGTCTCATAGCAAGGCATATCGGTTATATGTAGTCTAACCTAATGATTATATCAGTGTGAACACAATAATAGAATCGAGAGACGCGATATTTGATGAGAATTGGTTTACTTCTATCCCTAGACCGAGGGATTATGTACCGGTTGAGAGTGACACTCAAGTGTCATATGACGATGTTCGTCATGAGAGGGAAGATATCCCTGAAAGTGCTCTAGAACTCCGTAGAAGTAAGAGAGCGAGGAAAGAGAAATCTTTCGGCTCGGACTTCTACACATTTTTGGTAGAAGGTTCGAGGAACGATGTGGACCAAGTGGCTCCATATTGTTGTGTCATGGAAGCTGATCCCATGACGTTTAATGAGGCAATGAGGTCTCATGATGCCTCATTTTGGAAAGAGGCTGTAAATGATGAGATGGATTCCATCTTAGGTAATAATACCTAGATCCTTGTGGATCTTCCACGAGGAAGTAAGCCCATCGGGTGCAAGTGGATCTTCAAAAAGAAGATGAAAGTCGATGGAACAATTGACAAGTTCAAGGCCCGATTGGTGGCTAAAGGGTTCACCCAAAAGCATGGGTTGGACTACTTTGACACATATGCCCCAGTGGCAAGAATATCGATGATAAGGGTATTGATAGCTCTTGCCTCCATTTTTAAACTAGTGATACACAAAATGGATGTCAAAACGGCATTCCTGAATGGTGAGCCAGAGGAGGAAGTATACATGGAACAACCAGAAGTGTTTATTGTTCCGGGCCAAGAGAGAAAAGTGTGTAAACTCATACGTTCTCTGTATGGGATGAAGCAAGCCCCGAAGCAGTGGCACCAGAAATTTGATCAAATTGTATTGAACAACGGATTTGTTATAAACGAATCAGATAAATGTGTCTATAGCAAGTTTGATAATGGCAAAGGGGTCATTATATGTTTGTATGTCGATGACATGCTGATTTTCGGTACTGATATGGAACAAGTAGAGAGAACTAAACTGTTTCTCTCTGAAAACTTTGCTATGAAAGATATGGGTGAGGCGGAAGTAATCCTTGGTATAAGGATTGTAAGGAAGGGTGATGTAATTTCCTTAACACAGTCTCACTATATTGAAAAGGTGTTGAAAAAGTTCCATTTTTTTGACTGTGCACCGATATCCATACCAATAGATGCTAGTGTGAAGTTAGTACCGAATGGGGGTGCTCCAGTGGCACAATTGGAGTACGCTCGAGCTATTGGCTGTCTCATGTATGCCATGACAAGCACTAGGCCTGATATCGCCTTTGCTGTTGGAAAGCTGAGTAGATATACCAGCAAATCGAGTAAGTTGCAATGGGATGCAGTGCACCGGGTACTGAAGTACCTAAAGAAGACTATGGATTATGGTCTCAATTATGTTGGGTATCCTCCTATTTTGGAAGGGTATACTGATGCACGTTGGATCTCCGATGTGGAGGATCATGCATCCACGAGTGGATGGGTATTCCTGTTTGGTGGGGGTGCGGTTTCTTGGGGTTCCAAGAAACAAACTTGCATATCTGACTCTACAATGGCGGTAGAGTTTATAGCTCTCGCTTCTGCGGCTAAAGAAGCCGAGTGGTTAAAGGATCTCTTGTATGAGATACCTTTGTGGCCGAAGCCAATCTCTCCTATTTCTATCCATTGTGATAGTCAGGCTACGCTTTTTAAAGCGTACAGTGAAGTGTATAATGGGAAGTCCAGACACATTGGTGTGAGACATAGTATGGTGAGACACCTTATTCGGGAAGGTGTTATCACTGTGGACTTTGTGAGAACCTGTCAGAATTTAGCGGATCCATTTACTAAAGGCCTAGCTAGAGATTTGGTTCTGAGAACAAATGAAGGGATGGGGTTGAAACCTGTCATAATTAGTAGCCCATGATAGGCCCTCAACTCGACGCCTAGTATGACGCTAGGTCTCGGGTTCAATGAGAGAGACTTGTCATCTGTGTGACTGCAAGCACTAAATGAGTTTGTTTCGATCCCGAGTGTGAAATGCTTGATACCTGCGTTAGAGATTTTAAAAGGATGAGCAAATGCTCTTAATGGACCTGGTTTTAGAACTTATTGAATGTCGCTTCGCAGGGACATGATCAATGAGGTCCACCTTAGTGTGTGTTGAAGTTTGGCCGCTTCAAAGGGGTGATTTTTGACAAGGGTTTGGCCCTGAAACACACACGAAGGGTACAGGACACAAGGCCACAAATGTGTAGGTCCGGGAGTTGTAGGGCGTGTACTGGGAGTACACCTTATGCGTGATTAGATAGTCGGTTAGTCAAATAGGTTTTATGGTTCAAAGCTTGGTCTACCATTTTCGATCCGATTAACTGTATGGTCTTTTCACTAGCTGGGGGTTCAATCGTGAGACACCCTCGTTGATGCACAACAAGGCCTCCTTTAAACGAGATGTCATTTTGAGATTGGTTGTATTTTAAAAATGGTGGGGGATTGTTGATGTATTTTCAAAATATATGTTGTATAATACGTGTATATATATGTTAAATGTTGTTTATATATGTATAAGATGTATTTGAGAATGTCCCGATACTCGTTTGAATGTTTAAGAGCTTGTTAGGGGTGTGTGTCGACGCATGGGCCATGTGTGTTGACACACAATCTTACAGAACGGTGGGAAGACAGCTGTGTGTCGACACACATGGCCCGTGTGTCGACACACAGCTCTTTACAGAAGCGCACGGAGGGGATCTGTGTGTCGACACATAGAAAATGTGTGTCAACACACAGACTTACAGTAAGTCCATGTGTCGACCTGTGTGTCGACACACAGGTCGGTTTTGACGGTTTGTCTGTGCGGTTTCTTCCCGGTTCTTTTATACATTAATGGCTCTTTGTTTTGGGACGTCCTTGTACATACAATACATATATATTACTCCCCTCTTTTGATGGAAAAAAGATGAATTAAAAAAACACAAGGGAAATCAAGTGTGAAAGAACTTGTTCTTGTGTTCTTGTTGTGTTCTTGTTGTTGATTACTTTGAACAAAACTCCAATCTCTCCACATCTCGATCTTTCTCTCCCTTTACACATTCTCACTTCATTTTGGTTGTTGTTGTATCCCTGAGCGTATTTCGTATAGCGAAATAAACCTTAAGGATAGTGATTACACGGCCTCAACACCTGAGATCTCTTGGTTACCCGGTTGCAAGTATTTTGCAAGTATTTTGACATTTTTGTTCTAACAATATATCACTTAGAAAATTTATCAGTTTACTCTAGTCTTTATGATCACCTAGTTGATGTATTCAAAGGTTTAAAAGTGAATAAATTTTGGTAAAAACTCTACATATAAGTCAAATATGAATCCCACATAAGAGTTGTAGTGAAAAACAGATCAGCATATAAGTTTAGTGAGTTACTCCATCTAAAATCAATTGGTTTAAAGATGGAACCATGTTTTGGCTTATATGTGGATTTCATATGTGTCAACTTCATGAGTCGGGCCTAAAAGGCCCAATAAAATTTAATTATCCTTGAGATTTAAAATATTTATCAAACCTGGTGGGTGGCAGATCTGGAGAATTCTCGTTGGGCCCGGTGCTAAAAGTAGACAAACAAAAAAAAAAAATTTGCCATACTTACTATTCCATATAGTTTTATATTAAGATAAATAAAATTAAAAATTATTTTTATTCCCCGGGTTAAAAAATAATATTGGCAGAATAATGATTTGACTTTGAAAAATAATATTGGCAGAATAATGATTTGACTTAGAGTGAATAACAATCACAACTTTTTATAAAGTTGTTCTGACATTAATGTCTTTGCTCTGACGATATATTACCAATTAAAAAGATCATTGTATAATGAAAAAAAAAGGATAGAAACAAAGATTAATATTCAAATATAGTGATGTATAAAAATATAGAAAAAACTTAAACACATAAAAAAAAAAAACATTTACAACCGAATTTGTGCATAAATATTTTTCCACCATAGAAAAAATTTATAAAAACCAACAAATGCAATATTCTTTTTCATTAAGATAAGTCATAAAAATTAGTTTCACTTTATAAAAGTGATGCAACACGTAAGTGAAATATTGGATAATGAGAAGGAGTCAACGGCCTTCCCTTTAATTTTATAATCACTAATAAAAGAAAAGATAAAAATAAACACTCAATTCTTACAACCCAATAAGAGGCTCAAAATAGAAAGTAAAAATCTAAAAATTGAATAGCTAAATAAGACCCTAACCAACCATCTCTTTAAATAGAGGGGCTTTCCTAGCTAAACTCAAGCTAATTCAAATTTTAAATTAAATCCCTAATTAAGATCAACGGTTGAGATCGTCATATGTGTGCTTCATCTACTAATCCATGTGATCTTACTAAACTAAGACTTAATAATTAAAAGAATAAACATATAATAAATAATAATTATTTACTAATCTAATACTAAGTTTCCTAATTAATGACAAATGCCTAGTTGTTTGCCCATCGGCATCTCTCCCTCTCTTCCACTTCTCTCTCTCTCAATTCTGCCAATTGGCCTATCTCGCCAAGATCAACCCGGCAAGACCCATTCGCCCCGAAACCCACCAAAGGCTGAAGCAGGGCTACATCATTCTCTTTGAGTTGGAGAGAATTCTCATCCTCAAATTCGGCCACTTAGTCTTGAAGGTGGCTAGCGATGGCAACGAAGAAAGCCAGAAGATCTATTTTGGGTTGTGGAAAAGCATTTTGATGTGTGCTTGTATAAGTTGGTGCTTGTGATGAGGGTTGGCTAGATGACTTTTTTGGTGGAGCTAATGTTGCCAATTTTTGTTGGAACAATGGTGTCGTGTGGATGATAGATAACGTTGGTATTTGTGGGATTATCAATGGTGGCAGGGATAGGATCTCAATATCTTCATGGATCTCCTTATCATAGATTGGCTCATCAATTATGGGTGGAGAAGACAAATCAAGACACGTCGATCCATCAAACATTGGCTCGTCACCGATTGGTGTAGACGCCAACTCATCTTGAGCCGCTTCCACCACTATGACGCCTTCTTTAAACTCCATAATCTCAATTCGGAGACCGGATTCCCACCTCTGATCATTAAAATTGTTAGTGTTGTCGTTATTGGGTCGATGCTGCCTCAGCCGGGAATAGGGTTTGGAAGCTTTCCTCCGTCGCCTCTTCTTTAGCACATGGTGTTAATGGGCGTTGGGGCTAGGTTCCCAGCGTAAGATTGGGATTTGCCCCCAATTGAATCAACCAACTCTCAATTCGCCAGAATCTCTCCTTGAACTCATCTAATCTCCCATTGGTCTACCGTTGATGATCACGATCATAAACGTCTTTGACGGCGGTGAATCTCTGTCGCCCACAGCCCATAGTGGAGGAAGCGGCTTAGGATGAGTTAGCGTCTACACCAATAGGCGACGAGACAATGTTTGAAGAATTGACGTGTCTTGATTTGTCTTCTCCACCCATATTTGATGAGCCTATCTATGATGAGGAGAAGGAGTCAGATAAGGTAGGGTGCCTATCAAATGAGGTTCGTGCAGAAGGGTTGGCGTATTGCTTACCACCAACAAGGAAGGAGCAACGCCGGATGGGCCATGTTACTGAAGATGCTTGACCAAGAAGGCGAATTCAATACTAAGTAAGCCTTATGGAGCGTGAGGATTTTAGGCGCCAAGTGTGGAGAGTACCTGCTAGAAGTTACATCCTAGTAAACTGGAAGGGCGGATCAGTTGTCTTGACGCCAACAAAAGATGAGACTTGGCGGGTATTCCTTGAAAACAGAACAATCAGTAAGGTCACGAGTCATATTCTTCCAGAACGTGAGTGGAAGAATAAGTTTCAAATTCGAGGGCGAATTCTCTCCAACCCGGAGAGGATGATGCAGCCTCGCCTTCATATTTGGCAGATAGCTTGGCGAGTGAGTCTTGGCAATTTGGCTTGGACAAAAAATCACAACAGGGTGAGCTTGGAAAGATGGGGACCGGGTACTCAGGGATGTAGCTTGGCGAGAATCACCCACATGATCCATTGGCAAATTTGAGGACAAATTCTCTCAACCCCAAGGAGAAGGATGCAGGCCCCCCTTAGTCTTTGGCAAGTTTCGGGGCGAATGGGTTTCGGGGAAATTTGGCAGAATCAAGATAGAGAAACATAAGGGAAAGAGAGGCGCGGGACAACCTTGGCGGGATCACGAGTTGGCGGCTTGGGTTCGAAACACAGCTGACGAAGAATTAGAGTTTGATTTTAAATAGGATTAGTTTTTAGATTTAAAATTTTGAATTATTTAAATTTTAAATTATCTTTTAGTGTTTTATTCTTAGTTAACTAGCTCCTCTATATAAATAAGAGTAAGACTAGGGTTTAGTTAATCATTCAATGATTTAGATTTGTTTTGATGAGTTTTAGTTCTTTCTATTCTCGAGTGTGAGAATTAGAAGGGAATTCTATGTTCCGCTTTGTTTTTATTAGTTATTAATAAAATTGAAGGGAAGGCTGTTGAATCCTTCCCATTCTCAAAAATCCCACTTACGCACTGCATCTAAAAGTTTCCTAAATCCCAATGCCAAAACATTAGCTCCGCCACCCTTCTTGAAGGGTGGTAGAATTTCATTGCAAAATTCTGATAATATGATTATGACAAGATGTATGTATTCTCATTAGAATATTATTGATCTTTACAAAAATTCTAACCTTTTTTTGATAAGTAGCGAGGAAAGCCTGCAATACAAAAACTGGCATGTCATGAAGAGATCCAAAAAGTGCACATATAATGGGAAAAAGAGAAAATAACAAGAAATAACTATGAAAGTCATATCTAGTGACCCAATACACCCGAAAATTAAAATACACCTGAAAAACACTAAGGCTGTCTTTGGAGCATGTAATTGGAAGTTGGAATTGGGGTTAGGGCTAGAATGGAGCCCAAAATTCCAATTTTCTGTTGTTTGGTTCACCTGCTGGAATTGAAATTAAAATTCTGCTGCCTAACTCCATGGAATTGGATTTTAACTGAAAATCATACTTTCCATTTCCTTGGGATGAGGGTAAGGAATTGCAATTCTATATTAACTACATTAACCTAGAACCTAAAATGACCCAACTTGATTAACCTAAATCCACAATAACTCAGAATCAAAAGACTTAAAGAAAACCTAATATTTAACCCGAATCTCGAAATTATTGAACTCGAATGACTTGAACTTGAAATGACTGAAATCACCTTAGCTCAAAGTTTGAAATGACCGAACCTGATTGACTCAAAACTCAAGATGACTTAAATCTAGAAAATTAAACAACATGACTTGAATGTGATGTAAACAAGCTAAGTCAAAGTGGAAATGATCCAGCCAAATTGACCTAAAACTTAATACGACCTATTCCCAAAATAACCTAACCCATCTAAAACTCAGCCTTCGAAATGATATAACTCACTTATCCCAAAACTAAGATGACTCGAGTTTGAAATGATCTAAATGAACTCAAACCTGATCATAACTAGCTTAAATCCCAAAAACACCTAACTCGATTAACTGAAAATCCGAGGAAACTTGAACACCATGTGATTCGACACGATACTAGACCCAATTTGACTCGAATACTGAATAACTCAAACTCCAATTGAACCACATTAACCATAATAACTTAAACACAATGTAAACCGCTCCAACCACAATCTAACCATAGTTGATTTAAAACTCGAAATGCTCAATTGACTGAAAACGCTTGATGATTCAAATCATTATATAATTAGATTTCCGACCTCCAATTCCTTTAATGAACCAAATAACAATTCCATCTGAATTCCAATTTCAACATAATTCAAGTTGGAATTGCAAATTTCCACTCCAATTCCAATTCCATGTCCCAAATAGAGCCTAACATTAAACAAGTTTTCAGCAATATATAGGAAGCCTGAGTCAAAATCGGTAAATTTTATCATAATCATAGGCACTAGCGGAGCCCGCTTGCACGGATCTAGGGCAAGCGCCCCTGTTAAGTTTCGGATGGATACATATTGAATGTTGTATTTAGTATACATATTTATTTGGAAAATGAAATTGCTTCCCATCACTATCTTTCTCTGTCTCTATTCTATGGATAGACATATTTCCATTAAGGGAGAAGTTTGCCTACCAATGAGGATAACAATAACGGTCTCATTCTTGTTCATATTGTGTCATTTAAAATGATTTAAAAATCCTTTCAATGTGGTGCAATTGTTCCATTAGCGGAAGAACATCCACCATTTTATAATTGTTAAACTAACTGACATGAAATTTCTTACTTGTCACATCTTAGAGCCCTCTATCTCATCTCAAGGGCCTCCTAGTGTTCTTTGGCATTGATACATTGGAATAAATGTCAAACACGACATCCGTCATTACATTGTGAATATGACCCCTACATATATATTTGTAATTTTTCTACTTGAGTCTCAAATATTGGTTCATTAGGGTCTTGTCTTCGGAGGGTGGGACTTGAGTCCATTCAGGACATACACCATATTGAAGGTAGTAATAAAAAAATGTATCTTTCTTTGCCAACAATGTAAGTTCCCACTATGAAAATGATTAAGTTTCACAAAATTTGCAATCATCTGTCTTAGAGAAGAAGTCATTTTCATGAACAAGAAAATAAGCCTTAAGATTGTTAAGGAAATAGTATGTAACAAACTACTTTCTTTTAGACTTATTTCATTCGTATCGATGTAGTCTCAAGGGTACAATGAAATCTTATTAAAAATGAAAAGTGTTGAAGAGAGGATGGATTACTAAGATTCGAATGACTAGACAATGATATGATATTCCAAGTAATTAAATTGCTTTACCTAGAGAATTATATGTCCTTTGAAAGAGGAACATCTCTTCCCAAAGGATACCAGAAATCTCTTCCAAATGATACCAAAAACTATGCCAAGTAATAGGCATATTGCTCATGTGTGTTGATACACAACACAAAACTTTTTGTAAATTTGTGTGTCGACACATATCATCCAGTGAGAGTTATTGGAATATGTGTGTTAAGGCATGCCAAGATGTGTCTGCACACACCATGCTTAAGCCAAAACATTTTCAAAACACTTTATTTTAAAAATAAATCAACATCTTATAGGTTTACATGTTTTGTAAATAAATTTTATAATAAATTCATGTTATTTTGGACCCGCATTACACTAGCGTCATGCATACCCTTCATTTTTTGTTACGATAAAAAGAGCACCTTTCTTGCTCATAATCAAAAATCTAGCGAGAGTTACCGAAATATGTTTCTTATTCATTTGATTTTCAAGACCTAAATCCCTCACCTTATAATTGACCTCATTGTTCCTCTAGTGATAATGAATTAGAGTATTCAGGGCCCGAATTCCATCCGGGTTTTAAGCCTCAAAGCATTAGTAACACAGGGTGGAGTCCAGCGAAAAGGGAATAGTAAGTGATGAGTTAATGCGATGAAAAGGTGGTTTTTAGGAGTTCACTAATGCTGCGTAGAGTAGAAACAAGTAAGGTGGAGGAAAGAAGGGGTAGAAAGATGGTAGGGAGAGCGGTGTCTAACATTGTTCTACTAAAAAGTGCCAAAGAGTGGAGAAGCATAGAATGAAAGAGTAGTCCAAATGAGACCTTAGGAATTTTTGAAAGATTTGTCAAATGGGAGTAGTGTCGAGAGAGATGTCCAACCTAAAGGTAAGCACAAGAATAGGAAATTGGTGGGCAGCTGAGGGATAATCATGCCCCGCGATGGGATAAGGCCTAATCGTAATGGGGTAGAAGACACTGGAAAAATCTAGCATGCAAAGCGAGCTTGGGTGTTTGGTAGAAGCTTTAGCTACGTTTCAAAGGAGATGACTCGCCCATGATCAAGCTGTTCAAGGAGTTAGAACAAGCAATAAGTTCAACACTAGGTTGTTAGCGCAGGTGAGCAGAAAAAGGCGACAAGGAATCTTATCAGTGAGCTTCCTTTTCCTTTCTAGTTTTGTGGTGGGGGTCCGAGGTTCAGAGCTTCAATTTGCTTCTCATGCTTCATTCTGTCTCAGTATATGCACCTTGGATTTTTTTTACTTTTGTTTTATGTCTTACCCAATGTTGGTGATGTTTTCACTTTTGTTTTTAGTATCTTTTGTGATGTTCTTATATCGATCTTTTTTGTTACACACTTTTTTGTAAGTAAGCTTAGGCCTCATTCTTGCGGGTGTATTTACCATCGCGACATTTGCCGCTATTTGTCCAAAAAAAAAAAAAAATCAAAAACTTTAGAAAGATCAAATAAATGACAAGATCAAATATTTAATGTTTTTATTTTCGGGATGATTTCCTACTTTTTGTTCAAATTCAAAGGTTACTATCTCATATTAGTTGTACCATAGTAAACCAGCCAAGCCGAGCTGAGCACCCCCTTGTTTGAACTCGAGCTCGATAAGGCTTATCGAGCTTGAGTTTGAGCCGAGCTCTTACAAAGCTTCTCCAACCCTTATTTGAGCTCAGTTTGATAAGATGTTAGTGCGTTCGATACCCAGCTCGGCTCGGCTTGTTAGTCTTATTGAGCCGAGTCTAGCTCATTATTGAGCTCAGAACTGAGCCGAGCATACTATCAAGTCAAGCTTGCTACCTAGTTGAGCTTTTCAAGTTACTATCAAACCACTTTTGAACTAATATCAACTATTAACGAGCTCTTGATGAGCCCTTAACAAGCTCTTATCGAGCCCCTTAACGAGCTCCTATTGAGCATTTATCAAATGTTCATGAACGTTAACGAACTAAGTATCCCCTGGTTGAACTTTGTTGATTGAGCTTATCGGGCCAGCTCGAACTCGGCTTGATAATCTACCGATTCAAACACGAGTAGTTTATTAAACTTTCGGTTCGTTTATACCCCTAGGTTTTATTAACAGGAAAAATGTTGAAAACTGCATTGTAATTCAAAAGAAAGGTGCTAGTGTACTTAATTTGTGGTTAACTAGTATCTGGATATATGAAAAATTAATTTTTTTTAATGCATAAATTTTGTGTTTACAAATTTTACTTCACAAAGCCAATTAGGATGTAGTAATCTTTTAATCCCAAATCAAATTCTTGACATCACCTTACCTTTCTCAGCATATAACGTTATGTTTGCACCATTTAACATCACATTTTCATTACATGATGTCATATTTTCTTAAATTCAATACAAGAATTACCAAAAATTGGAGTAAAATTTTAATTTAGCATAACTCATGGATTAAAAGGGTTCATTTATCGAGCACTAATGTACCGGATCCCATTAGAACTCCGAAGTTAAGCGTGCTTAGGTGAGAGTAATAACAGGATAGGTGAACTCTTGGGAAGTCCTCGTGTTGCCAACCCTATAAGGTTTGGGATCCTCGGAAACAATTTTTCGGCAAGATTATTTCTTGAAGGGGTAAGGCTGTGTATATCTACCCCTCTCTCCCGACAGGTGCCCTTGAGACACTGGGTTTGTTATTGTTGTATAACTAATGGGTTAAAAGTTTCAAATGTGAAGTTTATGAATTAAAAAAATTCATTGAACTTCAAGATATTGAAGTATAATTAACATTTAATTTATGCACCTAAATTAGATATTCAATAATGTATAAAAATAAAAAAACTAGAGTAAACTATATATTAGTATTTTAAAATTTAATATATTAATTTTTTTAATACATAAACTTTATAAAGAAAGTTTTTAGATAAAAAAAGTTACATAAATTTAATATGTATCAGGGTAAAGTGCCAAATGCAGTACAGGAAGCAGGACATATGCACCTTCCCTCCCTACCTTACAATTACCACATTCAAAATTTGAAAACGAAATGATTAGACACATTTCATTTTTTTTTTTTTTCCCTCCATTTCTCTAAAAATCTGCCTCTTTTTAGCACTTTCTTGCTTGCAGTATTAAACAAAAAAAAAAAAAAAAAAAATTTATATATATATATATATATATATACACACACATTGGAAAGGGACAAACTTTACCCTTGAGAGCTCAACATTTTTCTTTATATATGTATATATGAGGAAACAGTGAGCCTGCAGTAGTTCATATGGAGGCCTACTTACTACCTGCTCCTCCACCCACTATGAGTACCCTCCAACCTGTATAAATCTCAACTTTTTAGCTCTTTTCACTCCTTAAATCGAAATACCCACATCGCTAATTTACAACTCACTTCACATTTTTATTGATTTTGCGCAAAGCACACACACCCACATTGAGTGAGAGAGAGAGAGAGAGAGAGAGAGAGAGAGATGGAAACGAGCTCTGTTTCCAGGTTGATAGTACTACTGTGCTTGGCATTGTTTTTGGGTTCTAAATCAATCCAATCTGAAGTTACCTATGACAAGAAGAGCATCATTATTAATGGAAGAAGAAAAATTCTCATTTCTGGTTCTATACATTACCCTAGAAGTACCCCAGATGTAACTCTCTCTTTCTCTTTCTGCATTTTTCTTGTTTTAAGCATAGGTTATATCGAAATGTGACCTTGACACTGAAAACGTGCTTATTTTGAATGTTTAATTTATACTTATTCAATGTTTTAAGTAAAATGTCCTTCTTTCTGCTCTTAAATTTTCCGTTTCAATGTTTTTTCTTTGGATTTCAGATGTGGGAAGATCTAATACAGAAGGCTAAACATGGAGGTCTTGATGTCATTGACACTTATGTCTTTTGGAATGGGCATGAGCCTTCTCCTGGCAAAGTACTGTTCTTGGATCTATGATATACCCATTTAAACTCTCCTTTTTTTTTTTTTTTTTTTGCAACTTTTAGCTTATGTTCTATTTTAATTAAATCTTGAAATTTTTTGGCTGAAAAAAATATTCAGTATTACTTTGAGGGAAGATATGATTTAGTGGGGTTCATAAAGACAGTGCAAAAAGTTGGGCTATATGTCAATCTTCGCATTGGCCCTTATGTTTGTGCAGAATGGAATTTTGGGTAAGTCACAATTTTAGATTGTCAATTTGATATTCTTTGGTTTCTTTTGTATCTCAACTTGTTGGTTTTATTGACATTTTGAAGTAAATTTTATACTTAAAACTCACTTTACTTGTGTGTCTGTGTATTTAACGCAGAGGATTTCCTGTATGGTTGAAATATGTACCTGGAATTAGCTTCAGAACAGACAATGAACCATTTAAGGTTTACCCTTTCCTTGTCTATAACTTGTGTACAAGTTCAAATTGAAGGAGCTTACACATTGTTCTTATTGTATATTTTTTACCTTAAAATTAATATTTGTAAAAGAAAAATGAAAGAAAGGTATCTTTTGCCTCCCTGAGTGCTAAGGAACCATTTTTTCCAAAAACTTAAGTTTATGGGTAAATGTCCGGCAATAGTAGTTTTACTCCAATATGTTCCCTCATGCGAATGCCAATTGAGCTTAAAACGTGGACAATGTACAGGCAAACATCATACCTTGTGCTTAAATTGTACAATATTGAAAGGTGGGGCTAATTAGATTTGAACTCGTGACCTCTAGGTCAACCTGACTCTGATACCATGTCAAGGAACCATCTTTCCCAAAAGTTTAAGTTGATGGGTGAATGCCTAGGAATAGTTTTATACTGAGAGTTTTGACATAAATTCTTGATGCGTTTGATGTTTTTTTTGCTTCATTGTATTCGATTTATGAAATTTCCTGACAGCTCTTTACCCCTAAGTATTGTCAGAGGATTTTTTTTTAATTTGTTTTTGCAGCTTTATGAAGATATGATTCATGGTAGAGCAAATATATTGTCCTTAGATCTATACAGCCAACCCCATCTAGTGGGGAAAGAAACGCTCAGATTGCAAGTGATTGTTGTTGTTATCGCTGCCTTGTCAAGATGTACTAAAATGTCCTTTTTGTGTTTTAACTGTGTAGAGTGCAATGCAAGGATTTACTCAAAAAATAGTTGGGATGATGAAAGTTGAAAAACTATTTGCATCACAGGGTGGTCCCATTATCCTCTCCCAGGTATAAGTTCTGGAATCATTTTATCTTATTATTCATGTCCGATACTCTAAACTCTAATTCACTCATCGTTCAAAAAAAAGGAAAAAAAAAAAAAAAAAACCTCCAATTCACTTCTCTTTCAGGAGCATGGTTTTTAATTGCGGCCATGGGCGTAATCATGGTCATGATCATGATCATGGTCGCGATTACATTGTTAGTTTCATGGATATAATATAACTTGATGGATGTTTATTTTTGTGGGTGGCTATAATGTGATAGCTAGGTTAACTTCCAATATTTATTTTAAATAAGTAAAAAGGAAGCGTTAGAGATGTAACATAGACAGGGTCCGTCCTAACTCATCACCCATTATAATAAAGCCTAGATCTTAGCTAGGCTGAGAAATCAACTGGGTCACAGAACCAATGTTATGACCCTCCTTTGAAACCTAGTAAATTGCCAAATTAGTCTTCCTAAATCAATGGTTGAAATTGACTGTTGTCCTTCGCATGTTTTGGATAATTTTTTGAATCTGCTAAGGGGTACTAAAACTCCCCTTTAGAGCCTTGATAACTATCTTACTATCACCTTCTATGTGAATATTCTAAAATCCCAAGTTAAATACTTTATAATACCATGTATTGTTGCCACAACTTCAGCCACTGTCATTTTCGCTTTTCCGAGACATTGCCTGCTGAAATAAATCTTCCCTTCTCATCTCTAATATTGTAGCCCCTAGCTGTCAAATTGCCAGCCTTAGATCCATCAAAATCACCCTCACATACCTCATGTTCGGAACCCGCCAACTGATCCATGGTTTAACTTAAATATGCAATTGTTGTACCTCCACTTAATTTACAAGGATATAAACCTTAGTCATCAAAAACTTTTGGGATGAAACAGTTTCTCAATTGTATCTAACCTTCAATCCTTAGAGTTTTGATCTCGCGGGGTTTTTCTTGCTCACTAATGTAATCAAGATTCCACGTAATTCAGATCGAGAATGAGTATGGGTCAGAGCTCAAAGAATATGGAGCTGCCGGCAAAGCATACATAGATTGGGCTGCAAAAATGGCCGTTGGACTCAACACAGGAGTACCGTGGCTGATGTGCAAAGAGGATGATGCCCCAGACCCCGTGGTAAGACAGCGAATCAACTAATTCCTTGAATATGCTTCAGTTAAATCCTATGTGCTGATTCAGTTTTAGGCTCCGTTTGTTAGGATGAAAATTTAGATTCTAGGAGTAGGTTTTCCCCTTTTCCGCCTTTTGCCGTGCATTCTCTCACGGAAAATATTTTATGACGGAAAAGGATTTCCACCAATTTGGGGAAAATGACTTCCCTTGTGAAATGGGGAAAGTTGTGATTCGAAGTGTCACAAAATCATTTGCGGTAATCATTGTGCGGAAAATTCCTTTTTTTTTGGAGCACAACAAAGCCCGAGGGCCATCATTGTGCTGATTTGAATCAAACTAAAATGAATTGGATTAGAATATAAACATTTAACGCGTAATCTCGGACAAGAATTGGAACGAATAATCAAACAAAGGCTAGATTTACTTTATGATTATTTTTACAAAACAATTTTCATCATTTTGATTTACTAAATACATATATATATATATAAAGAATTTATCAATTAGATACTCGATATTTGAGTATTTATTACATAAGTGCCCTGATGTTTCAATAATTTACAAATTTTTTAACCAAAAATAATTTACAATGATGTAACTTGAAGTAAAAAGTTTTATCACCCAAGTATCCTAAAATTAAAAATTTTATGAATCAGGTATCTTTTCTCAAAATTTGGTATATTTTAAATGTAAAATGTTAATGTGGAATATGAGTTCATATATATATATATATATATTATATTTATATTTATATTCATACATCTGTGTGTGTGTGTCCTCTATCATAATGCAGTGATTTATTTTATCAGAAAATACTAACATGATATAGTCTAATCACATAAGTTTTTCTAGTGAAAATCAGCTGAATTTTACGAAAATTCACCAAATTCTGACATAAGGTACACCTAGATAATAAAATTTCATATATCAGGGTACCTCATTGTATATATTAAAATGTTATGATACTTAGTAGAAGATGCTTAAACTTTAGGGTATTTAGGAAATAATTTTCTTATTTTATATAGCTTCAATAGTTAATTTTATTATTTTATTATTTTTCATATATGTTGTATTTCTACTTATATTGGCATATAATAAGATGTAAGATGATTGGTAAAAAAGTTTATTTTAAACCATATAAGAAAACATCGCAATGTAGAAACACATTTTTCCTCGAAACAAATGACAGACAATCTCAATTGGATTTTAGTTTTCTTTGGAAAATCAGGAAAATCAATTCCTAGAATCTATTTTTCCCTTAAAATAAATGGAACCTTAGTATTATACCAGAAGTTCACATATTATATCATCATGATTCGTTCTTATTGACCGTGGCTTGTGACCATGGAATCAAATAACGGCCCGCGATCACGTAATGGTTGCATTCTTGGTGTTGCGGAAGTGTAATGTCACAGACGTTGCATCATGGGTCTCGGCAATTAGAATGAGGTTTTTCTAGGGGATATATGTCGCTTTTAAAGCTTTATGTTTGCGAAATTTAGTTGAATTGCCATACAATTATTAATTTTCAACCCCATTGATAGGTTTTAATATATATACACATTCATAAATATGTCACTAAATAAAATGCAATATACAAGCATTATGGAGGTAAGTACAAACATTATGGCTTACTCGAAAATCGTTAATGGCCGTTTTTGTAACATATTGTTCTTTATTTGCTTCCATGCTTGGGTTCTAATATCATCACTTTCAATCTTGGCATGCTGGAATAGATAAATGCTTGCAATGGTTTCTACTGTGATGCTTTCAAGCCAAACAAGCCTAACAAACCCATGATTTGGACCGAGGCCTGGAGTGGCTGGTAAGGTTTATCACTGCAATTTTCATCTTATATATGCTGCATTAGTTTGTTCTCTCCGTGTTCTTGCTCTTCTTGAAAAATACTTTCTTTGCATTAAAAAAGGTTTACTGAGTTTGGCGGCCCAGTTTACCAGCGGCCAGTGGAAGATTTGGCATTTGCTGTGGCTCGTTTCATACAAAGTGGTGGTTCATACTTCAATTATTACATGGTTAGCTATGATGCGTCTCTTGGATTTCTCAAGTCTGAAAGAAATGTAAAAGTTTATGACTTGCTCAACTACGCATTGTGAACTGACTTCGCTGCTGTTGACAGTACCATGGTGGAACCAACTTTGAGCGCACTGCTGGAGGTCCATTCATTACAACTAGTTATGATTATGATGCTCCAATTGATGAATATGGTGAGAGATTTGATCTCTTCACTTTCAATGAATGGCTTATTATCAGCGAGATGGAATTACCAATCAATAGCCTTTTTTTCATATGGTGTGTAGCAAGATAGAAACTGGAATAACTGATTGCTGGTAAATCTTTTTTAAAATAAGGTAATGATTCCTGGTAAACTAAAACAAGAGAGAAAAGGAGAACTGATCTGGGTACAAAATCTAGCAGCCTTCATAATATTATGTAGCTTTATATTATTTGTGAAATTATTAGTGAAATTTGTAAAAACAGGTACTAAAATCAGTTACTAGCCTCAAGGCTTGTAGCGAATTTAAGACTTATTTCGTGGATATGGAAATAGTCTCGGGATACAATGAAACCAAAGACAAAGTAAAGTAAGAGTGTAGAAAGGAAAGATTTTCGAGATAAGAAGAAAGGAGAATGATGTGATTTTTCAAACACTTTTCAAGCCAATTTACAAATATTGTTTCCAAGTTCTTTCAAATATGATTTGGTGGGGTTTTATATAGATTTATCCTTCAAAATAACCAAAAAAACATTTTCTAATTGTCGCAAAAAGTTGCCTTGTGTGTTGACACACAGCTGTGTACTGAAGTTTGGGTCGTATGTCGACATACAGCCCCAATTTCTGGGTTCTATACAATTGTTTGTGTGTCGACACACACCTTCCCGAAAGGGTTTATACCCGAGCAAAACTAATTCAAAATACTTTATTTTGAAAATACACAAATAGAAATGAGTCTTTACACTTTTCATGCTCAAAACCAATGGACATGCATACCACAAATAAAACATATTCACGGATCTACACCTAACAACTAAACTTTGAAGGTGCATTTTTTGTGTTATGCTCAAGCTTAAGCGAATCAAATTTATTTTTGGGTATATTGTTTGACCTTAAATTTCTTATCCACAGGTTTGATTAGGCAACCTAAATATGGACATTTGAAGGAGCTTCATCGAGCTATTAAGCTATCAGAACACGCACTATTATCTTCAATTCCCAAAGTCACTTCGTTGGGAAGCTATCAGCAGGTTGTTTTCAACACTATGAACACCTATTATGGTAACCAGGATGGTTGGGCCAAGTCACACACAGCTTGACTAAACCCGTTCATAATTTTACGTATACCTTTTTTTTTAGGCCCATGTCTTCTCTTCGGGGGGTGGAACTTGTGCAGCTTTCCTCTCAAACTACCATTCAAGTTCACCAGCTCGAGTTATGTTCAACAATCAGCATTACGACTTGCCAGCTTGGTCCATCAGCATACTTCCTGATTGCAGAAATGGGGTCTTCAACACCGCTAGGGTGAGTAAGCGCTTTGTCTCTCTCTGTTTTTTTTGGGAAATAGCTGAGTGGGGATATAAGGACTTGAACATATGACGTTCTGCTGCGCGTCAACTGCAGTTGTGTTTTAACTGCTAGACTTGGCCCCATTGGTGAATAAGTGCTCTAATGGTTTCTCTATCATGATAAATATAGCTCTTTATTGATGAAATGCGGCTTTATTTGTCAAGGTTGGAGTTCAAACCTCAAAAATCCAAATGCTTCCAGCCAATTCTAAGCTTTTGGGGTGGAAGACATACGATGAGGATCTTTCTTCTTTAGATGATCGTCCTGCAATGACAGCTGCTGGACTTCTTGAACAGATCAATGTTACCAGAGATACCAGTGACTACCTTTGGTACATGACAAGGCGAGTCTCTTATCTCATCTTTTTTTTCCCTAAAGCACCGTGATAGATAAGAATACTTGGACAGTCATTTGAACTTAACACTTCAAAAACATTAAAAACCTTTAGAAAAAAGACGAGTTTGACCTACTAATGCATATGTGTGTCCAACTCTCATACCTCAGTTTATGTTGCATGGTTCCTGAATTTATGACTGGGTTGTTCGGTCACCATAGCTTCACTCTAGATATATATGAAATTATGTAAAATGCTGCATCATTAGTGAAATTGTAGTTTGATGGTTAGGATACTCAATGTTATATTTAATTTACAAGCCTTGTTAATAAAATACAGTACAGGATATAATATATGTTGTTAGTAATCTGGACAAATCTAATATACTATGATACCAATATGTGAAGGAAGTAATACCTTCCTAATGCGGAACTTAACACCCAATACTGAATCTGATTCAAATACTATGACACACAAGAGAAGTAAACAAAAAATAAAAGAGAACAAATGAAGAACACAGTGATTTACATGGAAAACCTCTCTTCAATCAAGAAGGGAAAAACCACTGCGAAGATGGAGATTCCTTATTGAATGATAAACAATGGAAAAATTATAAAGACACTTCCTTTGAACGAGATCTATGGAAGAATTACAATGTCACTT
The DNA here is from genome assembly GCA_018398585.1 of Simmondsia chinensis. Taxonomy (NCBI): domain Eukaryota; kingdom Viridiplantae; phylum Streptophyta; class Magnoliopsida; order Caryophyllales; family Simmondsiaceae; genus Simmondsia; species Simmondsia chinensis. Next base: position 25,563,223 of record JAGTTD010000007.1, on the reverse strand, counting down.
CTTCTCAACTCTCTCTTGATGACGGCTGGCTCTCTCTTAATTGGATTATTCTTAATTGACCTACGGCTGGCTCTCTCTTAATATATTTATAGGCACGGCCCTAACCTAAGTCACGCTTGAAATCCGGTGCCCACCTAATCGATCGGTGTAGCCTCTGCGTCAATACTCTTCTGTGTTGTTTCTCGATCAATCGGCTTGCTTACGGCCTTCTTCATAAATCCAAGGAATTTGAGACATAACCTAACAAATCTCCATCTTGGCTCAAATTTAAAACAAAAGAACTTCTCCACCTTTTCCACAAAACACCCCACACGGGGTTATCTCAACAAAATAGAAAACCTAACTGAGTCCGATCGATGCTTGAACTTTCTGCTAGGTAGCACTTTAGTGAACATATTAGTGAGGTTATTAGCAAAGCCAATCTTCTTCTTTTCTGGATTAGCTCTTGACACATCTTCTGAATCAGCCATCGTGAGAGCATAAGCAGCTCTCTGATGCTGAATTGTAGTACTTAACTGTAGCTAAACTACCTTTGACCTCTGCACCTGACCTGAGTCACAACTAACTGTTGATGTCTTCTGTGGATGCAATAACGAAGACTCATCAAACGTGACATTTCTACTCGTCAGGAATTTATGAGAATTAGAATCCCATCCCTTAGTCTTATGTGCTACCTGATTGAAGCTAACTCTTTTCTGCGTCCCATAAATGCAATGTTCATTTGACTCTCACATAAACGCTGTAGAAACAGCCACTGATCCTATCATCGTGGAACCAACAAGTTCATATAGAGTTCCAACCCTTCTGCCTTTCATAACAATTAGAGCACCCTTACTGACCTTTAAAACTCCACCTTGAGCTGTGTATTTGTACCCATGAGAATCAAGGATACCTACAGAGATGAGATTCTTCTTCAAATCTGGAACATGACGAACATCACTCAAAGTTCTAGCGGTGCCATCAAACATCTTAACTCGGATTGTTCCTATACCCAAAACTTTGCATACTGCATCGTTACCCATAAGAATGGTTCCACCTTGAATTGACTCATATGTCGCAAACCAGTCTCTATTGAGACAAACATGATAAGAACAACTCGAATACAACAACAACAACAAACCCAGTGCTTAAGGGCTCTCGCAAAAGCAGGGTCGGGGGGGGGGGGGGGGGGGGGTTAGATGTACGCAGCCTTCCCCCTTCATGGGGCTACCCTGAAGAGAGACTGTTTCCGAGGACCCCTAGCCTGAGATGCTGGTCCGCAGCAAAGAGCATGTGACCTGACAGTAGGAGAACATATAAGAACAACTCGAATCCAGTATCCAATTGTCTTTAGATCTGGATTGAGATTCGGCCACTAACAGAACACCATCGTCAAATTCATCTTCAACAACACTAGCTTCTGCTGGTCTTTTCTGGTCCTTAATGTTATCAGCTTCTAATTTCTTCTTAAGCTTATAACAATCTCTTTTAATGTGCCCTTTCTTATGACAGTAATTATAGGATAAGTCTTTATGTCTAGACTTAGAACTAGATGAGTTTGCACCAAAATCAGATCCTCTAGTTTCAGTTCTTGTTCTCACAAACAAACCACTTCCTGAGTCATAAACGGAGTCAGACAATTCTTTATCTGCTCGTTCTTTACTCAGTAAGTTTTTTTTAACCTCATCAACTGTGATAGTTTTTTTACCACCATAAATCATGCTTTCAACGAAGCCTTTATAAGAGGTAGAGAGTGAACATAACAAGAACATAGCCTGATCTTCATCCTTAGGAGCATCATCAAGCTCCTTTAATTCTTAAATAATAGAATTAAACTCATTAATATGATTCCTAAGTAACGTACCTCCTGACATACGAATGGTGAATAACCGACACATAACTGCAAGTTTGTTGGAGACTGACTTGAAGCAGAACATATCCTGCAATTTCTCCCACAACTCCTTAGCGATCTTCACTTCCAAAACTTCTGTCAAAACATCATTGGTAAGACACATTTGAAGAGCGGTGAGAGCCTTTTTGTCTAACTCCTCCCATTATCCTTCTGATAAACTCTTTGGTTTCTTCTCTTTTCCATCCAAGGCTTTCTTCAAGCCACTCTGTGTCAAGAGGACCTTAACGCTAACCTGCCATAAACTGAAACTCCCTTGATCATCGAACTTCACAACTTCAGATTTTATTGTAGACGTCATAGTACCAAATCGAACGAACAGGGCTCTGATACCAATTTGTAGTGATCTAGACAAATTTGATATGCTCTAATATCAATTTGTGAGGAACTGGACTCAAATCTGATATACACTGATATCAATTTGAGAAGTGGAACTTAACATCCAATACTGAATCCGATTCAAATACTATAACACACAAGAGAAGTAAACAAAAAATAAAAGAGAACAAACGAAGAACACAGTGATTTATGTGGAAAACCCCTCTTCAATCGAGAAGGGAAAAACCACGGGCGGAGATGAAGATTCTTTATTGAATGAGAAACAATGGAAGAATTACAAAGACACTTCCTCTGAACGAGATCTATGGAAGAATTACAATGTCACTTCCTCTCAACTATCTCTTGATGACGGCTGGCTCTCTCTTAATTGGATTATTCTTAATTGACCAACGGCTGGCTCTCTCTCTTAATATATATAGAGGCACGGTCGTGACCTAAGTCACGTGTGAAATCTGGTGCCCGATCGATCTGGTCCTTCCCGATCGATCGGTGAAGCCTCTGCGTCAATACACTTCTGCGTTGTTTCCTGATCGATCGGGTATGCTCCCGATCGATCGGCTTGCTTACGACCTTCTTCATAAATCCAAGAAATTTGAGACATAACCTAACACATGTATTATTCTGTACAAGAAAATTTTGGTCAAAAGTTTGTTAACTTATAAAATTAAAGGTTAGTATTAGCTATAATAGCACTCGTATAAGCATAATACCTAGTAATTGATATAGTATAATCAATAATTTGAAAGTTAAAAATGAGAAATTTAGCAAAATATAGAATATAGATATTTAATTTAGTCGGAAAAAATGGATACATGTTATAATACATTTACTATACGATAACATCAAGAAACATGTATTTTATTATATTATTGGCAATTATATAACGCCCTTTTTAAACGAGAAATCGGATACATGTCCAATTACCCCCCCCCCCCCCCCCCCCCCCCCCCCACCCCCCGGGTTTTTTTTTTGGCTAAAAAGGTGACGGGTTCCTGCCTCTAGCCTGGTGGGATCTGCTTTATTTCTTTTATATTCATATGAAAGATTTACTTTTCATTAAGAAAAGAAATTTCTTGAAGTTAATTTCGTCTATTTTTGTGCTCATGTTTATCTCTAGCATTGTATCATAACTCAACCTTTTTCTCCTCCACTATGTTATGTTGCAGTGTTGAAATCAGCCCATTGGATTTGCCAGGCCATGCTCCCACTCTCACAGTGGAATCAGCGGGACATGCTCTCCATGTTTTCATCAACGGAAAGCTCGCAGGTTCTTTTCATTTACTTCTCTTAAACTAACCTTCAGTGTTAAGACACTGTGTGAACGCAGTAACAAAGTGTTACATCAGATTATAACATCTAAGAGTAATATATAAGCCTAGTGAGCCATTTTACCTAATGCCAGTTGGTTTCGAAACGTGCTAGACTCAGGCTTATCTCTAGACCTATATTTTCATTGGCAGATCTAAAATATTACAAGATTCTATGATTAGATACATTGATATATCAGCTGAAAGTATTTTCGCATTTGTCTGATTCCAGGGTCAGCTTATGGGACTAGAGAGGACAGAAGGTTTAGGTTTGATGGACCAATCGGCCTCCATGCCGGAATGAACAGAATTGCGCTCCTCAGCTTAGCCGTTGGTTTGCCGGTTAGTTTTGTATTTTCAGTTTAATGGTTTTCAAGTCTCATTCATATTGTTACTGGAGCTAGCAAATGCGTCTTATCTCATGAAACTTAAATCATACTCCTTTTTGTTATAATGTGGCTGTTACAGCAAGTATGTTAATTCAGCTTGCTCAAAAATTGAGTCCTCTTTACTGCTCTTCGCTTCTTTAGTCATTTCTTGCCATGTTAGTCACTTTTAGTTTGAGGTCTTCCGGTTAAATTTTTTCCATTGCGCATTAACTTTTTCTGTCTCGAGTTTGTTTTTTTCTGACCATTTATGTCAGTTTTCTAACAATATTTCTGTTTTTGGCTACCTCTCAATCATTTTGTGCTGTGTTAGAATCATGTTATTGCGTCATGTCATCTTTATTCGCTATCTGCTGTTCTCAATTGTCATTTCGGAGTTGATTACTAAATCCGGATAATAATGTTCGTTTTCTCCCGTTCTTGTAGAATGTTGGCCCACATTATGAAACATGGAAGACGGGGATTATCGGTCCGGTAGTGCTACATGGTGGTGGCAGTGGAAAGAAGGATTTGACATGGCAGAAATGGTCATATCAGGTCATTTGAATGCTAATGTTAGCCTTTGAAAATGAGGATAAAGACAACTATTCTTTTGAATTAGTATTTCTGTAATTTCAGTAATTTGATAATTTCCTCGTGCGTCAGGTTGGATTAAAAGGGGAGGCACTGAATTTAATTGATGCCAATGAAGCCTCATCTGCTGAATGGAGCCGAGCATCACTTGTAACGCGAAGTAGTCAACCTTTGACATGGTATAAGGTATGTAAGAATTGCTTGGCAAGAACAATTTAGAGACTATTGGTGTACGCAACACTGGGTAACTGTGAAGGATTCTGCATTTGAGTCTAGTGACGAAATCTTATGTTAGAGTTGTGACAAAAAAAGATATCAATACGTAAGTCTAGTGGAATGGGTGGGCAATTTTGTGCTCTTATGCGGAACATGTTGAGCCTTAGAGCTACTTCTTGCCCAACGCAAGGGGTGTTCTTGAGTTGAATGCTCTGATTACCTCCCATCCAATTGAATGGTTGTATACCCAGCTGGATTGCAGTACGTAAGAGGTGTACCTATAAGAAAATCTTTTCTCCTTGTAAATCTAAAGGACTCCACACGTAAATCTAAGTTTTTTGGTTCAACAGAAAATATTTTCCATATGCTAAATTTTTGTTTGTGAAATATTTTGAATTGAAAATACTTCTTTCTTACAAAGTTGTCTTTCCACTTGAAGAAAATGATATGTTCTATAAATTTGGGTGAGTTTTATGCTTGATTAAGTTGAGGTTAAAGGAGACCTAAGATGTAAGAGTACAACAGAAAATGTTCTCTTCTATGAAGGAAAATGTTTTCCCTTTCTGTTAAGAAGAAGTGGATTTCTCCTCAACGGAGAACATTTTTTATATTTATAGTTGTTATAAAGTTATGCAAGGAAATAATAGAATTGAGACAAAATATTTTTAATAACAATGTCCCACATCGATAGCAGCAAAGAGGAGATCAACACACGACCTTAGTTTGTTATTCCATTTAATGCTAATAAGTTTTAGAATCAAACCTCGTTTAATGGAGTTAGCCCATGATCTGATAGGATTTTACATTAATGTCTTATATTTCTTATGAAGACTGCTGGACTCCCTTAACACAGCCCCTTTACGGCTTTCTTTGTTTGGTGTCTGTGCACATGACTTAAATGAGGCTTCCATGGCAATGATGTGGTGGTGCTTGGTCTCCCTTATCAGTTCGGGTATCCTATAAGTAGGTCTTGTGGTAGCTGGTCTAACAGAGTGTGAGCAAGTGAAGAGAAACAGTGAGAGAGTGAGATAAACATTGTTGTAATATCTTTTTACTTACAATAAAATTTTTGTTGGTCCCCATCCGTGGAGGAGGATTCGGCCGAACCACGTAAATCTTGTGTTTCTTTTCTTCCCTTACCCTATTTTTACTGTTTCGGAACCCGGTCTAGGGTTTCATTGTGTGGGTTTCTTAACAGAAGTCCATATTTCACAGGCGAATTTCGATGCTCCAGGAGGGGCAGAGCCACTGGCGCTGGACATGCAGAGCATGGGAAAAGGCCAAATATGGATAAATGGGCAGAGTATAGGAAGATACTGGACAGAATATGCTAAGGGAAGCTGCACTTCTTGCAATTATGCTGGAACTTACCGTCCTGCTAAATGCCAATCTGGCTGTGGCAGCCCTTCTCAAAGATGGTAATATCCTTGTTCTATTTGTTTATAGTTTTTAACATATAAATGCATTTATAAGTATGATACAATAAATAAAATATTGTTTATGTACATTATGAAAAGCAACTACAAAAAATAGTAAAATACATTACGAGAATTAAATAGAATTTAATAGGTTTTATAATACAACAGTACAAGAATTAAATAGGTTTTATGTATTATTCGGCTCTATACATAAATAATTCGTTCAAATAGTTGTAGACTTATATGAAAAGTATATGTGGTTATATATAAAGAGTGATATAATTCTGTCATTTTTATTTTATTTTATTTTATTTTATTTAGTGGTGGTACCTATAATAGCAGTAGTAAGCAACACTATACATAGTAAAAAGTAAGGTATAAATCAATAGATAGAGTTGATGCAACGCATTTAGCAAATATGGGCTATCCAACCGGCAAGCATGAGATGTTGGTTTTAAGCTCATTTCCCTCCTCCCCAGATGCTTGTGGCCCTTATTAGCGTACTATTGCACCTCCTTACCTTCCAAAAAAAAACTATACGTATGGTTCATGAGATGAAATTGTCCAATGGATTTTCCACCCAGGTACCACCTTCCAAGGTCTTGGTTAAAGCCAACTCGAAACTTATTGGTCATTTTCGAGGAACTCGGAGGGGATGCCTCGAAAATCACTCTTGTAAAGAGATCCATCACCGGCGTCTGTGCTGATGCACACGAGCACCATCCAAGCACCGAGAACTGGCGCCTTGACGGTGCTGGTGACACAGAAATGCTTCACCAAGCCAAGGTTCACCTGCAGTGTGCACCCGGGCAGTCCATATCATCCATCACTTTTGCAAGTTATGGGACTCCTTCTGGAACTTGTGGAAGTTTCCTCCAAGGAACATGCCATTCTCCAAACTCTCGTACATTAATTGAGAAGGTAATCTGCATAGTGTCATGGAACTAGTATTGCAATTTTTATTTCATTTTGATTCTCATGTTGCCAAAAAAGTATACGACCCTACATAAAACTGCGGAAGCCAATGCATAGAGCTATGGACCAACCCATGAGGCTTAGGCTCGGCTTGAGTTCAACTTGAAGCTTGTTGAAGTTGGAGACCTAGGGCTCAAGCTTGGCCTTGCTTGATTGAGCTTGTTCCGGCTTGGTCAAGTTGAAGCAAATCTCAGCTAGTTTAGGCTTAAGTTGGAATTGCTTCGGCTTAAACTAAGCTTGTTTAAGCACATTTAGACTCATACTTTAGATTTGGCTCATTCAAGCTTAGTAAGCATGCAAACGCCAGAGGTTGAGCTCTATTAGGATCAAGCTCAACTTGCTTACCTAAACAAGCCAGCTCAACTAAGCTAAAAGCGAGTAAAGCTTTTTGTTTACTGAAAGAGCTTGCTCGCCGGGATTTGCAAGTCGACTTATCTCATTTAACGACCCTAGATATGACTGTTTCATCGGCATTAACCTCAAAACCACTATTGTTACAGATGTGTGTTGGGCAAGAAAGATGCTCGGTTGCCACATCCAACACGAACTTCGGAGGAGACCCTTGCCCTAACGTGCTGAAACGCTTGTCAGTTGAAGCGATCTGTTCTTGAACAGCGGTACCCACCATCTTAACAAAGCACAATTCAAGCTGAAAACCGCGCTTTAACTAGTGTTCCTAAAAGGGGCAGAAAAGTCATAAAGAGGATAAATAAAGGACCAAGACCCTTCAAATTGATACGTTATAAAAAGAATATGATGCTTGTAGTGGTGGGCTCTTGGAGGGTGAGTGCCCTAAAGTGTGATGTTTTTGTGCCATACAAGACGCCATTCCCTATCCTTTTCGTAAGGGAATGGTGTGAAAAGAACATTGGAAAATCAAAAGTGTAATTAGTTTATGGTGTTCCTTGCTATTTATTATATCAAAGGCCATTGTGACAAAGACACAAAAGCATGAATTATCGTTGGTCGTAGTTCGATTTGGTGATTATTGTATGTCAATTCATTGGTGAGTCTTTGAATGGCTTTGAGGTTTTATGGGATGGCTTTATTATTTGGTATTTGGATCTTCCTTTATAGATTTTGTTTCAGTATGTTCAACAGAACTTTTCATAATTATATGCTTATTATGTTATATTATGTTTACACATAAATATATTTATAACACTAATTATCATCCTAGATTTTAGACTTACTGCTTTTTTGTTTGCATTTAGGTTCAGTTTACAAATTGAAAGTACTGGCATAGAGATCATGATCGCAACAACAAAACAACAGAACTTGGTATAAAATTTCAATCACATCCTGCTTGTTTATCCCAACTCAAAAACTTTGCTTGACCAATTAGTATCCCAGAAACGTGATTGAGGATTCAACTGTGCTCTTTCACTTGAAACTGCATTGGTAATATCTAAATACTTTAGGTTAGTATGAAGAATCAAAACAGATGAAAAACATCTAGGGGCCCATAGGTATGAACACAATTTACTACTTTTGAAATACTAGGAGGAATGGAGATTACTCCAATCTTAGTAGTTGAGATGGTGGTAGCCAAAGATGGGTTGGAGCAAGTGGTCAACATGAGTTTTCAATAACAGGAATTAGAAGGTAACAATGCGGCGATCATTAAAGCAATTAGATGAGAGTATACTATTCCAATTAACATTTAATTTCTAATGGATGCGCCCATATTTTCATTTCCGAGTGAAGTAGATTTCTTTCCAACATTGCGTGAGGTAAGCAAATAGAATAGCGGATTGGCATGCTAACTAGGATCATGATCTTCTTGCACCTAGAACTTGGGAGTGTGTGTTATGCTCTTGGGATGGACAGTCTAGATTTCTCCTCTCGTAGATAGCCTAATTCCTATTTTCTCCTTACCATTTTAAAAAAGGGGGGAAAAAAAATTCATCATTTGAACAAGCCAAACAGAAGCTATATTATAATTATAAACTTTTATTACCAAGGGTTCCCAACAAAGTACCCGTATTAGCATCCAACTCATGGATCATAAACCACAATTATCGAACAGGTATTATGTTTTAGACTGTAAACATACTACTAAATACACCAGGGAAGTCTGAGTTTTATGCAGTCATGGCACTTGCATGCCTGATTACAGCGTTCTGGATTTCATCTTTCTTAGCACCTACGACCCTGTAGATTTCCTTCCCGCCTTTCAGGTAAACAATTGTTGGCATTGCTTCAACATTCCATTCCTGAGCAACAGTCTGCAGTTTTAAATTCGCAAATGAAATACTTGAGCGTCAAATGAACCATCCCAAAAAGTGTTGAACTCTTGGGTAAGTAACTAACCTCAAAAAAACATTTGGCTATTAAGTGAAAGCACAACACAATACAAACCACCCCTGCAACTGCCTCAATACTGTCAGTGTACCCAATAGATCTCTATTACCCGCATGTACCAACCCCATTCCAAACCCTTTGCCCGCCTCGATGTGGGTAACCAATGATTTTCTGTACCCGAAAAGTATAATTATTTAATATTACTTTTTATAATCCATTATATTTTGCCATTATTTGATAAACAAGTTGAGTATATAAATCAAATTATCCAATTTCAAATTCACTAAATATGAAGTGTGGCAGGTATGGGAGCGGAGTAGGGGCAAATACAACATCATATACCCATACCTGCCCCAACCTTATACTCGTGGCCCGTAATGCCACATGTACTTGACCTATTCCTCCTACTCGCCTCACTTGCAACCATACTCATCCAAAATAAAGCAACCACAGGCAACCAACCGATAACGAACCCCCCCCCTCCCCTCTCTCTCTCTCTCTCTCTCTCTCTCTCTCTCTCTCTCTCTCTCCTTCCAAAATTCCCTATCCCACTCAAGAATGGAATTACGTTCTATCACAAACCTCATGATGACATTGTATTACAAACGTAGTCCTTAAACTTCTAGTCGTGTCATTTAGTTGTTTTATAATTTTAGCTGTAGCAATGTTTTCCAAAAGCCAGTTAGTTATGTAAGCAAAAACGTAAAAAATAAAAACCCAACGGATGCAGGGGAGATTGACAACAAAACAACTTATCTCCTCCATCCAAAGCCAACCACTCGAGCTCCATCAACAGCAATAAAAAAGGATGCAATTCATAAGTGAGAAGAAGTTATTGTTTGACATATTGAATCTTACTGTTGTGAGTTCAAGTAAGTTATGCGAAATTGAGTCCGATTCTGTTCTTTGTCTACCCTTTTTACTTTATATGTTGTTTCCCACATGCAACACACAGAACAAGGGCTATTAGTTTTGTCAAGGTGCTGACAACAATCTAACTGTCAACATTGCTACACTTCAAATGCTACATAAACTACATTGACACGATCAAAAATTTAAAGATCAAATTAAGACACTTGACAAACTAAACGGTGGTTTATTATTAACCCTATATTAATATTAACGATAGAAATTGTTGGAATTTAAGCCAAAACTTCTGGGTGAAAAAGGCTCTAATACCATGTCAAGCCTTCAACTATGCCAAAGCTTAAGCTATTAGGTGAAAATCTAAATGATTTTTGGTTCTAACAATGATATTACTCAGACTTCCAATAAGGATATGATAATGGCAAAATGGTAACTCCTTTCTAGAGTACTTACACTCAGCTCATCAACATCAACCTTGAGGAATATGACACAAGGCGTCTTCTTGGCGAGGTCTGCTATAACAGGAGCAATCATACGGCAGGGTCCACACCATGAAGCAGTGAAATCCACCACAACCTACCATCAATTTCAATCAAAATATTAGGCATGGTTAGGGGTGTAAATGAGCCGAGCCGGCTCGCGAGCCCTCGTGAGTAGGCTCGTCAAAAAGCTTGAAAGGCTCTGCTCGTTTCAAGCTTGAGCCGGGCCGAGCCGGCTTGTTCAGCTTATTGAGCCGAGCCGAGCCGAGCCCGACCTAGTGAAGCTCGAGCTCGTAAGCTCGCGAGCTTAAACGAGCCCAAACGAGCTTTTTTTAATATAATATTTTTGATTAAATATGACCCATGAAGCAAAATTTGAGCCTAAATGAGCCAAGCCTGAGCTTAAACGAGCCTATGTTGAGCCTAAATTCAAGCTTGCCGAGCTTAAATTGAGCCGAGCTGAGCCAAGCTTTAGCTTTTGAGAGCCGAGCTTGAGCTTGAACTTTTGAGCTCGGCGAGCTTCGAGCCGAGCTTAATGCAAACGAGCAAAGTCTCAAGACTGGCAGGCTCGGGCTCGGCTCTGCTGAAATACACCCCTAGGCATGGTACACAAAAGCCAAAGGAAATATCTTCATCACTTGTTTTCTTTCCCTTACAAAGAATTCCTTTTCAGTTAATTATCCTTTATTACCATTTTCAGTGTATGGCATCACCTTTCCCGTGCAATACATGACCTATCCGTTGTGTGACATTACTTTTTTGTAAAAGATTCAAATACAAAGTTTATAAATTAAAAAATAATTGCATGCACAACTTAGAATTGCATCCCAAAATGGAAGAAAGGGGACAACCAAACCACCCAGCAGAAATGTAATACCAAAGAAAAATTTCATGACCTGAAATCGCTACAGCAAGCTCAGAACATTATAGACGTTGCACTATTTCATTAACAGTCGACATACTTATTTTTATTCATTGTGGATTTCATATGGTTCCTTGACTGAATTTCAAAGAGATCCAAAACGATTGGCACTTAGTAAACTTCCAAACATCAAGAGTAACAGGGCATATAACTCCAACACAATAGCATAATTAGAAAACTCAAACCCCGACAGCACAAAACACAAATGTTTTTTCTCGCTCACCAAAGGTCCTAGGGTCATCAACAAAGCAACAAAATTATGGCTTTCCATCCTGCTATCCTCCTAAACAATCAAATTCTATCACGACAAGATGCATGTATCTTCAACCCCTGGTACCAATTCAAGTCTCTATTCACGAAATCGAAATGAAATTCAGCTTCAAATCTTCAAACCACAATCAGCCACCGGTAAAGAAACCGAAAAAGTTAAAAATAAAAACAAAAATCATACTCAAGAAACATTCACCATTTCAGAACATGCACAGAAAATTCGAATAATATATGCCCAAATAAATATATGGGCCGAGAATAGTGGGGTAGCCCTATAAGAAGTGGAGTGAGCCCGTCTTCATGAGGAGGGACAAACTATATATATATATGCAATGAAAATCACGTCTTTATTCTCTCTTACCTTAATCTTTAGTTTCCACAATACAATATTTTTTAGTTAATTTCCGTCTATTAATTTTAGATCGTATTACAGTTGATCTTCAACCCCTTGATACAAATTCAAGTCTCTATTCACGAAATTACAATCACATTCAGCTTCAAGTTGTTTAAACCACAATCAACCACACCGATAAAGAAACCAAAAGAATGAAAAAACACAAAACATAAAGAAACATTCACATTTAACCATACGTGCAAAAAGTACGAAGCCCTAACAAAACAAGAACAAAAGAAAGAAGACGAGAGAGCGTGAAAAAGTTACGGTACCAATTTCTTGGTGTCGATACCGCGCTGGAAATGCTCGTTCCAGTGCTGAAGGTTGTGGCACGCGATCACTTGTCCCTCTTCCGCCATTCTCTCTCTCTCTCTCTCTCTCTCTCAAACTGGTACGCACGCAAAGAATAAAGCAAGCGTATTGAAGATTAAAGCCGTGAATTTATTTGAATGAGTGCCAAAACCAAAACAGATGCACCGCCTTATTTATAGCGGCCGAAGGCGGGGCGTATAGCGTGGGCCGGAACACGGCCCAGGCCCACGTGACGTGTATTCATTTCTATTTCTACATTATTATAGCTAAATGTGGTGCCCTAAAAGTCTTTCTTTTCTCAATTTCTTGAAATCTAACGCATGCCTCCAAAAAAAAAAAAAAAAAAAGGAAGATTACAAAATAAAAAATTCAAATAAAACTAAAAAAAATAATACTTACAATTCCAAAATCTCACTTAAAAAAAAAAAAAACCAAATCTTAAAAAAAAAAAAATAAAACCATTCCAGAATCTCACTTGCAAAACAAAAAATAAATAAATCTTTAAAAAAAAAAAAATCTAAAAACCAAAAATAAATCAAATTTAAAATCCAAATTCTCACTTACAAAATAAAAAAATAAATCAAATCTTCAAGTAATTTTTTAAAACAACTAATTAAAACTTCTACACATTATTATCATGTAACTTATTCGCTTAAATCTCCCAAACCTTAAATATCTAAAACATTAAAACTTGCAATTACAAAAACTCACATAATATATATATATATATATTGGCACTGGGGCGGCTGCTGCTGTTGTTGTATATTTATATTTATTTATTTCAAAAACAAAAAATAAAAATAAAAATATATACACGTACAGCTTAAAAATACATAAAATTTTGATTTGTAAATATAACATCTCAAAAGACATAGGAAAATGACATAAACAGTTAAATAATAAAAAAATAATTAAAAGCATCCCTATCAAAAAAGCTCAAAAAATAAAAAAAGGTTTCACAAACAATAGGTATTGAAAATAGATAAAAACATTTACTATCAAAAAGATGAACCAATCACTATTACTGAAAGGGAAATTATCAGTTAAACAACCTAATGTTACACTATATTTCATTTAGTTGTCTCAACATTTAATAGAGTACCTCATGATGCATCTCATATTTACGCATCTTTTAATTATTTTGTACCTATTTAATTATAGTTCTACACTCATTTTGGCAATTTTTATGTTTAACAGATTTAAAATTGAAGTTCCGAAAATTGTCAAATTTTGGTGCAAATAAGACAAATTTGACGGGTAAACAATTAAATCAAGTCAATCGAGATTCGGGTCAACAATGTATAAGCTCGGCACGACCCGGTCTGACCCGACACCAACGGCTACTATTCACCACCAGCCCAATCACCTCAACCCAGCCCATCATCGTCTTCTCCAGCCCATCTTCCGGCCCAATTCGTCCAGCCCCCATCGTCATCCACACGAAGCCCAGACCAGCACTCGACCACACCAATCTCTAGCCCAGCTCACCAACGCACAACCCAAACATTCGCGACCCGAGACTAGCAGCCCACCACCAGGCCCAGCTTCGTCCTCTGCATGAGCCCACCAGCACCGTCAACACCAGAGCTCAGCCCACTTGTAGAATACGAAGAAGGGTCGGTGTTGTGAGAAGTATTTAAGGGGGATTTGAATTTAGATTTGGGGGCTCTCATTTTTGGATTGGGAGAATTTTTTGGTTCTAATTTTTGACCGTCTTTCTCTCTCTCTCTCCCAGCTCTCTCTCTCTCTCTCAGATTATTTTTTCTTTATTTTTGTTAAATTGGATGGAGAGCGAAATTAGCGTGAAAACCGACATGAGTTCGTTCATCTCCTCCTTCACCTATTCATCCTTGATGGAGAGCTAACTTGCTCTCTCGGGTTAGATGAAGTCTTAGCCTTTACTTTTGTTTACTTTTAATTCAGGTTAATTTGATTGTTTACATAAATTGCTTGGTTGAGATAAATACTTTGAAGTATTATATTTTTATCGTTTATTCAATTGATATGATTATTGAGTTTGTAACCTTTTATCGTTAATGCTGATATTTATAAATTAATTCTTTGTGCTTGTAGCCTTAGGATTAATTAATCAAGCAATAGTATTAACCGAATTGTTAATTGAAGCATATCTTCCCTATGCATTAGTTAGATAGGGTCAATACGCAATAATTAATAATATGTTAGGTATAACCTATTTTCCTTATGCTTTAGTTAGATAGGGTCAATTCGCGATATTATTAACAATATCTCCTTAGTAGGTTGAGGCTTGTAGCCGAAACCACTAAAACCCTAGGTTCCAATTTAATACATCTTTCCGATTAGGAGTAGATTATTTTAGTTCAATTGTCATTCTCTTAGATTAATTAACACAAAAACCTCTCAATTTTATTCAAACCAATTTAGGTCATAGAATAATTTCACATACTCTTAGCCCCTGTAGTTCGACACCCTCTCGTCCTACACTTCAATTTAGATGGTTTAATAGATAGGATTTTATATTAAATTTTGTTAGACGTAGAAAAATACATCAAGATTTTGGAGCCGTTGCCGGGGATTAGGCAATGTTTGTGATTTTAGTTTTGTGATTTTCTTTGGTTTTTAATTTTCTTTGATTGTTTTTAATTGTTATTGTCTCTTTCGTTAAAAAAAATATAAAAAATATTTTCTTTACTTTTCTTAAAAAGGTTATTTATTTATTTTTAAAGCATTATTTATCTTGTGATTTTCGTGCATAGGCTAATTTTAGGATAGTTTATTATTTGTTTTTTTTTTTTTGTTAGTTTTAGTTTGAGCTTGACTTGCTTCTCATGGTTGTTTATTCATGCACGGTCGCCGCTCTTTGTCTCTTGACCTTACTAGATTTGACTTTGAAATTGAAAGGACCTTAAGAGACTTTAGAGCCCAACATCGAGCACAAACCGCAATGGCTGACGAACAACAACCATGTCCACTTATGCAGTATTTT
The DNA here is from genome assembly GCA_018398585.1 of Simmondsia chinensis. Classification (NCBI taxonomy): domain Eukaryota; kingdom Viridiplantae; phylum Streptophyta; class Magnoliopsida; order Caryophyllales; family Simmondsiaceae; genus Simmondsia; species Simmondsia chinensis. The sequence continues at coordinate 25,547,608 of JAGTTD010000007.1, read as the reverse complement.
ACTTCCACCATATACAACTCTCCTTCATGCATTAGGTTGCCACTTGTAGCCCATCAGTTTGAGCTTAAGCCACATACCAAACAAATGCTTCCTTCATTCTACGGCTTAGGTAATGAGAACCTGTACACACACTTGGACAGTTTCATGGAGGTTTGTTCAACCTTCAGGATTCCCAACATTAGTGATGACGCCATCTTACTTTGTCTTTTTTCCTTTCTCTTTGAAGGAAAAGGCTAAGTATTGGTTAGGCACCTTACCTAGTGGGATGATTAGTACTTGGACTCAAATGCAATAGGAATTTCTTAAGAAATTCTATCCCATTAGTAAGACTAACACTGCTAGGAGAGTCATTAACACCTTCTCCCAACTCCCTACCGAGGGGTTTCACGAGACTTGGGATAGGTTTAGGGAACTCTTATGAGCTTGTCCACATCATGCTATCCCTAAATGGCAACTAGTCCAAAATTTATATTATGGGTCAAATGAAAAGGGTCAACAAACTGTTGATGCCTCTTGTGGTGGTCAGTTCCTTAGGAAGAATGAGGATGAAGCATGGGAATTGTTCGAACATTTGAATGAGAATTCACAACAGAATGCCGCACATGCATGCTTAAATGCTGCTAGGTTAAATAGAGCAGAAGTACATAAAATTGTTCACACTTCCTTCTTAGATAAGAAAGTAGACTCTCTTGCCTCTTCTGTGGAGCAGCTGACTTCCTTATTTAAGATGACCTTGACTCCCTCTAGTACGCCTAATGTGTCTAATGTTCCAAACATGCATAGTGTATGTTCTTCATGCTCTAGTGTCTCTCATTCTACACAAGATTGCCCTTCTGCTTCATCTTTTGTTGAGTGGTCGAAGGAGCAGATTAATGCGGCCCAAGGATTCTCGAGGAAAAATCCATACTCAAACACATACAATCCGAGCTGGAGAAACCATCCAAACTTCTCCTGGAGGCAAGGAGGAGAAGGACAATTCGCGCCACAACAACACAATCCACGACCTCAATAATCCGGTATGCCACAACCTCTCGGTTTTCAACCGCAAGGGTATGCTTCTAACTACTCTCAACCTCCTAATTTGAGCTATAATTTGAATTTTGAAGAGAAGGTTTTGAGTGCACTAAAAGGTTTGGAAGCTAATTCCCAACTCCTCCACTCCCATACACCATCGATCTCAAAGCTAGAAACCCAAATAGGTCAACTAGCTAACATTTTGAGTAGGAGAGATGAGAGAAGACTCCCTAGCCAAACCGCAGAGAACCCTAGGAACTGTGTGAGGCAAGATAATTATCCTCCCTATTAAGAACAAGCAAAGTCTACTACAATGTCAAGAAGTGGGAAGAAGGTTGACAATTGGGTGAGTGCTGAGAGTGAAGTACCCATAAGTGGCGAGGGAGCAGAAAAGAGCGAGGAAAGAGAGAAGGAGATCGATGAGGTCATGCACCCTTCTCCCACTCCTAATACCTCTGATCTTCCTTCCTCATATGTACCTAGAGTGCCCTTCCCCCAAGCTTTAGTTGCACCACATCCAAATGGGAAGGACAAGAAGTGGGAAGACATTTGGAGACTTTTAGGTAAGTAAAGATAAACATTCCCCTTCTTGATGCAATTAAATAGATCCCGGCCTATGCGAAGTTTATTAAGGGCCTTTTGAACCAAAAGAGGCGATCTAGAGCACATCTGCCTAAAAATGTATTTTTAGCCGAGCAAGGGAGCTCTATTCTGAAGTGTGATACTCCAATTAAGTACAAAGACCCGGGTCTCCCCACCATCTCTTGTTCACTTGGAGACTACCCGATTGATAAAGCTTGACTGGAATTATGAGCGAGTGTCAATATTATTCCTTACTCAGTTTATGAGAAGTTAGGCCTGCGAGAGCTGCAACCCACCACGGTGACCTTGCAGTTAGTAGATAGATCAACTAGGATCCTTCGTAGTGAGCTGATCGTCGTGTTAGTGAGAGTAGACAGAGCCTTGTTTCCTACTGATTTCCTCATGCTTGATATGGAATCTTCTAGTCGATAAAAAACCATGTCCCTGTCATTCTAGGTCGGCCTTTCTTAGCGACGGCCAATGCTACCATTAATTGTAGATCTGGGGTAATGGACGTTAGTTTTGCAAACATGACTATTAGGTTGAACATTTTTAAGGCTTTGTTGTCACCCACTAGTGAGGATGAGTTGGAGTGTTTCTGGATGGATGTTATTGATGATTTGGTTGACCAAACACTCCCCTCTATCCTAGTTAGTGATTCCCTTGAGCGAGAACTAGTATATGATCGTTCTGATGATTTTGAGATTGAAAATGACATTAGAGAGATGAATGATTTGCTTGAGTTGTGTGCCCCCTTAGAGACTTGGCATTGGTTGTCAAAAGTAGAAGCCTTACCTACGCTTTTGGATTCCCCTGCCTTGCCTTCCATAGTTTCACCACCCAAACTTGAACTTAAGTCGTTGCCATCTACTCTTAAGTATGCTTTCTTAGGACCCGAAGAGACTTTACATGTGATTATCTCTTCTCAGTTGTCTAGGGAATAGGACGATGCATTGATGATAGTGCTTCGTGATCATAAGATGCCATTGGGTGGTCTGTGTGAACGGTATAGACCCTTCCATTTGCATGCATAGGATTTTTCTTGATGAGATTGCTAGACCCACTCGAGAGATGCAAAGGAGGCTAAACCCTAACATGAAGGAAGTGGTAAAGAAAGAGATTGTGAAATTTCTTGATGCGGGTATCATTTACCCAATTTCTGATAGTAGGTGGGTTAGCCCTATTTAGGTAGTCCCAAAGAAGTCGGGCGTTACTGTGGTTCGGAGTAGTGATGGAGAGTTAGTGCCTACTAGAGAGACCACGGGCTGGAGAGCGTGTATTGACTATAGGAAGCTTAACTCTGCCACTAGGAAGGACCATTTTTCTCTACCATTCATTGACCAGATCTTAGAGAGGCTAGCTGGTAAGAGCTTTTACTGTTTTCTTGATGGATATTCAGGATATAACTAGGTAGCAGTCTACCCAAAGGATCAGGAAAAAATGACTTTTACGTGCCCCTTTGGCACATTTGCCTACCGTAGGATGCCATTTGGTTTATGTAATGCGCCCGCTACATTCCAGAGATGCATGATGTCTATCTTCTCTGACATGGTAGACCGATTTCTTGAGGTTGTCATGGCTGATTTATTTGTTTTTGGACCTTCGTTTGATGAATGTTTGCAGAATTTGAGGCTTGTGCTAAAAATACGTGAAGAGACCAATCTTGTTTTGAGTTGGGAGAAGAGTCACTTTATGGTACAAGAGGGGATTGTAGTGGGTCATAGAGTGTCCAAGAAGGGTATTGAGGTTAGTAAGGCTAAGGTAGATCTGACTGCAAACTTACCCCCTCTCTCAAATTTGAAGCAAGTTAGATCATTTCTAGGTGATGCAGGTTTCTATAGGAGATTCATTAAGGACTTTGGAAAGTTAGCCAGACCATTGACTAGCTTTCTAGTTAAGGAAATATCATTTGAGTTTGATGAGTCTTGCCTGGAAGCTTTCCAAAAACTTAGATTATTACTTGTGTCGGCCCCTATTTTGCAGCCACCTGATTATTCTCTCCCTTTTGAAATTATGTGCGAGGCTTCTGATTTTGCTATAGGTGCCGTCCTAGGTGAAAGAGTGAAGAAAGTGCCTCATGTCATTTACTATGCTAGTAAAACTATTAATGATGCCCAACGCCATTACACCACCATTGAAAAGGAGTTGCTAGCTGTTGTGTTTGCTCTTGACAAGTTTCGTTCCTATCTTTTGAGGTCAAAAGTCATTATCTATTATGACCGTGCTGCATTGAAATATTTGCTCTCAAAGAAAGAAATGAAACCTAGGCTCATTAGATGGATTCTTCTACTTCAAGAGTTTGACATTGAGATTAGAGATAAGAAAGGTGCAGAGAATGTGGTAGCTGACCATCTCTCTAGGATTTTCTTTGAACATCATGATCCATCTATTTTAATGCATGACTCTTTTCCCGATGAGCAACTTTTTATTGTCTCCCATTCACGTGGCCCTTGGTTTGCAGATATTGTTAACTTTCTCGCCATAGGTATGATTCCATCTACTTGGTCTAAGCATGAAAAAGATGGGTTTTATTCTCAGGTAAAGCACTTTTATTGGGATGACCCTGACTTGTTTAAACATTGTGCAGATTAGGTAATTCGTAGGTGTGTTCCAGAGTGTGCATATCATAGCATTTTATCTTTTTGTCACTCCTATGCATGTAGAGGATACTTTGGAGGTCGTAGGACTGTTACAAAAGTCCTACAATGTGATTTTTATTGGCCTACTTTGTTTAAGGATGCTCACGAGTTTTGTCTTGCATGTGAGCGTTGTCAGCACATAGGCGCATTGACACGTCGAGACATGATGCCTTTAAACCCCATTTTGATTGTGGAAATATTCGATGTTTGGGGCATTGACTTCATGGGTCCGTTTCCCCCGTCCTTTGGGTTTGTTTACATAGTCGTAGGGGTTGACTATGTGTCTAAGTGGATTGAAACTATACCTACTAGGACCAATAACCACATGGTGATCATGCAATTTGTTAGAGCCCACATCTTTAACCGTTTTGGTACCCCTAGAGCACTCATTAGTGATGGTGGTAGTCACTTTATTCACAAGTCATTTGAGGCACTTCTAAGGAAGCACTCGGTGCATCACAAGATTGTTGCCCCATACCACCCCCAAACTAGTGGTCAAGTAGAGCTTTCAAATCATGAGATTAAGTCTATACTTGAGAAAATGGTTCGTCCTGATTGGAAAGATTGGTCCCTTAGGTTGAATGATGCTCTTTGGGCTTACCTCACTGCCTATAAGACCCCACTTGGTATGTCACCCTATGGGTTAGTCTTTGGTAAGGCATGCCATTTACCTGTTGAGTTAGAACACCATGCTTATTGGGCCACTAGGGCTTTGAATTTTGACTTAGACCAAGCTCGATCTAATCGAAAACTTCAATTGAGTGAACTTGAGGAGTTGCGAAATGAAGCTTATGAGAATGCAAAGATTTATAAAGCTAAAACCAAGGCTTTTCATGATAAACGTATTTTGAGGAAAACATTTGCTCCTCATCAAAATGTTTGGCTTTTTAATTCTAAATTGCGTCTTTTTCCTAATAAGTTGAGGTCTAGGTGGGATGATCATTTTGTTGTGAAGCAGGTGTACCCCTCGTGTTATATTGAGATATGCCACCTAAAAGATGGTCATACATTCACTGTAAATGATCAAAGGCTCAACCCTGTAGTTGAGTTGGATGGCATTGTTGATCGACAGCTTATTGAAGTCATCTCTTTGGTGGACACCATGATTGATACTTGATCTTTGCTGGATTCATTGCGCTTGGCTGAAGGCGTAAAACTTAGCGCTCCTGGGTGATAGCCTAGGTTTTGTTTAATTCTTTTAAGTTTGAACCAAAGGTCTACTGTGCCTAACCCTAAGTGAGCTCAATTATTCTTTTGTGAAGTCAGTAATACAATACTGCTTGACATTCCTCTCACTAATGGCTCCCACTCCAAGGGTAAAGACATGCCCAGACGTCGAAAGTTTATCATTTTAATTTGACTGGAAGTCTTAAATCAGTACTGCCAACTGGGACCAGCTCGTCACTTTGAAAGATCAGCATATAATCTCTAGTTCTTCTCAAAAACTAGAGAAACGCTTCACTACCACTTAGTCTATTAGACCTGGGTTAGACTGACATCTGCTTACTATACCATAGCATGGCATACACCTGATCTCGTCCACAACATGGCATACCTAAGGCCTCCCACTGCCAAAGCATATGGAATATTCCTCAATTTCTCCTCCTTTTGAGGTGTCTTAGAACACTACTCAAAAGAAAGAGGGACTCCATGCTATACCTTGACAACGTCTTGTCAATATATGTAGAGAGACCCAACGTCCTACTCTCATGACCTTGCAGAAGCTTAATCCTAAGAGTAGAGTTGGCTTCTCCTATGTCCTTCATATCAAGCTATCTTGACAACCAAACCTTTACAGCTAATGACACCCCTACATCATTCTCAATATGTAGTATATAATTGACATACAATACCGAGAAAGTCACTACTTTCTCTTAATGTCATTTATACACGCATGGTTCGTTCAACCGATTGCTCAAAAGTAGAAGACTTAATTGCTTCATTGTGGTTAAAAGAATCAGATTCAATGCCACAGTCAACCACTAAAAGTTCCCGCTATGAACGTGTCAGGTGTCCTGACAATCCTCCCACCACACCTAAGCTCTCGTGTACCTGGAACATTCTCGTTCCTATTAGTAGGTGCATCTAATGCATCCACTATGTCTTAAGTTGTGTCTAACTGTTCAGAATTAGTATCATTTTCTTTTAATTCTTATAATACTATTTTGCGTTTCTCTTTTATAGTTTACTTGCAAAATCCTTCTCTAACTATTTTGCATGTTCATTTATAAAAACCCTTTTGATCAAAAAACTGTAGAAAAAACTGTCCTTGTTCCTTTTATCTGCAACACCATTCTGCTGTGGTGCACCCAAGGCAGAAAGCTGAGATCTTATCTCATTTGCAGTTGGGAAAACCAAAAACTCACCCGAAAAATATCCACCACCTCGATATGATCGAAGTGACTTAACTTGTTTACCTAATAGCTTTTAAAATTCAACTTCTACTCTTTCAATTTCTCTAAAAATGTCTAACTTATGTCTCATCAAGTAAACATATATCCGTGCCTTGAGTAATCATCCCTAAATGTGGTTAAGTACCCATACCCACCTCTTGCCTGAACATCCATTGGTCCACATACATTTATATGAACCAGCTCAAGCAAGTCACCAACTATGTTGCCTTTACTCTTAAAGACAAACTTGGTCATCTTTTTTTCTATGCAGAATTTGCAGATTGGTAATGAACTCAAGTCCAAAGCCTCTATCGGTCCATCTTTTGCCAGTCTTTGGATCTTGTTCGTATTGGTGTGAACTAAACGTTGGTGCAAGGTGTAGGCATTATCACTTTCAGGGTGTTTTCTTTTAGAAGATTGAACAAGTGAACTTATGTTAGATTCATTTAAACAATTACCAGAGTTTTCATAAGGAAATAACATGAATAAACAATTCATTCATGTACATTTGTAAATAAATAATTTATTTCTCATATTAAAATTTTCATTGTTAAAATCAATTGAATAATGATTATCCATTAACAGAAATATAGAAATCAAATTTCTATACAGCGAAGGTTTAAATAATCAATCCTTTAAAACAAAACTCTATCACTAAAGTCTAAGCTAACGTCTCCTATACTTAAGACCACTTTTATTGTATTGTCCCTAACCATCAGGTACAACACCCATCGTGTAGCTTTTAGCCTAGCTTGAGCTCCTGTAATATATTACAGATATGGTTAGTTGAACCTGAGTCCATCCACGAGGAACTTGGTGGACTCTCAACTACGCATAACTAACTAAGTGAGATATCAATATATCTCCACCAGATGGCTTAGCAACCTTTGTAGGAAGAGTAGATATGTACTTAGTGTAGTTTCTCCTCTAGTGACCTAGTTTTCTTGCAAAGGAAACACTTTTCTTTTGCTGACTTCCTTATGGACTTGGTTACTATAATAGCAACCTTGCCCTTTCCTTTCTTTCTAGTAGGTTCCTTGTGAGTAATAACTAAGTGTGTAACTTAGTTTTCAAGGCAGAGTGATTTGGTCTAGTGAGTACATTATGTATTTGAAATCAAGTGAAGTTCACCTGTCGTATCTATTTCAAAAATACTGTAAATGCAAACATTTGTGTAACTATCTAACAAGAGTCATGTATAATACACAATATGTCAAATATCCACCAAATTGTACTATCATGCATACAATGATGACCAAACACACCACTCCTTACTCCCTGGCAGCGGGATCGCACGAAGCTAGTTCGGGTAAGAACTATTCTCAATTAACCTATTTTCTTGTAACTCTTACTAAACATGATTAACTCACCACTTAATCTTAGTCTCTAACATGACCCAATAGAGCTCCTCGAGAGGCTAATGCACTACGCTAGTCAAGTGTAAACCATTACCTAAACCTCCATACAAATACACAAAATACTCCACTGCAGCATAGTCGCAACGCTTCTTTGCACTTCGGTTTATCCCAACAGAAGTCTAACCCTGTAATCTGTAAACCGACATCCTCCGCAGGGAGGTCTATCGATCTACTATACCGCTAGACCGGTAATGGAGACCATGAGGTTACAACAATTGAAACCTCACTCCCATTTGATTTTTATAACTAGTGGTTTTTAATTAACTTGCATTTACAACCTGTATTATTTCACAATCCCCTTTAGAATCTCATTCTAAAAATTAACCGTAATTAACTAATTAATTTATTTAAAACATTATTGTTTGACTTATAGATTATCGCATAATTTAACTTAGAATCTCAAGAGTAAATTGCTTATTAGGTAGCAAACAGCAAAAGCAAAAAAATTGTTTTTTCATGTTGTCACAGAGTTAAACAGTGGTTTTTTTTTTCCCAATAATTATTCATATGCAGTTCATCAAATAATAATTTTTTCTTTTCTAAATTTAATCAATAAAATTAATTAATTAATTTTACTTTTAAAAATGGGACCATAGATTATCTCATAACCTATTCTTTAGAATCCCATTTTAAAGCTAAATAAATTATTATAAATTGAATTAATTTTTTTTATTTAAAACAACACCGAAATTTAGATTATCTCATAATCTATTTTTAAAATAGAATTCTAAAATTAAATTAATTAATAAAAATTAATTTTATTTAAAATTAGTAACGCCTTAAAATTTAGACTATCACATTGTCTTCTTTAGAATCTCATTCTAAAATTAATTAATAAAATTTAAATTTTAGTTTAAAAAAAGTTAACTTAGATTATCTTATAGTCTATTTTAGAATCTTATTCTAAAACTAATTTGAATAACTTTTATTTAAAATAACACTGATTCATAACTTAGATTATCTCATAATCTAAATTAGAATATGCTCTAAAAAAATCTAATTAATAAAATAATTGATTTAATTATTATGTAAAATAGTATTGACGTCTAAACGTCCAAATTTTTTTTTTTAAATTTAAAACTTGCTGATGTCAGCCTTGACTTGCTGACGTCAGCGGCTGACGTCGTTAGAATTTTTTTATAAAATTTTAAATTAAAATAATTTAATTTAAAGTAAATAATTAAATCTAATCTCATTAGATTAATTTTATTCGATTACGTCATCTAATCTCATTAGATTAATCTTATTTATTTTACAAATCTTAACCAAACCATTATTTTCTCATAATAAAGATCATGTAAACCCGAATTTATAGGTCGTTAGATCTGAATTAACGATTAATTCTCAAACAATTTAAACAATTTAAATCACCACTATTAATAACCTAGTTAACTATTAAATCTTTTAACCAATTAAAAAAATTTAAATTGATACTTTAAATAACCTAGTTAACTATTAACTCTTTTAACTCAGCAACGATTTAAACAATTTAAATCATTACTTTATACAATCCGATTAACAATTATTTCATTGATCTAAACAATTTAAATCGTTACTTTAAATAATTTTTGCTTCTTAATAAAATCTCTATTTTATTAAATCACAAATCTATTTATTTCAATCTTATTATACCTAGTCATGTATATTATGAATGTAATCAGAGGCTAGCTCTGATTCTAGCTGTTGGGAAAATATATAAATTTTGTTGGAAAAATAAGCTCTGATTCCGACTTATTGGGTTCACAGTTCTCAACTATAATCACAACAATAGGCACCTATTAGAGCACTTAGAGTAGGAGACTCTTCTCTCTACCTAGGCCCCCGGTCGGAGAGTCAAGCTTCGAGACACCTCACGTGCAAGAGTTACCGGGAATAGGTTTATCTCTATAAACCCTTTTCCCTAATACCGGTTGCTGGGATGAATTTCAAAAATTCTCCCTAGTTTATAAAGTTTACCCAGCGGAAGGGATTTAGAATTCATAATTGTAAGCCCAAGGTTGATTTAAAATTCCTAATACAAGCCTTTTACTCTAATATATTCATAACAACACGTAAACTTAAACAAGTATAATAATAAATACTGTAAATAAATAGAAAAGCGAAACTAAAAGAAGAAGGAAAGAAGAATATACCTAGAATTGCTCCAATTATAAAGAATACAGAGGAGAAATAATAATCTTGAAAGAATACCAAAATCGAGACCTCGCGATCTTCTATGCAATGGCTTTGAACTGCCCGGAGGGTGGACATCGAAAAATATTAAACTGAAGAAAGAAAAATTTTAATGGAAAATTTTCTCTCCAATTAGGTCTCTGAAATGATTTTCAGAAACCCAAAATAATTTGTTTGAATGAATGCGAAACCTCTGGAATAGGTACCTCCATTTATAGTAGGCTACCGGAGCAAAAAAATATTAAAATAACGATGTGGGATTCACTGATAAAATTCCAGTTAAAAACCAAACGCATCGTTTAGAATATTAAACCAAGCAAAACGCCGCGTTTCAGTGCAGCTCAAAAAAACTTGTTATTTAATTCACACTGCGTGACACGTGGCACGGCCTGATTGGCCGAGGCCCATTCACGTGGATTAACACAGGGCAACCTAGCGCATGACACGTGTCACGTGCTGGTTGGCCCATCCACGAATACACGAATCTTGACCTGGTTTACTACTTTTTCTTTTTTTTTGTTTGTTTCCCACGTGTAAAAATTCATCTCATGAATTTAATTTTCAAAAATTATTTTATATTATAATTTTTAATTTTTTATTCATCTCATGAATAATATTTGACAGAATTAACTTACCCATCTCATGGATAAATAATTCATCTCATGAATTCTTTAATATTTTTCTAATGGCAATAAATACAGAGGCTTGCGCAGGGACCTCAGGGACAATTTGAATCTAGCTCCAAATGGGTTCAACTAATCATCTCAGAAAATAATTTAATTAGCATTTAATGAGATTTAATTCTACTAAATAAATCTCACTGAACTCCAGACTTAAATTATTTATTCGATATCTCCCTATTAGACTGTATTGATGACAACAACCCCTCCACTAGATGTCCATGACAAAGGATAAATATAACCATTACCATTATCCTTCTCACAGCTTCTTCATTAATTACCGACTCGCCCTTCACTGAATAATTCATTTATACTTGAATATATTCATAGTATAAATTCCAACTGTCAAACACTTGGAATACTTTGGCCCAAGTTTTCGAACTATTCAAAAATTTGCGAATCAACTAAGGGGACATCTGTATCTCATAAGAGACTATAGATTCCCTATTGAATACCTGATCCTTGTCACACTTCACGCCACTACCCAATGTACGTGGGAATTCAGTCATGCGTTTAGACCTTACTTATAGTATATCAAAGTAACTAACCCTCCATGCATAAGTCCAAATATCTCAGGATTTAGAGTAGTCGTTCAAACAGTACAATGTGAATCACTCATCTCCGATAGTAGTCTAGAAATAAGTAACCCACATGGTCCAACTCAATGTGTCAATCTTATTAAACACACCAACCTAACACTTTTGAATATCCATCCACATGACAAAGACAAGTCATCTAAAGTATTACATTATAGTCTTAGCATACAAGTGGTCCAAACTTGTCTTCGACTACGAGTTATTCAAATAACATTCCATACCATTTGTTCCAAGCCTATATGTGGGTAAATCTCATTATCCACTTAGAACAAATATGTAAAATTTAATCTGAGGACTGCACCCATCTCATGGATGTCACCCAAAAGAAAATCACATGCAGTATAAATGTTCGCTTACACAAATTTAACTAGGAAACGACCGGGGCTTCAATTTTATTTATTAGTCAAATAATATATCCAGAATAAATCTGGATTTCAGGATACTGTTCCTAATAGTCACTACCATCACTTTTAAGAGTACTTATATTATTACTGCTCAACTTAACATCTCATTTCCCTAAGGAGATTTGCCACTTAATGCAACGCATAATGATGCACTACATAGCTTGGTTGGTTGCAATGACAGACCAATATGTATGGTTCTAGTTGATAGTGGTTCAACAATTAAAGTATATCCTTTGAGAACAGCTTATGCTTCAGGGTATAATACAATACACTTCGAATCATCAAGCCAAGATGTTTGGGCCCATGATGATGCTTGTTGAAAGGTTTAAGAAACGCTCAAACCCACCCCTCAAAATTGGCCCGTGCAAGAAAGTTGTAGAACTCTAGGTGATTGATATTCCAATATATTTCAATTTACTATTGGGAAGGCCATGGATACATGACATATTTTTTGTTTCATCCACCCTACACAAATAATTAAAATTCCCTACCGTTGAAGGGGTAGTTGGGATCACAGGACAGTCAGAAATGATTGTAGTGAACAAAATTGGGGTGTCATCGGAAATGCCTGTTAAGCCAGAAGGGATTGCTTTAGTTCGATTTTAACTTTTGTCGCCCCTTAGGTTTAATCATGTGAATAACCATCTGCACTCTGTTGAAAAAGCACCACCGTGTTATCCCTCATTCAAAAATGTTTGAGTGCACAACATGATGCATAAAAATAACTACTTCTTGGGGCTTGCATTAGGAAAGAGACAACAAGGCACTTATGAAAAACCTATATCCCACGGCCACCAACCTCCGTTCCGGCCAAGGATATGAGCCCACGACACAAGAAGTAGAATCAAAACTGGAGGAGCTTAAGATTCAGGCTAGAGCCGGCTATAGCAAAGAAATTAAAACTGCCTTACTATGCTATTGAAGAGCCCTAAGTGGGTACTTTGTCAAAAAAGGGGATGACTTCCCCTATTGTGGTTTCCCTGAGCCATGATTTGATTTATCCTCTGGAAACATAATGTCGGGTTTTGAGATTTTTTTTTACAGAGACATGGAGTGATACTGAGGATGATGAAATTGACAATCATGATGGACGAAGAAAGGAAGTGCAGGTGATGTATTAGACATCGGAGCGCTCTCAATGGATTCTATCTACATGATCCAAAATGGCGAACAAAACCTGAATTTTAAGGGGAAAAATCATAAAATCCAATAAGCCAGTTTTGAACTGGAGGTATGAGATTACGAACATTCCTTCTTTAGGAACTACCTTTGGGTTTGAAAAACTATCAGTTGGACAATTTAACATGCCCCGTGGAGCATGCGATGGGAAAAACACACCATTTCATATTGATAAGTCTTCGATTAACCCTTCTTTTGCACATTTCTAGAAAGTTATAGGACATAACAGCTATTTATGGGTAAACAGTTGTGATGTAGAAAACCTAGACAAAGAGGAATTGATTAACACAAGGAGGACCCACCGTCCGAGGAAACAATCACCATTAATGTCACTGAAGAAGGTCCCGAGAAATCACATAAGTATGGATGAAAAAAGCGAAGACGACATCACTACTTAAAGAATTCCAAAATGGGTTTGCATGGACGTACGAAGACATGGCTAGAGTAGATCTTGAAATTGCCCAACATCGAATCCCGTTATACCTTGGGACTGAGCCGAAAAAGCAAAAGTTGCGAAGAATGAAACCAGAAATAACTCTAAAAGTCAAAGAAAGCTAGATGTAAAAATCATTCAAGTGATCAAATATCCCAAACAGTTGTTGCATGTGGTGGCAGTACCTAAGAAAGATGGATGAATACGAATGTGTGTGGATTTCATTATTGTTATTATTATTATTATTATTATTATTATTAATATTGTTCTTATTATTATTACTGTTATTATTCATATTATTACCATCACTATTGTCGCTATTATTATTATTATTATTATCATCATCATCATCATCATCATCATCATCATCATCATCATCATCTCATTATTAGTATTACCATTATTGTTTTATTGTTATTATCAGCATCATCAGTTTTATTAGTATTGCTATTATTATCATCACTATTTATCACTATGGCTAACGATGACAATACAACATACTACTACTACTCTTGGTAACAGTATAAACAACTACAACTACTACTGCTAGGGGTAACAGTACAAGGAACTACTAATACTACTACTACTACTACTACAACAACTCGTAGTAACAGTACAAGCTACTACTATCACTATTGATGACATAAACTACTACAGCTATTGCCACTACCGGTAATAGTACAAACTACTACTGCCATTACTACTAGTAGTATTAGCATAAACTATTACACCCATGGTTGCTATTGTAATTGTCGCTACTAATATCATCACAATAGTCGCTATTACTGCTACTCTTACCGTTATTACTGTTGCTTCCATTACTATTGCCAATACTATTTCTATCTCACACTATTATTATTTATCGATTATTCTTTCCTAACATCCCACCATTCTTATTTTCCACTGTCAGCTCATCTGTTAATATTTATTTTTCTCACTTTTGTTACTGCATGGCGTTGATACTTATATAGTCACTACCCTTGCTTTTACGAGTACTTACATTATTACTGCTCTACTTAAACATCTCAGTTTCCCAAGGAGATTTGCCACTTAAGCAAGCCATAATGATGCACTACATATCATGTTGGCTTGCAATGACAGACCTATACCTATAGTTGTAGTTGATACTGGCTCGCAATTAATGTTTGTCCTTTAAGAACAGCTTATGCTTTAGGTTATGATACAATACACTTCGAATCATCAAGCATGGTGGTTGGGACCTGTGATGATACTCGTCGGAAGGTTGAAGGGACGCTCAAACTCCTCCTTAAAATCTGCCCATGCAAGAGAGTTGTAGAACTCTGGGTGATTGATATTCCAACATGTTTCAATTTACTATTGGGAATGCTGCGGATACAAGACATGGTGGCTGTTTCATCCACCCTACACAAACAAATTGAAATTCCCTACTGTTAAAGGTGTAGTTGGGATCACAAGAGAATCAGAAATGATTGTAATGAACGAAATTGGGGTATCATCAGAAATGCGTGTTAAAGTACAAGGGATTGCTTTAGTTGGATCTCGATTTGAGACACTCCCTGGGGTTAACCATGTGAATAACCATCAGCACTCGCTTAAAGGAGCACCGCTTTGGTATCCCTCATTAACCAATGTTTGAGCACTCAACATAATGCATAAAATGAACTACTTCTTGGGACTTACATTAGGAAGGAGACAAGAAGACACTTCTAAAAACCTATATCCCACAACCACCTACCTCCGTTCCGGCCAAGGATATGAGCCAACGACACAAGAAGTAGAATAAAAACTCGAGGAGCTGAAGATTCAGGCTAGAGCCAGCTAAGGTAACAAAGAAATTAAAACTTCCTTACTGTACTATCGAAGAACCCTAAGTGGGTACTTTGTCAAAGAAGGGGATGACTTCCCTTATTGGGTTTCCCTGAGCCATGGTTTGATTTATCCTCTCAAAACATAATGTCGGTTTTGGGATTTTCTTTACAGAGAGATGGAGTGATACGGGGAATGATGAAATTGACAATCATGATGGATAAAGAGAAGGAAGTCCAGGTGATGTATTGGACATCGGAGCACTATCAATGGATTCTATCTACATGATCCAAAATGGTGAATAAAACTTGAATTTTAAGGGGAAAAATCATAAAATCCAATAAGCCACTTCTAAACTGAGGTATTAGAATATGAACATTGCTTCTTTAGGCACTACCTATGGGCTTGAAAAACTATCAGTTGGACAATTTAACAAGCCCCCTGGGGCATGTGATGGGAAAACTCAACATTTCATATTGATGAGTCTTCAGTAAACCGTTCTTTTGTGCCTTTTTAAAACATTACTGGATATAATAGGTATTTATGGGTAAATGGCTGTGACGCTGACAACCTTGACAAAGAGGAATTGATTAATGTAAGAAGCACCAACCGTCCAAGCAAGTAATCACCATCAACGACATTGAAGCAGGTCTCGAGAAATCACTTAAGTATGGATGAAAATATGGAGTTAACATCACTACTTAAAGAATTCGAAGATGTGTTTGCACGGACATATGAAGACATGCCTGGAGTAGATCCTAAAATTGTCCACCATCAAATCCCGCTATACCTTGGGATTAAGCCAAAAAAGCAAAAGTTGCGAAGAATGAAACCATAAATAGCTCTGAGAATCAAAGAAAGCTACGTGCAAAAATCATTCGAGTAGTCAAATATCCCAAATGGCTGTCAAATGTGGTGGCGGTACCTAAGAAAGATGGACGAATACGAATGTGTGTCGATTTTATTATTGTTATTATTAATATTAATATTATTATTATTGTTATCACTATCACCATTATTTTTTTATTATTATTATAATAATTATTATTCAACTTTTAGTATCGTTATTTAATTAATATTTTCATCTTAATCTTTTTATTATATTACTACCTATATTATTCGTCATCATCATCATTATTATTGTCGTTATTATTATTATTATTGTAACTATATATTATTGTCATTATTAATTCATTTTCTTTATTATTATTTAATTATAATTTTTTCTTTCTTGATATTTTTAATGCTATTATTATTTATATTATTACCATCAATATTATCGCTATTATTATTATAATAATTATTATTATTATCGCATTACTCTTATTTTATTTTTTTGTTCTTTTCTTGTCGTTATTCTTATTCTTGTTATTGTTATTATTATTATTATTATTATTATTATTATTATTATTACCCTTATTATTATTATTATTGTTATCAGCATCACCATTTTTATTAATATTGCTATTATTATCATCACTATTTACCACTATGGCTAATGGTGACAATACAACATACTACTACTTCTCTTAGTAATAGTATAAATGGCTACTACTACCACTGCTAGTGGAAATAGTACAAGCTACTACTACGACTCGTAGGAATAGTATAAGCTACTACTACACTATTGATGACACAAACTATTACAGCTATCGCTATTAGCGGGAACAGTTCAAACTACTACTGCCATTACTGCTACTAGTATCAGCGCAAACTATTACACCCATGGTTGCTATTGTAATTGCTGCTACTAATATCTTCACTATTGTCGTTATTATTGCTATTCTTACCGTTATTACTTTTGCTTCCATTATTGTTACCAATATTGTTTCTATCTCACACTATTATTATTATTATCATTATTATTTTTTATTATTATTTTTTCATATCACTTTCTTATCACTACACCATTCTCATTTCCAATGTCAACTCATCCGTTAATATTTATTTTTCTCACTTTTGTTACTACATATCGTCGATTCTTTTATAGTCGGAGGGAGGAGGACTCCATCCACCATCTCCTCTGGTTCCAGCTGCATATTCCGAGGCACTCCTTCATGCTCTGGCTTGCCTCTTGTGAGCGGCTTTGGACGTTTGACAGGCTACTGAGACATCGAGTGCAGGATGTTCGGCCTACTTGTGTGCTGTGTGGGTCAGATTATGAGTCGCACAGCCATCTCTTCTTCAGCTGCAGCTTCTCTGCTACTGTCTGGTCCAGGGTGTCTTCTCGCATCTCTTTTGCATGGCCTTTGCTTCCTTGGCATGAGCTGGTTCAGTGGGCTGCTTCCAGACTCCGTGGTCGCGGGGTCGATCGGATCCTTGCCCGCCTTTGTCTTTCAGCAACGGTTTACACCCTCTGGTACGAGCGTAACCTGAGGATCCAGCGCTCCCAGTCCAGGCCTTCTGCGGTCGTCACTGAGGAGATCACAGGATTGGTTCACAGCCGTCTCATTGCTGCTCCTACGCTTCGTGGTGCTTATTATCACTCACAGCTTCTGCAGGAGTGGGGGATTGAGCGCTAGCTTTATATTTTTTGCTTTTTGGCTTTGTCCTTTTTGTTTGGCCATATTGGCTTTTGATTTCGTTGTTTTGATTTCTTTCTTCGGATTGATTCATTGATGTAGGCCTTGGGCCTTGGCTTGGGGTATGCCCCTCGTAGACTTGTACATATATTTGTTCATGTATGATATTTTCACACTGACTTGCCAAAAAAAAAGATTCTTTTATAGTCACTACCATCGTTTTTATGAGTACTTAAATTATTACTGCATCCCCCATCACCACTTCAATTAATCTCATATTTTTCAAATATTTAATCCATCTAATACACCCTTCAAAAGGATCCCAAATTTTCATGTCTTGTAATAGCATTTAATCCCCATCAATTTCATTACATGATAGTCATAATAATACATACGGATATGATCTTTTTGTATCCTTTTTGAACTCCCTCATCCCGGATGATGTGTCTTTTTCTTACTCCTCTGTGATCTATAATTCTTAATTAATTGTCATGTTATCGTTACATGATAATCGTTCTCCATATGCTCTGATAATGTATAATTCCTCACCTAAACATTCTTTTTTTTTTTTGGTTTTTATTTTTATTTTTTTGTCTCTCATAAGTTATTATGCATGATGGCATGACTCTCACGTTGGGGGTTCTCAGAAATAGCCACTCTTCAGGTGTAAAACCCTGAAGAGGGAAGACTACGTATATCAACCCCCCAGGACCCCGCTTCTGCGGGAGCCCTTGAGGCACTGGGTCTGTTGTTGTTGTTGTCATAAGTTATTATTTTGTAACTTTGTTATGTATTGGAAATTCTTTAATTTTACATCCTCACCTTACCAAAATAATAACAAAGGTAGATGTAAAGACCGTAATAGGGGGGAGTAGGTGCCTAACACTTCCTACTCCTTAACGTAGCCCCCAAACCCAACATCATGTGTTAGGCCAGATTATTGGAGTCATTTTTACTCTTTGATATACTTTTTATGGTTTTGAGTAAAATTAGGTGGTGACTTTTTACCAATGAAAAACACCCACAATGGGCATTTCTTGTGCAGTCCCTGTCCACGGCAAGGGAAAGGTCCTCCTTAAACTCAAATCTGGAAAATCTTTTTGTTTGCTAAATGTGTTGCATGTTCCTGATGTGCGTAGTAATATAGTCTCGGGTGCACTGTTGAATGAGGTTGGCTTTCATTTAACCTTTGAGTCTGACAAACTATTTCTCACTAAGAACACAAACTTCGTGGGGAAAGGGTTCTGTAATGATGGTCTCTTTGTACTTGATGTTGAGATGAATGAGAATGCATATACTTCTACTTAAATTGTTGAGTCTTTGGATTTATGGCATGCTAGGCTTGGAAATTTAAACTATAATTTGCTTAACTTAAACAAATGAGTTTAATGTTTTTAAATGTGATCTAACTAAATCTGATAAATGTGATCTAACTAAATTTGATAAATGTGAATACATGTCGAGGCCAAACATCCTAAGAATTCATTTAACAAATCAGTAGAAAGAACTTCGAGCCTACTTAAGCTATAAGACTTTGACCTAGGTGACTGTAAGAGCACCATGAGTATAGGTGGTAAAAGATATTATAGTACATCTATAGATGACCACTCGAGATTCACTAAGGTGTATCTCTTAAGTACAAAAGATGAGGCTGAGAAAATATTTCTTAAATATAAAGCTGAGGTTGAAAATCAACTAGACCGTAGGATCAAGAGGATTAGGTCTAACAGAGGAGGTGAGTATGATACTGCCTTCATCAAAAGACATTGTGAAGAACTTGGCATAATTCATTAAGACTCAGCCCCTTATACACCCCATAGCTGAAAAGAAAAGTAGGACCCTTAAAGGACATGATGAATGCTATGTTAATTAGCTCGGCCTACACTCGAGCTTGGAGGGGGAAACCATGTTGTCTGCTTGTCATACACTAAATAGGATTCCACTTAAAAAGTTAGATAGAATCCCTTATGAATAATGAAAGGGCTACGCGCCAAACTAGAAATATCTTAAAGTATGGGGGGTGTCTAGCTAAAGTAGGGATTCCTGAGATTAAAAAAGTAAAGTTGGTCCTAAGATTGTGGATGCTATTTTGGTTGGTTATGCCATGAATAGTGTTGCATATAGATTTATGTTAATTAATAACTAAAGCCCTAGGCTTAGTAAATTAATGGAATCTCGATGTAACGCCCCCAAATCATATGCCGAATAGGCTTAGGTCAAAAGGGGCACTACAAGGCCGTACTATAATGAAGTCCCACAACATAGTACAAAACCCAAAAACTTACAACCATAATTCCTCAAAATGGCATAAAGGTTCCCATAATAAATAATAGATAATCCCAAATACATCAATACTAACAATTAAAAGCTAGTAGCGCAGAAGCTCAAAATTACAAAATCTCAAATAATCTGTTGTAATTCGTTTAGTTCATTTGCATTTTAATTGTTTGTATTGATGTGTGGGTATTGTTGATTTGTATTTTGAATTTTTGTTGCTGTACGGTGGTGCCAAAATCAGTTAAGGAAGTCAAATCCGGTCAAATGAGGCGGCTAGCTTGATTTAGACGCCAAAGTCGGTTTTTGAGGTTAGGTTGAGTGTGTTTGATGCATTGTATCACGATCTATTATAAATAGATCTAATTCTTGTAATATCTTAATTCAATGAATAATAACCTGATTTTCTTTTGGGAAATCCTCTCTATTTCTCATCTATTTCTCTACTTCTCATCTACTTCAATTCTCTTCTCATCTCAACTCTCTCTTTTCCAAGGTTAACTATCAATCTAGGTTTTGGTAGTTAACAATTGGTATCAGAGCTTGCTTTTAGTTGTCTATTGCTTGAATTGAGCAGGCAAAGTCGAAGGAAAAGAATCAAAGCATGGCTGAAGGAGTTAGGACACGATCGGTACTGGTGGAGGCAATGTTGCTTCAGCCGTTCAACCAGAAGTGTCTGATGCTGCTGTGGCTGGTTCGAACACTTCAATGGAGAATGTCACGATTGATCAGATGAAGGAATTGATCAATCAATCACAATTACAATCAGAGGAACGCTGGATCTCGAGTTTTCAGCAAATTAACCTGGAAAATCAGCAAATACAGTTAGCAATTCAGCAAAAAAATGATGATCGGTTGTCCAAATTGGAGGAAAGGATGGAGAATCTGCAAGATTAGGTCAAGAAACAAGGAGAATCATCCATCAATGCAATCCTTAAACCTGCAAGTCAGGTGGTTCCTCCTTCTAATGTGGCTCAACCGCAGATTCATCTGGACAGAAACGTGAATGTGGAAAGGAATCGAGGCAAATCTCCTGTGATTTGGGCTGAAGCAGGTCCCTCAGTGCATATCCAATCAGCAGAAGATCGACCTTCAGTAGCTGAGGATGCTGCAGGAACCTTTGATCGAAATGCAGGTCCAGGACAGTTCAGTAGTTGTGGCCAGGGTACCGGTTTGCATTGTAGGCCACCTGATTTGAATGAGCATCCAAGAACTTCATCCGATGATCTGGAACATCATAATAGACCTCCTGATTTGTATCAACAGCAGAGATCTTTGAGTAATGAGGTCACATCCAGTGGCAGAGGTTATGCTCATAGACAGCAAAGAGTACAAATTGAGTCATTTGAAGGAAAGCAGCCGGAATCTTGGCTGAGGGAATGTGAAAAGTACTTTCACTTTTATGACATTAGTGAGGCGGAAAAAGTTGAGCTAGCTGCTGTACATCTTCATGGAGACCATGAGGTATGGTTTTATAGCGTCTTGAGGAGTAATCCTTGTCTTTCTTGGGACAAATTCGTGGAAGAGCTTTGTGAGAGGTATGGTGAAGAGGACTCAAGCGATGTTGTTGATAGCTTTAATAAAGTTTATCAAACATCTACGGTGAAGGAGTATATGACAAGATTTGTGAATTTACGTGCTAATATGATAGCCATTAATCCACATTCTACCAAAGCTTATTATATTTCAAGCTTTATTAGTGGATTGAACCCAAGCATTAAGAGTTTGGTTAAGGCCATTGAGCCAAAGACTCTCTCCAAAGCCAATAACAAGGCTAAATTGATTGAGGCTACACTTTTATCTTCAAATGACAAAAGCAAATTCAAGAGTGGCAATTACAAGACTCATCCAAAGGACTCATCTAGCAGCAAATCCGGCCGGTCTGTGGATAGGAGCTTTGCACGGTTGTGTTATAGATGCAACCAGCCGTATTAGCCTGGTCATAGGTGCAATCCGAAGTTCTTGATGTCTGCAAGGGGTTCTCATGTGGAGATTGCATCAGGTACCGAGAGCTCAGGTTCTGCAGAGGACCAATCAGAGGCTGATTCTCAGGATGAGTTACTTGAGGACGAGGTAGAAATTTCTATGAAGGCTCTTACAGGGAGTGGAGCACATAACACTATACGCATTGGGGGCAAAGTCGGGAAAAATTCCATTACCATCCTTGTGGACAGCGGAAGCACTCATAGCTTCGTTGATCCCAAAGTGGTAAAGAAGGTGAAGCATGAAATCATCAAAACTCATCCTTTGGCCGTAATGGTAGCTGATGGTAACTCAATTACGATTCAAAACAAGTGCCAATCATTTCAATGGTCTATGCAAGACCATAAATTTACTTTTGATTTTAGAGTACTTCCTTTGGGAGGTTGTGATATGGTACTTAGTGTTGATTGGATGAGGACATTTAACCCGGTGCTATTTGATTTCGATAAGATGACTGTGTCTTTTGAAGTTCATGGCAAGAGAGTCACATTACATGGGATTTCAGACCATGCTCAGCTAAAATTGATCAATGGCAAACGCTTGCAAGGTAGCATCAAGAAGAGTGCAATACAATGGTTTGGCCAATTGTTCCTGATCTCCCCTGCAGAACTGCAGAAAGACTTACAACCTGAAGTTCATGCTTTGCTCGAAGAATTTGAGGATATTTTTGAGGCACCAAAGAGCCTCCCTCCTCAAAGAAGTGTTGATCATGCCATTCCACTTCGGGCTAACTCGGATCCGGTGAAAATCAGGCCTTACCGTTATGCACATGCTTAAACGTCGGAGATTGAAAAACAGGTGGAAGAGTTGCTGCAGATGAGCTTTATCCGTTCAAGTCATAGTCCTTTCGCTTCACCAGTGATTCTTGTAAAGAAGAAGGGTGGTACGGCTCGAATGTGCATAGATTATTGTTAGTTAAATTCGTTGACAGTGAAGGATAAATTTCCTATCCCTGTCATAGACGAGTTGCTTGATGAATTGTATGGAGCTCGGTTTTTCTCTAAGCTGGACTTAAGGCAAGGATATCATCAAATTAGAGTTCTCGAGCCGGACATATACAAGACCGCTTTTTTAGACTCACCATGGGCATTTTGAGTTCATTGTGATGCCTTTCGGTTTAACTAATGCTCCGGCTACTTTCCAAGCAGCTATGAATGACATTTTCAAGCTTTATTTGAGGAGAACGGTGCTGGTATTTTTCGATGATATATTGATCTATAGTTCATCTTATGAAGATCACCCTAATCACCTCAAGGAGATGTTCATTGTGATGCGGCAGCACAGATTTTTCGCCAAGCTATCGAAGTGCACCTTTGCTCAGTCCAAGCTTGAATATTTGGGCCACATAATCTCTCACGAGGGTGTCCCTACCGATCCTTCTAAAGTGCAAGTGATGCAAGATTGGCCAACTCCCATGACATTGAAGCAAATTGAGAGGGTTCTTGGGGTTGACCGGTTACTATAGAAAGTTCACAAATGGTTATGGGTCCATTGCAAAGCCCTTAATCGAGCTACTTAAGAAGGATGCATTCAAGTGGAGTGATAAGGCACAAGAAGCATTTGAAGCCCTCAAGTCCGCAATGTGTAAGGCACCGGTATTAGCTATGCCGAATTTTGAGGAGGACTTCATTTTGGAGACCGATGCTAGCGGGACTGGGTGTGGGGCTGTTCTTTCACAAAATGGAAGACCGATTGCTTATTTGAGTCAAGCCCTTAGTCCTAAACATCAGGCCATATCCACCTACGAGAAAGAGTATTTGGCAATCCTTTTTGCAATTGAGAAATGGAGGCATTATTTGGATGGACATAGGTTCATCATACGAACGGATCATCAAAGTCTCAAGCATCTTTTGGAGCAAAGATAGTCGCACGAATCCAAAAGAAGGGGTTAATGAAGTTGCTTGGGTTGGACTATGCTATCGAGTATAAAAAGGGGAAAGAGAACTTGGCCGCAGTCGCTCTTTCCAGGAAGTTTGAGGACCTCGACCAAGGTTCTTGTGGGGCATTATCCATCGTTTTACCTTCTTTGATGGATGAAGTCTACAAATCTTATGAAGGGGACACATTTGCTCAAGAGACCGCGGCTGCAACAGTAGCTAAAAACAGCTCCGAGAAGGACAGTGCAGCTGGTGTTAATGTGCAGAGTGGTATTATCCGTGTGCAGAATAGGATTTACATTGGTTCCTCTACTGATTTGAGGGATCAGATATTGAAGGCATCTCATGATTTAGTTTGGGGTGGTCAGTCCGGGGTTGAAGGTACTTATCAACGAGTTAAGGCATATTTTAGTTGGCCTGGATTAAAGAAATCTGTCTCAGATTTTGTGAAGTCTTATGAGGTGTGCCAACAAACAAAGTTGGGGAATCATTGATACCAAGGACTCTTGCAGCCACTTCCCATTCCAGAGGGTGCTTGGATCAACATTAGTATGGATTTCATTGAAGGACTCCCCAAGTCCGATGGTAGGGAAGTAATTTGGGTCGTGGTGGATCGCTTCACAAAATATAGCCATTTTATAGCCTTGATTCGACCTGTAACAGCTGAAAGGTTGGCTAAGAGCTTCTTAGACAACATATATAAGTTAGATGGATTGCCCCAATCCATTGTCTCGGATAGGGACAAAATCTTTACGAGCAACTTTTGGCGTGAGTTGTTCAAATTGTTAGGCATAACCGTGGCGCTCAGTTCATCTTATCACCCCCAATCAGAAGGACATATGGAGAGAGTAAATCAGTGTGTCGAGCAATATCTTCAAAGTATGGTATTTTCACAGCCTCGAGAGTGGAATCAATGGCTTTCTTTAGCGGAGTATTGGTTCAATACTCACTTCCATGCTTCCCTTGGCACATATCCCTTTCAAGCATTGTATGGATATGCACCTCGATCTCCAATGTTGTACAACAGCCAAGCCCATCTGGTACTACAGCAGGTGACCTGGTACTGTAGTGAGGAAAGATGGTTCAGCTCCTCAAGGATAATTTTCAACAAGCTCGTGCTCGAATGAAATTTTATGCTGACAAAAAAAGGGTAGACAATGCCTTTGAAGTTGGAGACATGGTCTACCTAAAATTTATAACCCTATGGATAGTCCTCATTGGCTGTCAGAAGAAATGTCAAGCTAAGTGCACCTTACTTTTGCCCATACAAAATTTTAGAGAAAATCGGCAATGTTACTTATAAACTTGATTTACCGCCACCATCATGCATTCACCCGGTGTTCCATGTTTCTTTACTGAAAAAGTAGGTCATGAGGGGTGTTAAATTCTCAAAAACACCAATAGACACAGGTTTCGATGGAAGCTTGCTGTTGGGACTGGTTGCTGTTAAGAAATCCGGTCTGATGGCAGCAGGAACAGGGTCTTCGCACCAGATTTTAGTGAGATGGCTGAACATAGATAAAGATATCCTCACATGGGAGAGTCCAACGTTCTTGAAGAGTCAATTCCCGGGCTTTTCTCCTTCAGGACAAGGAGTTTCTCAAGGGGGAGGGAATGTTATAATCCTCCTTGTAATTGAGAAATGGAGGCATTATTTGGATAGGCATAGGTTCATCATACGAACGGATCATCAGAGTCTCAAGCGTCATTTGGAGCAAAAGATAGTCGCACGAATCCAAAAGAAGGGGTTGATGAAATTGCTTGGGCTGGACTACGCCATCGAGTATAAAAAGGGGAAAGAGAACCTGGCCGCAGACGCACTTTTCAGGAAGTTTGAGGACCTCGAGCAAGGTTCTTGTGGGGCATTATCCATCGTTTTACCTTCTTGGATGGATGAAGTCTACAAATCTTATGAAGTGGACACATTTGCTCACGAGACCGTGGCTGCAGCAGTAGCTAAAAACAGCTCCGAGAATGACAGCGCAGCTGGTGTAAATGTGCAGAGTGGTATTATCCGTGTGCAGAACAAAATTTACATTGGTTCCTCGACTGATTTGAGGGATCAGATATTGAAGGCATCTCATGATTCTGTTTGGGGTGGTCATTCCGGGGTTGAAGGTACTTATCAAAGAGTCAAGGCATATTTTCGTTGGCCCAGATTGAAGAAATTTGTCTCAGATTTTGTGAAGTCTTGTGAGGTGTGCCAACGAACAAAGTTGGGGAATCATTGATACCAAGGACTCTTGCAGCCGCTTCCTATTCCAGAGGGTGCTTGGATCAACATTAGTATGGATTTCATTGAAAGACTTCCCAAGTCCGATGGTAGGGAAGTAATTTGGGTGGTGGTGCATCGCTTCACGAAATATAGCCATTTTATAGCCTTGATTCGACCTGTTACAGCTGAAAGGTGGCTAAGAGCTTCTTAGACAACATATATAAGTTACACGGATTGCCCCAATCCATTGTCTCTGATACGGACAAAATCTTTACGAGCAACTTTCGGCGTGAGTTGTTCAAATTGTCAGGCACGACCTTGGTGCTCAGTTCATCTTATCATCCCCAATTGGATGGACAAACGGAGAGAGTCAATCAGTGTGTCGAGCAATATCTTCGAAGTATGGTATTTTCACGGCCTCGAGAGTGGAATCAATGGCTTTCTTTAGCGGAGTATTGGTTTAATACTCACGTCCATGCTTCCCTTGGTACATCTCCCTTTCAAGCGTTGTATGGATACGCACCTCCATCTCCAATGTTGTTACAACAGCCAAGCGCATCTGGTACTGCAGCAGGTGACCTGGTACTGCAGCGAGGACAGATGGTTCAGCACCTCAACGATAATTTGCAACAAGCTCGTGCTCGAATGAAATTTTATGCTGACAAAAAAAGGGTAGACAAAGCCTTTGAAGGTGGAGACATGGTCTACCTGAAATTACAACCCTATACACAGTCCTAATTGGCTGTCAGAAAAAATGTCAAGCTAAGTGTACGTTACTTTGGTCCATACAAAATTTTAGAGAAATTTGGCAATGTTGCTTATAAACTTGATTTACCACCGCCATCATGCATTCACCTGGTGTTCAATGTTTCTTTATTGAAAAAGCAGGTCAAGTGGGGTGTTAAATGCTCAAAAACACCACTAGACACAGGTTCAGATGGAAGCTTGCTATTGGGACCAGTTGCTCTCAAGAAATTCGGTCTGATTGCAGCAGGAACAGGGTCTTCGCACCAGATTTTAGTGAGATGGTTGAACTTAGATAAAGATATCCTCACACAGGAGAGTCCAATGTTCTTGAAGAGTCAATTCCCGAGCTTTTATCCTTGAGGACAAGGAGTTTCTCAATGGGGAGGGAATGTTATAATCCTTCTTGCAATTGAGAAAAGGAGGTATTATTTGGATGGACATAGGTTCAACTTACGAATGGATCATCAGAGTCCCAAGCATCTTTTACAGCAAAAGAGAGTCACACGAATCCCAAAGAAGGGGTTGATGAAGTTGCTTGGGCTGGACTACGCCATCAAGTATAAAATGGGGAAAGAGAACCTGGCCGCAGACGCTCTTTCCAGGATGTTTGAGGACCTCGAGTAAGGTTCTTGTGGGGCATTATCCACCATTTTACCTTCTTGGATGGATAAAGTCTACAAATATTATGATGGGGACACATTTGCTCATGAGACCGTGGCTGCAGCAGTAACTGGTGTTAATGTGCAGAGTGGTATTATTCGTGTGCAGAACAGAATTTACATTGGTTCCTCGATTGATTTGAGGGATCAGATATTGAAGGCATCTCATGATTCAGCTTGGGGTGGTCATTCCGGGGTTAAAGGTACTTATCAACGAGTCAAGGCATATTTTAGTTGGCCCGCATTGAAGAAATCTGTCTCAGATTTTATGAAGTCTTGTGAGGTGTGCCAACAAACAAAGTTGGGGAATCATCGATACCAAGGACTCTTGCAGCCACTTCCCACTCCAGAGGGTGCTTGGATCAACATTAGTATGGATTTCATTGAAGGACTCCCCAGGTCCGATGGTAGGGAAGTAATTTGGGTGGTGGTGGATCGCTTCACGAAATATAGCCATTTTATAGCCTTGATTCGACCTGTTACAGCTGAAAGGTTGGCTAAGAGCTTCTTAGACAACATATATAAGTTAGACGGATTGCCGCAATCCATTGTCTCGGATAGGGACAAAATCTTTACGAGCAACTTTCGGCGTGAGTTGTTCAAATTGTTAGGCACTAACTTGGTGCTCAGTTCATCTTATCATCCCCAATGGGATGGACAGACGGAGAGAGTCAATCAGTGTGTCGAGCAATATCTTCGAAGTATGGTATTTTCACGGCCTCGAGAGTGGAATCAATGGCTTTCTTTAGTGGAGTATTGTTTCAATACTCACTTCCATGCTACCCTTGGCACATCTCCCCTTCAAGCATTGTATGGATACCAACCTCCATCGCCAATGTTGTTACAACAGCCAAGCCCATCTGGTGCTGCAGCAGGTGACCTAGTACTGCAGCGAGGACAGATGGTTCAGCTCCTCATGGATAATTTGCAACAAGCTCGTGCTCGAATGAAATTTTATGCTGACAAAAAAAGGGTAGACAAAGCCTTTGAAGTTGGAGACATGGTGTACCTAAGAATACAACCCTATAGACAGTCCTCATAAGCTGTCAGAAGGAATGTCAAGCTAAGTGCACGTTACTTTGGCCTATACAAAATTTTTGAGAAAATCGGCAATGTTGCTTATAAACTTGATTTACCGCCACCATCATGCATTCACTCGGTGTTGCATGTTTCTTTATTGAAAAAGCAGGTCAAGAGGGGTGTTAAATGCTCAAAAACACCACTGGACACAGGTTCAGATGGAAGCTTGCAGTTGGGACCAGTTGCGGTCAGGAAATCCGGTCTGATTGCATCAGGAACAGGGTCTTCGCACCAGATTTTAGTGAGATGGCTGAACTTAGATAAAGATATCCTCACATGGGAGAGTCCAACGTTCTTGAAGAGTCAATTCCCGGGCTTTTCTCCTTCAGGACAAGGAGTTTCTCAAAGGGGAGGGAATGTTATAATCCTTCTTGCAATTGAGAAATGGAGGCATTATTTGGATGGACATAGGTTCATCATACGAACGGATCATCAATGTCTCAAGCATCTTTTGGAGCAAAAGGTAGTCACACGAATCAAAAAGAAAGGGTTGATGAAGTTGCTTGGGTTGGACTATGCTATGGATTATAAAAAGGGGAAAGAGAACCTGGCCGCAGACGCTCTTTCCAGGAAGTTTGAGGACCTCGAGCAAGGTTCTTGTGGGGCATTATCCATCGTTTTACCTTCTTGGATGGATGACGTCTACAAATATTATGAATGGGACACATTTGCCCAAGAGACCGTGGCTGCAGCAGTAGCTAAAAACAGCTCCGAGAATGACAGTGCAGCTGGTGTTAATGTGCAAAGTGGCATTATCCGTGTGCAGAACAAAATTTACATTGGTTCCTCGACTGATTTGAGGGATCAGATATTGAAGGCATCTAATGATTCAGCTTGTGGTGGTCATTCCGGGGTTTAGGGTACTTATCAACGGTCAAGGCATATTTTAGTTGGCCCGCATTGAAGAAATCTGACTCAGATTTTATGATGTCTTGTGAGGTGTGCCAACAAACAAAGTTGGGGAATCATCGATACCAAGGACTCTTGTAGCCACTTCCCATTCCAGAGGGTGCTTGGATCAACATTAGTATGGATTTCATTGAAGGACTCCCCAGGTCCGATGGTAGGGAAGTAATTTGGGTCGTGGTGGATCGCTTCACGAATTATAGCCATTTTATAGCCTTGATTCGACCTGTTACAGCTGAAAGGTTGGCTAAGAGCTTCTTAGACAACATATATAAGTTACACGGATTGCCCCAATCCATTGTCTCGGATAGGGACAAAATCTTTACGAGCAACTTTCGGTGTGAGTTGTTCAAATTGTTAGGCACGACCTTGGCGCTTAGTTCATCTTATCATCCCCAATCGGATGGACAAACGGAGAGAGTCAATCAGTGTGTCGAGCAATATCTTCAAAGTATGGTATTTTCACAGCCTCGAGAGTGGAATCAATGGCTTTCTTTAGCGGAGTATTGGTTCAATACTCACTTCCATGCTTCCCATGGCACATCTCCCTTTCAAGCATTGTATGGATACGCACCTCTATCTCCAATGTTGTTACAACAGCCAAGCCCATCTGGTACGGCAGCAGGTGACCTGGTACTGCAGCGAGGACAGATGGTTCAGCTCCTCAAGGATAATTTGCATCAAGCTCGTGCTTGAATGAAATTTTATGCTGACAAAAAAAGGGTAGACAAAGCCTTTGAAGTTGGTGACATGGTCTACCTAATATGACAACCCTATAGACAGTCCTCATTAGCTGTCAGAAGGAATGTCAAGCTAAGTGCACGTTACTTTGGCCCATACAAAATTTTAGAGAAAATCGGCAATGTTGCTTATAAACTTGATTTACCGCCACCATCATGCATTCACCCAGTGTTGCATGTTTATTTACTGAAAAAGCAGGTCAAGAGGGGTGTTAAATGCTCAAAAACACCACTAGACACAGGTTCAGATGGAAGCTTGCTGTTGGGACCGGTTGCTGTCAAGAAATCCGGTCTGATTGCAGCAGGAACAGGGTCTTTGCACCAGATTTTAGTGAGATGGCTGAACTTAGATAAAGATATCCTCACATGGGAGAGTCCAACGTTCTTGAAGAGTCAATTCCCGAGCTTTTCTCCTTGAGGACAAGGAGTTTCTCAAGGGGGAGGGAATGTTATAATTTGTTTAGTTCACTTGCATTTTAATTGTTTGTATTGATGTGTGGGTATTGTTGATTTATATTTTGAATTTCGGTTGCTGTATGGTGGTGCCAAAATCAGTTAAGGAAGTCAAATCCGGTCAAATGAGGCAGCTAGCCTGATTTAGGCGCCAAATTCAGTTTTTGCGGTTAGATTGGGTGTGTTTGATGCATTGTATCAAGATCTATTATAAATAGATCTAATGCTTGTAATATCTTAATTCAATGAATAATAACCTGATTTTCTTTTGGAAAATCCTCTCTATTTCTCTACTTCTCATCTACTTCAATTCTCTTCTCATCTCAACTCTCTCTTTCACAAGGTTAACTATCAATCTAGGTTTCGGTAGTTAACATAATTTTTAATATTCTACTAAAAAATATATATTATACTTAAACTACGAAAATAGACTAATTCTCGAAATAGAAAGCCGCTGCATCTTCCTCATTCCTCTAGAATTTCCCACAGGCTACTAATGTGGAAAGTAAAGGAATTGGGTAAGCAAACAACACACTCAACAAGTACACCACACACCTTACCCAGATCAGGCATATTATTTAAAATGGATAAAAGTCCAACAAAAACAAGTAAATCAATTTACCTTCCAAGTTTCATGTTAAAGAAGCACAAATCATAGCTTTATAATTTAACTTATTTCATAAGAGCTCTTTAGGTAAAACTCACAGACGAAACGGAAACTACGGCCGATATTATTCTCACGACAGGGTCACAATGGATGTTCACATTTCACATATTCGAACCGGTTCTAAGTCGATAGATCTGCTATGATCAAACTTAGATCTACGTGCCGGTATTATTCCCGCAACAGGGTCATAGATCGACTTTCACATTTGACATTCTATCGTCGATAGACCCCGGAGGGTCAACGTAGTTATCTATAAGCTTTTCCCATTACAAGTTCACTATAATTTCTTTTGTACAATCACAAGTATAAATTCTTTCAAAAATTCACATATTTAAATATCAATTCAACGTATAAATCAATATAATTCGAAATATATATTAAAACATCAATCATAAAGGTAGAAATCACATATTTAAACATCAAATCAACATATAAACCAGTATAATTTAAATCATAAGAGTAGAAATCACATAAATAACCAAGTACATATGCCCAAACCTATTTTAACAGACTAACAAATCATTCAAATATAAGTCTTATACATCAAACCATGTAAAGCATATTATTTTTTGTATTTTACAAACAAGTAGAGAGAGTGGTATACTAACCTTGACTATCTTCTAACTCAGAAATCGAACTCCTATTGTGAATTACCTTCCAATCCTATTAAGAGCAGAGTCGGAATTTAGGATTTGGTGAATGAAAAGAGAGATAAGATGAGAGAGAAAGCGAGAAGGAGAGACACCAGCTAGGGATAGCAGCTGAGAGAGGGTATGGGGTTTTGGGGGGGTTTCACCGGGGGGGGGGGGGGGGGGGGGTTATATATATATATATATTTTTCTATAATATTTTCTTTTCTGATAATTAACCCATTAACTTATTTACAATCCAAATAAAATAGTAGCAACTTTCTGTTGTATTTTAATACCTAACCTAATTTAATTTAGGCTGGGTATTACATCCTCACCCCCCTTAAACAAAAGTTTCATCCTCGAAACTTACCTTCGTTTTTGAATAATTCTGGGTATTTGCTTCTCATCTCTTTTTTTGTATCCCATGTTGCTTCTCTAGGAGTATGATTATTCCATTAAATCTTGACATATGGGATCATCCTATGCCTTAACTTTTGTTCTTTTCGGTCTGTTCTACATAAGTCAAGTCTTCTCGTACTTGCAACGGTTCATGTTGTATGACGTGATAGGGATCAGAAATATACTTTCTCAATTTAGAACATGAAACACAATATGTATTCTAGACAGTTCCGGTGGTAAGGCTACTTTATAGGCCACATCCCCAACTCTTGCCAAAATCTGAAATGGCCCTACAAAGCGTGGACTAAATTTACCCCTTTTTCCAAACTTCATCACCCCTTTAGTTGGGGATACCTTTAGATAAACATGTTCGCCTACTGAAAACTCCAATGGTCTTCTACATTTGTACGCCCAACTCTTTTGTCTATCTTGGATTATCTTCGTTCTTTCTCTAATTAACTTCACCTTTTATTCAGCATCATGCGCAATCTCAAGACCTAACAATGTTCTTTCTTCAACATCATTCCAATACAAGGGAGTTCTACATCTTCGTCCATACAAAGCTTCATATGGTGCCATCCCAATACTAGAACGATAACTGTTATTATAGGCAAACTCTACCAAACTCATGTAGTTATCCCAACTACCCCTAAGGTCTATAACACAGGCACGCAGCATGTTCTCCAATGTATGAATAGTCCTCTCAGTCTGCCTATCTATTTGAGGATGGTAGGCGGTACTCAAATTCAGTTTAGTTCCTAAGGCTTTCTGCAGACTCTTCCAAAATCTTGACACAAACCTCGGGTCTCTGTCAGAAAGAATTTCAATTGGCACACCATGCAATCGCAACACAACGTCAATGTACAATTCTGCCAACTTATCTAATGGAGTGCTAAATCTAATAGGAAGAAAATGCGCAATTTTCGTAAGTCTATCCACAATGACCCAATCGCATCATTCTTCCTAACCGTCCTTGGTAGGCCAACAACAAAATTCATAGAAATTTGATCCCACTTCTACTCAGGCACTTCTAATGACTGTAGTAATCCACCAGGCTTTTGGTGCTCAACCTTTACTTGTTGATAGATCAAGCACTTAGCCACAAACTGAGCAATATCTCGCTTCATGTCTCTGCACCAAAAGCAGCTTCTCAGGTCTCGATACATCTTTGTGCCTCTAGGATGTACCGAAAAACGGGAACTGTGTGCTTCTTCCATGATATCCCTCTTAATTTCTAGATCATTAGGTACACATAATCTATCTCCAAAGTACAATGCTTCGTCATCATGCAGCATAAAGTCTAAATCTCCATTGGACCCCTTACTGTTAATCTTCATCAAAAAGGAGTCATATTGCTGCGCAGCCTTAATCTTTTCTAACAATGGCGGTTGTGCAACCAGATTAGCTAAAACACCACCCTTCTTATCATGAATGCACACTTCAGTTTGCATTTTTTTTCCAAGTCTCTAAGAAGCTTAGGATGAGAAGTGATCAGGGCAGCTAAGTTGCCCACCAACTTTCTGCTCAGTGCATCTGCAACCACATTTGCTTTTCCAGGATGGTAATTAATGGTCACATCGTAGTCTTTTGTTACATTTGTGATTAAATCACAAATGTAAACTGAGATTAAGAGAGTTTGGGATGAGAAAGAAGAGAAGGAGATGAGAAAATAGAGAGAATTAAATGAGAGAAAGAAGGTTAATCTCAAAGAGATTGATTGATATTTTCATTGAATGAATTGAAATTACATATGATCAACCTATTTAAGGGAAACTAGATACATTGGACCAAGAACAACTCATAACCGACTCAAACAGGCCAGCTGCCAAAGAAGAGTAACAAGACCAACCGCCTAACTAACCTTGGCGCCAAAACCGCAATTCAAACAATACAAGCATAAAGCACCTTATTACATTGAAAACGAGTAAGAAACATAACAATCCCCTCCCCTTAAAACATTCTTGTCCTCAAGAATGAAAAGAAGGAAATTGACTCAACAAAAAATGCTTCTCCTCCCAAGTGGTAAAAGTTTCATCCAAATTGCACCAGCTAACACGAATTTTCTGTCCTTTGGGATCTTCTGCTGCTGCCTGCATCAGCTCCTCTACTACAGCTGGCTGTAAGATCAACGAACCATTGGAGCCTACCTCTTGAGGACTTGGGGAAGAGCTGTGACCATCATGAACCTACTTTTTAAGAAGTGACACATGAAAGACAGGGTGAATATAAGAGTCGGGTGGAAGCTCCAACTTGTAGGCCACCTTGCGAATTCTCTCCAACACCTTGTAAGGCCCAAAAAACCTTGCACAAAGCTTGACATTTTTCCTCACTGCTACTGTAGATTGCCTATATGGCTGTAATTTCAGATATACCATATCTCCCACATCAAAATTTCTATCAACTCTCTTCCGATCTGCATACCACTTCATTCGGGCTTGGGATTGACTGAGATTATGCTTCAGCTGCTGCATAATATGTTTCCTCTGCTGAACCAGCTCATTTACCTTAGCCACACTTGCCTCAGCTCCTTGCAACATCAAGGGAGTTGGAGGATCATACCCATACAATGCCTTGAAAGGTGTAGTGCCAATTGAAGCATGGAAATGAGTATTATACCAAAATTCCACCAAAGAGAGCCATCTTCCCCACACCTTAGGATGACTAAACACCATGCTTCTAAGGTATTGCTCAATGCATTGGTTCTCAGTCTGACCGTCAGTTTGAGGGTGGTAGGATGAACTAAGGGCCAAGCTCGTTCCCAAGAGAACAAACAACTCCTTCCAAAACCGACTTGTAAAGAGCTTGTCCCTATCAGAAATTATGGATTGGGGCAATCCATGGAGCTTGTAGATGTTATCTAGAAACACATGAGCTAACTTCTCAGCAGTCACAGGTCGAGCCAAAGTAATGAAATGCCCGGTTTTAGTGAATCTATCAACAACTAATCAGATCACCTCTTTCCCTTCTGATTTAGGCAATCCCTCAATGAAATCCATACTTATGTGTTGCCATATACCCTCTTGAACAGGCAAGGGCTGGAGAAGTCCTTGGTATCTATGATCACCAAGTTTGGTTTGTTGGCAAACCCTACAACTTTGCACAAAGTTAGTCACTTCTTTCTTCATCCCTGGCCAACTGAAGTGAACCTTCAACCTCTGATATGTTCCCTCGATGCCTGCCCATGAAGAATCATGAGCAGCACCGATAACTTGGTGTCTAAGATCAGTAGAGGTGCCAATATACAACTTCCCTTGAATTCTGATAACGCCTCGGGTCACAGAGATTTCTGCACCAGCAGCCACATTGCTCTCCTTACCCACACTGGCAGCGGCTATACATTCCTGTGCAAAGTGGTCATTCTCATAGGACTGATGTAACTCTTCCATCCAAGCAGGAGAAATCACTGAAATGGCTCCAAGAACACCCTGCTGATAGTCCTCAAACCTGCGTGACAGTGCATCTGCGGCCAAGTTCTCCTTCCCCTTTCTTGTACTCAATGTCATAATCGAGCCCCAACATCTTCATCAGCCCCTTTCTTTGAATCCTTGTGACAATTTTCTACTCTAACAAGTGCTTAAGACTATGATGATCAGTCTTATTGACAA
This sequence comes from Simmondsia chinensis, assembly GCA_018398585.1. Lineage (NCBI taxonomy): Eukaryota > Viridiplantae > Streptophyta > Magnoliopsida > Caryophyllales > Simmondsiaceae > Simmondsia > Simmondsia chinensis. The sequence continues at coordinate 25,511,551 of JAGTTD010000007.1, read as the reverse complement.
AATGATGCCCATCTAAGTAATGCCTCCACTTTTCCACCGCAAGCAAGATTGCAAGATACTCCTTCTCATACGTGGAAAGAGCTTGGTGCTTGGCACTCAATGCTTGGCTAAGGTATGCTATAGGCCTTCCTCCCTGAGATAACACTACCCCAACACCACTTCCACACGCATCAGTCTCCAAAACAAAGCTTGAGGAGAAATCGAGCATTGCTAATACTGGTGCTCCACACATTGCAGCTTTAAGAGCATCAAAGGCCTTTCGAGCTTCCTCAGACCATCTGAATGCGTCTTTCCTCAACAGATCAGTTAGGGGCTTGGCTAAAGGTCCATAATTGGCTACAAACTTGCGGTAATAGCCAGTTAAACCCAAAAAACCTCTTAATTGTTTCAAGGTAACCGGAATAGCCCATTCTTTCATGGCTAGGACTTTGGAGGGGCCAGTGGCAACTCCTTCACAAGAGATCACATGGCCAAGATATTCCAAATGAGTTTGAGCAAAAGAACACTTGGCCAACTTAGCATACAACTTATGCTCCCGCATGACCAAAAACACCTCCCTCAAATGCTTCAAATGCTCCTCGAAAAATGCACTATAAATCAGGATGTCATCAAAGAAAACCAACACAAATTTCCTAAGAAATTATTTGAAGACCTCGTTTATGAGAGCCTGAAATGTTGCTGGGGCGTTTGTCAAGCCAAATGGCATGACCACAAACTCAAAGTGTCCATGATATGTCTGGCATGCAGTCTTGTACACATTGTGCTCTCCCACTCTAATTTGATGATAACCTTGCCGTAGATCCAACTTGGAAAAGACTTGAGCTCCATACAACTCATCTAGCAAATCATCTATAACTGGTATAGGAAACTTGTCCTTAACAGTCATAGAGTTGAGTTGCCTATAATCAATACACATGCGAGCCGTGCCATCCTTTTTCTTGACAAGAATAACCGGAAAGGCAAAGAGACTATGGCTGGCCTGAATGAAGTTGGTCTTAAGCGATTCATCAACTTGCTTCTCAATCTCTAACCTCTGAGCATGTGGGTATCCGTAAGGCCTAAGCTTCACCGGCTCTGCACCCTCTTTGAGAGGAATTACATGATCTAAACTCCTCTTGGGACGTAAGGACTTGGGCACCTTGAACACATCTTCAAATCCCGTGATCAATGCCTGCACTTCTGGTTCGGTAATGCCAATCATCTTAGTAGAAGAAATCGCAAATAACTGGCCAACCCACTGGAAAGCACATCTCTGAATGCCCTTCTTCAACTTACTTCCTTTCATTACTTGTAACTGAGCTTGTTCTGCTATCCCATGCAATGTGACCTTAGAGCCTTGTACATCAAAAGAAACCGTGAGATTGCATAGTCAAACAATACAGGACTATAAGTTCTCATCCAATCTACCCCAAGCACCATGTCACACCCTCCTAAAGGAAGGATTCTAAAGTCATAGCCAAACTTGCGGTCTTGCATCAGCCAAGAGAACCCTTGGCATTTGTTTTGAGTAGTTACTGACTTCCCATCAGCCACGGTAACAGCAAGAGGATGAGTTTTTATCACTTCAGGACCTACTTTCTTGACCACTTTAGGATCAACAAAGCTATGAGTACTCCCACTATCAATGAGAATGATAATAGACCTTTTACCAGCCTTCCCTTTGATCCGGATTGTGCTCTGAGCTCCACCACCGGTCAAAGCTTTAACTGAAATCTCCACTGCAGCATCTTCCAAGCTTCCCTCACTTTCCTGATCTGAAACAGTACCATCCTCTGCAATTTCCTCACCATCAGAGAGTTCACCAGCATTAGTTCCTTCAACGGCCATGAGGAACTGGGGATTACATCGATAACACAATTTCTGCTGTTGTCTGTCATTAGTTCTGTTGGTTCTGATTCTGCTCAAGCCTTGCTGAAATTTGGAACTGCTCCCACGAGGTCTGGAAGCATCACTTGCTGCTAGACCCGTTGATTCATAAAGCTTGGCTTTAGCAAAGGCCGCAGACAAATCAGCAGGATCAACAGCTTTAACCAAGTTCTTCAACTTTGGCTTCAAACCGCTTATAAAAGTTGATACATAATAAGACTTAGAGGCCTCAATTTCAGTTACAATGCTAGCCTGGAGATTCTCAAATCTGGTCATATAATCCTTCACAGTTGTCTCTTGCTTCACTTTATTGAATTTATCCACAATATCACTTCCATCCTCATCACTATTCCGAGCACACAAAGCCTTTGCAAACGCATTCCATGAAATGGAAGATTTACTTCTTATCAAGCTATAGAACCACACCTCATGATCACCAAGCAAATACACAGCAACAATTTGTACCTTTTCTAATTCATCAATGTGATAGAATTGGAAGTAACGTTCGTACCTCCTCAGCTAAGAATGAGGTTGTTTTCCATCAAATGCATCGATCGGCACCCGAGGTTCTCTATGGTTATTATTTCTGCTATTGGATGTCTCTTCATTGCTTCCTGATCGTTGCTGCTACCAAGAATCAGGTGGCCTATCCAATTGATCCACATTTACTCCTCGAGGCTTGTAAGTGCCCTCCATTCCTTGAGCTCGGCCCTCGGTTACTGCATTCCAGTTTGAAGGTCGAGATTGTACATGCTCACTGCGACCTTGCCTGTTAGTAATCTCAGCTTCTTGTGCTCGATTTGGAGCTCCTGCTTCAAGATCACGATTTAATGTTTCAGCTCTCACTGATGGATTAGCTTGTAACACACTAGCAGGAATTAATGGATCTGGCACAATAGGAGGATTTGGCCTCCTGAATTGCTCTCGAATTTTTGATAACTTTACTTCCAACTGCTGCATTTCACGATCAAACCTCAAGGTAATCCTCTCCTCCAATTCTTGTGATTGTCATGCGATCTGTTCAGAGGTTTTAAGCTCTTCCTGCTGAGCTCGTTGATCAAGCTTCACATCAATTTGCTGATTTATTTGCTAAACTGATTCAGCGCTAGATTGCTTGATTTGAGCTACAATAATCTTCAACTGACTGTCCAGTTGTGCATTTGTGACCAATTCTCGACTTGCTACATCGCTGCTGCCAACAATATCAGCATAAGTGGATTTAGCAGTTGCCTTAGCTGCGGCTGATCTGGTGGTAACTCCTCCAGCCAATGCAATCTCAAAAGAGTCCATAGATCAATGATTCAATTGTAAAAATTTTTTTTAATACCTTTTCTTTTTCAATTTTAAGTAACCGCAAGCAATTATCCTCAGAAATCCAGATTGAATTTCCTAAGCAATTTGCAATGCGATCAAGGAGTATTTTGATATCAAATCATGTTTGATTTGGAAGCCAAACGAGGCTCTGATGCCAATTGTTACATTTGTGATTAAATCACAAATGTAAGCTAAGATTAAGAGAGTTTGGGAAGAGAAAGAAGAGAAGGAGATGAGAAAATAGAGAGAATTAGATGAGAGAAAGAAGGTTAATCTCAAAGAGATTGATTGATATTTTCATTGAATGAATTGAAATTACACATGATCAACCTATTTAAGGGAAACTACATACATTGGACCAAGAACAACTCATAACCGACTCAAACAGGCCAGCCGCCAAAGAAGACTAACAAGACCAACCGCCTAACTAACCTTGGCGCCAAAACCGCAATTCAAACAATACAAGCATAAAGCACCTTATTACATTGAAAACGAGTAAGAAACATAACATCTTTGATCAAATCCAACCATCTCCTATGCCTCAAGTTTAACTCTTTTTGAGTAAACAAGTATTTCAAGCTCTTGTGGTCTGTATAAATCTGGCAAGGTCCTTCGTAAAGCTAATGTCTCCAAATCTTCAAAGCGAATATCACCGCTGCCAATTCCAAGTCGTGCGTTGGGTAATTCTTTTCATGGAGCTTTAATTATCAGGACACATAGGCTATCAACTTCTCATTCTGCATTAATACACAACCTAGCCCTTTCTTTGAAGTGTCAATGTAAATGACAAAGTTACCCTCATTAGTAGGTAGTGAAAGTACAGGGGCGGACACTAACCTCTTTTTTTAGCTCTTGAAAGCTTCTTTCACATTCATCTGTTCACACGAACTTCACTTCTTTTTGAGTCAAACGGGTGAGAGGAAGTGTAATTTGCAAAAATCACTCAATCAATCTTCTATAGTAACCGGCTAGTCCTAAAAAGCTTATAATCTCTGTTGCATTTGTGGGCCGAATCCACTCCAACACCGCTTCAACCTTCCTTGGATCCACTAAGATCGCATCTTTGTATATCACATGGCCTAAGAATGCCACTCTGTCAAGCCAAAACTCACACTTACTCAACTTGGCATACAACTGATGCTCATGTAGGGTTTGCAATACCATCTTCAGATGTTCTTCGTGCTCCTTCCTACTCTTAGAGTAGATCAGTATGTCATCTATGAATACAGCTACAAATTGATCCAGGTATTGTCGAAACACCCTATTCATCAAATCCATGAAAGCAGCAGGTGCGTTCGTTAGCCCAAATGGCATAACTAAGATTTCATAGTGGTCGTACCTGGCTCTAAAAGCAGCCTTAGCCACATCCTCCTCCTGGATCTTTAGTTGATGATAACCAGATCGTAGGTTAATCTTAAAAAAGACCTTAGCGCCTTGAAGTTGATCAAACAAATCATCAATTCGAGGCAAGGGATACTTATTCTTAACAGTCACTTTATTCAGTTCTCTGTAGTTAATGCATAACCCATACTGCCATCCTTCTTCTACACAAACAATAATGTAGCGCCCCATGGTGAGACACTAGGTCGGATGAAGCCTTTATCCAATCATTCCTGGAGTTGCACCTTCAATTCTCATAGTGCAGAAGGAGCCATTCTATAAGGAGCTTTGGATATGGGTCCACTACCAGGTACTAGATCAATTTCAAACTTGATTTCCCTACTTGGAGGCAAACCACGTAAGTCTTCTGGAAAGACCTCAAGGAATTCCCTCATAATGGAGATGTCATCTAACTTCACGTTGTCCCTTGTACTGTCAAACACATGACAAAGGAATCCCCAACATCCCTTTCTTAGGGACCTTCTAGCATTTAGGGCTGAAATCATCCTAGTAGAAGTCTTAGAGTCTTTACTCCCTATAGGAGGATTTAACCCGTTCCCATGATAAGTCAACTCAGGTTGGTCAGGAATCTGAAATACTGCCCTTTTTTCCAAAACAGTCTAAATGTGCGTGATAAGAAGAAAACCAACTAATCCCTAGAATCACATTAAAATCCTTCACATCTTCGAGTGCTAGGTCTGCCACTAACTCCATATCACCTATTGTAATAACACAATTCTTATACATAAGATCAGCAAGCACATCATACCCCAGCGGGGTTGCCACACAAAAGGGCTCATCTGGCAGTTTCGGCTCACAAGTCAACTTAGAGAAAAATTTCTTAGCCTCAGAACAGTGGGAGGCCCCGGTGTCAAATAATACATGCGCACTAGTAGAATTGATAGGAAGGGTACCTGTCACCACACGGTCACTGGCAGTCTCGTCCTTATGGATCATAGCAAACACTCTGGCGCTACCCCGGGGTCCTTGTCTGTCATCACTGGCTCTGTTCTTGGAACCATTCTTGGGGGACAATCACGAGCTATGTGTCCTTTCTCTTGACACTCAAAGCACACCCCTAACTTTCTGCAGCATTCACCACCATGGTCCCTGCCACAGTGCTCGCATTTTATGAAACCAGTTTTAGAGCTCTATGGATTCTTCATGTGAAACTTTTTGCTGTTGCCACCAGATCAGTTAGGCTTCCCTCCCTGAAACTTGCCATCTGATGACCTTTCCTTGGTAGCATATTCCTGTTCTTCCAACTTCAAGTCTGCTTCGACCTTCAAAGCATGTTCAAGGACACCCTTGTATTTCTTGAAAAAGGCACTTGACATACGCCTCCTAATTCGAGGGAGCAATCCCCTTTCAAACTTGTTTGCTTTACTAATCTCAGATACCATGATGCTCGGGCTGAAACGCCCCAATTCATGAAATTTGTTAGCATACTGCAATACTGTCATCTATTCTCCCTGTCTCAGCTTGGAGAATTCATTCTCTTTCGTCATTCTGAGTGCTTCAGGGAAAAACTGGCTGTAGAAGATATCCTTAAACTCTTCCCAATCCAAGGGCTCAGTAGTGTTCTAGCACGCTACCTTGACTGTAGCCCACTAGAACTCCATCTTCCCCTTAAGAAAAGGGGTAGCTACTCAAACCTTATCATCATCGGCAATTGACATTGCCTCGAACAAGGTCTCCATCTCTCTAATCCATTTTTCAACTTCTAGAGGGTCATCTGTTCCTTCAAACCTTGGAGCCATCAACTTTGACAACCTTTCGAAGGGGGTCTCTTCAACCCGTCGAGTCAGAGGAGGCACGGCTTGGACTTGTTGATGTTGCAAGAGGTTAACCATGAGCTGGTGCATTGTTGCAACATCGAACTGATTAGAGGAACCACCTGGGTTCTGGCTATTTTGGCCAATGGCTCTATTTTGCAGTTGAATACGTTCCTCATCAGGGTGCTCCTTGTCTATATCTTTATCCGATTCATTAAGGTGTTCCTGGACCGGGGGTACTTTTTCCCTTCTGGGTTCTCTTTCTCTTCAAGGGTGCCAATATTTTACTTCTATTACCCATCTTCACCTAAACCCAGATCACATAAGAAACCACGTTGTTAAACAAATTATTATTATTTTTTTTTCCTATATAGTTGAAGCTACCAATTCAAATAACCAATTATATTTCCTCAGCACTGAAAATTTTGTTTCTCAATAATTAATAGCCTAAGTTCTCATCTTATCACTTAAATTTCTCAAGGTTCATAACTTAAGGCTCTCACTTTTAACATTTAAATTTCTCGATAACCTGGGGCTCTCATCTTAACACTAAAATTTCCCCAAAATTCATAACCTAGCGCTCTGATACCACTTTATGTAATGCCCCCAAATCATATGCCGAATAGGCTTAGGTCAAACGGGGCGCTACACGACCCTACAATAATGAAGGCCCACATCATAGTACGAAGCCTGAAAACTTACAACTATAATTCCTCAAAATGGCATAAAGGTTCCCATAATAAATAATAGATAATCCCAAATACATCAATATTAACATTAAAAGCTACTGTGTGGAAGCTCAAAATTACAAAATCTCAAATAATCTTTAATATTCTACTACAAAATATATTAAATACTTAAACTACGAAAATTGACTAATTCTCGAAATAGAGAGCGGCTGCATCTTCCTCGTACCTCTAGAATTTGCCACAGGCTATTAATCAGAAAAGTAAAGGAATTGGGTGAGCAAACAACACGCCTAGCAAGTACATCATACACTGCACCCGGATCAGGCATATTATTTAAAATTGATAAAAGTCCAATGAAAACAAGTAAATAGATTTATCTTCAAAGTTTCATGTTAAAGAAGCACATCTCACCTTTATAATTTAACTTATTTCAAAAGAGCTCTTTTGGTAAAACTCACAAACAAAACGGGAACTACGGCCGATATTATTCCCGCGATAGGGTCACAATCGACGTTCACGTTTCACATATTTGAACCGGTTCTAAGTCAACAGATCCGCTAGGATCAAACGTAGATCTATGTGCCAGTATCATACCCACAACAGGGTCACAGATCGACTTTCACAATTGACATTCTGTCATCGATAGACCCCGGAGGGTCAACGTAGTTATCTGTAAGCTCTTCCATAAAACCTTTCAAATTAAATTAACAGTTCACAATAATTTATTTCGTACAATCACAAGTATAAATTCTTTCAAAAATTCACATATTTAAATGTCATTCAACGTATAAATCAATATAATTCGAACTATATATTAAAACATCAATCATAAAGGTAGAAATCACATATTTAAACATCAAATCAACATATAAACCAGTATAATTTAAATCATAAGAGTAGAAATCACATAATCAACCAAGTGCATATGCCTAAACTTATTTTAACAAACTAACAAATCATTCAAATGTAAGTCTTATACATCAAACCATGTAAAGCATATTATTTTTTGTATTTTACAAACAAGTAGAGGGAGTGGTATACTTACCCTGACCATCTTCTAGTCTAGAAATCGAACTGCTATTGTGAATTACCTTCGAATCCTATTAAGAGCAGAGTCGAAATTTAGGATTTGACAAGAGAAAAGAGAGACGAGACGAGAGAGAAAGCGAGAAGGAGGGACGCAAGCGAGGGATAGCGGCTGAGAGGTTATTGGGTTTTGGGGGTTTTCACCAGGGGGTTATATATATATATATATATATATTATTATTTTTTTTAATACAAGCTTGAACCTGCACGAGGAGTTATACCCCTTTTTATTTTCCCTTTATATATATATATATATATTTCTATATTATTTTCTTTTCTGATAATTAACCCATTAACTTATTTACAATCCAACTGAAATAGTAGTGAGTTTCTATTGTATTTTAATACCTAGCTTAATTTAATTAGGCTGGGTATTACACTTGAGATGCGGAATTCTTCGAGAATGAGTTTCTTATGAAAGAATCTATGCATGCTTCATTACTTGATTCTATTCCTGTTGCATCTGCATCATCATCTAGTCACGTGCTCCCTAAGCTCAAGGCTCAGGTACTTAGTAGAAGTAAGATGGCTCGAACTGAGACTAGCTTTGGACCCGACTTCGTAACTGTTTTCTTGTTTGAACATCATGATTTTGATGAACATGTTATGAATGCATTCACGCTAAAGAAAGATCTAAAAACATATTATGAGGCCATGAGAACCATAGATGCTCCTTTTTAAAGAGAGGCAATTAGTAATGAACTAGACTCTAGAACAAGCAATAACACGTGGGAGTTAATGGACCTTTCTAGAGGATGCAAACCTATAGGGTTTAAGTGGGTGTTTAAAGGAACAAAGGACTGATGGGTCCATTGAGAAATTTAGGGCTAGGTTGGTGGCTAAAGGCTACACCCAGAAACAGGAAGAGACTTCTTTGATACTTACTCATCCATAACTAAGATTGCCACTGTGCGAGCCCTATTAGCTCTAGCATCCATACATAATCTGGTAGTACACCAAGTGGAGGTAAAAACCTCTTTTTTGAATAGTGGATGAAATCTATATGGAACAACCTGATGGGTTTGAGGTTTTGGTATAGAGCATAGAGCATGTAAACTTGTAATGTCTTTGTATGGCCTTAAGAACGCTCCTAAACAACGGATTTGATCGTACCTCGGTCACGCATGGTTTTGTTGTAAATAGGGGTGATACATGTGTGTATTCTAAGCATGTTGATTATGACTGTGATTATCTGTTCCTATGTTGATGATATGCTTATATTTGGAATGAGTGTGATTATTGTGAATGCCTGGAAGTCTTTCCTGGGTACATGTTTTGATATGAAAGATCTGGGTGAGGTCAATGTGATACTTGGGATCAAAATAACTAGAATACTTAAGGGTTTGACCTTGAGTCAATCCCATTATACGGAGAAGATATTGAGAAAGCTTGGTCTGATGACATACTAGCTAAAACTCTATATGACCCTAGTATTCATTTGATGAGAAACATAGGATATAGTGTATCACAAGTTGAATACACTAAGATAATTTGTAGCATAATATTCTTAATGAACTACACTCATCCTGATATTGCTTATGCGGGTAGTAGATGTGGCCATTACACCCATAACCCTAGTGATGAGCACTGAAGTGTGTTGAAAAGGTTGTTAAGGTATCTTACTGATACCATGAATTGGGGTTTAGTCTATAAGAAATTCCTTGTTGTGTTAGAGGGATATTGTGATGCTAATTGGGTGTTTGATTATGATGAAATTAATTCTACTAGTGGCTATGTATTTGTGCTTGCTAATTATGCTATTTCATGGAAATCATCTAAACAAACATGTATTGCTAAATCGACCATGGAGATTGCAGGTTTGGAAGCTGAATGGCTGAGGAGTGTCCTGGGGGACATTCCATTGTGTGGAAAACTCGTGCCTTTAGTGTCGTTGCACTGTGACTCTTGAGCAGCAATTGGAGTTGCTCAAAGTGAGATATATAATGGCAAGCACAGGCATATTCATCTCAGGCATGGTGTCTTGAGAAATTTCATCACTAATAATGTGATCTCACTCAAATTTGTGAGTAGTGAGAAAAATCTGGTAGATCCATTAACAAAAGACCTTGCAAAGAAATTGATAAATGAAACAGCATATGGAATGGGGCTAAAGCCCATTTGTGCACCTTAATCCTGGCGGATGCCTGTCTCGAGAGTTACTCTAGATGTTCAATGGGTCAAATGAAGTCAGAGACCGGGAAAAATTGTGATAGCCACTCGAGCCCTTCCCATGTTTGCTATACGAGTGGCTCTAGGATCTGCTGAATCTACCATGATGGAGGTTGAGCTTTAGGCTCTTAGTGTCATCCATAGTCCTTTGTGGTGGTGTGAGACAGCACACCTGATGGACACACCACTACTGCCATGAAGTGAGGATGAGCCGAAGGCTGTTAATGATATCCATAGCCTTTTATGGTGGTTCCGGGCAGTGGACCTGATGGACTTACCTACAAGATTGTGGGGGGTAGAAAGTCCTCCTATTGAGAGTAAGGGCTTACTTTGTAGAGAATTCCTGAGAATACTAGGTTTCGGATTATTTTTGAGGGACCTCATACGTTCTAATCGCGAAGTGTGTCTCAACCTCGAGAACCACTTGAAGGGGTTAGGTATACTCTTCATAATGACTGCCCATGGTTCAAGACGTTGTTCACCAATGGATGGTGGTGGGACATGCTCAGTCACTAGGTGCTGTTTCAAGTCCAAAAGATAATAGTATCGTCAAGTATGGGTCTCACTACTCAGTAACACTCTTTTTTTTTTCTCCCTTCCTTTTTCAAAATTGAACTATGTGGATGATTTTTGGAATTTGGGAGTTAGTGTGCTTCAATTTTGACGTCTTGTAAAAGTACCCCAATCCCACATAGAAATTCTAGAGGAGGAGAGTCTATTTTATGTATCCCTGTGTCATTGTACTTGGTAAAGTATTGTGGGTCTCGAGTGGGCATAGTGAACCACACAACGTGTGCGCACTCGCCAAGCTAGCCAACGTGTCATGGTGTGGTGTGGTGTGTTGTGGTCCGTTTCCAACTCGGACTTTGAACTCAGACTTTTTTTTTTACGATCATTATATTTGTTTAAGTTGTTGTAAATGAACTCGAGATTAAGTCTTTCTTTTTGCTGATGCTCAAGGATGTTACTCGAGCACTTGATGTCATCCCTAGTGGACCTCGAGGTTGTTGGCTCGAGGCACTATCTTTACTCCAGGTACCGAGGCTCGAGGCTATAAGCTTAAGCCTGAGTATGAGTTTTCACCAGGCCAATTCCCGCACTTTCCATAATTGTTTTTTCCAATAACTGACCAGATTTTTAGGCTCTTTCATATCCGTCAGTCTCCTTGTTTGAGACTGATTCCAAGCCATGATTTTCTCCTTAACGTGCAAGGTTTTTTCTCTATAAATACCAATTTTTCGAGTTTTGTCGAACACACTAAAACACAGAAATAAGAAATTTAAGAAGTCATCTTCTTCTTTGGTTTCTCTCTCTCTCTCTCTCAAATAATTCTCTCCTCCTTTACTAAGAAAGTTGGGGCGTACGCCAACCCATCTACCCGGAGTACACTGCTAAGGTGGGTGCCATATTAACCTTGGGAGTCGGAGTGCTATTTATCCCATTGTACCTCTTTGGGGGCATAAACTACTTAGGACAGTGGATTCTTTGTGGTGGGGCAATTTCTTCGGTTAATCCTTTCTCTTATGTTATTTTTTTAAGGTTCTTTTTGTCATTATTTTGTAATCTCGATATCAATTTGATTCTAATAAAGACTTACATTTTGGCCGCCCGTTCACCCAATTTATCAAATCAGTCTTGCGCTTCCTTGAGTTTTACTCTAAAATTTGAATTTTTGTTTTTTAAAATTTTTACTGTAATTTTTTTGTTAATTCTGAAAGAAATTTTTTTCCTTAAATAACTCGAGAGAGAGAAACATAGTGGTTGCGAAGATGGTTTTTTCAAGTCATTTGATGAGCAATGGTTTTTGAAAATTTATTTCCCTTTATAAGGTTTTGGTAAAGTCATAACGGAAATAAATTATTATTATTTTTTTTTTATAGCACCATATACAATATCTTTATTAAAGTAATCTTTTAATGGAATATGCAAATTTAAAATTATTAATATACTTTTTTAAACTGGATGTATTAAATTGGATTTGAGGTTGAAATATGCTTAAAATATTTTAAAATTTGGCTTAAGGAAAATAAAAAGAAAAAGAATTGAAAATAAATAGGGAGTTGCATGCCGGAAGAAAATCTTTAGGATCTAAACATTGGGGTTAGAGATTGTTAACATACCATTAGAGGAAGCCATTGTTGTAGTTAATTAAAATCTAGTTTGAGTTGCAAGGCAATCACAAACAAGCAAGAACATGTCTCTCAATCACGCTTAGAACTTGGGCTTCCTCCCGCTCTCCAATTCTTTATGATGACTACCAATGGCGCAAGTCATCTCCTTAGCTACCTTTTATAGCTAGGATCTTAAGAGGAGAGAGGAGATCAAGCCTAGGGTTAGTTAACTGTATAGGGCCCCATCAAAGCCCGTCTTTAATTAGGCCCAATACCTTACATACCATACTATTAGTTATACAATAAGCTGTGACAAACCTGGGCCCATACTTTAGGGATCACTTTATCAATTAGGATTTCCCGGTTCAACATCCAACTAGTTTTATGAATAAGAAGATAACCCAATCAACGGAAGCCCACTTTACAGAATAATTCTAACATTCTCCCACTTGGGCAACATTGATTGGGAATGACTTTATAAAACTTTTAGTTTGGAAAAACGACTCTCAAGTTGGGCAAACTTTACTAGCCACGAAACATAAACATCTCAGCACATAATCTGGTCCAATAAGCATACTAATGTTGAATCAGGCAGTCATAGTGCTCATTTCATGCTACAAGACTTTCCATGATCACGAACACTAGCAGCCCACTGACATGGATCCCCTAGTGTGGTAAAGTGTGGTGTGGTTTAGCACATGTGATCCAACTTTAATTATGTAATAGACATGCTAAAACCACGTTTGTTCCTCAATCTCAAAGAGAGACCCTTTATAGGAAATAATCCCCTTTCCTTTTCCTTATACATTTTAAAGAAATAACTTTGTTTCTAAACAAAAGCCACCTCAAACCGAGGCCACCTCAAAATGAGGCTACAATTTGTTACTTCTAAACCGAAGCCACCTCATACCAAGGCCACCTCAAAATGAGGCTACACTTTATTACTTCTAAATCGAAGCCACCTCAAAACAAGGCCACAGTCCCTTTGTCTCAAGATTCGGAATAACATACCTATATGAGCTCAATAATAATTCACATTGTTATACCAAATATAAGTGAACACATAATAATGAGAATGAAACTTTATGATTTTACTGAACCTTGAAATAAAAATAAGATATATGTAAAGCAAATATGTAGTGTTAACTCACACTAAATGAGTACATCAAAAGATTCTAACAGACTCATATGTTTTACACGCTTAGTCAAGTCAACCGGCTGTAGCCCCTTGTCAGTGGGTCCGCAAGCATATCCATGGTGGCAATATAAACATATTCAACTACATCATTCTCAACCCAAACTCTAAGCTCGTGTGTGTTTAAATTAAAATATTTCACGCCCTGAGGATTCATGGTATAGATCGCTGCCGTGTTATCACAATACATCTTCACACGCCTTGTATTGAAATCTATAACATGCAATTCCATAAGGAAGTGACGCGACATTTTTGCATGAGTCCTAGCTTCAAAACAAGCATTAACCTCTACCTCCATGGTAGAAGTAGAAACTTTAGTTTGCTTAACGCTTTTCCATGATACAACGCTGCCAGTAAGCATGAAAATAAAGCCTGTAGTAGACTTGATATCTCCAACACAACCACCCAGATCAGCATCAACATATCCTATTAGTTCGAGATTTTCAACCCTCTTGTAAATAAGCATGTGATCTCTTGTGGCACGTAGATACCTCATTACCATTTTCACAGCAACCCAATGTTCCCTTCCAGGGTTAGACATGTATCTACCCATACTACAAAAGCACTATCAGGCCTAGTACAAACTTCGACATATGTCAAGCTACTAACCGCACTTCGATAAGGTATATCCCTTGAGGATTCTATTTCAAAATTATTATTATTAGGACATTGCTCCTTACTGAATTTATCTCCCTTACATACGGGTGATATGCCCGGCTTGCAAATCAAGAGCCCAATCTTTTGAGTACTTTATCAATGTACGCCCTTTGTGATAAACCAAATAACTTTTTGGTTCTATCCCTTTGCACCTTGATACCAAGAACATAAGATGCTTCTCCAAGATCGTATATGTCAAAAACTTTGGATAGCATGATCTTGATATCATGAAGCAAACTAAGATCGCTACTTGCAAGTAGAATATCATCAACATATAAAACTAAGAAAATAAACTTGCTCCCGCAAACCTTGACATGCACACAAGGGTCTATCTGATTTGCAACAAAACTCATAGACAATATTTTCTCATGAAACTTCAAGTACCACTGGCGTGAAGCTTGCTTTAGTCCATAAATTGACTTGAGTTTGCATACCATATGCGCTTTCCCTTCTTCTGTAAAACCATTTGGTTGCAACATGTAGACTTCTTATATGAGTTCTCCATTTAGAAAAGCCGTTTTAACATCTATTTGATGAAGTTTGAAGTCATAGTGCGCAGTTAAAGCCATAACGATTCTAAAGGAGTCCTTAGAATAAACTAGAGAAAACGTATTGTTAAAGTCAATTCCTTCTCTTTGCGTATATCCTACGACAACTAGTCATGCTTTAAACCTATCCACTTCTCCTTTTAAATCTTTTTTAACTTTGTCCACCCATTTGCAACCAACATGATTAAATCCTTAAGGAGCCTCAACTAATTCCCAAACCTCATTGTGTACTATAGACTCCATCTCCTCTTTCATTGCCTTCTTCCACTTTTCCACTTGCAAATTAGAAATGGCTTGTTCATAAGACAATGGTTCATCTAATCCACCAACAACATGATCAGCCTCTCCTAAATAAACAATATAATCATTTGACAAAGCCGGTCTCCTTTCTCGCTGGGAACGTCTAACGTGTAGATTTTGGCTTAATTGCGATTCTTGAATTGGTTGAGTAGACTCTGCAGTGGGGACAACGGATTGTTGAAACTTTGTATGCTCTATAGTGATTGGATTAAGAATCTTCCTTTCTTGCATAATGGGCACTACAACTTGGCTCGGTTGAGGACAAGCAACATGTTCTTGAGAGCAACCACAAATGCTCACATTAAGTTCAAGAAACTTTGCAGTTATGGACTCAACAATCCTTGTGCCATTAAAGGGGCAATAAAATCTATAACCTTTAGAGGCCTCTGGATAACCAATGAAAAAAGCACAGATGGTTTTAGGGTCAAATTTTCTCTCATGTGGGTTATAGAGTCTTACTTCAGCTAGACAACCCCATACTCTTAAATGGTTTAAACTAGGTTTTCTCCTTGTCCACAACTCAAAAGGTGTTTCTAGAATAGCGTTACTGGGTATCCTATTCAAGATAGACATAGTTGTTTTGATTGCTTCACCCCATAAGAATTCAGGTAATTTGGTTTCACTCATCAGACATCTCATCCTATCTTTTAGAGTGCGATTATGGCGCTCAGCCATGCCATTCCCTGGCATTGTAAATTGAGCAATTATTCCACAACTTTCTAAGTATTTAGCAAACTATCCCTTAAATTGACCCGTATCCCCATGTCTGCCATAATACTCACAACCACGATCAGATCTCACAACTTTAATCATTTTTCCTAACTGTTTCTCAACTTTTAACTTAAAAATTTTGAATTTCTCAAGAGCTTCAGATTTATTCTTAATCAGGTAAACATACCCATACCTAGAATAGTCATCAATAAAAGTCAGAAATAATGATTTCCCACATATGGTAGGTGATAAAGGCCCATTAATGTTAGTACAGATTATTTTTAGGAGTCCATTACTACAAGTAGCATCATGCGTTTTTTTTTCTTACTTAGTTTTCCCCTTATACAGTCAATGTAAGTCCTAAAATATTCAAAGCCTAAGTTGGGAAGAAATTCACTCTTAATCAACCTTTTCTATCTTTCCCTCGAAATGTAAGCAAGCCTCCTGTGTTGGAAAACGGATGATTTTTCTCTAGTAAAAGATTTTTTAGTGCCTACTATTTCGGTGTTAAGGGAAACATGTTTTTGATAAAAATTTAACTTATATAATGCATCACATAAAGAAGCATTTCCAACAACATGAGAATCATAAATAAAATCTACTCTCTTATTACCAAAAGTAAATGGATAACCACAAATATTGAGTCTTGGCACTGATACTAAATTCTTCCTCATGGACGGTACAAAAAGACTGCTTTCTAAAACAAGGCTAAAACCAAAATCAAGATTTAATATAACTGTTCTGGTAAACTCTATGTCTAGTTGGACTCCATTCCCTACAGTTATGCTAACTTCACCCTCACTTTTCCTCCCTTTGTTTTTGAACCCCAGTAGAGAGTTAGACATGTGAATGGATGCTCCACTATCAAGCCACCAAGAGTTTGGTGGAGCATCAACTAAAGCAGTTTCAAAACAACCAGAGCAAGTGGATTACCTTTATTTTTATTTTCTCTAGCCAAGCCTTATATTTCAAACAATCCTTCTTCTTGTGTCCTTCCTTCTGATAAAACCAATAAGTAACATTTTTTTCATACCAGCATTAGGACCCTAATGTTTGTGAGACTGACCACAGTCTCCTTGATTCTTATGAAACTTGTGATTTTAAAATTTACCCTTTTTATGATGTTGTGGGAAATATTTCTTATTAGTTTCACCATGACCAAGTCGTGGCTGATGCACAAAAATTCACACTCCCAGTTTTAGCACCTAAAACCCTCTCCCTTTTAATTCTCTCTTCTTCTTGCACACAGATCGAGATGAGATGATTAACACTCCAAGCTTTCTTTTAGGTATTGTAAATAGTTTTCAAATTGGCATAATCAATTAGGAGGGAGTTCAAGGTTTGATGGATTAGAAAAGGGTTAGCAATAGGCACTTTATGTTAGAAATAGTGTCCTAAAATCAAGATTTATTTTGGATATATTATTTAATTAATAAATAAAATAGAGGTCCTAATCATTTTCTAGTTAAATTTGTGTGAGCAAACATTTATACTGCATGTTATTTTCTTTTGGGAGACATCCATGAGATGGGTGTAGTCCTCAGTCTATAATTTACATGTTTGTTCCAAGTGGTTTATGAGACTAAGCAATAGATAGACTTGCAAAAAATGGTATGGATTGTTATTTGAAAGACTCATAGTCGAAGATAAGTTTAGACCACTTATATGTTAAGACTATAATGCGACACTTTAGATGACTTGTCTTGGTCATGTGGATGGAGATCCAAAAGTGTTACGTTAGTGTGTTTAATAAGATTGACACGCTGAGTTGGACCATGTGGATTACTTATTTCTAGACTGCTATCGGAGATGAGTGATTCACATTGTACTATATGAACGACGAATCTAAATTCTGAGGGTATTCTGGACTTGTGCATGGAGCATTAGTTACTTTGGTGTACAATAAGTAAAGTCTAAATGAATGACTGAAATCCAACGTATACTGGGTAGCGGTGTGAAGTGTGACAAGGATCAACTATTCAATAGGAAATCTACAGTCTTTTATGAGATACATATATCCCCTTAGTTGATTCACAAATATTCAAATAGTTTGAAAACTTTGGCCAAAGTATTCCAAGTGTTTGACATTTGGAATTTATACTGTGAATATGTTCAAGTATAAATAAATTATTCAATGTAGGGCGTGTTGGTAACTAATGGAGAAGATGTGAGAAGAATAATGGTAGTGCTTATATTTATCCTTTGTCATGTAAATCTAGTGGAGGGATTATTGTCATCAATACTGTCTATTTGAGAAATATCAAATAAATGATTTAAGTCTGTAGTGTAGCGAGATTTATTTAGTGGAATTCAGTCTCATTAAATGGAAATTAAATTATTTTATGAGATGATTAATTTAATCTATTTGGAGCTAGATTTAAATTGATCCTGATGTCCCTGCACAAGCCTTTGTATTTATTGCCATCGAAAAAATATTAAAGAATTCATAAGATGAATTATTTATCCATTAGATGGGTAAATTATATTTGGCAAACATTATTCATGAGATGAATAAAAATTAAAAATTATAAAATAAAATAATGCTGAAAAATAAAAATTCGTAAGATGAATTTTTACATGTGAGAAACAAAGAAAAAAAAAACGAAAGAAAAAAAACGCAAAATATACACTCACAAGTATCAATCTATGTCTAAGTGTATTGGCCAACCAGAGCGCGACCAGGCTGGCGTGCGGCCACGTGGCACGCGATGATAAGCCAAAAACACGCGGGCTTTTGCTCAAGTGAAATGCAGTGATTTGACTATTATTAACCTGAAACGATGCGTTTTGATTTTAACTGGGCAAATCCCACCTCGAAAATCAACCTATTTTTCGCTCCGATACACTACTATAAATAGGGGTACCTATTCCAGAGGTTTCGCATTCAATTGAAATTAAATTGTTGGGTTTCTGAAAATTATTTCGGAGACCTAATTGAAGAAAAAAATATTCGTTGAAATTTTTCTTTCCTCAGTTTAATATTTTTTGGAGCCCACCCTCCGGGCAGTTTGAGATCATTGAGTAGAAGATCGCGGGATCTTGATTTTCTTGGTATCCTTTATTATTGAAGCAATTTTAGGTATGTTCTTTTTTTCTTCTTTTTTTAGTTTCTCTTTTCTATTTATTTATAGTATTCATTATTATGTCTGTTTAAGTTTATGTATTGTTATGAATGTTTTAGAGTAAAAGGCCTGTAGATCTAAATTATGAATTTAGGTTTGTTGATTTAAATTATATATTTAAGTCAGTGGATTTAAAATTAAGAATATTAAATCAACCCTAGGTTTAGAATTATGAATTCTCAACCCTTCCGCTGGGTAAACTTTAGGGAGATTTTTTAAAATTCGTCCCAATAACCGGTATTAGGGCAAAGGGTTTATTGAGATAAACCTATTCCTAGGAACTCTCGCACGTGAGGTGTCACGAAGCGTGACTCTCGGACCAGGGGCTTAGGTGGAGAGAAGAGTCTCCTACTCTGAGTGCTCTGATAAGTGCCTATTGTTGTGACTATAGTTGAGAACTATGAACCCAATAGTTGGCATCAGAGTTTATTTTTTCAATAGGGTTTATTTTTTTCCCAAGAATTGGTATCAGAGTTAGCCTCTGATTACATTCATAATTTACATAAATAGGTATAATAGGATCAAAATAAATAGATTTACGATCTAATAAAATAGAGATTTTATTAAGAAGGAAAGATTATTTAAAGAAACGATTTAAATTGTTTAAATCATTAATGAATTACTTCTTAATCGGATTGTATAAAGTAATGATTTAAATTGTTTAAATCATTGATGAATTAAAGGAGTTAATGGTTAACTAGGTTATTTAAAGTATCGATTTAAATTGTTTAAATCGGTTAGAAGATTTAATAGTTAACTTGGTTATTTAAAGTACCAATTTAAGTTGTTTAAATTGGTCAAACAATTTAAGTTGTTTAAATTGGTTGTTTATAGTGACAATTTAAATTGTTTAAATCGTTAGAAAATTAATCGTTAATTCAGATCTAACGACCTACAAATTCGGGATTACATGATCTTTATTATGAGACAATGATCATTTGGTTAAGATTTGTAAAATCAAATAAGTTTAATCTGATGAGATTAGATTCAATTAATTTTTACAAAATTAGATAAAGTTGATCTAATGAGATTAGACTCTATTAATTTTATGAAATCGGATAAAATTAATCTAATGAGATTAGATTTAATTATTTACTTTACATTAAATTATTTTAATTTACAATTTTAAAAAAAAAACCTTCTGACGTCAGTGCTGATTTACATAATAA
Source organism: Simmondsia chinensis (assembly GCA_018398585.1). Lineage (NCBI taxonomy): Eukaryota > Viridiplantae > Streptophyta > Magnoliopsida > Caryophyllales > Simmondsiaceae > Simmondsia > Simmondsia chinensis. The sequence goes on along the minus strand of JAGTTD010000007.1, from coordinate 25,491,459 downwards.
TTATAAATTAATTATTTTATTAATTAATTTTCTTTTAGATTGAGATTTCAAATTAGATTATAAGATAATCTAAGTTGTGAATCAGTATTATTTTAAATTATTTTAGAATAAGATTCTGAAATAGACTATATGATAGTCTAAGTTAACTTTATTTTTAAAATAAAAGTTAAATTTTAGTAATTAAATTTTATAGTAAGACTCTAAACTAGACTATTGGATTGTCTAAGCTTGTTTAATTTTAGAATGATATTCTAAAAATAGACTATGAAATAGTCTAAGCACAAAATCGTTATTGATTTTAAATAAAATTATTTTTAATTTAATTCTGAAATTCGATTTTGAAAAGTAGATTATGTGATAATCTAAATTAGATGTTGGTATTGTTTTAACTAAAATTAATTAATTAATTTTATTGATTGATTTTAGAATGAGATTCTAAAGCAAGATTATGAGAAAATTGATGTGGTAAAACGATAATATTTTTGAATAAATTAATTAATTAATTTTGGTTAATTTTAGAATGAGATTATAAAGGGGATTATGAGATAATCCATGTCGTAAATGCAAGTTAATTAAAAACCACTGGTTATAAAAATCAAGGGGGAGCGAGGTTTCAAGTGTTGTAACCTCACGGACTCCATTACCGGTCTAGCAGTATAGTAGATCGATAGACCTCCCTGCGGAGGATGTCAATTTCCAGATTACAGGGTTAGACTTCTGTTGGGATAAACCAAAGTGAAAAGAAGCAATGCGACCACGCTGCCATGGAGTATTTCTTGTATTCGTATGGAGGTTCAGGTAATGGTTTACACTTGACTAGCATGGTGCATTAGCCTCCCCGAGGAGCTCTGTTGTGTCATGTTAGAGACTAAGATAAAGTGGTGAGTTAATCATGTTTAGTAAGAGTTATAAGAAAATATGTTAATAGAGAGTAGTTCTCACCCAAACTAGCTTCATGCGACCTCGCTACCGGGGAGTAAGGAGTGGTGTGTTTGGGTCATCATTGTATGCATGATAATACAGTTTGGGGGATATCTGACTTATTGTATATGTAAATTGAAAGAGTATATATCACTGCATTATACATGACTCTTGTTAGATAGTTACGCAAATGTTTGCATTTACAGTATCTTTGATATGGATACGGCTGGAAAACTTCACTTGATTTCGAATACATAATGTACTCCCTAAACCAAATTACTTTGCCTTGAAAAATAAGTTTGACTTGGTTATTACTCATAAAGGACCTACTAGAAAAAAAAAAGAAAAAAAAAAGAAAAGGGCAAGGTTGCTATTGTAGCAACCAAATCCATAAGGAAGTCAGCAAAAGAAAAGTATTTCCTCTAAAGGAGGAACTACACTAAGTACATAGCTACTCTACCTTCAAAGATTGATAAGCCATCTGGTGAAGATATGTTGATATCTCACTTTTTTGAGCCATGTGCAGTTGAGAGTCCGCTAGGTTCCTAGTGGGTGGACTCAGGTTCAACTGGCCATATCTGTAATATGTTACAGGTGCTCAGGCTAGGCTAAGGGCTACACGATGGGTGTTGTACCTAATAGTCAGGGACAATACAATAATAGTGTTCTTTAAGTGTAGGAGATGTTAGCTTAGACTTTAGTGATAGAGTTTTGTTTTAAAGGATTGGTTATTTAAACCTTCATTATACATGAATTTGATTTCTGCATTTCGTTTAATGGATAATTGTTATTCTATTGATTTTGATAATGAAAATTTTAATATGAGAAATAAATTATTTATTTGCACATGTATGTGAATAAATTATTTATTTATGTTATTTCCTTATTAAAACTCTGGTAATTGTTTAAATGAATCAAACATTAGTTCACTTGTTCAATCTTCAAAAAGAAAACACACTGAAAGTGATAATGCCTACACCTCGCACCAATGTTTAGGTCACACCAATTCGAACATGATCCAAAAATTGGGGAAAGATGGACCGATAGAGGCTTTGGACTTGAGGTCATTACCAGTTTGTAAATCCTACGTTAAAAGAAAGATGACCAAGTCTGTCTTTAAGAGTAAAGGGAACAAGATTGGTGACTTGTTTGAGCTGGTTCACATAGATGTATGTGGAACAATGCATATTCAGGCAAAAGGTGGGTATGGGTACTTAACCACATTTAGTGATGATTACTCAAGGCATGGATATGTTTACCTGATGAGACATTAGTCGGACATTTTTGGAGAAATTCAAAGAGTTGAAAGTTGAATTTTAAAAGCTATTAGGTAAACAAGTTAAGTCACTTTGATCAGATCGAGGTAGTGAATATTTTTCAGGTGAGTTTCCTAACTGCAAATGAGATAAGATCTCAGCTTTCTGCTCTGGGTACGCCGCAGCAGAATGGTGTTGTAGATAGAAAGAACAAGGACGATTTTTTCTACAGTTTTTAATTTAAAAGTTTTTTTAAATTCAATGCAAAACACTTAGAGAAGGATTTTGCAAGTAAGTTACAAAAACAAAAACAAAATAGTATTAAAGGAAAATGACACTAATTCTAAACAGCTAGACATAACTCAAGACATAGTGGATGCATTAGACGCACTTACTAATAGGAACGAGAATGTTCCAAGTACACGAGAGCTAAGGTGTTGTGGGAGGATTGTCAGGACACCAGACAGAATCATAGGGGGGGCCTTAGTGGTTGACCGTGGTATTGAATCTGATCCCTTTAGCCACAATGAAGCAATTAAGTGTTATAGTTTTGAGCAATTGGTTAATCGATCCATGCGTGTACATCGATATTAAAAGAAAGCAGTGACTTTCTTAGTATTATATGTCAACGATATACTACTTATTGAGAATGATGTAGGGGTGTTATTTGCTATAAAGACTTGGTTGTCATGATAACTCAATATAAAAAACATAGGAGAAGCCAGTTCTACTTTTAGGATTAAGCTTCTGTGAGGTTGTAAGAGTAGGATGTTGGATCTTTCTCTAGCCACTTATATTGACAAAATGTTATCAAAATATTACATGAAGGGTTCTAAGAGAGGTATTTTACCTTTCAGGCATGGAGTCCTTTTTTCTCTTTAGAGTAGTGTTCTATGGCACCTCAAGAGGAGGAATAGTTGAGGAATATTCCATATGCTTTGGCAGTGGGAGCCTCATTTATGCCATGCTGTGGTATAATAAGCATGTGTCAGTCTAACTCGGGTCCGATGCACTAGGTGGCAATGAAGCGTTTTCTCTAGTACTTAAGAAGGACTAGAGATTATATGCCGATCTTTCAACGTGATGAGCTGCTTCCAGTTGGATATATTGTTTTAAGACTTCCAGTCAAATATATATGATGGATGTTCGACGTCGAAGCATATCTTTACCCTTGGAGTGAGAGCCAATAGTGAGAGGAATGTCAAGCAGTATTGTATTACTGACTTTACATTAGAGTAACTGTACTCACAAAGGGTTGGGCTCAGTAGACCTTTAGTTCAAACTTAAAAGGGCTGAGTATGGACTTTATCATAAATTAGATTTAGGACATGTAGGAGATTGTTAGAAACAGTGTCCTGAAATCTAGATTTATTCTGGATATATTATTTAATTAATAAATAAAACTGAAGTTTCAGTCGTTTCCTATTTAAATTTGTGTAAGCGAGCATTTATACTGCATGTGATTTTCTTTTGGGAGACATCCGTGAGATGGGTGTAGTCCTCATACTACAATTTACATGTTTGTTCTACGTGGTTTACGAGACTAAGCCACAGATAGACTTGGAACAAAGAATGGATTGTCGTTTGAAAGACTCGTAGTCGAAGACAAGTTTGGACCACTTGTATGTTAAGACTATAACGTGACACTTTAGATGACTTGTCTTGGTCATGTGGATGGAGATCCAAAAGTGTTAGGTTAGTGTGTTTAATAAGATTGACACACAGAGTTGGACCATGTGGATTACTTATTTCTAGACTACTATCGAAGATGAGTGATTCATATTGTACTGTTTGAATGACGAATCTAAATCCAAAGGGTATTCTGGACTTGTGCATGGAGCGTTAGTTACTTTGGTGTACTATAAGTAAGGTCTAAACGAATGACTGAAATCCCACGTACACTGGGCAGCGGTGTGAAGTGTGACAAGGATCAGGAACTCAATAAGGAATCTACAGTCTCTTATGAGATACAGATGTCCCCTTAATTGATTCGCAAATATTTGAATAGTTCGAAAACTCTGGCCAAAGTATTCCATGTGTTTGACGTTTGGAATTTATACTGTAAATATGTTCAAGTATGAATGAATTATTCAATAAAAGGCGAGTCGGTAATTAATAGAGAAGCTGTGAGAAGGATAATGGTAGTGGTTATATTTATCCTTTGTCATGGACATCTAGTAGAGGGGTTGTTGTCATCAATGCAGTCTATTTGAAAAATATTGAAAAAATGATTTAAGTTTGGAGTGCAGTGAGATTTATTTAGTGGAATTAAGTCTCATTAAATGGTAATTAAATTATTTCATGAGATGATTAATTTAACATACTTGGGGCTAGATTTAAATTGTCCCTGAGGTCGCTGTGCAAGTCTCTGTATTTATTACCTTTGGAAAAATATTAAAGAATTCATGAGATGGGTCGACCAACCAGCGCATAGGTATCAATCCGTGTCTACGCGTAACGACCAACCAGCGCGCGACAGTGGAACGCGATGATAAGCCTAAAACATGCGGGCCTTTGCTTAAATGAAATGTAGTGTTTTGACTATTATTAACCTGAAATGATGCGTTTTGATTTTAACTGGTCAAATCCCACATCAAAAATCTGCCTATTTTTCGCTCCGCTACACTACTATAGAGAGGAGTACATATTCCAGAGGTTTGGCATTCAATTGAAATTAAATTTTGAGTTTCTGAAAATTATTTCGGACACCTAATTGGAGAGAAAAAATTTCGTTGAAATTTTTCTTTCCTCAATTTAATATTTTTCGGAGCCCACCCTCCGAGCAGTTTGAGGTCATTGCGTAGAAGATCACGGGATCTCGATTTTCTTGGTATTCTTTTTATTGGGGCAATGTCAGGTATGTTCTTCTTTCCTTCTTTTAATTTCGCTTTTCTATTTAGTTATAGTATTCGTTATTATGCCCATTTAAGTTTATGTAATGAATATTTTAGAGTAAAAGGCATATAGATCTAAATTATGAATTTAAGTTAGTAGATTTAAAATTAAGAATTTTAAATCAACCCTATGTTTAGAATTATGAATTCTAAACCCTTCCGCTGCATAAATTTTAGGGAGAATTTTTAAAATTTGTCCCAACAACTGGTATTAGGGCAAAGGGTTTATAGAGATAAACTTATTCCTGGGAACTCGCGCATGTGAGGTGTCAAGAAGCGTAACTCTCCGACTAGGAGCTTAGGTAAAGAGAAGAGTCTCCTACTCTAAGTGCTCTAATAGATGCCTATTGTTGTGACCATAGTTGAAAACTGTGAACCCAATAGTCGGCATCAGAGTTTGTTTTTCCAACAAAATTCATGGTTTTTTCCAACAAAGATGGGAGGGATCTGGCAAAGAGGAGGCCGCGCGTGGCAGCACGTGACGCCACCTCTGGTGAAGCGGCTCCAGATTCCGCGTCGCCGGACAGAGAACAACCCAGCAGTTGTTAGGGATGGCTGAAAAGATGGATACGATGAGGGGGAGAGAGAGAAGATGAATAGTGCACTTAGCCCCGATGGCCGCGCGTGGAGGCAAGTGACTCGGCCTCTGGTGGAGCGGCTTCGGCTACGGCGTCGCAGGAGGATGAATTTTCACTGGTTGGGTGAGGATGACCAAAGAATGTGTAACACTGTGAGAGGAAGAAGGAAGACGAACAGTGCTGGTGGCCATGTCGGCCGCGCGTGGTGGCGCGTGGCCAACACTCTAGTGGTGCGGCTTTGGCTAAGGTGTCGCAGGAGGGAGTACTTCTGCGAGGCAGCAGTACGTTGTCCACTTGCGGTTCCATTTGGCTGGTTTTGGGGCCCGAAAGGGGTGTGGGGTGCTGAGTTAGAGACCAGGGGCTATGCATGACAGGGCTGCCGCTTGTTAACCACGGTCGGGTGGCCGTGTTTGGTTTTTAAGAGGAAGATGGGTCATCCCCAGTATTTGTTGAGTGTCTTCAAGGATTTTTGCAGCTGCATGGAACTAGCCCAGCTTCGTAAAGAGGGAGGTAATGTTGCATGTAGGCCTTCTGCTCCCAGGTGCATTTTTCTTGTTTGTTTCTCCCTTTTTGATTTTTGGAGTGAGGTTTAGGCTCTCGTGGTTTGCACTGATTGTGTGGTATGGAGTGAACTTTGGGCCCACAGACGCCTTCGGGCAATGGAAAATAGTCTTGGGCTATCTTGTTGGCAGTATGGGCCAACTTGTATCCTTTTAATGTTATCATGAAGATTCTTGTTTGGAATATCCGAGGTTTAGCCTGCGGGACAGCCCAACAGGAACTGGAGGGCCTAGTCAAAAATTCAGGCATGATTTGATTACGACCCTAGAATCGCTTGTGAGTAATCAACCCCTAGAAAGAATACAAGTGAGACTTGGATTTGACAAGAGCCATCACTTCCCTCCGGTCAACCATGTGGGTGGGCTTTGGCTCTTGTGGAATTCCAACCGGTGCCAAGTAAGCATCTAGTATGGGGACCATAGGATTGCTCATATCATAGTAAGAGATAAGGTTGGAAACAAAAATCACGCAGTGTCCTTTGTTTACCCCTTGACAAAGGAGCCGAAAAAAGATGCTTTTTGGAACGATTTTTTGGAACTTAACACTTTGCATAACCTCCCATGGTGCCTCATAGGTGATTTTAATGAGTTATTGAGCCCGGAGGACAAACTTGGGGAGCCACCGCCCTCTTCTCGAAGGTTTGCACGCCTTAAGGGTTTGTGCTCCAAATTCGGGCTATCGGAACTCGCTTGGTCAAGAAAAAAATTACCTAGGCAAAATCAATCAATGGAACTTATATTCAGGAAAAGTTGGATAGGGCCTTGGTTAATCATAATTGGAACCTTTGCTTCCCCAAGGCCTTCGTGTATAATGGATTCGGCCCGGTATCGGATCATTCCCCAATGATCCTATGTACGGACGAAGAGGGTTTTACCAAGGCCCCGCCATTCCGTTTCCAAGCAGGATGCGCAAAGTTTAGAGTTACTGAAGGTATTGTCAGGCATGCTTGGCGTACCGGGTTTAGGGGCTCTAGATTGTTCGAGATTACCCAGAGACTAAAGTTCATTAAAAAAGTTCTCAAGGAAAATAAAGACATAACTCTTGGTAGGGTTAAGAACAATGTTGAAAGAAATGAACACAGAATTCGAGAGGTCCAGGACAGACTGGTGGACCAACCTAACGATCCACATCTAAACCAAAAACTCACACGTCTATTCCTGCAGAGGGAAAAACTCTTGTTTTGTAATGATAAGTACTGGGTTAAGTTTTGGCATAAGGAATGGCTTACGAAAGGGGATAGGAACTCTAGTTTCTTCCATGCTTCTGTCCTCGCAAAAAGGAGGAGTCAAGGCATCATGGAAATTAAAAATGAGCTCGGAATATCAGTCTCTGAAAAGAATGAGATCGCCAATATTTTCATCCGTGAATTTAAGAACAGGTTCAGGACTAGAGGAAGTAGATCCTCCTTCCCCTCCCTGGCACTTGTGGAAACGAGAGTAACAGATGAGGACAACAGTCGCCTAATCTCCAAAGTCTCGGACATGGAATTTAAGGAAGCTGTTTTTAGTATGAACCCAAACAAAATGCTAGGCCCCGATGGTTTTTCAGCTTTCTTCTTCCAGACCTATTGGGGTCTGGTGGGGAAGGATATCAGCAGTACCATCAGAGCCACGCTGAGGGGGGGTTCCCTGCTCCGGGAAGTCAACCACACCTTCATAACTTTGATTCCCAAAAATGACTCCCCCAAATGGTAAAACACTATCGGCCTATCAACCTATGTATTTTTCTTGTATAAAATTATTGCGAAGCGTTTAGCTAGTAGATTAAAACCAATGCTTGGAAAGGTGGTGTCTCAATGGCAAGTAGCATTTGTTCCAGGAAGGTCAATCCAGGATAATATCCTAGTTGCCCATGAAATAATGGCAGCTTTTAAAAGAAAACAGGGAAAATCGGGCTGGATCATAGCTAAACTCGACATGGAAAGGGCTTATGACAGAATAGAGTGGCAGTTCCTACCCGAGGCCCTGAAGAAGCTGGGCTTCCATGAGAAGTGGATCAGTTAGGTTATGGAATGTGTGTCAACAACGTCCTTCTCAGTGCTGGTTGATGACAAACCCATGGGGTGGTTCTCCCCGTCCCGGGGTCTTCGCCAAGGAGACCCACTATCTCCGTATCTGTTCATCTTGTGCCTTGAGGTCCTGACAACCAATCTCTAGGAGCTTTGTATGGTAAGGAAAACAGGTATTAGTGTCAAAATAGTAAGAGGAGCTGCGCAAATTCTGGGATTATTCTTTTTTGAAGACTGCCTTCTGTTATGTGAAGCGAAGGTAGGAGCAGCTCAAAGATTAAACAAGATGATTAGTATTTTTGGTGAGGACTCAGGTCTTTTGGTTAACAGAGCAAAGTCTTCTGCTATTTTTTCTACCAATGTAGAGAGACAGCATAGATAGTGGATGAGTGACATCTTGGGGATTCCGAATAGCAACGTGCTGGGAAAATATCTCGGGTGCAATTTTGGGACTCGAAGGCTCCTCTTCCAGGTATGCGGGGATTTGTTCTCTCAAATGGAATCGAAAGTCTTGCGATGGAAAGCCGGAAAGCTTTCCAAAGCAGGAGGTGCCACGATGATTCAGGCTTTAGTTAAAACAATGCCAAGCCACATCATGTAGTGCTTCAGATTGCCAAAGACAGTCTACAAGCAAGGAGATAGAATATGTAGACAGATCTTCTGGAACAAGGATAATAGGAAAGGAATTAATCTTGCAGCTTGGAGTAAGGTATGTCAACTCAGGAGTGCAGGAGGGCTTGGGCTTCGTAAGATGTAAGCTGTAAACCAAGCTTTCCTTTGCAAATTGGGATGGAGAGTTCTGACGAATGAAGATAGTTTATGGGTCAAGCTATTCAGACTCAAAGGTGAGCATCTTTTTGAGTACAGGAAGAAGAATTCCGACTCCCTGGCATGGAAAGGCATCCTGGATACCCGCTCGCGTCTAAGGAAAGGCCTTAAGTGGAGGGTCGATAATGGTGCCCGCATAAATTTTTGGACTGATTGGAGGGTTTTAAATGGCCCGCTGTTAGAGAATCAAGGGGTGAATGGAGATGGCATTGATATTTCCCTCAAAGTAAAAGACTTCATTATTGATGGGGAATGGAATAGAGAGGCTTTGAGCACTGTTGTGTCTCAAGACATTTTGCATAATATTCTAAGGGTGTATCTCTCAAAGAAATGGACATAAGACCATTTGTGCTGGGGCTTCACGAGTTCTGGGGAATTTAGTGTGAAGTCTGCAAACTGGCTGGCTCACAACTTGAGTTGGGAAGACAGAAATAGCTCGGAATTCAAGTGGATCTGGAGTATGGACATCCATCCAAAGGTGAAAGTCTTCATTTGGCAAGTCTTGAACAATTGTCTGGCCACTAGGGAACAAATGTAGAAGTGAATCCCTAACTGAAATGATGAGTGTATCTGGTGCAAGGCTAGTATGGAGGACATATCTCACATTCTCCTAAATTGCCCCGCCACTAAGGATGTCTAGAAGAATGCAGCTGTTGCTGGCTGGGGTATGACTGAGCCGTCCAACTACAGGATTGAAGACGAATTGAGATCAAGATGAGGAATAAACGATGCAAAAAGTTTTGCAATTCTCTGTTGGGGTCTTCGGAAGGATAGGAACTTGGCTATCTTCAGGGGTGAGAACACCCTCCCGGTCCGGACAGTGAATAGGGTCTGGGCCATGTGTCTGGAGAGGGAGTGCAGGAATAGGCTTGATTTTTTCGATTGCTCCTCTACTAGGGAGGCTACCAAGAGCAAAGTTGTGAATACATGAGTTACCTAGGTCCTCCCGGAAGAGGGTTGGCAGAAGATGAACTTCAATGGGTCTAAACGTGGGTCTGAAGCTGCTGCTGGATTCATCATCCGAAACCATAGAGGCGAGATCATTGCGAGTGGCTCTAGAAGACTGGGTAATGCCCCAATCATTGTGGCTAAAGCATTGGCTGCTAGAGATGGAATCTTAGAGGCTGTTCAGAGGGGTGCTTCGCGTGTTATTTTGGAATGAGATAACCAGGTGTTGATCAGAACCCTTTGGGGCAGGTTTGCTTGCCCCAGTGAGATCCGTGCCATCATGGAGGATATTCGGTTAAGTTGTCAAAGTTTGCAATTTTTCTCTTTCTCTCATATGTATAGAAAAGCTAACAGGTCTGCGGACTTTGTGGTAGGTGAGGGCTACAAGCGATTGGATTTCCTAGTCGGAAATTTGGATCCTTCTAGCACCCTCATCCTTATTTCCCATTTTGAAGCTTCAGGCCACCTAGTGCTTAGAGGGGAGATCTGAAGCTGATCCCTTTGTTTTTACCATTCTCAAAAAAAAAAAAAAAAAAAAAAAATTCTTGCATTTTCATGATGTAAGCCCTAACCCCACTAATCCCATCATGTGTGTCCCCTTGTAACATATTCTACTAAAGCCTTATATTTGCTAATATCATGCACATGTTACCTTATGTTTATTTACCATTATGGTTGTCTTTCAGTTAGTAATATTGCTGTGGATAATCAGATCTGCTCCATTAAGACACTACAGAGGAACAATTTTGTTGAGTAGAAAAGACATGTTGAATTAGCTCTTGGTCTAGCTGATTTAGACATGGCCTTGATAGAGGATATACCAGCTGAGCCTACAGACAAAAGCTCTAATGAGCAAAAGGCTAATTATCAAAAGTGGGAGAGAGCTAATAAGTTAAGTGTCATGATTATAGGAAAGTCAGTTTCGGATGCTTTTCAAAGTATTGTGCCCTCTAAAACTAATGCTTAGAAATTCCTTGCTGCCACAGGGAAAGATTTATAGAATCTAAAAAGGCTGAAAATAGAGACCTAAGGGAAAAGCTTGTTAGTTTGAAACACAACAATATCCTCCTGAGAGTCCAAGTGAATCACCGTGCAATTACCTTTGGGCAAAATGCACAGCATATAATATGAATCTCTTGTACAAGTGAACCAAGGAGAAAGAACCTTAAAAAATTTGTCACGTTTAGGTAGACAAAAGTTTCTGAGGATCCAATTTAACCCCTCATTGATCACTCAAACTACTTTCACCATCACATACAATGACCCCTTTGGGCAAGCTCTTACATGCATTGGTAACAAGTAGCAAAAAAATATCCTAGAATTGTTCTTGAGAAGATTTTCCAATTTCTACAGTTAGGCTGCTTTAACAGTAGCAAACCATATACGTTGAAAAACTAACCAACAGAGACAAGTATCATGCCCACAATAAATATTTTGTTATTCAATCATATTGACAATACCATTGCAATAATAATTACATAAATAAATTACTAGATTACATGATAGAGACGTATTTACGCAAAAAACAACATCATTTGCTCTGGTTTACATAAAGCCACGAATTTACCGCAAGAATAAACATAAAATACAAAACCACCTATTCCAAGTATGGAACCAACATACCATATTGTGAAGTCTGCAACAAACAATTACGCATTGCTTTTATGTGGATTTAGAAATCCTCATCATCAAGGTGGGAATTGATTTTGCAAACAAATTTAATCAGCGAAACAAATTTTGAGAGGATAGATCATGCTCTATAAAATTTAAATTTGGAAAATTTGATGATCACTTAACCCTAATATTTCCCAATGTTCTGATGCCACATGTAGAAATTATTTAGGATCTAACTATTAGGGGTTAGATATTGTTAATATACCATTAGAGGAAGCCATTGTTGTAGTTAATTGAAATCTAGTTTCAGCTGTAAGACAATCACAAACAGGCAAGCACGTGTCTCTCGATCACGCTTAGAACTTGGTCTTCCTTCCACTCTGCAATTCTTTATAATGACTACCAATGGGACAAGTCATCCCCTTATCTACCTTTTATAGCAAGGGTCTTAGGAGGAGAGAGGGGACCAAGCCTAGAGTTAGCAAATTGTATGGGCCCCCCATCAATGCTTGCCTCTAATTAGGCCCAATATCTTACGCACCACTCTATTAATTATACAATAAGTTGAGGCGAACCTAGACCCATACTTTATGGATCACTTTATCAATTGGGCTTTACCGGTTCACCATCCAATTAGATTTATAAATAAGAAGATTGCCAAATCAATGAAAGTCCACTTTATAGAATAATTTCAACATATACTTTTGAAACTGGATGTATCAAATTGAATTTCAGGTTGAAATATGCTTAAAATATTTCAAAATTTGGCTTAAGGAAAATTAAAAGAAAAAGAATTGAAAATAAATAAGGAGGTGCCATGACAATATGGGCACAATTCCCCGCCTAAAACTCCTATTTAAATTTTTTTATAGTTTTCATAACAGAAATTATCTTTTATTTATTCTGCATGTGAATACGTTACAATCCAAACTCATAACTCACACAAACCATTCAATCAAGAGAGTCGAGAATAGAGAAATTGAGAGTGAAAGAGAGAGAAATTGAGGGAGAAGCAGACTTGTGTAAGTATATTCCTAACCCTAGCTTAGAACATCATTGACTTTATATACTTAATTGAAAATATTGAATTAATTGAAAGAAAAACAGGAAAATTACTGAAAATATGGAAAAATCGATAATTAATCAAAATAACTAATTGCTGTAAGAAGCACATGCCACTTAACGAATCCAGCTCGTGCCGAGCACGAGCACTAACTGACAACTTCCCTCGCGCCGCTCATGTGACTCCCTAATCGGCTGATTCCCGCCAAAAAAGCCGCCAACAGCTTTATGAATTAATTTGGCTTGTAAAAATGCTCTCCCCTTAAAATTCACCCTTGTCCTTATGGGTGAAATTTAGGGAACCATAATTGGAGGTCATACACGAACTCCCACGTTGCTTCTTCTGGAGGAAGACCTTGCCATTGAACTTACACCTTTGTAGCAGCTCAATTGTTGCAATTAACCATCCTCCTTTCCAAAATCAGCTCAGGAGCCTTCATTGGTGCTACGTCTAAAGTATCTGGTAGGGGTACTAGGTTAACTGGGAAAGGATCAGGGTGAGGTTTCAACTGTGAAACATGGAAAACATTGTGTATTTGTGCGGAGAGAAGCTTATATGCCACCTTGCCTATAATGTCTAGAATTTGAAAGGGTCCAAAGAGGTTGGGAGTTAGCTTGTGATTACGACAATGAGCCACTCTCACTTGCCTGTAAGGATACACCCAATACCCTATTTGAAAGCTTTGATATGACCTTCTTCTATTAGCTAACTGCTGCATCTTGTTCTGTGCTCTTTTGAGATGGAATTGGATCAATTAGACCATATCTTCCCTACCTTGTAGACTTCTGTCCACTGCATTCACGTGAGTTTCTCCAAGCAAGTAAAGAATGTGTAGCGGAGGAGGCTGATCATAGACAATCTCATAGGGAGTTTTAGTGGTGTTATACCACCATTCGGCTAGTGGTAACCACTTGGACCATTGTGAAGGATTCGAATTGCACATGCATCTGACATATGTCTCCAGCCCTCTATTTACAAATTCTGTTTTTCCATTAGTTTGAGGATGATAGGCCGTGGAAAGATGCAAGTCTAACCCCCTAAATGGAGAATAATGACTGCCAAAACTCACTTTGGAAGATGGAATCTCTAGCGATGACTATGGAACTAGGCATTCCATGGAGCTTGTAAACATTGTCCATGAACACATGAGCAACTGTCTAAGCTGAGTAAGGGTGAGTGAGAGCCACTAAATGAGCTACTTTACTGAGTCCTTCAACCACAACAAAGATGACATCCTTCCCAAATGATTTTGGAAGACCCTCTGTGAAGTCCATAGAGATGTCAGTCCAAATCAAATCCGAAATTGGAAGTGGTTGAAGTAGTGGAGAAGCTATCTTTTCATTCTTACAAGCTTTATAGGTGCGGCACTGTCTCACAATGTCTCTGATTAATCTAGACATGCCCTTCCATTAGAACAGCGATTTAATCCTTTGAAGAGAGGCATCCATTCCCGAGTGTCCACCAGTTGGGAAAGTGTGAAGCCATTGCAAAATTCTGCTCCTTAGGTCTGAATCTTCACCAAACACCAGTTTCCCTTGCCTCTTAAGTTGTCTTTGCTACCAACTATACTTGGGATGGCTTAAGGGATCGTTGCTCATCTGCTCAATTAACTTCTGCAGATAAGGATCAGATTGCCAGGATAATTGTTTCATGGCATACAAGTTACTATCGACTGTGGATAAAAGCATACAGTTGATCTAATGACTTGAAATTCTGGATAAGGTATCTGCGACTACATTCCCTTTGCCCTTTTTGTAGTAAAAAAATGTCACTAAAACCCATAAGCTTCGACAACTACAGCTGCTAGAAGTATGTGTGAATTTTCTGCACTAGCAAATGCTTCAAACTCTTCTATATGTTCTTATAATGAAGGTGTTATTGAGTAAGTATTGCTGCCACTTCTGGACTGATGTGACCAAAGCTAACAATTCCTTCTCATACACTGAAAGGAGCTGATGTTTAGGGCTTGCTTAGGAAGGCTAAAGGATGACCTTCTTGAATGAGAACTGCCCCTAACCCCATTTTACAAGCATCAGCCTCAATGGTAAAGGGTTTGGAATAGTTTGGTAAGGCTAAAACTGATGCGGTGCTCACAGCTTCCTTTAATTTATCAAAGGCTATTTGGCCTTCTTTAGTCCAAGCCCATCTATCCTTCTTTAGGAGCTCTGTAAGAGGCTTAGCAATCACCCCATACCCCTTGATGAACCTCCTGCAGTAACCTATCAGTCCCAAGAAGCATCTCAGCTGCTTAACATTACTCGGAGCTGGCCAATTCCTAACCGCTTCTTCCTTCTCTGGGTCAGTAGCAACACCACCATTGGCTATGATATGTCACAAGTACTCAATCTGAATGGTTGCAAAGGAACACTTACTCTCCTTAGCAAATAGTTTGTGTCTCTATAGCTGATACAAAACCGACTTCAAGTGTGCCAAGTGGTCTTCTAAGTTCTCACTGTAAATCAATTTGTCATCGAAGGAGACTAGTACAAACTTGCGCAAATACGAAGCAAAAATGGAGTTCATAAGTGCTTGAAATGCGAAGAAGCATTGGTAAGCCCAAAGGGCATACCTAGAACTCATATTGTCTAAAATGGGTCGTAAATGTAGTTTTATGGACATCTTCCTTGTGGATTCGAATATGATGGTATCCAGATCTCAAGTCTATTTTGGGAAGTACTTGGCCCTTCCCAACTCATCTAAGAGCTCCTTTATCAAGGGAATAGGGAACTTATCCTTGATGGTTGCTTGATTTAATTCCCTGTAGTCTAAACACATCCTCCATCCTCCATCTTTCTTCTTCACCAACAGCACTGCAGAGGCATATGGGCTGTTACTGGTTTGGATGTAGCCTTTGCTTAGCAGCTCTTGTATCATTATTTTAACCACATCCTTTTAAAGGGAGCGAGAACGACAGAGTCTTTTACCGATCGATTGAGTTCCTTCTTACAAGTGGATTTTGTGATCATCCTTCAGCCTGATAGGAGGATGGCGTGGTTCTTCAAAGATATGAGCATGCCGAGATACAAGTTTTGCAATAGTTGGAGGTATAGGGTGTTGTTGCTGCTTATCCTGTCCCCTTCCCAACATCATTAGGGCTGCATCACTGAATTGATCAGTTTTGGGAATCACTTGAAGCAATGCAATAGAAGGAGAAGTGGTTATGGCCATTGATAAAGCCTTAGCTCCCACTGTTCTGCAGAGATTAGTCCCCTTGCCCTTCAGGGTCTGCTGCATTCCTTCAACTGTGAATGCCATGGTAAGTTCCCGAAAGTTGCACTGAATGTCTCCCATAATGGAGAGCCATTCATTTCCCAAGACCATGTCATATCCACCCAAAGGTATCAGTAGAAAAGATGATGTATATTTTACTGCTTGCATCTTCCACAACAGGTGCTTGCACTACTTAACATAACTCAAGTTATTGCCATATGCTACAGCCACTGCTATTGGGCTCACTAACGATGTAAGGCAGTCCAATTTAGAGGCTAGTTTAGCATCTATGAAATTGCGTGTTGATCCTGAATCAATAAGTATATGAATAGGCCTGCTTTGTAAGCATCCTGCCACTCTCAATGTCTAAAAGTTGCTGGTTCGGGGTAAGGCGTGTAATGAAATATGTGTTGTTGGTTCTATCTCCAACTCTTCCCCTAATTCCAATGCTACCTCTCTTGAATCTTCATCTGGATCATCGTCATCAACCTTAACTACAAAAACTTAAGGACCCTTGGTTCTGCACCTATGGCCCTATTCATTTTTCATAGCAGAAATAATATAGCCCCTTCCCCCTTTTCTTTTGCAATTCGTCCTTGATTAGTGTACCCTGTGGTCTATTTATGAACCCTGTGTTCTGAGCAGTAGGGTTATTCCTAGGGGTAGCAACTGTTCTACTGTAGTTATGAGGAGAAGGCTGAGTTATCTTAGGAATGTTTGGGGTGGGTAAGAGAGGGACCTTTGAATACCTCACTTGTTTAGCCAATGCCTCCACCTTATCTTCAGCTAGTTTGGCGCCCAACAAATAGCATGTTGCATAGTTACAAGTTGCCTGGACCTGACTTCCAACTCTAAATCATCCCTTAGTCTAGTTAGGAAGCAGCTAATTAGTTGTGATTCATTTAGATCAACTTTAACTACTATATTATCAAACTTTGCAGTATAATCCTTAACTGACCCCTCCTGCTTCAAACTCATAAGATTAGATGCAGGATCCTCATAGGCACTACCATACCTTCCCTTCAAGGCATTCATATACTTCTCCCATGAAGTCATAGCTAAATCACGCCTAGTTAGTATGTATTTTCGATGCCAGTGAAGGGCTAAACCCCTAAAATGAATCAAAGCTAAATGAATTTTATCGGTTTCAAGGGAGTTATCAATATAAAAAATTGCTCACAAGTAAACAACCAACCATTCACATCGTCTCCTTTAAACAAATGAAATTCCATTCTACTCAGTCTCGTAACATAAGATCGATTACCATTATTGAGGTCCTGATTATGATCATTGATACTCCGATTTGCTACGGTAGAGTTAGATCCTCCCTCTGCTGCTGCACCTCGATCCATTTGCCTCCCTTGTTGTAGTGAAATTCCAATCGTTAGCTCTCAGAAGTCCTAGATCGAGGATCGCATCTCACCCCGCAGCTCACCCACTGAATGCTCCACCATTTCATTGGTGGATTGAATTTGAGCTGGCAGTGCCTCCTCAACTCTACGTGTTTTAGTTGCAGATCAGGTATTGTCAGCCATTGAATCGAGCACTAATTCACCACAATCCGAGAATCAAGGCTCTGATACTAATGTTACAATCCAAACTCACAACTCACACAAACCATTCAATCAAGATAGTTCAGAATAGAGAAATTAAGGGAGAAAGAGAGAGAAATTGAGGGAGAGGAAGACTTGTATATGTATATTCCTAATCCTAGCTTAGAACATCATTTACCTTATATACTTAATTGGAAATATAGATTTAATTGAAACAAAAACAGGAAAATTACTGAAAATAGGGAAAAGTAGACAATTATCCAAAATAACTAATTGCCACATGAAGCATGTGCCAATTAACAAATCCAGCTCATGCCGAGCACGAGCACTAATTGATGACTTCCCTTATGCCGCTCACATGGCCCCCTTATTTGCTGATTCCCGTCAAAAAACCCGCCAACGGCTTTATGAATTAATTTGGCTTGTAACAAAATAATTTACCATTTTCCTCACAAACAAAAACTAATTTTTGTTATTTTTGGACTTTTGAATATCATATATCATTTTGAACTTAACCTTACATCAGCTCCAAGTTTGTCGTTCTGCAAAGTAGAGACTCTTGCCCTAAGATTGTTACCAAAGGAGGTTCCATCCCAAAACCAATTGGCAGCGGGTGGAGTGGCTCCTATGATATATAAGATGGTATATCTCTTTTCCATCCACCTATGTGGGATTGTATCAATCCATCATGCTTCACAACCGTCGTCCTCGATGGCTTCACTCTTGGTACCTTCACCGTGAGTAGGTAGCTGTGGACCCTGATTTCGAATCAAAATTAAAAGGATGCAAAACAAATGCACAAGATTACAATTAAAGAGTTGTATTGTTAAATTAGTGGGTATAATTTCTATAATACGCTTTACAAAATAGCAATAAAGAAAAGTCCTTTGATTCGATCTCCATAACTATTGAACTTGGGTGATGTTGTTGACGATCGAACTTGAACTCTTGATTTAGAGCACGATGCTTTATCTCAAATGAAGAACTAAACCTTTGAAGAAATTGGGCATGAACTTGGTGTGCTTTGCCGACTTCCTCTTGGATGACTTGGTATTGATAGAATTTGAGAGAGAATGAAGAGAGAGAGAGAGTTTTTCTCTTCCTTCCAAAATTTTTATGCCCTTTTTTTTGGAGCAAGGGTCCCCTATTTATAGAAAAAAGGGGCCGTTGTTTTGACCACAGGATTTACTTCATAAGGACCAGGCTTAAGTTGCTTTAAAACTTTTACGAGCCTATTTTTTTTACATCAGTCTTGAAAATTTTGTGGGTTTAACTTTGACTCAGAAGTCATCATTTTTAGGTTCGACTTGGGAGTCTTTGGATTTAAGAGTTTAACTTTAGGTTTGACACGAGAGTCATTTGCCCCTTTTAGTTTGACTTTAAAACTATTAGGGCTTTGGGTCTGGCTTAGAAGTCATTTGGATTTTTCAATTTGACTTGGAAGTCGTTTTGACTTAAGTTAGACTTGGAAGTCGTTTGGGCTTAGGTTTGAATTAGAAATCGTTTAGGGATTTTATTTTAGTTTGACTTCGAAGTCATTTTGTGATTGAGTTTTCCATTTGGAAGATGTTTGGGTTTAGGCTTGACTTGGAAGTCCTTTGTGATTAGAATTTTCTTCGACGCAATTTAAAGTCTATAAACCTGTTAAAATTTTCATGCCTACAAATTGCCCTCACTTCAAGTCAAGATAGGTGCATCCTTAATGTCATGACTTGAGGTAAAACTTTTTTTAGAACTTTGATACTCCAAACTAAAGAAGACGTGATTGGAGATAGAATTTTTTTTTTTTTTTTCCTTATAGACAACAATTGCTTATTGAGATAACGATTTTTTTAATTTTAGATTAATAACATAAAACGTATATATATTTTATATTCAAATGAATCTAATAAAGTAATTTTTTTTGAATTTGTTTTTTATAATATTTTTAATGCCAGATTAACTTTTTTTAAGAAAATATATATATATTTTTTTTAAAATCCGAATTTAAAGAATTGTTTTTTGAAATAAATCAAAATAACAATTCAACTTCCCTGCTAGATCCTTTTTTTTAATTTAAAATTTGAAATTTGAATTCAAATTTCTTGGTGGTTAAAATTGTATCTTGTTTTTTTTTTTTTTTTTTTAAGGTTATAAATAAAACACTGTTAAGTTCCCAAAATTAATTTGGAAATCTAACCTTGTAGAAGAGAATTTGAGATGAGAAAAAAATTGAAGGGGATGAGAAGTATAGATAAAGGGATGAGAAAATCAGAATTTTTCCATAAAGGAATTGTATTAATTTCATTGGATGATCAATTACATTCATAAGCACTAAATTTATACAATCTTAATCCAAGGAAACATGCCCAGCTAATCTGATGCATTTTTACCGCCAAAAGTTCAGATTTGCAACTGAATTTCCCGCCCAGCTAAACCGATTCTGCTCAGCTCCAAAACGTGTGGGAATCTGCAGATTTGGCGCCTGATTTGATCTACTTATTGCATTAATATGCCTATTACAATATAAGGACTAAAACTTGAAAGTAATACTAAAGATTAAATGAATTACAAGTAAATTTTTATTAATTTGTAACATTCCCTCCCTATTGAGAATCTTCTTGTCCTCAAGAAATAAAGCTAGGGAATAGACTCTTCAAGAAGTTGTAGTCCTCCCATGTTGTAAAGTGCTCATTTAAGTTGCTCCAAGTGACTTGGACTTGGTGGATTTTCATGTTGTTTAGCTGCAACTTTCTTTCGGCTTTGACAGATTTTGGTTGCTGCAGTAAGACGCCATTTGCTTCAGCTATAGGCAGCTTTTGCGTTGTATCGGCATTTCTCTTAACCTGTTTTTTGAGGAGAGACACATGAAACACAGGGTGAACGTAAGAATGTGAGGGTAAGTCGAGTTTATACGCCACATTGCCAATTTTCTCCAGAATTTTGTAAGGACCGAAGTAACGAGCACACAACTTGACGTTGCGTCGAGTAGCCACAGTTGATTGTCTATAAGGCTGTAATTTGAGGTAGACCATGTCCCCAACGTCATAGTTCTTTTCTACCCTCTTCTTATCCGCATAATACTTCATTCGGGACCGAGCTTGTTGGAGATTGTCTTTGAGGGCTTGCAAAATCTGTTTCCTCTGCTGTGCAAGCTGCGTAGCTGCTGAACCGGTTAGCTTGGGTTGTTGGATCAGCATTGGAGAAGGTGGGGAATATCCATACAATGCTCGAAAGGGTGTAGTGCCAATGGTTGTGTGGAAGTGTGTGTTGAACCAAAATTCGGCTAAGGAAAGCCAACGATTCCACTCCTTGGGCTTCGAGAAGACCATGCTTCGGAGGTATTGCTCCAAACATTGATTGATTCTTTCGGTTTGTCCATCCGTTTGGGGATGGTAGGAAGAGCTAAGAGCCAACGTGGTTCCCATGAGCTTGAACAATTCCCTCCAAACGTTGCTTGTGAATATTTTATCCCGGTCCGAAACGATGGATTGGGGCAATCCATGTAACTTGCAGATGTTTTCGAGGAAGAGCTTTGCCAATTTCTCCACAGTAACGGGTCGAGTAAGAGCAAGAAAATGACTACATTTGGTGAAGCGATCCACCACGACCCATATGACCTCCTTGCCTTCGGATTTCGGTAGCCCCTGAATGAAATCCATAATAATGTGAGCCCACGCACCGTCCGGAATGGGAAGAGGTTGAAGAAGTCCTTTGTATCGTGGATCTCCCAATTTTGTTTGTTGGCAAACTTCACAAGACTTCACATAGTCGCTTACATCCTTTTTCATGCTCGGCCACATTAAATAAGCTTTAATTCGTTGATAGGTGCCTTCCACACCCTCTTGACCTCCCCAAGCAGCGTCGTGTGAGGCTCGAATGATCTATTTTCTCAAGTCGGTAGCAGCACCAATGTACAGCTTACCCCGAACACGCAGTAAGCCATTCAGCACTGTCACTTCTCCGTTTTCTGCAGCCATTTTCGTGTCGGTCTGGAGCGTGGCAGCAGCTACCTTTTCCAGAGCAAATGTATCCCCCTAGTAGGACTTGTGTAGGTCTTCGACCCAAGAAGGAAGTACCACCAAAATGGCTGAGCATGTGCCTGAAACAGTGTCCTCAAAACGCCTTGACAGTGCATCTGCAGCTGCGTTTTCTTTGCCACTTCTATGCTCGATGTCGTAATCAAGGCCTAACATTTTCATCAAGCCTTTCTTTTGAATTCTTGACACAATCTTCTGTTCGAGGAGATATTTGAGGCTTTGGTGGTCCGTCCTTATGGTGAATTTATGACCTTCCAAATAGTGCCTCCATTTCTCCACGGCTAAGAGAATTGCAAGGTATTCCTTTTCGTAGGTCGACATTGCCTGATGTTTGAGGCTTAGAGCTTGACTTAGATATGCAATGGGCCTTCCTCTTTGAGAGAGAAAAGCCCCAACACCCGTACCACTTGCATCGGTTTCTAAAACGAAGCCTTCGGCGAAATTTGGCATGGTCAAAACCGGTGCTGCACACATGGCGATTTTGAGAGCTTCGAAAGCGGCCTGGGCCTTCTCATTCCACCCAAAAGCATCCTTCTTCAAGAGCTCCATTAATGGTTTGGCAATGGAACCATAACCTTTAATGAATTTTCGATAATATCCGGTCAATCCCAAGAACCCTCGCAATTGCTTCAAGGTGATCGGGGTTGACCATTCTTGCATTGCTCGGATCTTGTTAGGATCAGTAGCTACGCCCTCTGAGGAGATGATATGACCCAGATATTCAAGCTTCTCTTGAGCAAAAGAGCATTTGGACAATTTTGCAAAAAACCGGTGTTGTAGCATTAAGATGAATACTTGTCGAAGGTGTGTGAGGTGAGCTTCATATGTCGGACTGTAAATCAGTATGTCATCGAAGAATACCAGCACCGACTTCCTCAATTAAGGTTTGAAAATATCATTCATAGCCGCTTGGAAGGTGGCCGAGGCGTTTGTTAAACCGAATGGAATAACAACAAACTCGAAATGGCCATGATGAGTTTGGAAAGCGGTCTTGTATATATCTGATTCGAGAACTCGGATTTGATGATACCCTTGCCGTAAGTCTAGCTTGGAAAAGAAGCACGCCCCATGAGGCTCATCAAGCAAGTCATCTATGACCGATATCGAAAAATTGTCTTTCACGGTTAAAGTATTCAAACAGCGGTAATCGATGCACATACGGGCTGTCCCATCCTTCTTCTTTACAAGGATCACGGGTGAAGTGAAAGGACTTCGGCTTGGTCTAATGAAGCTCAACCGAAGTAATTCCTCCACTTGTCTCTCGATCTTAGTCTTTTGGCCATGGGGGTACCGATATGGCCTAATTTTGAATGGATCAGCATTTCCTCGCAAATGTATGGCGTGATCCACACTTCTTTGAGGGGGGAGGCTCTTAGGCTCTTCAAAGATGTCCCCGAACTCTTCAATTAAAATCTGAACAGCAGGAGGGTGAATCGGTTGCTGCATAACCGAGCTCACCATGAATAATTGCCCGATCCATTGTATCGCCTTCTTTTTAATTCCACCTTGCACATCCTTTGCCTCGATCAACTTGAGCTGAGCTTCCTCGGACATGCCTTGCAAAGATACCTTGGTGCCATGAACCTCAAAAGCCACGGTCATTTTATTGAAGTCGAAGACAACCGGGTTGAAGGTCCTCATCCAATCTACTCCGAGTACCATGTCACAACCACCCAAAGGAATCACTCGGAAATCAAAGGTGAAATGATGGCTTTGCATAGACCAAGGTAAGGCTATGCATTTGTTTTGTGTTGTCAAAGAATTCCCATCCGCTACCATAACCGCCAAAGGATGAGTTTTCGTCACTTCGTGCTTGACCTTCTTAATTAACTTCGGATCAACAAAACTGTGAGTGCTTCCACTATCAATGAGGATAATAATGGAGTGTTTCCCAGCCCGTCCTTTGATTTTTATCATGTTATGAGCTCTGCTTCCGGTTAGAGCCTTCATGGAAATTTCGGCCTCATCATCACTTGAGCAGCCTTGTGAAATGCATTCGGTATCTTCTGGTTCAGCATCCGATTCTCCACTGTCAGCCTCATTTTCTGCCGATGCCCGGCTCCCTTTGACATACATAAGTGCTTGTGATTTGCACCTATGCCCGGGTTGATACGGTTGGTTGCATCGAAAACAAAGTCTAGCTGATAACCAGTCACTGCTTTTGCTGCTGTAAGCCTTATTCTGCTGCAAGGGGGGTCTTGATTTGCTGCTGACCGAGTGCTTCCCTTTGTCGTAAGAAGGGACTTGAGTTTCTTCTATCAATTTTGCCTTGTTGTATGCGCTGGACAAGGACTTAGGACCAATGGCTTTCACCATGTTTTTGATCCTAGGCTTAAGTCCACTTACAAAACACGACACATAATAAGACTCGGCATCCTCAGGAGCAATGGTTAAAACGGACATCAAATTTGCTCTCAAATTCTCGAATCGGAGCATATACTCTCTCACAGTTGATGTTTGGGCCAGCTTACTAAAGCTATCCACAACATCGGTAGATTCTCCTTCTCCATACCGTTCACACATCTCTGCTACGAATTGGCCCCAAGACAGATTTGGTTTGGACTTCAACAAACAGTAATACCAAACCTCGTGACCTCCATGTAAGTGTACTGCTGCGAGTTGGAGCTTCTCCTCCTCCGGTACATTGCAGTATAAGAAGAAACGATCACATCTCCTTAACCACGATTCCGGTTGCTTCCCATTGAAAGGGTCGATCTCCACCCTTGGCTGTCGGTACGAGCTGCTTTTGCCACTCAAGGTGTTGTCATTGGACTCAGTTCTTTGTTGATAACATCGTTCTGGAGGTCTCACAACCGGTTCGATTTCATCAGCTGCTGCGTCCAGGTGAGTATTTGACAGTCGAGGCTGACTGTCAGGGGATTTTTGTGCGGCTGTAGATCCGTTTTTCTCAAAGTTTGAGACTCGATCTGGACTTTCCACATCAAGATCACATTGCAAAGGCTGAGATTCAGCTGATCTGATGTGGGTAGATGGCCCTACGTCGGTCTGAATTTCTGGTGCTTTTTCTCGGTTCTGCGCAGGAGCTGTCTCCTGTCTTGCACCAGAATGTTGCTGATCAGATCGTGGTTGAGAAAAGATTTGACTAGCCGGTTTGAAAATGGCATCAACACTTGATTCTCCTTGCCTATTCATCTGACCTTGCAAATTTTCAAGTCGTTTCTCCAATTGTTGCAGCCGATCTTCTTTCTTTTCATCTTTTTCCATCAATATTTTCAGAATTTGATGAATACTCTCGGTTTGGCTTCTACTCTCGGCACTTTGTTGCTTAAGTTCAGCAAATTCTTGACCAAACTTGGCCTCCATGTTCCTTATCTGATCGCGAAGTTCTTGATTTCTATCATTTGGAGCATCAAGAACCGAAACCGCACCACCACCAGCTCCTGATCTTGTTCTAATTCCGTCGGTCATTTTTTGTTTGTGTTTAAGCTAGCTTAATCAAGGTTTGATTGATAAAACCAGCTCTAATACCAATTGTTAAGTTCCCAAAATTAATTTGGAAACCTAACCTTGTAGAAGAGAATTTGAGATGAGAAAAGAATTGAAGGGGATGAGAAGTATAGATAAAGGGATGAAAAAATCAGAATTTTTCCATAAAGGAATTGTATTAATTTCATTGGATGATCAGTTACATTCATAAGCACTGAATTTATACAATCTTAATCCAAGGAAACATGCCCAGCTAATCTGATGTATTTTTACCTCCAAAAGTTCAGATTTGCAACTGAATTTCCCGCCCAGCTGAACCGATTCTGCTCAGCTCCAAACGTGTGGGAATCTGCAGATTTGGTGCCTGATTTGATCTACTTATTGCATTAATATGCCTATTACAATATAAGGACTAAAACTTGTAAGTAATACTAAAGATTAAATGAATTACACGTAAATTTTATTAATTTGTAACAAACACACAGTGAACTTGAGTTAGAATTTCAAAGTCACTCTTCCCGTTCATTAGAATTCTTAAAAATGAAGAAGTAATCTCTTTTTTTAATTGAATTAACACAGGTATATATAGAACAATTGTACTTTCATGCCAATTTTCTTGAGTTATTTTGGAGTGAACTTGAGGAAGATAGCTTGGGGAAAATTCACAAAGGAAAGTTGAAAAAAGATTTTAAATATGATTATTGTGATGTGTAAAATTTGAGGGGGGGAAAATGTGAAAGCGTTTGATTTTGGTTTTTTTGGGGTGGCGTTGGAGGCCGTTGCTGGAGCATCAGCCATGCCGGTGCCAAAGTATCAGCCATGGTGACTTTTGAGATGCTTAATGAAACAACTCTTGAATATAGAAGAGGCGAGAAAGAGAGAGAGAGAGAGCAAGGAAAGTGATTTTATGCATTTGTTTATTTGATCTTTTGAATTTTTCATTTAATTTGTTGAATTTTAGCCTGTTCATTAGAATTTAAGATTTAAATTTGAGGGACTTTGGCCTTTTTTTTTTGTATGTAGGTTTGGAAAAAGAATTTGGAGAGGAAGAAGAATAGGCCAATAGAAAGATGCAATCTTTTTTTTTTTTTTGAAAATTCTTTTCTTTTTTTTTTTTGGGTATAACATTTTTTCAAAATTTTTTTATATATATTTTTTAAATGAGATTTTTTAAAAAAAGAAATAAAGAAAAAATAAATAAAAAACAAAAACTATCTATGTTATTTACGTTTTTTGTAATTTTTTTATTCAAATTTTTTTTGAATATACGAAGGTTTTTTGTTTAAATTTTTTTGCGAATTTCCTTTTTTTGGACAAATTTATCAATTTGAATTTTCTTTTTTTGGGAATTTCCTTTTTCTCAAATTTTTTTTTCAATTCAAATTTTCTTTTTTTTTTTGTTGAAAATTGTTTTGGCGAATTTCCTTTTTCTGTAAATTTTTTTTTCAATTCGAATTTTCTTTTGAATTTTTTTTTTGGCAAATTTTATTTTTCTGGAAAATTTCTTTATTTTCAATTCGAATTTTTTTTTGTGAATTTCTTTTTTTTGGAAAATTTTTTTACAATTCGAATTTTCTTTTCTTTTTTTTTTTTTAATTTGCTTTTTGGCGAATTTCTTTGTTGTTGAAACCTTTATTGATGGAGGGTACTATCTACTTTAAACAAGAGAAAAATACCCCTTTTTAAAGTTTTTTTATCATATGTCCCAACACATAATTTGAATTTATTTGAAACCTCCACTGTTCAGAAAACCACTAATTCTCAGATTATCTTGCGTGCACCGTGGATTTTGCATCTTGAAACTATGCACACGTCCTTGTATAGAGTTGGGGCACCCTGGATAATCGTGTTTTGGTATTAATCCTTTTTTGTTTGAAGCTTCAACTGTTTGGTATACCATTCATCCTTAGATTATCTTGCATGCACACGCCCATACATGGTGATGGAGCACCATGGATGTTGATTCCTAAAATCAACACGCCCTTATAAGGAGTTGGAGCACCCCAAATAATCACGTCTTTGTATTGACCCTCTCTTTTTTCAAAAGAAAAACCTCGACCCCTTAGGAATGTGCATTTAAAAGTGGGACATGGAAATCCAATTTGGGTTTGAATTTGACCCAAAAAAAAACCTTTGTTATAATTTTGAATTTTAAAATGACATTGAAGTCAATTTTTATTTTTGTGGGAGATGGAAGTTGATTTGAACTTGAATTTGACATAACCGTCATTTTGTATTTGTGTATGACGTGAACATCTATTTGGATATGACAAAAAAAAGTCTTTCATTTAAAATAAAGTGGGAGTCAATTTGAATTTAGGAGTGCATAGAAGTCAATTTTGGTTAAGGTATGATGTGATAGGATGTAGCTCCAAGGATTTTTTTTTTTTTTTTTTTTTGAATTTTGAAAGTACTAAGGACATAGAGTGAATGGCATTGCATAATCATTAAAAAAAAAAAATTTCTTAAAAATGCATGCATTTCAAGTTGCCTATGTACCTTTGTGGAACAAATTCCACTTGGGATAAAGCCATAACATAGTTCAAATAATGAAAAAGAATTTTTTTGAAGAAAAATTTGACCGTTCTCAGTTTATACTCTTATAGGCCAGGAGTACCCTCTTTCTTTTTTTTTTTTTTTTTTTTTTTTTTTTTACCACCTTAGACTTGGTGGGATGTTTTAGCAATTTATCCAAATACTACACCATTGGTGGGATCTTTTGTGTCTTGGGGGGGTGCGGTACACAGTTCATTCTCGTGCGGGCTAGGAGTGTGGTGGAGCGCTTTACGAGTAGTAGCATTTTAGAAATTTTCCTTTGATAGGACCCACTCAAACATCATCTGCATTTATCATCATGTACGCGCTATTAGTGTAGACTTCTTGTACCACGTAGGGTCCATCCCACTTTGGGGTGAATTGCTCCTCGTTTTACGTGTGAGGATAATAGGCCGATGGACAGCTAGGACCATGTCTCCCACTTTGAAAGAATTGGGGCTCATCTTCTTGTTGAATGCTCTCGTTAAACAAGCTTGATAGCATTCTAACTGTTGTTGAGCTTGCAGTCTTTTCTCATCCAGCGCTTTTAGTTCTACAAGACGTAATTGAGTGTTTTCCTCGGTGGTGAGTACCTCTTGGACAGCCATCCTCAAAGAGGGAAGTTCATGCTCTAATGGCAAGATGGCCTCAACTCCATGCACTATAGAGTACAGAGTGGCTTGGGTAGGAGTGCGGTGTGTAGTTCGATATGCCCACAATGCTTCTCCAACTTTCTCATGCCACCCCTTTTAGCCTTGTCTACAACCTTCTTCAGTAGATTATAGAGGGTCTTACTGAAAGCTTCAGCCTGTCCGTTCATCGCTGCATAGTACATGGAGGACTTGTGTTGGGCGAACTTGAATTTTTGGCAATGCTCAGCCACTAGACGATTGTCAAATGGCTTCCCGTTGTCTGTAATTATGTATCGTTGGACTCCGAACCTGTATATGACGTTAGTGCGTATGAAATCGAGCATATTCTCCTTTTTCACTTCTCTTAGTGGGATATCGTCCGCCCACTTGGAAAAGTAGTCAGTTGCAGTGAGAATGTAAGCGTGGCCGGCTAAGGACTTTGGAGTAATTGGTCCAACTATGTGGAGACCCCTCCTTTCAAGGGGCCATGATGCAATTGATGGGTGCAAGGGCTCTGGTGGTTGGTGTAGAAAATTTGCATGGAATTGGCCAACATCACATCTCTTAGCATAATCCATGCAATCTTGGACCATGGTTGACCAATAGTAGCCCATCCTCTTCAAGCGGTCATCGAGTTTAGGTCCAGACTGATGAGCACCACAAATCCCAGAATGTGCTTCCTTCATGGCTTGGATAGCTTCTTCTTTTCCTAAGCAATGTCGAAGGACGCCATCAAAAGCTCGACGATACAAGACTCCCTTGTGATGGTAGAAACGGCCGGCGTAATTGCGAATCTCCATCTTATGGTAGGACTCGCTTGGGAGTTTGCCATGATCTAAGTAATCGATCAGTGGTTGACGTCAATCTTCTTCGGTGACTTCAAAAATTGATACAACGCCGACCTCGCCAAAGTCATCTGTCATGACCGTAGAGGATTCTTATATAGATTTTAGTATGTTTTGATGTATTGAGATCTCAATAAGAGTTTGGATGTTATACTTGTTATGTTAGTGTTATTTTGTTGGAAAGATGAGCAAGTTAGTGTAATTAAGCTTATGTACTTAGTAGTGATACTTAGAGTATAAATGGTGGTACTTAGATTGTAATAGGGATTATCAAATAAAAAATATATTCTCTTACTTTCTCATTTCTACTTTCTTCTACTTCCTCATCTCTTTTTCCTTCTTTCTCATCCCAAATTCTATCTATCCCCTTAATTATAATTCAGGTTTGATCCTGAATTATAACAATTGGTATCAGAGCTTGATTTGCTTCCAAATCAAGTGCAATTTAATATCAAAATATCTTTTATCATATAGTTGGTGGGTACTACAATTTGAGCTACTCCTACATTGTGTTTGAGGATTTGCTTTTGGTTGGATTGAATTTGATTCAATTAGACTAAGCTTGTATTGAATCAATTGCTGTGGTGAGTTCAAAGTTACATGTACTAAGCTGGTGCAGTTCAATTGAACAAGCCTCACTGAAGCAAACTCATTCAGTTGCGGTTCAAAGTGAAGATTGAGTTGAAGGTCAACAAGTTGTGTTGAAACAAGTTGTACTGCTGGATCATACTATTCTTGAATAGAATCGGTAAGATCGGCATTGGTGAAGTTGAAGTGAGCTGTTGGATCAATCTCATGCTGAATTGAGGTAGTTCTATTCTGAAATATAGTTGTTGAGCTCAAGTAACTGTTTCGGATCTTGAAGTTGCATTTTGATCGTAAACTGGCGAAATATTGGTAAAATTGTGCTGTTAAGCATAGAAGAGTTAGGAATTCAGCTAATTTGTTAATAATTATCTAAAATTGAGTGGTTACTTGTTCACGAGTAGAATTAACAAGCAAGTAAAAATTAAATCGCAGCAAGATGATTGGGTTCTTGAGGTTTGGTGTTAAATAGTGTGTTGAGGTCGAAATTGCATCTGAATTCGAATCTAAGTCAGATTAAAACAATCAGAAGTGTTTGAACAAGTCCTGTTGTTAGGGTTTGGTTCAAGTTTCTCCGGTTCGAAGCTCCGCGGGTAGGGTTTGTACCCGTTTGCTGTTGATATGCAGCGATTGTGTGTGATTCGCACAAGGTAGGGGAGCAGATTGGTATTCTAGTGAATTGTGGATGATAAACTACATCTTGATAGTGAATCGCTAGCTGAGGGCGCTATTAAGCTTTATCAGTGCTTATTGGGGGAAGTATTCATAGGTTGTTGCGAAATGGTTCAATACGCAAGGCCAAGCTGGCT
The DNA here is from genome assembly GCA_018398585.1 of Simmondsia chinensis. Lineage (NCBI taxonomy): Eukaryota > Viridiplantae > Streptophyta > Magnoliopsida > Caryophyllales > Simmondsiaceae > Simmondsia > Simmondsia chinensis. The sequence continues at coordinate 25,461,153 of JAGTTD010000007.1, read as the reverse complement.
CAATCCAGCTTCAATTCAAGTGGCTAGACTCTCAATCAAAATCTCGAAGCCATATTATTGTATCGATGAGGATATCCTTTGTCGAGTGTTTTATCCTTATGGACCGCTTGCAAGTATCGAGTTGGTCTTAACTTCCCTTAGCGAGGTTAAGGCTCACATTAGCTATTATACGAAAATGAGTGCTGTTTCAACCCTCAAGCAATTACATGGGAAAAACATATTTGACGGATTTTGCGTTTTAAACATAACCTACCTTGAGATGGGTATTAATGGGGAAAAGGAGCTGGAGAAGGTAGACCTCGATATTTGTCAAGCTCAGGAGTCAAATTCTCTATCCCTTGATCAGCCTTCTTCTGAGAAGCATGACATTTTGATAGTGGCAAATGTTAAGGAATCGGAGGATGAAGTAATAGAGGTATGGGGGCAAGAACTTGAGCAAAAGAGGGCTAATTGTACTGGAATTGTTGTGAAGTTGGGTTACTCAATAACAATTGATGTTGATGGGGCAGAATCGTACTCCTTGGATCATAATCGTTCTCTAATGCGTCTTGATACTCGAAACCAGCATCTGATTTGTGCTGGCAGCAATGGACTTGATACATTGCAAGGTTCTTGGAGTGGAGAAATGGTGAATCCAAATACACACTCTTATGACAAGTTACCTCCTGATCCGGGGGAAGATACTAAAGGCTTTATGAAGCTTAAAAGAGCAGATTCATTGTTGAATCGAAGTAAACAAGCTGCCAAATTACGTTTCAAGGTTCAACAAAGGTGAAGCATTGTTTTTGTACAAGCAATTAAGTTCTTGGAGGTGTACAAATTCAGTAGCATGGCAGAAAATGATCAAGCTTCCTTAGTCCTTACTGCAGGAGTGAAAACAATTCTGAATGACACCCTGAAATGCAGTAAACAACAAGGAATTCAGACTGGAATTAGAGGTTTTGAGAAAGAGTTAAAGTTCAAGAGTTTTAAGCTTCAAAATTCAGATGGTTGGTGCACACAAAGAAGTAAAGTTGCTGCTGAGGACTTGAGAAAAGTTCTGAATTCTAGTTTGATTTTTTGTTATGACTTATGGCTAAAGCATCTGTTGATAGCCCCGCTGGGTTGGTTGCAACAGAGAGTTGAACAAGCTGCTCTTAATCCAGATCAAGCAAAGGAGGTGGAACAAGATGATGAAGCTGAGTTCAACAAAGCAAAAATCAGTGTTGACGATGTAGAATTTTGGAATTATGTCTCACAGTTGCAAGAGTATGCTGTTGTATGGTGCCAATTAAGGATAAATCGAAGTTGTTTACAAGTTGAAGCAGCATCTCAACTTGTCTATGGAAGATTAAGTTCAATTCTAACGGAAATTAGCTTACATAACAGCAGAAAAGTCAAGCTCAGACCAGACCTTGCTCATGTGATGTTTGCGTCTGTTCTGAAGTTCTATTGGCTTCATGGGCCGGTGTGTTTTATAGGTAGTACTGCAGTAGGTTCCACTGAAGGAACGAGACAGATGCAACAAGCTTACTTGCCTGCGAAATGCTTGGATTGAGAAAATCATCATGAGTTCAAGACTTTCTCCAACAAAAGTTAGCGTATGCTTTAGGAGAGGAGTCAAGACCAGATCAATCCTTGAGAAGTTTTTAGTTATTCTGAAGTTCCAGTGGTCTTTTGGGGTGATGAACTTCTCTTGCATACTTGAGCTCTTTAATAAAGGATCAAGGTTAGTTCATATGGGATAGCAATTGAGACTTAACAAGCAGGGAATACTTGGTCTTTTGAATCAATATTGCAGTACAAAATCGTATGAACTCTGGAAGCAAAGAGAGGGACTACTAGGAGCTGAAAGTTTGGTGCACAACCTGAACTTGTTGAGATGCCAGCGAAGGACAATCAGTTGGATTTCCTTGGGAGTTCAAGTGCTAGCAGATTCACCTTGGAGAATCTGGTTCGGTGGAGCAAGGTTCACTGCCAGATTATGATAGAATTTGTAAGAATTCTGGAAGGAAGTGCTGTGCAATACATGTCATACTTTATTAAACTTGACAAACGCCTAATAGAATTCAAAGAAGTTGTAATTGGTTCTTGGAATTGCTCTTTGCCCTCAACTGCAGCAGCGTTATAGGAGGATAAGTGGAAAGTATCAGGTGTAAGTTGGGCCTTGGATAGCTTTAGAAACTGGAACATAACTGAAAAATTCATTTTGAGCAACAACAATACTGGGATTGATAAGCTCGGCAGCAGCATAATAGGGGAGTTTAGCTTGATGTATCATATGAGGATCAAAATAAAGGATGTAATTCCTCTCATTTGTAAGTCTCAGCTGTAGCACTCTTGGCCAGCAATACAAATGAACTTCGTGAAGTGGATGTTGGGTTCCATAAATTGTGGCACGAGATGTTGTGAAGAGAGTATTGGTGTTTGGTTGATCTGGTTTGAGCTGTGCAGACCTCCGGAAGATATACCATTCATCCATATGCTGGCATTGAGTATAAACAAGAAATATACTCAAGGTAAACCATATTGCAGCAGTACCTTAGATGAATAAGCAAGACTTCAACGGCATTTCCAAATCAGTACACATGCTCACTTGCTAGCAGAGGCTCGGTTATGTTTTTCCTACAGCAGCAGCAAGTACAGACAGCAGCTTAGAGGCCTTTCCATTGGTTCTTCAAGCCTATACTTTCTTCTTGGATTCCTGAGGACAAGAATATTTTCAAAGGGAGGGGTATTGTCATGACCGTGGAGGATTCTTATATAGATTATAGTACGTTTTGATGTATTGAGATCTCAATAAGAGTTTGGATGTTATATTTGTTATGTTAGTGTTATTTTGTTGGAAAGATGAGCAAGTTAGTGTAATTGAGCTTATGTACTTAGTAGTGATACTTAGAGTATAAATAGTGGTACTTAGATTGTAATAGGGATTATCAAATACAAAATATACTCTCTTATTTTCTCATCTCGACTTTCTTCTACTTCCTCATCTCCTTTTCCTTCTTTCTCATCCCAAATTCTATCTATCCCCTTAATTATAATTTAGGTTTGTTCCTAAATTATAACATCATCATCCATGTTTTCTTTACTCCGTAGTGGAACGACCCATTTGTTGCAAATAGGAACCATCATTGACTCATCTGCTCCAATGCCATGGTGGCTGCACGATTTGTAAGCCCGTCGGCCACAGCTTCTTTGGCTCTAACCTGTCTAACAACTTGGCTGCATATTTGAAGTAAGGAATAAGGTCCTCTTTCTTAACCTCAAAGTCAACCAGGAGCTGGTGGATGACAAATTTAGAATCTCTGTAAATGTCTATATCCTTCAATCCCATGTCTATTGCCATCTCCAATCCGATGATAAATGCTTGATAGACAGCCACATTATCGGAACACTTCTCAGTAAGTGTGAATGAGTAAGGAAGGACATGTTTCTCAGGAGAGACAAAAACAACACTAATGCCTGCACTGTTCGCGTGCAAGGCGCCATCAAAGTACATCTCTCATGGCGGTACGATTTCAATGAAGAAGACGTCTTCATCATCATTTAGTTCCTAATGGTTGGGGATATGTTGTTCAGCCAAGAAGTCAGATAGAGCTTGCCCCTTGACAACTTTTGATGAACATAGGCAACGCCATGATGCTTAATCAAAATAGCCCACTTCGCTAAACGCCCTGAAAGTACTAGCTGAGATAGAATGTATTTGATGCGATCAGCTCGAGAGATTAACACAGTATGAGCTTGCATGTAATATTTTTGCTTCTGAATGGCTTAAATGAGAGCCAAACATATCTTCCCTATGAGGGAATACTTCAGCTCTGGTCCCACTAGAGTTTGACTCAAATAGTATACGGCCCTTTGCTTTCCCTCTTCATTTTCTTGAGCGCACAACCCTCAAAGTTCTTGGTCTTGAGCAAATGTATAGAGGATAAGCGGCTTTCCTTTAATTGGTGTCCCCAGCACAGGCAGGCTTCTTAGATAACTCTTGAGGCTTTTAAAGGCCTTTAACAAGATTCGTCCCATTCAAAGGGCGCACACCTTTCTTCATTAGATATGATAAGTCTAATTTAGTATATAATTATTTGTATCATTTAGGTCCATTTATTGACCATTTTTCACTATTTTTATTGCTATTTCTCGCTTTGGCTCTTTTTCGCTCCTATTATTATTTCCTTGCAAAAGTACTCATTTTATGCAAATTCTTGCTAGATTTTATCATCAGCATCAACAAGTGAATAAAATGCATCAAGTTCACACAGTTTAGTAAGGGAAGAACGAGATCACAAACAACTTGTCACAACTTGTAAATTTGGGCGGCAATTTGAGCAAATAGAATTCAAGAATCACTTAAACAATTCAAGAACAAGTTCAACTTGATGCTAGGGACTGATTTTGGGCGGTGCAAGTGTAGAAAAATGACAAAAAAAAAACAAAAGCAAGTTGTAGCAATTTGCAAGAATGGGCAATAAAGTGAGTAAATAAGAAAGGGCTTGTATAATTTTTTTTATTTCATGTTACTCCAACCTCAAATACTATGTATAGGGGTGTTGATGAAGTTTTTCGGCATCATTCAACCAGCAAAAACCAAATACAAAATAGAAACATAGGTAGAAATTCGGATAGAAGAGAAAGGGATTAAAAGAAAGAGTTTGATTTGTAATTTTTCAATTTCAAGTTCTTTTCTATCCTTCTTTGCTTTATATTATGTCTACCATGAATTAATTTTGTCTTTCCGAGGCCATAATGTGGCCTAAATTGTAATATACGCTCTTTTCTAATTCGACGTATTCAAAGTTTGTTTATTGCATTGTTTGAGTTTATTATTGTTCTTCATGAGTTTTCAATGCTTGATCACCATTCAAAGCCTACAATGATTTATAAGAGTCCGAGAGGAGATTTATAAAAATTGCTAAGGTGTTAAACACCAAAAATTGAGCGAATGCTAGAGATAGATTAACGCGATTTGTGCAATCTTAAGTAAAAACCATGGATCTTCAAAACTCTTTTCTTATTTAAATTCATGCAAGAGATTGATGAATTAATATGTAAAAGAGTATGCTAAACATTGCTCGAAAGAGAATATTTAGTAAATTAGGGTTTTTGACAATCAACATGTAATAACAACTTGAATATCGAGAATAGAAATGCTATTAATACAACTAGGTGAAATCAGATGCCTTGGATCTTATTAAATCAGAAAATCAAAAAAAAGAAGTAAACAATTTTAGTTCTTTTCATTTTATTTGTTACATATTCAAAACTTCAATTTTCGGTCTTTAAAATAGCACTAAAACTACTATTTTCAGTAGTCACTCAAGAATTAATCCTCATGGGAACGATATTTTACTCACTCTATAATACTTGATATGACTTGGTGCACTTGCTAAACAAAAACATTAGGCACCAAGTTTTTGATGCCGTTGTCGGAGATTGTTTTTAGTTGAGTGATATTAATACCAACTAGTTTTAGTACTAATTTGAGGTTGTTTTGTTAAAACTTGTAAATTTTAGTTTGATGAAGAAATCTCTTTTCTTTCATTCATTTCATTCACTTTGTTTGATTTGTAAAGTTCTTTTTATTTCTACAAATGCGTATAGGCCCCCCTCCCCCCCAAAAAAAGTTGGTTGTTCATAACTTTTGTATTGGATTATTGTATTTTTAACTTTTTAATTCACCTAAATAAGTTTTTGAAAGTTAGATTTGTTATTTTTAAGTTTCTCAAGATATTAGTTTCACTACCCATCCCCCCATCTCCCCCCCCCCCCCCCCCCCCCCCCCTCTCTCTATATTTCTTTTGCAACAAATTCGTATATAAACCACCCCCCGCCCCCCCCAAAAAAAAGTTTTTGTTAAGTTTTGTGTTATAGTGTTGTATTTTTATGCTTTCTTATTATTTTTTATCTTTCTTTTACCTTTTAAATTTATTGACATTATTCTCTCAAATCCTAAAATTAACATAGAATGTTGCCAGAAGTGATGGCTAGCAACAACTATATGAGACCTCAATATCAAGCTGTACTAAGAAGACCATTGGAAATTAATGACATTAATGCGTTATCTACTCAAATCTTACTGATTCAAAAACAATTGGATAACATAAGTGTCAGAATTCCTCACACTCTTATAATTAGATGTGAGTTTTGTGCAAATAACCATGCTAGTATGGAATGCCAAGCAGGCAATACTTTTTCCTCGTTGGATTTTGAACAAGATAACTACATGTCAAATTATCAACAAGTCCAACAAAACCCGTACTCTAACACCTACAGTCAATGATGGATGAACCCTCCTAACATTTCTTGGAGCACTCATGAAGCAGTCACCGGTTGGCTGGTAGACGCACCACCACGTGCGGCCTCAAAGGCCCACCGTTAATGTTCAAGGTTTTAGCTTAAAGGGACGCGAAGTGAGAACAGAGGTCCTTTTACTTTGCCATGCAATAAGCAATAAGGAAACAGGAGTTTATGAACACAATAGTAAAAGAATACTACTAGTGAAATATATATATATATATATATATATATATATATCTATATATTTTCAATTAGCATTTGTGATTTACTTGATTATTGAAATGTTTCTTTAAAATAATAATAATGGCATGTAAAATCCAGTTGAAGGAGCACACACGTGAATTGGTTTGGGCATTGTAAGGAGGAGATCGGCTACCATCCCTATTAGGAAATGTGACAACTGCATATTATGCACTGGAGGAGTGGTAGAGATAGGCCAAAGAAAAGTTATGGAGACATTAACATGCCTAAACCTTAATGAGGAGATGACTTTTGATAGAGCTAAGTGACGGTCAGAAATACATGTGGCCAACAGAACTATTAGAAATGAGCAGCACAACGATGCCACTTTTCAGCGCCCTTAGGCTTCCATGTTCATTATTGCTAATGCTTTATTGTTGCTTCCGTGCTCGTATGTTCGGTACTGCTTGACTTTGACTTTTAACTTGATTTTGTAGTTATTGTTCCTTTTTGCTTTCAGGGTTGAGGACCCTCGTACATAGCCCCCATTCAGGGTAGCACCCCATAGCAATAAGACTGCGTATATTTCACCCCCTAGTCCCTATCTTGGCAGGAGCTTTTCAGGCATTGGATTTGTTCTTGTTGTTGTTGTTGTGGTTGACATGTGAAAGCTAATTTTATAAGCTTAATTAAATATGGTTCTCCAATATTTCAATCACATTGTTCTGTAGTTCCTCATTGACGTGCAATATGAGGGAAAAGCTGAGGTTATAAACACTATGACACACTATAACATGAATTGAGTACTAGCATAAGATGACTCGGGTCCACTAAAACCCACGTTGTGATTCCACATCTCATGATTCTGTTTATTGGAAATAAATTTATTCATACTCAGTTACAACTACTAGAATAGCAAAATACAGATTTTAGTCTAATGTAGCAGACGAAATCTGAAGTAGATACAGACTAGCTATAGACATGAACATACAAGGAACTAAGCACATTATCTATTTTACCCAGAATTTCGTGACACTGAATGCGCAGTTACAGATCAACGAGTGTGGTAGTAGTTTATTAGGATGCCTTGCCGTGCGGAATTGGGGCTGCACCACCACCATCATGATAAGGCACCGGATTCCAGTATCCGTAATCTTCTTCCCCAGCGACTAAACTCGCAGTCAGACCTTGGCCCTCCGCGACAACTGATGGCGGTCCTTGACTCTTTGCCAGCCGCTGGTTGTTGACATGGGTTCGAGATGAGCTTAGCAATTGCTTAGGAACGACTACTGATTGCGGTAGTGACCGAGAGAAAGATAATGATGTAGGGATCCGAATCATCAGAATTAAAGTTATCATGCGTGAGAGATGCATTTGTGATCTAAGAAATGAGTATGGCATATCTCAAAGCTGTAATCCTTCCTGATTCAACAGTTTGCCTTCATTTGTATGGGGCATGTGAGGTGCTAAGTGTGTTGGAAGTGGGTTTTGAGAGAAATTTCTTCTTCTTGTAGGCGTCATGCTAGGTGGATGAAAAGGTCATGGTTCTTGCGTGAAGCCTCCGTGAGATGTTGTAATTTGTCTTGCTTGGGGGAACATATCAGTATAACGCGCTTTATAAATCATTTCAATATCATCTTTATCAAGTTAATGGGGGTAGTTTAATGACTTTTTAGGAGTTGTCCATTTATCGTAGAATTATTCTTATCAGCGTATGTTTTAGTTTCTAATTTATGGTGACATAGTGTTCCTTTCATGTGCACATTGGTGGGATAGTCAGCATTCAAACTCTGATCAGGGTTCCTGTAGGTATTGCTGGAAAGATTGTTCCAATTGAATTTCAACTTATCCAATAAGAATCCACCTATTATATTTGGTATTATATGTGGGAAAGACTTCCACCTAGTGTTAGGCACACTTGACAAATCCCACTGCCGACGAGTGCATTTAACAGCCCTATTTACAAAAAAAATAAAAAAATAAAAATAAAACAAACAAAATATTTGGAAAACCTTAATCCATGGTCAACTAGTCGGTGGCACAAATTTTACAAAAACTAAAAATAAAAATAAAATAAAACAAACAAAATATTTTGGAAAACCTTATTCCATGGTCAACTAGTCGGAGGCACAAATTTGAGCACAAAGGAAAACTAGAACTGACTTGAGTACTAGCTCATAGTGGACTAAGTGGTCTGGATCCAATGCAAAATTTAGTCAATGGACCCGGAGACATGGAATGGCAGCTTGTAGGCTGGTCATGCAGAATCATCTAGGTCAATGTTTGGCATCAGATTGTAAAGGTTTGGGCAATGCTTCAGTCTTGGTGGCGGAAGCTTTTGCAGTAGGGAAGGGTATTCGTAGATGAATTGACATGGCCCTTAATTGAGGCTATATTGGTGTTGCTAATCTAGTCACCATCAAGGTCTTATAGAAGGATTTTAAAAGTCTATGGAGGATTAGGACTATAATGATGGATATCTGGAAAATGATTGACCAATAGAGTCAGCTTAAGTTTCTCATGTTTATATAGTAGGTGATCAAAGGATAAATTCATTATTGGCAGTGGGTCATCTTTGGCAAGTAAGAAGTAGATGGGGAGCAATTGAGGTTTCTTCAGAGGATTGATTATGAAGATGCACTAAGTAGGGCTGTCTATTAATAGTGTGCCTAGTTTTCTTCTTACCTCTATAGAAAAAATTACTTCTCACCATCTTCATTATGGTATTTTTGCTCATGTTGTCCCCCCATACCTGGCATAAAAGGTTAAGTCACTTAGGTTATAAAGTTTTAAGAAATTTGAAAAGACGACAGCTTATTCTACGTTGTAAATTATCATTAATTGAAAATTGTTCTATGCAACGTGTAAAGTGGGAAAATAGGGGTATCGAAAAGGTTCAACAGCCTTCCCTTTAATTTTATTAATTATGTAATAAAATGAAAAGGGGAAAATAAGTTCAATTCTCATAACCCGAGAAAAGAGACTCAAAATATAATTTAAAATCTGAAAAAAAAAACTAACTTTGAAACCCTAATTTCGTCTCCTTTATATAGTGGAGGCGCTTAGGAGCCTAATAAAGAAAGAAATCATAATCAAGATAAAAAGGAAAGAAAATAAAAGCTAAAAAAAAAGAAATTAAATCTAAGCCCGAATCCCCCCAAATCCTGGCTGTCAACCCCAAATCACGCCGTCAATCTAGGTTGTCCCGCCTTCGCCCGGAATCCTACGTCTCGCCAAGTTAGCCTCCTGCCAATCTGCCAAGCCTTCTGCCAATCCTTATACTTGGCAGGCTGCATCATCTTCTCCAGTTTGGAGAAAATTCACCTTCGAATTTGCTTAAGGATCAGCACTATCGTTGTCACCTAAATAATGAGTAAGGTGCGTAACGTTGAAGACATCCGAAGTCCTCATGCCAGGTGGATGCTGAAGACGGTAGGTGTTGTCATTGATCTTCTCCAGAACCGTCAATGGGCCTATCTTACGAGCTGTGAGCTAATTGTACTCCTAAGCTGGAAATTGTTCACGTGTCGAGATTGCCTAAACCTTGTCGCCAATCTAGAACCGAACTATTTAGCTCTTCCTATCACTTGCTGTCTTGTACTTGGCGGTGGCCTCCAGTAACCGAACCCTAGTTCATTTATGGATGTCCTTGAGTGAAGAGATAAAGTCCTCCGCCTTCCCATGTGGACGTGTCAAATCCGGAACAGGTATCAAGTGAATAGGAGAATGAGGAACGAAACCATAGACAACCTGGAATGGCATGAATCTTGTACTCCTATGGATGGAACTATTGCAGGTGAACTCGGCCTGATGAAGCTTCATCTCCCATCCCTTGGCATTTTCAGCAACGAGGCATCCGAGAAGATTGCCCAACGATCGGTTAATGACTTCAGTTTATCCATTCATTTAAGGGTGATGGACGATGCTAAAGGCGAGAGACGTATTCGCCATTCTCCATGAAGTCCTCCAAAAGTGATTCATGAACTGAACATCCCGATCAGAAACAATGCTAGCCGACAACCCATGCAACTTGTATACTTCCCGAAAATAGAGACCCGCTACATATATGTCGTTAGCAGCCTTCTTGCACCCAATGAAGTGCGCCATCTTGGAGAAACGATCTATGATGACAAACATGGAATCAATCTTGTAGGGGGTCCTCGGTAAGCCTAGCCCAAAGTCCATGCTGATATTTGTCCATGGCCGACTTGGAACCGGTAATGGCATATAAAGTCCAGGTTTGGTCACCCCGCCCTTTGAAATTTGACAAACACGGCACCGCTTGACATATCTCTCAATCTCTTTGCGCATGGTAGGCCAGAAGTAGTTGGTTGTAATGAGTTTGAGCGTCTTATCTTTGCTCACATGCCCCGCATTATGTTTGTCCTCAATGATCTTAAGCCACCAACTTGAGTTCGGAATACAAAGTTGATTCCCTTTGAACAAGAATCCGCCATGAAGAGAGTAATCAGGAACAGACCTCGACTATGCTTCCCGCCATATCTTGCCAAAGGTGGGATCATCACGATACTGATTCGCCAACAAATCAAACCCGGTAACCTCAACTCTACTCTTCGCTAAATACAAGATTCCTCCTGCTTAGTGCATCCACCACCTTATTCATCATGCCTGATTTGTGCTTGATGATAAAGCGGAAGAGTTATAAGTAGCTATCCCACTTGGCCTGTCTGTCCAAAAGCCTGTCTTGGCTATTGATGCACTTGAGGGCAACGTTGTCATAATACAAAATGAACTCTCAGTTGTAGGTATGACTTCTAGTGCCTCAATGCTCTCACTAACGCACAGAATTCCAAATTGTAAGTCGAGTAATTCAAATTACTCCCATTGAGTTTCTCATTGAAATACGCGATAGGCTTCCCGTCTTGGCTGAGCATAGAGCCAATGCCAACCTTGGAGGTATCCATATGTAACTCAAACGTCTTTTGAAAATCAGGAAGGGCTAACACTAGTGCCGTGATCGGCTTATCTTTGATTGCATTGAAGGCAGTTTCTACTTGAGGTGTCTAAACAAAGGAGCCCTTCTTCAAACAATATGTGATAGGCACTATTATGGAACTAAAACTCGGAACAAAGCGCCTGTAGAATGACACCGACTCATGGAAGCTACGAACTTGGCCAATCGTCCTCGGCTGAGGCCAGTCATGAATGGCTGCAATCTTCCATTCATCAGCTGATATGCCATCCTTAGATACAACAAACCCAAGGAAGGTTACCTCGTCTCTCATGAACTCGCACTTCTAAAAGTGGCAAACAAACTTTGGGAACTCAAAGTACTAAGAACTTCTTCTAGATGCCGAATATGTTCAACAGGATCCCAGCTATAGATCAATATGTCATCAAAATAAACAACAATGAACTTCCCAATGAAAGGATGTAGAACCTGATTCATAAACCTCATAAACATGCTTGGTGTGTTGGATAACCCGAATGGCATGACCGACCACTCATAAAGCCCTTCTCTTGTCTTAAAGGTGGTTTTCCACTCGTCTCCAGGAAAAATCCGAATCTGGTGGCACCCATTCTTGAGATCCAACTTCGTGAATACCTTCGAGCTCTGCAATTGATCTAGGAAGTCATCCAACCTCAAAATAGGGAAATGATAACATACCGTAATCTTGTTGATTGCTCTACTATCAACATACATTCGCCAACTCCCATCCTTCTTTAGCATAAACAAAGCGGCAACTGCGCAAGGACTCAAGCTCTTCCTGATAAAGCCTCTGGCGAGTAGCTCTTCCACTTGGCATCTCAATTCCTCATGCTCAGCTGGACTCATTTGGTAATGAGGCCTATTCGGTAAGGAAGCACCCGGAACCAAGTCAATGCAGCGCTGGATGTCTCTTAATGGTGGCAGTATAGCAGACAACTCTTCCGAGAATATTTCATCATTCAACAAAGCGGTAACTTCACTCAGTACCTCCCTTGTACTGACATTGCTTTCTTTCCCAATCAACACAAACACGACCCTGGCTTCACCAACCTTCTTGGCAAACATGGCGCATCCCTAAATGTTTGGGTGCTGAGCTTCTAGAGCCCTTGACGTCTCCTCCTTCTTGGGCAACAAGATGATCTTGGTCCCCTCAAAGATGAAGCTATTTGTGTTTTTCCTCCCGTCATGAATGGCACTCCTATCATATTGCCACGGGTGTCCCAATAGCAAATGGCAAGCGTCAATAGTAACAATGTCACACCAAATCCCGTCCTTGTACTTAGGCCCAATTAAAAAATTAACCAAACAACGTTTGGAGATGGTCATCTGATTTCTCTTCTTGGGCGATGACAACTTGTAGGGATTGGGGTGCGCCACTGTCTTCAACCCCAACTTGGCGACTGCTTCCTTGGATATTACATTTTCACAGCTGCTTGAAGCAATAACAATGCGGCACACCCTACTGCCAATGGTGCTTGTGGTCTGGAAGATGTAGTTCCTCAGCCAACCATCCCCCTACTCCTCTCTAGGAGTGAAGCAAACACGCCTAACCACTAACAGATGGCCCTCAACACCAGTCACGACATCCTCTTCTTGCTCTGCCAATTCATCTTGCCCATCTTCCTCAATGGCCATGCCTTCTTCTCCCCGTGCTTCATCAATGAAAAGAGCCTTACCAGGCCTATCAACCTTTCGGTAGTCAGCAGCACGATGACCAACTTCCCCACACTTAAAGCAACCTGTCCTTGATGAACCCGCAAAGTCTTGAGCGAACTGCTTCCTAGTGTTGTGCACTCTGAGCTGGCGGTTCTCGTGTTTGGTCTCTGCCACCAGCTTGTACCCCTCAGGTCCCGCCAACTTGGCGTCTCCTTTGCTTTTGTTCTACATTCATAGCTCTTTGACTTTCCTTAGAAATATAAATGATGTCAAAAATGTTCAACACATCTTGCATAGATCCTCTTAATCCGTCTATGTTACGATTCGCCAATTCCTCCCTTGTCTCCGCCAAGTCATTTCTGGTGACTAATGAGTAGAATTCTGCCATGTACTCCTCCACAGATCTCGAGCCCTGTCGCAATCCTTGTAGGTGCTAGTAAATCATCCTAGCATGATTGTGCAGTAAGAAAGTGCCTCTCATGTGTTTCTTCATCTTTTCTCAAGATTTTATCTTCATCTTCCCCTGGCGAAATCCAATTTGCTTCAGCTGATGCCACCAGGCGGCTTCCCTACCCGATAGCCGAGTAGCGATGAGTGGCGCCTGCTTTCTCTTTAGTACTTCTCTAAACTCAAGAATCTCCTCGATGGAAACAAGCCAACCTAAGAATTCTTCGGGGGCATCCTTCTCCATTGAACTCTGGAATTTCAACCCGGAGGCCGGATTCCCTCCTCCGATTGTTAAGGTCATTGCCATCTCCGGTATTAGGCCTATGGTGTCTCGGCCTAGGATTCGATAACTCCTCATTTCAGTTGGGATTTTGGAAGCATTCGTCCATCTCCTCTTTTGTTGCACCCAGCGTTAATGGGCTTTGGGGTCGGGTTCACGGTGCAAGATCGGGATTTGCCTCCAGTTGAATCAAGCAACGGTCGACTCGATGGAATTTCTCCTCCAAGTCCTATATCCTCCTCTCGGCCTACTGTTGTCGGTCATGGTCATAAATGTCTTCAATGGCGGTGTTCTTTTGTCGTCCACAAGCCATCTTAGAAATCGTTCTGAGCTCTGATACCAACTGATGCAGCTGGTAAAGTGGGAAAAGAAGGGGCACCGGAAGGTTCAACGGCTTTCCCTTTAATTTTATTAATTACTTAATAAACTGAAAAGGAGAAAATAATCTCGATTCACACAACCCAAGAAAAGAGACTTAAAATATGATTTAAAATATGAAAAAATGAACTACCTTTAAAACCCTAGTTTCATGTTGTTTCTATAGTAGAGGCACCTGGAAGCCTAATAAGGAAAGAAATCATAATTAAGCTTAAAAGGAAAGAAAATAAATGCTAAAGAGAAAAGAAATTAAATCTGAGCTCAAATCCTCCCCAAATCCCGGCTGTCAATCCCGAATCACGCTGTCAATCTCAGATGTCCCACCTTCGCCTTGAATCCTGCGTCCCGCCAAGCTAGCCCCATGCCAATCCGCTAAGCCTTATGCCAATCCTGATACTTGTAGGGCTGCATCAGGTTCAATCAAATGCTAAAATACAATTTTCTAGGCATTCTTCATCATGCATGTTTATCTAACCATACACTTAGTCTTTCTTATAAATTATCCCCCACTCCACCTCTTTCATTTTCTTGGATATGCATGTTTCAAAGGGTGCCTATGTTTTGACCCAAAAATAGGAACTTTCGATGTTAGTCATCATGTCTAATTTATTGAGTCTAATTTTCCCTATCTTAGGGTAGTCCAATCGAACCACCTATCTTCATACTATCTCACAACTTGTCTCCTTCACGGCTTCAACTTAGGTGCCTCTTGTAGTCAAGTGTCTACCCCTCTCCTAATTCAGGCCTTCAATCCTAGTGTTTGTAGCTCACGCTTGAGTTTATTGTGTTTAGAATTTGAATTAGGAAGGAATGGAATTCCATTTTTTAGATAATCAAAGTAATTTGAGGTTGGAATTGTATCCATAATAATTTGACTCAAGCACTCCAAGTTTCTAGTTAACCATAGTTAGATTTTAATTAGAACGGATCATTTCAAGTTTGAAACGTTTCGAATTTCAAGCCAACTAAAGGTGAGTTGTAGTCATAGAGTAATTTCATGCTCAAGTCATTTCGAATTTCAAGTTAATTGAGTTAGGACATTTCAAATACGAGTTATGTTGATTTTAAGTTGGGTTAATTCATTTTAGGCTCAACTCATCTAGATTTTATCTCAATTCGGTTACATCATTTAAAATTTTTGTTTTATCTTACGTGCAGTCGAATTTCAATCATAATTAAGTTGGGTTGGGTCATTTTGCATTTGATCTTTTTGGGCTTAAACTTAGGATGGACAGATGTGCCTTATATTTACATAATTTATTCCTTATTCAAGAGATATGTTCGGCTTTTACATGTGTGCTTTGTTGTAATATGGGTACATTTAGGCTTGGAGCGCAATAGAGCAAACAATGGTTGAAAAGTGACAAAATCAGGCGTATCGAGGCATATTTGAAGACTACTTTGAGAAACCCGACCACGTGTGAAAAGAGAGAAACTGTCGGATTAAACTTAGTCTCACAATTTAAAACAAGTAATTGTTTATGGGATGTTATTGTGTATGTGTGAGTGTGTGTAACTTTGCTGGCTCAAGAGGCCCAGCATAGTTTATACGTAAGGGGTGGCATGCCCTATAAATAAAGAGGGGGAAACTTAAATTTGGATCTTTTGCCACCTCTCCTCTCCTCCTCTCTTTCCCAAAGCCGCTACAAGATTCAAGGGTTCTCAATTTCCAAAGCGCAGGTAATCTGAGTGCTGGGGAAATTGAAGCAAGGATCAACAACATCAATTGAGGGAGTCTTCAAGTCCTTAGTTCTAGTCATTATTCCATTCTCTTTCAGATTTCATGATATTTATAACTCCGATGGAGAAGTAGACTTTTAATTTAGGGATAAAGGATGGATACCCGTCCTTATCCCAAATTTCTATTATACTTTTGACAATGGTTTTCTTATGCTATTTGCGCACCCTTATGGACAATTTATGATTGTTGTTTTGTTTTCATTGTGTGTGCTCATAGCCATTTAAAATCTCCAATTTATTAGCATTAGTCTATGAGCTTGTTGCCTAGACCATAACATAACTGGTTTCCACGCGTGGTTAGGGTTGAGGTTGTACCTAACCCTGAACACAATCTTTTATACAAATTTATACTTAATTAGGAGTGACAAAGAAATTTATTAGTGCTATTGAGATAATCCATGCTAATAAGATGGGTTATGCCCTTAGACTCGTTTATTACCCTAAACCCTAACTTAAGTACTAGTTCAGGTTTAATATTAAATTAGGAGCAAGAAATGAATTAAGTAGTGCTAATGAGATAGCCTATGCTACAAAAATGGGGTGATATGATAGGTTATGCCTTCAGACTAGTTCATTACCCTAAGCCCTAATTTAAATATTAACCGTATCTTAGTGCTTGTAGCCTAAGTGTCCTAAATCGTTATCTTAGTACAATATAATGACGAGATACAAGTAAAGCTACCTTGAATTGAATTGACACCTTTAATGTAGATTTTATTGCTTTCTTTAGTTAAATATCGAAACAATCAACAAAAACCCAAAGACCCAATCACTTGTTAGTAATGATATCCGACTTAAATCTGATTGGCTGTGGATATGACCCATATTCCCGATTTAGCTACAATGATCTTGTACGGTTGCAAGTACATAGTTCTAAAACACATCAAGCTTTTGGCACTGTTGCTGGGGAATCGGTAGTCTAAGTAGATTTAGGTATTTATTAACTTCTATTTTTGTGTTTTCTTTTTGTTATTATCTCTTTTATTTTACTTTTGGGTTGTTGTCAAGGTGGATTAAACACGCTTTCCGTATTATATACATGGTTGATGTTCATTCAATCCATAATTTTTACCTTACATAACGGAAATTGAGTTAGCTTTATCCACTTTGAAGCGATACGAGACGAGTGCAAATCTGTCTCCAACCATGGCCAACTTTGTACCTCGTATGATTGGGGGCCACTTGTCCCCCAAATGTATGTCACTCCTGCTGAAGTTGCGTTACCCGTTGTCGGTAACACAAACTTTGAATTAAGCCAGGGATTATCAACATGGTTCCCACCTTCTATGGGAAGCCGATTGAGAGCCCATGCAAGCGCCATGTTGCTTTCATTGAAATATGCAAACCACTATCAAGATGTCTCGACTAATGCTGTTAGACTACTTCTTTCTCCTTTTCATTAAAAGACATAGCTAAAAGGTAGTTTCAATCCCTTTCGAGGGGTAAAATCACCACTTGGGATGACTTCCAACAAAAGTTCCTGATCAAGTTTTATCCTAAGGCCAAAACTATAGCTGTTAGGCATGTAATCAACAGTTTTGAACAAAAAGATTAAGAACAATTTCATGAAAGTTGGGACAAATTTAAGAAGCTCCTTAGAAGCTGTCCCCACCATGGGCCACCCAAGTGGGCTCTGGTGCAACGTTTTTATAGTGGTCTTACTACTTCTAACAAGCAGATGGTTAATGCTTCATGTGAGGAAGCATTTAACCAGCAAGATGAGGACGAGGTATAGATGCTATTTGAGCACATTAGCGAATGCTCTCTTGACCAAGGCTCTTCTATGAGGGTGGTTAGAGGGGGCACATGTGGTGTCTACTAAGTAGCATCCAACGATGGCATCAACCTTAGACCGGATGCCCTTAGTAGGAAGAAGGATCAAAATATGAACTCACATGCGAATCCTATTAATGTGTTCCTGGTCAATGCAGTTGAATCATTAGGTGGTACTACTACATGTAGCATTTGTTTAGGTGAGGAGCATTCTGTGCATAATTGTTTATATGCGTCACAATTTTCCAAATATGTGCAGGAATAGGTTCATGCAGCTTAAGAATATTCGAGAAATAATGTCCCATTCTCCCACACCTACAATGTCAGGTGGCGCAATCATCCGAACCTTTTGTGGAAGCCGAACGCAAATCAAAATCAACCCACGAGACAATAGAATCACAACTTTGTAGGTAACGCATACCCTCCCGCCTTTTCATGAGGGAAGAGGTATATTTCTCAACTTATCCACCCTGTTTTGCATGCTAAACCCCCTTCCCCATCTATAGGATATTCATCTCAGTTCGATGCTCCAATTCATGGCAGACACCACATGACTGGTCGGATACCGTTCTCAAACTATTGCTAAAATAGAGGACCAGATAGGATAATTAGCCCAAGCACTTCATAGGCAAGAGGAAGGGAGTTCACCCTCCCAGCCTCTCACAATTTTAGCAGGGTCGACTAGTTCGAACCTTAACTTGCTTACTCACGAGCAAGTTAAGGTTGTGTCAGTTGCTAGAAAAGGGAACCTTAAGAATCTGGAGGTTGAGGTTGAGAAGGAGAGCACGGATCCCTCCCCCAGTAATAATGGGGAGGGCCCACAAGGTGGGTCTTGCGAACCTGCTGTCCCTTTTCCTTCCACCCTTGTAGGACCAAAGAAAAGGACAAACGAAAGAGGGCTGAGCTCATAGATTTGTTTAAGTGAAGATCAACTTGCCTTTGGTCAAAGCCATTAAACACATTCCTATGTATGCCAAGTTCCTCAAGGATCTATGAGTTAAAAAGAAGCGCGTGCAAGCGCATACCCCAAAGAAGATCCTACTCACTGAGAAGGTGAGTAGTATTTTAGTGTCGGGTGCCCCAACCAAGTTTTGAGACCCCAGGGCTTTTACAGTTCTACGTGTCTTTGGAGAGCGTTATACAACAGAACCTTTTTATATCTAGAAGCGAGTGTAAACCTCATCCCTTACTCTGTTTTTAGGGAACAGGTATAAGAGCTCCTAAGCAAACTAATGTAACACTTCAGCTGGCCGATAGGACAGAGCATGCACCTCATGGGGTGGTGGAGGATGTGCTTGTCAAAGTTGACAAGTTTGTATTCCCCGTTGATTTTATTATGTTAGATATAGACCCTACTCCTAGACAAAAGCACAACACTCCCATCATTCTAGGTTAACCATTCCAAGTAACGATCAATGGCGTGATTCACAATAGGACAGGAGTGTTGGAGGTTTCATTCGGAAACCTCAAGGGCAAGTTGAAGGTCTTGAACTTTGTTCGACACCCTGATACAAAGGATGAGATAGAATGCTCCAGGGTTTATGATTTTAACCCTCTGGTAGAATTTGGTGCACTTGATTTTACTAAAAGTGCTGATTTAAATAATGTCCCTGTTTGTCCTGATAGCTGTGCTTCATCTCCTATACTTAGTAGGATAGAGATTCGAGACCCTGATGCTGATTGTGTGTTCTTCCTTGATAGTTACAAGTCAAGAAACACTATTGGATTTGGGGATCATCCCTACAAGCTCAACCTAAATTCTATGGCAAATATTGCCTTGGATTTTGGTGGACATTATGCTCTACACTGTGTCTGGCTGAAGAGGTTAAACTTAGTGCTCTTGGGAGGCAACCCAACTTACTTTTATGTTTGTTGTGTTTTTTAAATTTGTTTTTAGGACTAAACTCTCATTCTTTTGCTGGTCCTTTTGTTATTCTTTTCATGGTTACTTTGTTTCTCTTTTACTAAACACTTGTATGGTCCATATTTCAAATGCTAATAACAAACTTGTTTAGTATTATGTCTTCTATGCCTTCTTTTGTAGCTTCCTATTTTTGCCTTCCCTTTCTGTATTTTCTCTGCACGCATAGCTGAATATGCCATACCTCAAATCGTCTCTTTTCTTTCCTTGCTTGTATTTAATTTCATTGATTTGCATTGAGGACAATGCAAGGTTTGGTTTTGGGGATGGCATGTATGATTTGATTTTTTAATTGTCCTTTTAACGTCTCTTTGCTTAAATTAGTTGAATTTTTGCATGGATTAGCATAGAATTTCCGGTGACTTATATTGATGTTCATAGTTGAGATGTGCTATGACAGTTAAAGTATCTATGTATTGAGATTATTCATGAATCTTACTTTTGAATCTATATTTTTATCTTTTAACTAGTTGGAGAAATTATTACTTTTCACCCTTAATTTTATGACACATTCCTTGTTTTAAGTTGTGATAGCGGAAATAATTTTAGGAATTTGAATCAAGCTCTTGACTCCTATCAATGTTGAATCAATAGTTTATCTCTTTATTTTGAGTACCTCTTTAAAAATAAGATGAAAAAAACAAAAATAAAAAAAGGGTACCAATGCCGGTGAATTAGGTAATTACCTGTGACTTGATGGTTCTTGTAACCCCTGTGTCTCGAGCAACTAAGCCCTTATGGGTGTCTTAACACCTGGTACCTTGAGCCAACTGGGTCAGGAGCTGCTAGTTGAAAGCTCGTTACATGAGCCATGGGGAAACTTAAGAAGAATCAACCACAAGAAGTCACTTTAAATGCACCAATGCCTATTATGAATGAAATATCTTTAAGGCATGTGCTAATAACGACTTAGCTTGTGAATTCCTTTGAGTTGAGCTATTAAGTCCAAGGAGTGCTCTTCACTTAGTGCCTTGAGTCAACTGGATTTGGAGTCACTGGCCCAAAATTGGCTACATGGGTCTTTGAGAGACACGCTTAACCACGAGTAACTTTATAAAAAAAAGAAAAAGAAAAAGAGGGAAGAAGAAAACAAGAGAGAAAAGAGAAGCCTTGAGATTTCTTTATTGATTAGGGGGTAATCTGCATGTTAATTAATTCCTTAATTATTTTTTCTTTTCGTCTGGAATTTGAAAGTTTTGTTATAAGAGAAAGGGGAGAGAAGTTCTAGATTCACTCATTAGTAAAAAAAAAGACTTGAATCAAGAGAACATGAGTTGGAAATGATGTACTAATTGTTAGGAACAGTGTTCGAAAATCCAAATTTATTTTGTAATATTATTTATTAATGAATAAAAATGAAGTTCATGTCATTCTGTGTTAAATTTGTGTAAATGAGCATATATATACTACATGTGATTTTCTTTTAAGTATCGTGCATGAGATGGACAGTTTCCTCACATTACATTTTACATATTTGTTCTAAGTGGATAATGAGATTAAGCCACAGATAGACTTGAAACAAATGGCATGGAATGTTATCTGAATAACTCGTGGTCGGAGATGAGCTTGGGCTATTTATCTGTTAAGACCACGACTCAACACTCTAGATGACTTGTCTTGGTCATGTGGATGGTGATCCAAAAGTTTTAGGTTGGTGTATTTAATAAGATTGACACATTGAGTTGAACCATGTGAGTCGCTTATTTCTAGACTACTAGCAAATATGAGTGATTTATGTTGTACTATTTGAACGATAACTCTAATCCTGAGAGTATTCTAGACTTATGCATGGAATGTTAGTTACCTTGGTGTACTATAGGTAAGGTCTAGACAAATGACTAAATTCCTACATACACTAGGTAGCGGCGTGAAGTGTGACAAGGATCAAGTATTCAACACGGAATCTACAATGCCTTATGAGATACAGATGTCCCCTTAGCTGATTCACAAGTATTCAAATAGTTCGAAAACTTTGGCCAAAGTGTTCCAAGTGTTTGACATTTGGAATTTATACTATGAATATGTTCAAGTATAAATGAATTATTCAGTGAAGGGCGAGTCGGTAACTAATGGAGAAGCTATGTGAAGGATAATCGTAGTGATTATATTTATTCTTTATCATGGACAACTAGGTGGAAGGGTTATTTTCATCAATACAATCTATTTGGGAGACATCGATTAAATGGTTTAAGTCTATAATGTAGCGGGATTTATTTAGTGGAATTAAGTCCCATTAAATGGTAATTAAATTTTGTCATGAGATAATAATAATTTAACCTATTTGAAGCTAGATTTAAATTGCCCCTGAGATCCCGACGCAAGCCTTTGTATTTATTGGCGTCCAAAAAATATTAAAGAATTCTTTAGATGAATTATTTATCCATGAGATGGGTAAATTTAATTTTGCCAAGCATTATTCATGAGATGAGTTTTTACATGTGGGAAACAATGTAAAATAAAAAAAGAAAAAAAGAAAAGAAAAAAAAAACAAAAGCGAAGTTAAAAGCACAGGTCCCTCGATCCGTGTGCTCGGTGATGGACCAACCAGTTCTGAACACCAAAAGGATGATCCATGTGTGCGCGGGCAGGCCAATCGCGGCCCACCACATGGCACGTGGAGTCAATCAAAAAGTACGCGATTTTAACTGTGAATGAAACGCGACATTTTGTACTTGTATTAATGTAAAATGCTACATTTTGTTATTAACCCCGGCAAATCAGACATCGATTTTTTGGTTTTTTTTCGCTCCGGTATACTACTATAAATAGAAGTATCTATTCCAAAGGTTTTGAAAAAGCGGTGACTTTCAGTGACCTAGTGGGAGAGAAAATTTTCTCTTCAAATTTTTTGTTTCTTCAAGTTTAATATTTTTCAGAGCCCACTCTTTAGGTAGTTCGAGGTTATTGCGTAGAAGGCCACTCGGTCTCAGTTTCTAGGCTTCTTGGAGTTATTATCTTTCTGGTATTCTTCATACTGGAGCAAATTTGCATATGTCTTTCTTTCCTTCTTTTTTAGGTTTTTTGACTTTCCTATTTATTTACAACTTTTTCTTATTATGCTTATTATAAGTTTAGTCGAAATAAATAGACTTGCAATTTAATAAAACAGAGATTTCATTAAAAATGAAAGATTGTCTAAAGCAACAATTTAAAACGTTTATATCGTTCATGAATTAATAATTAATTAGATTATTTAAGTCAACAATTTAAATTAATAATGAATTTATAGTTAATTCGAATTTGTCAATTCATTAATTTGCATTCTTGTTATTCGTATAATGAGACTGTGCAAATTGATCATGATTTACGAAATCAGATAAAATTGATATAATGACATTAGATTCAATTATTTTTACGAATCAGATAAAATTTATCCAATGAGATTAGATTCAATTATTTTTTCATAAAATCGGATGAAATTGATCTAATGAGATTAGATTCAAATTTTTTTTTTTTTTTGTTAATTAATTTAATTTTAGAATGAGATTCTAAATGGGATTTTGAGATAATCCAAGTTGTAAATACAAATTAATTAAAAACTACTGGTTTCTATAAACCAAGTGGGTGCGAGGTTCAATTGTTGAAACCTCCCGTTCTCTATTACTGGTCTAGCAGTATAGTAGATTGACCTTTCTGTGGAAGATGTCAATTTGCAGACTGCAGGGATGGACTTCTATTAGGATAAACCAAAGTTAAAGAAGCGATGCGACCACGCTGTCGTGGAGTATTACGTGTATTTGTATGAAGGTTTAGGTAATGATTTACACTTGACTAGCATGATGCATTAGCCTCCCCAAGGAGCTCTATTGTGTCATGTTAGTGACTAAGGTAAAATGGTGAGTTAATCATGTTTAGTAAGAGTTACGAGAAAACATGTTAATTGAAAATAGTTCTCACCCAAACTAATTTCGTACGACCTCGCTGCCGAGGAGTAAAGAGTGGGGTGTTTGGGTCATCAGTGCTTGCATGATAGTACAGTTTAGTAGATAGCTGGCTTATTATGTTTGCTAAAATAAAAGAATACATATCACTGCATTATACATGATTCATATAAGATAGTTACACAATTGTTTGCATTTACAGTGTTTTGACATGGCTGCGACTGGTGCACTTCATTTAATTCTAAAAGATAATGCTTTAACTGAACCAAATTACTTTGCCGAGAAAAACAAGTTGGACTTAGTAATTACTAACACGGGACTTATTGGAAAGAAAAGAAACAGCAAGGATGCTAGTGTAGCAACCAAGTCCATAAAGAAGCCAGAAAAAGGAAAGTATTTCTTTTTAGGGAAGACTTGCCACTGGAAAAGGAACATCACTAAGTGATTGGCTTCTCTTCTTGTAAAGACTGCTAAGCCATCTGGTGAGAGATATGATGATATCCCACTTGGTTGAGTCATGCATAGTAGAGAGTCCACTAGGCTCCTAGAGTGTGGACTCAGGTTCAAATGACCATGTCTGTAATATGTTATAGGGGCTCAGGCTAACCAGAAGGCTGTATGATGGGGAGTTTTACTTGACGGTTGGAGATAGTACAAGAGTAGCAGTCTTAGGAGTAGGAGATGTTAGCCTAGTCTTTGGTGGTAGAGTTTGGTTTTTGAAGGACTGTTTATTTGTACCTGCATTGCGCAGAAATTTGATTTCTGTCTCTCGTTTGGTGGATAATGGTTATTCATTGAATTTCAATTCTGAACTATTCATCATGAGAAATAAATTGTTTATTTGTGGAGGTACAAGCGTGGCAGGTCTACTCATGTTATTTCCTGATCGAAACTCTAATATTTGTTCAATTAATTCTAACATAAGCTCACTTTTTCAATCTCCTAAGAGAAAACTACCTGAAAGGGATAATGCCTACACATGGTACCAACATTTAGGTCAAATTAATTCGAACAGGATCTAAAGACTGCTAAAAGATGGACTGATAAAACCTTTGGATTTGAATTCATTACCAGCCTGCGAATCCTGCATAGAAGATAAGATGACCCAATATGTCTTTAAGAGTAAAGGCAACAGGGTTGGTGACTTGATAAAGCTGGTTCACACATATGTATGTGGACCAATGAATGCTCAAGCAAGAGGTAGGTTTGAGTACTGATCACATTCACGTTGATTACTCAAGATATGGATATGTTTACCTAATGAGACATAAGTCGGACTCTTTTGAAAAGTTCAAAGTGTACAAAGCTAAAATTGAAAAACAATTAGGTAGACAAGTTAAGTCACTTCAATCAGATCGAGCTGGATTTCCTAACTTCAAATGAGATTAGATCTTAGCTTTTTGCTCTGGGTATACTGCAGCAAAATGGTGCTACAGAAAGTAGGAATAGGACATTATTAGAGATGGTAAGGTCCATGTTAAGTCATGCTATTTTACCAATCTCTTTTTAGGGTTATGCCTTAGAGACAGCAGTACATCTTCTTAACTTAGTTCCATCTAAGTCAATTCCTAAAACACCTGTGGAGTTAGGGATTGGATGAAAGCCTAGTCTAGGGTATCTTTATATTTAGGGGTGCCCAGAACATGCGTTGAAAAAGAATTCTAACAAGTTAGAATCAAGGACGGAGGTGTGAATGTTTGTTGGTCATCCCAAGGGAACAAGGGGTGGTCTTGTCTACAGTCCTTCTGATCTAAAAGTTTTGTAAGTGCAAATGTGAAATATTTAGAGGAGGATTTTGTAATAGACTGCAAAAGCAAAAGCAGAGTAGTGTTAGAGGAATTAAAAGAAAATGACACTTATTGTAAACAACTTGAGACACAGTGGATGCTTTAGATGCACTTACTAATGGGGTCGAGACTAGTCTAGGTACAGGAGAGCCTGGGCGTAGTGGGAGGATTGTCAGGGCACCTGACAGGTTCATGGCGAGAGCCTTAATGGTTGACTGTGACATTGAATTTGATCCTCTCAGCTATAATGAGGCAATTAAAGGCAAGGATGCTGACCATTAGGTCTTGGCAATGAAATCTAAGATAATGTCTATGTATTCTAATCAAGTTTAGGATCTTGTAGAGGTTCCAGTTGGCATTAAGCCAATTGGTTCCAAATGGGTGTACAAGAGGAAAAGAGGAGTGGACGGGAAGGTAGATACCTTCAAGGTAAGACTAGTTGCTAAGGGTTTTACCCAAAAGGAAGGAATCGATTATGATGAGACCTTCTCACCAGTAGCCATGCTAAAGTCCACAAGGATACTCTTATCTATTGCAGCTCATTATGATTATGAGATTTGGCAAATGAATGTCAAAACGGCCTTTCTGAATGGTCATATTGAAGAAGACATCTATATAGCGCATTGGCAAGAATCAGGAGCATATGGTATGCAAACTGAAGAAGTCCATATATGGACTGAAACAAGCACCACAATCATGGAATATTAGATTCAATAAAGTGATTAAGTTTTATGATTTTGAGCAATTGGTTGATGAACCGTGCATGTACAAACGGCATGAGGAAAAAGTACTGACTTTCTTAGTATTATATGTCAATGGTATACTACTCATTGGAAATGATGTAGGGGTGTTATCAGCTGCAAAGATTTAGTTGTCAAGTCAGTTCGGTTTGAAAGACTTAGGAGAAGCCAGCTATATTCTTAGGATCAAGCTTTTGCAAGATCGTAAGAGTAGGATGTTGGATCTTTCACAGGCCACTTATATTTACAAGATGTTGTCAAGGTATCGCATGAAGGACTCTAAGAAAGGGCTTTTACCTTTCAGGCACGAAGTCCCCCTTTTTCAGAGTAGTGTCCTAAGACACCTCAAGAGGAGGAGTAAATGAGGAATGTTCTATATGCTTCGGCTGTGGGAAGCGCCATGTATGCCATGTTGTGCACGAGACTAGATATATGCTGTTGGTATAGTAAGCAGATATCAGCCTAACCCGAGTCCAATGCACTGGGTGGCCGTGAAGCATATTCTCAAGTATTTAAAAAGAACTAGAGATTATATGCTGATCTTTCAAAGTGACGAGCTGGTTCCAGTTGGCTATACTGATTCAAACTTCTAGTCAAATAGAGATGCCAGACGTTCAACTTCTGGATATGTCTCTACCCTTGGAGAGGGAGCCATCGGTTGGAGGAGTGTTAAGCAGTCTTGTATTGCTAACTCCACCATGGAGGCCGAGTACATTGCAGCTTCAAAAGTTGCAAAAGACGCATGTTGGCTCAATAAGTTTCTAATGGATCTGGAGGTTGTTGGAGATGGTCTAATACCAGTTACTGTCTTATGTGATAACTTGGGTTCGGTGGCTAATTCTAAAGAGCCTAGAAGACACAAGATGTCAAAGCACATTGAAAGGAAATACCACCTCATTAGAGACTATGTGGAGAAGGGTGAGTTGGCCATCTTAAATATAGACATGAGCCATAATCTTGCATATCCTTTTACAAAGACTTTGACTTAGAAGATCTTTGAGTCACACTTAGAGGGAAAAGGTATTAAGTGTATAGTAAAATGGATTTAGAACAAGTGGGAGATTGTTAGGAATAGTGTCCTAAAATTCAAATTTATTTTGTAATCTTATTTACTAATAAATAAAATTGAAGTTCTAGTCATTTTTTAGTTAAATTTGTGTAAATGAGCATATATATATATATATACTGCATGTGATTTTCTTTTAAGCATCGTCCATGAGATGGAAAGTCTCCTCATATTACATTTTTCTTATTTACTCTAAGTGGATAATGAGATTAAGCCACAGATAGACTTGGAACAAGTGGTATGGATTGTCATTTGAATAACTCGTGGTCGATGATGAGCTTAGGCCACTTGTCTGTTAAGACCATGACTCAACACTTTAGATGACTCGTCTTGGTCATGTGGATGGTGATCCAAAAGTGTTAGGTTGGTGCGTTTAATAAGACTGACACACTGAGTTGGACCATGTGAGTTGTTTGTTTCTAGACTACTACCAGAGATGAGTTATTCATGTTGTACTGTTTGAATGACGACTTTAAATCCTGAGAGTATTCTGGACTTGTGCATGGAATATTAGTTACTTTGGTGTACTGTAAATAAGGTCTAGACAAATGACTGAGTTCCTTCGTACACTAGGTAGCGGCGTGAAGTGTGAGAAGGATCAGGTATTCAATACAAAATTTACAGTCTCTTATAAGATACAGTTGTCCCCTTTGTTGATTCGCAAGTATTTGAATAGTTGGGAAACTTAGGCGAAAGTATTTTAAGTGTTTGACATTTGAAATTTATACAATAAATATGTTCAAGTATAAATGAATTATTCAGTGAAGGGCGAGTAGGTAACTAATGGAGAAGCTTAAGGATAATAGTAGTGGTTGTATTTATTATTTGTCATGGACATCTAGGTGGAGCCGTTGTTGTCATCAATACAGTCTATTTGGGAGATTTTGATTAAATGGTTTAAATCTAGAGTGCAGTGGGATTTATTTAGTGGAATTAAGTTCTATTAAATGGTAATTAAATTTTCTCATGAGATGATAGTTAATTTCACCCATTTGGAGCTATATTAAATTGCCCCTGAGGTCCCTGCGCAAGCCTCTGTATTTATTGCCTTCGAAAAAATATTTAAGAATTTATTAGATGAATTATTTATCCATGAGATGGGTAAATTTAGTTTTGCCAAATATTATTCATGAGATAAATTTTTACATGTGGGAAACAAAGTTTAAAAAAAAAAAAGAAGCAAAAACACAGTTAAAAGAACAGGTCCTCGATCCGTGTGCGGGTTGATGGACTGGGAGGTCGAGGGGACGATCCACGTTCGCTCGGGTGGGCCAATCGTGGCCTGCCACATGGCATGGAGTCAATCAAAAAGCATGTAGTTTTAACTATGAATGGAATGCGATGTTTTGTACTTGCATTAATGTAAAACGCTGTGTTTTGTTGTTAACCCTTGCGAATCCACATCAATTTTTTGGCATCTGTTTCGCTATGTTGTACTATTATAAAAAGAGGAACCTATTCCAAAAGTTTGGCATTAATTCTAAATTAAAGGTGTCTGAGAGTGTGTACTTTTGAAGATCTAATGGGAGAGAAAATTTTCTCTTGAAATATTTTCTTTCCTCAAGTTTAATATTTTTTACAGCCACTTTTTTGGCAGTTCGAGGTCATTTCGTAGAAGGCTACTGGGTCTTGATTTCTTGGCTTTCTTGGAGCTATTATCTTTATGTTATTCTTTATATTGGAGCAATTCTAGGTACGTCTCTCTTTCCTTCTTTTTTCGGTTTTTGCTTTCTATTTATTTACAGCTTTTCGTATTATGCCTGTTATAAGTTCATGTTATTATTATTAATGTATTAGAATAGAGGCAAACAGTTTTCAATTAGGAATTTAAATATGTAAATTTAAAATTAGGAATTTTAAATCAACCTTAGGTTTTAAATTAAGAATTTTAAACTCTTTAGTTGCGTTAACTTAATTAAATTAGGGAGAATTTTTAAAATCCATCCCAACACTAATAACATTATATAAAGATTCTTCACTTTCAAGTAGGCCTTCAAATATGCTCGAATAAATTTTTACAGGTAATTCTTGCGATTACATGCTTGATCAAATATTTCCATCTTTAGCTAGTTTGAGCTAAATCTTGCTTAAGGACAAGCAAAAAGTGGGTTTGGGGATGTTAATGTCCATTATATTTACAAGTTTTGTTCCTCATTCATGAAACATATTCGCCTTTTACATGTTCATTTTGTTTTAATCTAGGTACATTTAGGCTTGAAGTGCAACAGAGAAAACCAAGGTTGAAAAGTGACAAAATCAAGTGTATCAAGGCATATTTGAAGACTACTCTGAGAAACCCGACCACTTGTGAAAAGAAAGAACCATCGGATTGAATTCAGTCTTACAATTTAAAACAAATAATTGTTTACGGGATATTATTGTGAATATATGTATATATATCTATAAATAATATAATATATGGTAATATATATACATTATTTTTCTGGGCCAAGAGGCTCAACAACGTTTATACATATGGGACGACGTGCGATTAGGGCACACCGCCCCTATAAATAAAGAGAGGAAGACTTATATTTGGATCTTTATCTACGTCTCTTCTCCTCCTCCCGTTCCCTGAGGCACTACGAGATCCAAAGGTTCTCAAACGCCGAAGCGAAGATGGTCAGAATGCTGGGGAATTAAAGCAAGGATCAACGTCAATGTCATTTGAAGGAGTCTTCAAGTCCTTAGTTTTAGTTTTTATTGTTTTCTCTTTTAGATTTCATGATGTTTAGAACTCTCATGGAGGAGTAGACCTTTAGTTTAGGGATGAAAGACGAATAGCCGTCCGTATCCCATATTTATATTATACTTTTGACAATAGTTTTGTTATGTTATTTATGCACTTTTGTGGAGAATTTATGATTGTTGTTTGCTTTTCTTTATGTGTGCTTTTAGCCATGTTAAAATCTCCAAATTATTAGCATTAGTCTGCGAGCTTGTAACCTAGACTACAACATAACTGCTTTTCGCTCGTGGTCAAGGTTGAGGTTGTACCCAACCATGACCACAATCTTTTATACAAATTAGTACTTAATTAGGAGTGACAAAAGAATTCGCTAGTGCTATTGAGATAAACCATGCTACACCTAGGATGATAAGATGGATTTTGCTCTTAGACTAGTTCATTACGTTAAGCCCCAACTTAAGTACTAGTTCAGGCTTAATATTAAATTAGGAGCAAGAAAGGAATTAAGTGGTACTAATGAGATAACCTATGCTACACGTAGGGTGATATGACAGGTTATGCCTTTAGACTAGTTCATTACCCTAAGCCCTAGTTTAAATGTTAACACAGGCTTGGTGCTTGTAGCCTAAGCCTCCTAAAGCATTGTCATTGTATAATATGATGACTGGATACGAGTAAAGTTGCCATAAATTCATTTCCTGAACTAACCTCAATTGAATTAACACCTTTAATGTAGATTTTATTGCTTTCTTTAGTTAATTATCCAAACAATCAACAAAAACCCAAAAACCCAATCAGTCATTAATAACAAAATCCGACTTAACTCCAATTCCATATGGATACAACCCGTATACCCAATTTAGCTATGATAATCTAATATGCTTGCTATTACACGGGTCTATAACACATCAAACTTTGAGTCAAATCGAGTTGGGTCACATTTAAGTTGGATTTGAGTAGGTAGGATCATTTTTGGTTTAAGTGATTTCCAATGTAAATCAGGCAAGAACACATCAAACTTTGAGTCAAATCGAGTTGGGATTAAGTTAAGCATGGTAATTTTAGGTTCAAGTCAATCACATTTCAGGTCAAAATTAAAACTAGTCAAGTCTTTTAGTTTTTAATCATCTTGTCTGCAATATGATGTGGCTTGTACTTTTTATATTTTTGTGTTTTGTAACTTTTATTTAGTTCCATGGATTTATTGATAGGTTTCTAGGATGCATTTAGAAGAGAATCAGTATGGTAATTAGTGTAACATTTTACTCATGGGAAACTACTTAGTCTTCGTACCAAGTGACTTTTAAAGCTTTTCTTTGAATTATAAATTGGCTTCTAACATAATGAAAATGTTGGAATTGGTTCTAGATAACCTAATTAGTTAGTCAAATACTAAATAAATGAAATATTTTATTTATTTATTGTCTGATTAAGTTTTACATGTCAAAAATGTGCTTGATTTTTTTCTAAAATGTTCTATGAGATGGACATAGTCCAAGATAATATGTCACGTTTGGTTTAAGTGGTAAATGAGATTGAACCAAAGATATACTTAGATAAAACTAGTAAAATTCTATCAAAGTATATTCACAGTCGGTGATAAATTTAAACAATTAGTTTGATAAGACTATAATATGATACTTTTTATGACTTATCTTGGTCACGTCAATAGGGATCCAAGAGTATTACGTTAGTGTTGTCAATAAGATTAGAATGCTGAGCAGGATCACACGAATTACTTGTTTGTTTAACTAGTATCAGAAATAATTAATTATGTAAGATGATAACTCTAAATCCAGGAAACAATTTGAACTCGTGTATGGATTGTTCGTTGCTTTCATGTGACAAGAGGATTAGTCAAAGTGCGTGAACTTGATTCTTACATACATTGGGTAATGGCATGAAGTGCGGCGAAAACAGTTGTTTTACATTGAATCTATAGTCTCTAACGAGATAAAGATGTCCCTTTAGTTGATTTGCAAATATACGAACACATTCTAGAATCTTTGGCGAGAGACATGAGAACAGTAACGATTATAGTTAAAGTTACTTTTGCTCAATATATTTACTAGAGGGGTTAATTGTCACAGTGATAGTTTTTGGGAACTCTTCAGTAAATATATTTAGTTTTTGAGTGAAGTAAAACTTATTTAGTGAAATTAAGTTTTACTAAATGGTAAACAATTTTTATTATGAGATGATAATCATATTTGACTTATTTTGAAGCAAGAGTTAGATTGTACTTGAGGTCACTCTACAAGCCCCAACTTAAGCATCGTTTGAAAATATTTAAATTAAATTCATAAGATAAATTATTTATTCATAAGATGAGTACATTAATTTTGCTAAACATAATTCATGTGGTGAATTATTTCTTTATAAGATGAATAAATTAATCTTACCAAATAATATCAATGACATGAATTTTATACATATGGGATTTTAAACAAAAAAAAGGAAATAGGTCGCGATCCGCACCCCAGGCAAGCGCCAATTAGGCGCTGACACATTTCGCACATCAAAGGGAGACTGGATTGTAAGCTAGTTCTCCGCGGTAAGCTGCCTACGTAAATGAAGAGGCAACACGTGTCGCGTCTTATATGTTGCATCCCTGAATCTGTCTGCTCCCTCGCTATCCAATAAGAAACTGACACGTGGCTGTTTTCTATATACACTTAAACGTGGCTGTCGTGGTTATGTGTATAAATTTTAGGTTTTGGAACCTGGTGTCTCCCATGATGGAAAGTCTAAAATTTATTTAGGAGTTTTTTGAATTATTGTTTAAAATAATTTTTGTGAAAAATTATTTTTCAAACAGATTAAAGGAAAACTTTTGTTTTGAAAT
Organism: Simmondsia chinensis; assembly: GCA_018398585.1. Taxonomy (NCBI): domain Eukaryota; kingdom Viridiplantae; phylum Streptophyta; class Magnoliopsida; order Caryophyllales; family Simmondsiaceae; genus Simmondsia; species Simmondsia chinensis. The sequence goes on along the minus strand of JAGTTD010000007.1, from coordinate 25,428,543 downwards.
TTTTCCTAAATTAAATATTTTGGGAGCCCACACTCTCCGTGCTAGAAAAGGTCATTGCCAAGAAGATACATTGGTAGATAGTTGACTCATTTTAATCAAAACTACATTAATGACAGTTTATTAATCTAATACAAGCTAGGCCGTGTAACTATATAAAAGAAGGAATTCCAGAAACCATATAGCTTTAAAGTGGTACTTAATCTTGGGTCACATTAATCCAATATGATTCGAAACTAGTTTGATTTGTCTTATAGATCATTAAGTCCTTGAATGATAACCGATATGTGAATCATGTTCAAATTAATGGTGACTAATAGAGCTTTTAAGTGTAAAGGTAATAGAACAATTAAGTTGCTAGGACTTATTCATAAAATGTTTATGGATTGCTAAAAGTTCATGCGAGCGAAAGCAAAAGAGTATTTCATAAAAGTTTATGAATGGTTACTCGGTAGGTTAACATATGAATATGCCTATGAAGACTAAAGTTTTTGAAATTCCTTGAAAGGTTCAATGAATTAAAGACTTAAGTGGAGATCAGTTAGATAATTATATCAAGTCACTTTGATTAGATTGAAGTGGTGTTTCAAGGGAATTCTTGTTTATCCTTATTACAATAAGTTGGAGAAAGGATCAATAATGTGTTATTGAATATGGTAAGATTCATTTGATGAGTCATGTTTATATATCAAAAGGTTTACTCTATAAGATGTTTTAGAAAGTGTTCTAAAACTACAACAGATAGATTGTGTTAGATTGACAGTATGAGATACTGTGTCTATATAACTTGATACAACTTATCATGTAGATGATGTTTTAGATATATAATCAACTAGGTTATTGTCATGCAAAGTACATGAGAGGTTTAGTGTAGTGGGAGGATGGTCAAGGTCACTTGACAAATTCATGTCTTTAAACTTAACAATTAAGAATAATGATGAATTTGATCCGTTAGACTACAATGAAACTCTTAAGAATAAAGACGCAAACCATTAGGTTGGGACAATAAAAGTTAAAGTTAAAGTAATTGTATTTTAACTAAGTCTGGGAACTTGTAGAGGCATCAAAAGACATTAAGTCCATTAGATAGGATCTCAATGGATTTATAAGTATATAGATTTGGGTGGACATGAAGGTAGAGACCTTCAAGGCTAGATTAATGGCAACGGGTTAATACTCTAAAAGAAGGAATCATCTTTGATGAGGCCCTCGAGACAGACGCTATGCTTTAGTCCATAAGGATACTCTCATCCCTTGTGTTTCATATGATGAGATACAAGAAAGTGTAAATCAAGACGAAGTTCTCTAGATGGTTATCTTGAAAGGTTATGTATATGGTACCACCAACAAAATATGTTGCCAAGCCTTAGGAGCATATAGTATGCAAACTGAGCTAGTCTATTTGTAGACTTAAATAAGCATCTTTCTAATTGAATAGTAGATTCATTGACCGTAAATCAAGTCCTAGGGATTTGAGTCAATGGTTAGTGAACCATCGGTGCACAAGTGACAAAACAAGAAAGTAGAGACTTTCAATATGTTGTATATAGAATTGTTATGAGCTGTTAAGGTTTTGTTGTCCAATTATATTAAAAGTGGAAGACTTAAGATGAACCAACTATGTCCTTAGGGTTAAGCTTTGGCAAGATTCAAAAAAAAGGAGGTTGGGTTCATCATGGGTCGTTCGTTTTAAAAGGGAGTTCAGATATCTAGCGTCCTAATTGTTATTTACCCTTATAGTGGGAATCTTTAGATAGTGAAGTGTGAAGTGATCTTGGATTGCTCACTTCATTATGGAAGTTGCATACTTGACAGCTAGAGGGTCGTTGAGCAGACTAGTTGACTCATAAGGTTCCCAGTAAATGAAAGCATGGGAGCAAAAGAATAAGACAGTGACGGATTAGTATTGGTACAAGAGTTAACAGATCCCTAGAGAATAGTTATGCAATGCAAGGCTATTTGGGTTTAAGGACAAGTGGGAGATTGTAGGAATAGGTGTCCTAGAAAAACTCAATTAGTTAATTTCGAATATTAAATAAATGAAATTGTTCATTTATTTATTGTCTGATTATATTTTACAAGTTAAACATGCGTGTGAGTGTTTTTCAAAAACATTCCATGAGACAGACATTGTCCAAGATAACTTATCAGGTTTGGTTTAAGTGGTCAATAAGATTGAACCACGGAAAGATGTTGATCAAACTAGTGACATATTGTCAAAGTATGTGCACAGTTGGTGATAAGTTTGGACAACTTGTTTGATAAGACTATAATATGATACTTTTGATGAATTGTCTTGGTCATGTCGTTAGGGATCCAAGAATATTACGTCCATGTTTCCAATAAGATTGGAAGACTTAGCAGGACCACATGAATTACTTATTTCTTTAACTGCTATTAGAAATAATTAATTATGTAAGACAATAACTCTGAATCCAGGAAGTAGTCCTAACGTCCATGGAATGTTAATTGCTTTGATGCCTAAAGTGATGAAGATAAAAGTGAAAAACAAGGATCTTACGTCGCTGGGCAATTGCACGAAGTGTGGCGGAAACGAATATTTTGCTAGGAATCTATAATGTACGATATCTCCTTAGTTGATTTGCAAATATACAAACCGATTCTAGAATCTTTGGCAAGAGTATTCCATATTTTTGATATTTAAAATTAATACGGAAATTATTTCTATATTATGAATTGTTTGAGAAGGGCCAATCGAGAACTATGACGATAGATGTGAGAAAAATAACGATAGTAGTTAAAGTTGTTTTTTGCTCACAGATATCTAATAGAGTGGTTAATTGCTGCAACAAAATTATTTGAAAAATTCTTGAGTGAATATATTTAATACTAGAGTGCAGTAAAACTTATTTAGCGGAATTAAGTTTTATTAAATGGTAGTCAATTGTTATCATGAAATGATAATCAGATTTGACCTATCTGGAGATAAAGTTAGATTGTCCCTAAGGTCTTTCCCCAAGCCTTAACTTAAGCGCTGTTTTAAAATAATTAAATTAAATTCATGGATGAATTATTTATTTATAAGATGAATAAACTAATTTTGCTAAACATAATTCATGAGAAGAATTTTTTATTAATAAGATAAACAAATTAAATGTTACTAAATAATATTCATGGGATGAATTTTATAAATGTGAAAATTAAACAAAACAAAAAAAAAAGGAAAAAAATGGGTGGAATAGCCTCACCAGTGCAATTCACGCGCGGGGGTCCCACCCGTGCACAACGAGGTGGGGCGCGTGCAATGCATGCACCCCAATCGAAAAAAGAAGGAATAGGTGCTGCTGACGTCACCAGTAATACGTGTTATTTACGTGTGCTGGGGGCTGACCTCCGAGTGACATCAGCCAGTGTATTGAGTTTTTAGATTGTGGAACCCAGTTTTCTCCCACAATGAAAATCCTGAAATTGTTTTAGGGGCTTTCTAAATTAATGTTTAGCATAATTTTTCTAAAAATTTATTTTCGGAAAGATTAAAAGAAAATTTTTATTCCGAAATTTTTCCTAAATTAAATATTTTGGGAGCCCACACACCGATGTAAAAGAAGACATTGCGAAGGAGACCCTGAGGTGTCAAGATATTTTTCTACAAATTTCAGATCTTCAAGTCGAAGTTTAGATTCGTGCTTTAGGTATGTCTAAATTAAGTATTTGATATTTAATTTGTTCTCCTTTATTTTGTTTATTCCACATACCACGTTTATACTTGTTTTATTTGAATTTTTTTTATTGTTATATTATGAGCTTATTAAAGTAAGATCTAGGTCTTTTTAAATAGTTGACTTAGATAAGGGCATTTGTTTTGAAATTGAGAGTTTTAAATTGGTTTTCCGCTGTGCTCGCTCTAGTCATTTAGAGAAAACATTTTGAAATAAGTTCCCAACAGATGAACCATTCGGAAGTCTGGCCGGTTTGATTTTAGTATTAACAAAAAAATCTTCCAAAACAAAATTTAATGAAACCATATGATCGGAGGCACCAGCATCAATAATCCAGTCATTATTAAAAAAACGCCTGAACTGTTAGATTAACACTTAGAGAACTGCTCTCCATAATGAGTAGAGACAAAAGTCGCTGGTACTACGAGGCCGAAGACCCCATAATGGGGCTGTCGTGTTCCTGCAAGGGTGAGAAACCAGCAGCTTGTAGCAGCAGCTGCGGCTATTGGTGACGGTGTTGCAGGGCGGAGGCAATTGCGGCCTGGCTCATCCCGTTAGAGGTACAACTCTTCCATCCTTCGGCATATCCTATCAGCTCAAAACAACGATCCTTTATATGTCCCTATCTTTTACAATGTGAACAAGATAACCCATTATTGCACCTAAGAGGTTGTCCATTTGAATCAGACGTATCTCCTACTACCACCACAACATTCCCTTTAGCCATGAGAGACGTAACCTCAGGGATGATAATACTACCTCAAGCTACACTTTGTTGTTTTTGTTCTTGACAAACGGTAGCATAAGCACTAGAAACGTTAGGAAGAGCCTTCGTGTTCATGAGTTAAGACTGTACAGAAGAAAAAAAAAAATAGATCTAAGCCCTTTAGTAAATCAAGAAATCTCTCTATGTCCCTTATGTTCGCAAACGCTTTCCCCGAACCACAAGTACGCGGATGGTTCGCTACAAGGGAATAAAGCTCATCCCATAAAAGACCTTAGTTTACTAAAACGGCCAAACATAAAAATACTATATTGCTTTAGGTGTGAAATCTCATGCTTAATTTCATAAACTCGAAGAACATTCCCTTGAGAAAACCGTTCATTTAGGTCTAGCCACACATCACGCGCAGTTTTGAAATACACAATAATTGCATTGATTTCCTTTGAAACTGAACTGGAAAGCTAAGAAGAAACCATTGAATCACAGGCACTCCAATTTTCAAAATCTGGAGAATCTTCCTCTAGCTTTATGATACTACCATCAAGAACACCAATCTTACATTTTGCCTTAAAAACTTCAAAAATAGAGCACCTCCAAGCTGCGAAAATGGTTCCGACTAAAAAATCTTGCACAAAAATGATATTGGGACGAATTTCAAAAATTTTTCCTAATTTGGTAAAGTCAACACAACGGAAAGGTTTAAAATTCTTAATTTTAATCCTAAGGTTGATTTAAAATTCTAAATTTTAAATCTACAGGCATCTACTCTAATACATTTATAATAATTACATGAACTATATAACTAGCTTAACAAAAAAAAATTGTAAATAAATAGAAAAGTAAAAAACTCATAGGGTAAACTACAGAAAATCCCCCTATCTTTTGTTTCAAAAACAAAAAACCCTCCCACAAATAAAAGCACTCACAAAATCCCTTCGCTTTTAAAAATTTATCACTTAACCCCCATGCTTTTTGACTATTTTGCCCCTTAAAATTGAGGGGTTAAATATTTAATTATGTTTTTAGAAGGAAATTTTATATTATTAGGCAAAAATTAGAAATATTTTTTATTTTTCTCAATATAATGAAATAATTTTTTTATATTTATAAAAAAATATAATTATTTTAATTAATTATACTAATTATATTATAAGTTTAGAAGTTAAAAAATATTTTTAAAATTTTCATAAAAATATTATAAGATAAAATATAATATTTTTATTGATATTATAATATCACTACTATAGAATTAATTAAAATAATAATTTTTATAAATATAGAAAATCCCTTTTTTCTAAAAATGTATACAAATTCTTATTTTTTTCTCAAAACATAAAATTGTACCTAAAAATAAAATCAATTATTTAACTATTTTATCTTGAGGGGCAAAATGGTCAAAAAAAAGTTGTTTGGGGGCAAAGTGATAAATTTTTAAAGTGAGGTGGCTTAGTGAGTGATTTTATTTGTGAGAGGGTTTTCTGTTGTAGAAGCAAAAGTCATTGGGGTTTTCTGTACTTTACCTAAACTTAAAAGAGAAGGAAAGAAGATTGCCTGAAATTACTCCAATAATAAAGAAACTAGATGAATAACAAATAACTCTGAGAAACTGAGAAAGCTGAGACCTAGCTACCTTCTATGCAATGACCTCAAAATGCCCGGAGAGTGGGCTCCAAAAAATATTAAACTAAGGAAAGAAAAATTTCCTTGAAATTTTTTCTCTACAATTAGGTCTGCGAAAGTAAATACTTCCAGACACCTTTTATTTTTAATTTAATTGAATAGATTTTAAACCATGAAATTGGTACCTCTATTTATAGTAGTATACCGGACCAAAAAAATCCAATTTAGTCGATGTGGGACGCGCAATTACAAAACAAAATGCCGTGTTTAAATGTAAAAAAATCCCAAAACGCCGCGTTTCACTTGAAAAACATACCGCATGCTTTTGACCTCTTTCCACATGCCATGTGGCGGGCCGTGATAGGCGAACACGTGTGCACGTGGATACCAGCAGGTACGTTCCAGCGTGCGACATCAGTTTGAGAAGACGCGGATCACCAGTGTGTTTTTGTATTTTTTTTACACTTTGTTTCCCACATATAAAAACTCATCATATGAATTTTCATTTTATAAAATCAATTTATTTTATAATTTTGTATTTTTTATTCATCCCATGAATAATGTTTGGCAAAATGAATTTTACTCATCTCATGAATTCTTTAATATTTTTTCAGTGGCAATAAAAACAGAGGCTTGCGCAGGGACCTTATGGACAATTTAAAATTAACTCTAAATGGGTTAAATTAATTACTATCTCCTGAAAAACAAAATTAATTTTATTTAATGTTACTTAATTCCACTAAATAAATCACACTACACTCTAGACTTAAATCATTTATTTGATAATTTCGATATAGACTGTATTGATGACAACAACCCATCCACTAGATGTCTATGACAAAAAATAATTATAACTACTAACATTATTTTTCTCACAGCTTTTTCATTAGTTCACAACTCGTCCTTTTCCAAACAACTCACTTATACTTGAACAAATTCACAGTATAAGTTCCAAATGTCAAACACTTAGACCACTTTGGCTAAAGATTTGAAATCATTCAAACACTTGTCAATCAACTAAAGGAACATCTATACCTCATAAGAGATTTTAGATTCCATATTGAATACTCGATCATTGTCACACTTCACACCGCTACCCAATGTACGTGGGAATTCAGTCATTTGTCTAGACCTTACTTATAGTACAAAAAAGAGTAACTAACATTCCATGCACAATTCCAAAACTCTCAGGATTCAGAGTCGTCGTTCAAACAGTATAACATAAATCACTCATCTTAAATAGTACTCTAGAAACAAGCAACTCACATAGTCCAATTTAGTGTATCAATCTTATTAAACACACCAACCTAACACTTTTGGATCAACATTTACATGACCATGACAAGTCATCTAAAGTGTTGAGTCATCATCTTAATAAACAAGTAGTCCAAACTTATCACTGACCGTGAGTCATTCAAATAATATTCCATACCATTGGTTCCAAGTCTATCTATGGCTTAATCTCATTATCCACTTAGAACAAACATGTAAAATGTAATCTAAGGACTCTGTCCACTCATGGACGATACTTAAAAGAAAATCACATGCAGTACATATGCTCACTTACACAAATTTAACGGGAAAACGATTGGACTTCAATTTTATTTATTAATAAAGTAATATTACAAAATAAATCTAGATTTCAGGACACTGTTCCTAACAATCTCTCACTTGTCCTAAATCTAATTTATTGTACACTTTATGCCCATCTCCTCTAAGTGTTATTCAAAGGTCTTCTAAGTCAAAGTCTTTGTAAAAGGATCTGTAAGATTATGGCTCATGTCTATTTTCAAGATCCGCACAGTCTCTAATGAGGTGGTACTTCCTTTCAATATGCTTGGACATCTTGTGTGTTCTAGGCTCTTTAGAATTAGCCATCGAACCCAAGTTGTCACAAAACACCGTAACTAGTGTTAGACCATCTCTAACAACCTCAAGATCTATCAAGAACTTTCAGAGCCAACATGCCTCCTTTGTAGCTTTTGAAGCTGCCACATACTCGGCCTCCATGGTGGAGTCAGCAATACAAGACTACTTAACACTCTTCCTACAGATGGTTTCTCCTCCAAGGGTAAAGACATATCCAAATGTCGAACGTCTAGAATCTCTATCTGACTGGAAGTCTAAATCAGTATAGCCAACTGGAACTAGCTCATCACTTTGAAAGATCAGCATGAAATCTCTAGTTCTTCTCAAGTACTTGAGAATATGCTTCGCTGCCACCCAGTACATTGGGCCCGGATTAGACTGATATCTGCTTACCATACCAACATAATAGCAAATATCCGGTCTGGTGCACAACATGGCATACATTAGACTTCCCACAGCCGAAGCATATGGAACATTCCTCATCTACTCCTTTTCAGGTGTCTTAGGACACTACTCTAAAGAAAGAGGAACTCCGTGCCTGAAAGGTAAAAGCCCTTTCTTAGAGTCCTCCACCTAATACCTTGACAACATCTTGTCAATATAAGTGGCCCAAGAAAGACCCAACATCATACTCTTACAATCTCACAAAAGCTTTATCCCAAGAATATAGTTGACTTCTCTTAAGTCTTTCATATCGAACTAACTAACAACTAAATCTTTACAGCTAATAATACCCCTACTTCATTTCCAATGAGTAGTATACCATCGACATACAATACTACAAAAGTTAGTACATTCTCTCGATGTCATTTGTGCGCTCACGTTTCATCAACCAATTGCTCAAAATCATAAGACTTGTTTGTTTCATTGAATCTAATATTCCATGATCGTGATGCTTGTTTCAGTCCATATATGGACTTCTTTAATTTGCATGTCATATGCTCTTGATTCTTGCCAATGAAATCGTCTGGTTGTACCATATAGATGTCTTCTTCAAAACGATCATTCAGTAAGGCCGTTTTGACCTCCATTTGCCAAATCTCATAATCATAATGAGCTGCAATAGATAGGAGTATCCTTATAGACTTTAGCATGGATACTGGTGAGAAGATCTCATCATAATCGATTCCTTCTTTTTGGGTAAACCAATTAGCATTCAGTCTTGCCTTAAAGGTTTCTACCTTCCCGTCCACTCCTCTGTGCCTCTTTGTAGACCCATTCACAACCAATGTGTCAAATGTCAATAGGCACCTCTATAAGATCCCAGACCTAATTAAAATACATAGATCCTATCCCAGATTTCATTGCTAAGACCCACTGGTTAACATCCTTGTCTTTAATTGCCTCATTGTAGCTTAGAGGATCAGTTTTAATGTCATGATCAATCACTAAGGCTCTCGCCATGAACCTATCTAGGTGCCCTGACAATCCTCCCACTATGCCTGGGCTCTTGTGTACCTAGAGCATTCTCGATCCTATTAATAGGTGCATCCACTATGTCCCTATTTGTGACAAGCCGTTTAGAGTTAGCGCCATTTTCTTTCAATTCTTCTAACACTACTTTGCTTTTACTTTTGTAGTCTATAACAAAATCCTCCTCTAAATATTTCACATTTGCAGTTATAAAAACTTTTAGATCAAAAGGACTATAGATAAGACCACCACTTGTTCCCTTAGGATAACCAACAAACATGCACACCTCAGTGACAAGATTCTTTTTCAACACATGTGTTGAGCACCCTACTAATACAAAGGTACCCTAAACTAGGTTTTTGCCCAGTCCATAACTCCACAGGTGCCTTAGGAACTAACTTAGATGAGAAGATATGTAGCTGTCTCTAAAGCATAACCCCAAAAAGAGATCAGTAAAATAGCATGACTCATCATGGACCTTACCATCTCTAACAAAGTCTATTCCTTCTTTCTACAACACCATTCTGCTGCAGTGTGCCTGGAGCAGAAAGTTGAGATCTTATTCCATTTGTAGTTAGGAAATCCTTAAACTCACCCGAAAGATATTCGCCACCTCGATCTGATCGAAGCAACTTAACTTGTTTACCTAGTTGCATTTTAACTTCAGCTTTGTACTCTTTAAACTTTTCAAATAAACAATTTATTTCACATAAGAACAGGTTTACAACCAAAATCAACTCAATAACCATTATCCACTAATCGAGACACAAAAATCAAATTCCTGCTTAATGTAGGTACAAATAAGCAATCTTTTAAAATCAAAACTCTACCACTAAATACTAAGCTAACATCTCCTACTCCTAAGACCGCTACTCTTGTACCGTCTCCAACCGTCAAATACATCTCCCCATAATGTAGCCTTCTAGTTAGCTTAAGCCCCTGTAACATATTACGGACATGGTCAGTGGAACCTGAGTACACACACCAGGAACTTGGTGGACTCTTAACTGCGCATGACTCAACTAAGTGAGATACCATCATATCTTCACCAGATGGCTTAGCAGTCTTCGTAGGCAGAGAAGCTAAGTACCTAGTGTATTTCCTCTTTTAGTGGCCACTCTTCCCGCAAAAAAAAAAAAAGAAAAAGAAATAAAACACGCACACTTTCCTTTTGCTGGCTTCTTCAAGAACTTGGTTGCCACACTAGCAAACTTGCCATTTCCTTTCTTTCTAGTAGATCCCTTGTTAGAAACAACTAAATCCAACTTGTTTTTCAAGGCAAAGTAGTTTGGTCCAGTTAAAGCATTATCTTTCAGAATTGAATGAAGTGCACTAGTCGCAGCCATTTGAAAACATTGTAAATGCAAACATTTGTGTAACTATCTAATATGAGTCATGTATAATGCAGTGATATCTATTCTTTTATTTTAGCATACAGAATAAGTCAGGCGTCCACTAAACTGTACTATCATGCATGCAATGATGACCCAAATACACCACTCCTTACTCCACGGCAGCAGGGTTTTATGAAATTAGTTTGGGTGAGAACTATTCTCAATTAACATATTTTCTTGTAACTCTTACTAAATGATTAACTCACCACTTTACCTTAGCCCCTAACATAACACAACGTAGATCCTCGGGGTGGCTAATGTATCAAGCTAGTCAAGTCTAAACCATTACCTCCATACAAATACATATAATACTATACAGCAGCGTGCTCGCTTCACTTCTTTGCACTTTGGTTTATCCAAATAAAAGTCTAACCCTATAATATACAAACCGACACCCTCTGCAGGGAGGTATGTCGATCTACTATACTGCTAAACCAGCAATGGAGACCATGAGGTTCCAACAATTGCACCTCTCTCCTACTTTGTGCAGAAATAAACAATTCTCCCGGATAACAATCGAATCAAATACCGCGACAATAACAAAAAATAAACGGACTAAAAGAGAAACGAAACAATAGACACAATGATTTACGTGGAAACCCCTTTACAATCGAAAGGGGACAAAACCATGGGCGAAGATCGGAGCTTTTATTATTGAATCAAAAGAAGAAGAATTACAATATTCTCTCACACTCAATTTTTATTGGTGGCGGCGCCGCTAGGAAGATTACTTTTGCTTTTGGATGCCTAATGACGTACCCTACGTCCATATATATAGATGCGCAGAACACGCGGTTCCCGATCGATCGGCCTGCTCACTGGAGGCGTCCTTCTTTTTACGTAACTTTCCCAATCGATCGAGCTCCACCTGGATCAATCGAACTCCTCACGGCCCTTCTCCTTAATATGCCAAGTAATTTTGAGATATTTTCCTAACAAATCTCCACCTTAGCTCAAAATTAATCATCAACAATAAAACAACTCCACATTCTCCACAAACGCCCCCTCAACCGGGGCTAACATACATCAAACTGAAAGACCCACCAAATTCGAGCAATGCTCGAACTTGCTTCCTGGTAGAACTTTTGTGGACATGTCAGCTGGATTGTCCTCAGTCCCAATCTTCCTCAACTCCACCTTCCGCTCGTCAATCAGATCTCTAATAAAATGATGCTTCACATCTATATGCTTCGTTCGATCGTGATGTGACATCTGATCTTTCGCTAGGTGAATGGCGGAATGATTATCACAGTATACTCTAACTGTCCCCTGCTCGACACTGATTTCATTGATCGAACCTCTCAACCAAACGGCTTCTTTAAATGCTTCTGTAACTATCATATACTCGGCCTCGATAGTAAACTGTGCTGTAACAGGCTATAAACACCCTCTCCAACTGATAGCTGTGTCACCTAAACAAAACACGTACCCTGAAGTGGACTTTATCTTATCGAGGTCTCCACCATAATCAGAATCTACATACCCAACCAAACAACACTAACTTTTCCCATATTCCAAACACAAATCAGAGGTTCCATGAAGATACCTGAGAATCCACTTCACTGCATGCCAATGTTGTTTACCCGGATTTGCCATGTACCTACTAACTTTGCTCACTGCAAAATCAATATCTGGACGCGTACAATCCATTGCATACATAATACTGCCCACTGCACTAGAATAGGGAATTTGAGACATGTACCTGACATCCTCCTCAGTCTGAGGCGAATCTAATGCCAAGAGTCTGAAGTGAGCTGCTAAGGGCGTGCTAACCGGGTTAGCATCCTTCATATGAAACCTGTCTAACACCTTCTCAATATACTTCTCCTGAGACAAGTATAATTTTTCAGCTTCTCGGTCTCTACGAATTTCCATGCCTAATATCTTCTTAGCTGCTCCAAGATCCTTCAACTCAAATTCACTCTTCAACATAAATTTCAAGTCATCAACATCTTTCATGTCTCGTGCTGCAATCTACATATCATCAACATACAAAAGCAAATAAACGAAGCCTGAATCAGTCTTTCTGAAGTACACACAACTGTCGTACTTACTCCTGATGTACCCGTGACCTATCATGAACTGATCAAATCTCCTATACCATTGCTTAGGAGATTGCTTCAAGCCATATAAAGACCTTTTAAGCAAACACATATGATCTTCTTTTCCTTCTATAACAAAACCCTCGGGCTGATGCATAAAGATACTTTCTTCTAGTTCACCATGAAAAAATGCAGTCTTTACATCTAACTGCTCAAGCTCTAAATCATGCATAGCAACCAAAGGCAACAATGCACGAATTAAAGTATGTCTAACTACAGGTGAGAATATATCATGAAAATCAACACCTTGTACCTGGCTGTAGCCTTTAGCTATCAAACGTGCCTTGTACCTTGCATCTTCAACTCCAGGAATGCCCTCTTTTCTTTTGAAGACCCATTTGCATCCAACCAGTCTTTTCCCTGTGGGAGGCTTCACCAGTTCCCAAGTCTGATTCTTATGAAGAGACTGCATCTCTTCATTCATAGCAACGAGCCACTTATCAGCATCTGATCTCGATACAGCCTCTGAATAAGAAGTCGACTCACTGTCATTTAACGACTCAGCAGAAGTGAGGGCATAAGCAATCATCTCCTCATGCCCATATCTCTCAGGAGGCCTGATCTGACGCCTCGGTCTACCACCAGCTATAGTGTTATTCTCCACCTGCTGACCTATTTCTGCATTATCGGTAACAACATCAGAAACCTGTACCTGAGGTGCTGGAATACTCTCTAGCTGAACAATTTGCTGATCTGACTGTATCTCTATAACATCAGGTGTCTCAACCTGAACTGTATCTCTGTCAATGGAGGGTGTGTGTGGTGGATTAAGTAGAGCAGACTCATCAAAAGTAACATCTCTACTAGTCAGAAACTTTTGAGCACATGGATCCCACAGTCTATATCCCTTCACACCTGACGAATAACCAAGAAAGATGCACTTCTTGGCCCTAGGCTCCAGCTTTCCATCATTAACATATGCATATGCAGGACAACCAAAAACTTTAATCTGAGAATAATCAGAAGTTGAACCAGACCATACCTCCTCAAGAGTCTTCATCTGTAATGAAGAATGCGGTGTCTTGTTCACATGATAGCAAGCCATGCTAATTACTTCTGCCCACCATTCTCTCTTTAAACCTGCATTTGAAAGCATACATCGAGCCTTCTCAAGTAACGTCCTGTTTAACCTTTCAGCCACTCCATTTTGCTGAGGTCGACCTGTACATGTCCTGTGTCTGACTATACCCTGATCTTCACAAAATCTAGTGAAGTCACCTTCGACAAACTCAAGACCATTATCAGTCCTCAACCTCTTGATCGGTTTCCCTGTCTGTTTTTCAAGCAGAATCTTCCATTTCTTGAAGATATCATACACTTCATTTTTCTGCTTCAGAAAATAGACCCAAACTTTACGTGAGTAATCATCAGTAAACGTTAGAAGGTACCTCGACCCGCCTTTAGAAGCCACTCTGGAAGGTCCCCACATATCAGAATGTATGTAATCTAACGTTCCCTTGGTCTGATGCACTGCTGACTTGAAACTGACTCTCTTCTGCTACCCATAAATACAGTGCTCACAGAATTCCATTAGTCCCATTGACTGACCACAAAGCAGTCCCCTCTTACTCAGCTCAAACAATGCCTCATCACCAATATGACCCATTCTCATGTGCCACAGTCTTGTGATCTCTGCATCTGTCATAGCAGATGTGGAAACAGCAACTGAATCTGTCACGGTTGTACCTGCAAGCTCATACAAAGTACCAACCCTATTTCCTTTCATCACAATTAAAGCACTCTTACTGACCCGCATGACTCCACCTTCAGCAGTGTACTTGTACCCACTAGACTCAAGAGTACCTAGAGAAATCAAGTTCTTTTTCAACTCTGGGACATGACGTACATCACTTAAGGTTCGAATAGCCCCATCAAACATTCACACACGGACTATCCCAATCCCCACTACCTTACAAGCAGCATCGTTACCCATCAAAACAACCCCACCTTGTATAGACTTATACGTGGAGAACCAGTCTCTGTTTGGAGTAACGTGAAACAAACAACCCGAATCCATGACCCACTTATCCTTTGACCTGGACTGAGAATCAGCAACTAATAGAAACTCCCCTTCACTATCCTCCTCTACAACACTAGCCTCAGCGGACTTGTCTTTGCCCTGGTCACCCCTGTTACCCTCTTTTGATTTATTCTTATATTTGTAACAGTCTTTCTTTATGTGCCCTTTCTTGTGACAATAATGGCACAACAGGTTCTTATGTCTAGATTTAGACCTAGACTTATTTCCACCATTGGATCCCCTATGTTCTGGTCTACCTCTCACATGCAAACCACTACCTGAGTCATTCACCGAGTCAGATAATTTCCTATCTACTCGTTCTTTACTCACAAGGTTTCTTTTTACCTCATCAACGGTAATGGTTGGCCTACCCCCGTATATCATGCTTACTACGAAGCCCTTATACGAATTAGAGAGCGAACACAGTAATATCATAGCTTGATCCTCGTCCTTAGGGACATCATCCAAAGCCTTTAATTCTTGTATAATTGAGGTAAACCCGCTAAGATGGTTTTTAAGAGATGTACCTTCTCTCATACGGAAAGCGAACAACCGACGCTTCACTGCGAGTTTGTTGGAGACTGAATTGTGGCAAAACATGTCTGAAAATTTCTCCCATAACTCCATTGCGGTTTTCATCTCCAAGACCTCTGACAGAACATCATCAGCCAAACACATCTAGATCGCCATGAGAGTCTTATCATCCAACTCTTCCCATTGTGCCTACATCATAGTCTCGGGTTTCTTCTCTTTCCCCTCTAGTGCTTTCTTCAAGCCGTTCTGAGTCAGGAGTCCTTTCACACGGACTTGCCATAAGCTAAAACTTCCCTGACCATTGAATTTCTCAACCACGGTCTTAATACCTGATGCCATTGTATCAATTTGAAGAACCAGGCTCTGATACCAATTTGTGCGGAAATAAACAATTCTCCCGGATCACAATCGAATCAAATACCACAACAATAACGAGAAATAAATGGACTAAAAGAGAAACGAAACAGTATACACAATGATTTACGTGGAAACTCCTTTACAATCGAAAGGGGAGAAAACCACGGGCGAAGATCGGAGCTTTTATTATTGAATCAAAAGAAGAAGAATTACAATATTCTCTCACACTCAATTTTTATTGGTGGCGGCGCCGCTGTGAAGATTACCTCACTTTTGCTTTTGGATGCCTAATGACGTACCCTACGTCCGTATTTATAGATGCGCAGAACACGCGGTTCCCGATCAATCGGTTCCTCACCGATCGATCGGCCCGCTCACTGGAGGCATCCTTCTTTTTGCGTAACTTTCCCGATCGATCGAACTCCACCTCGATTGATCGATCGAACTCCCCACGGGCCTTCTCCTTAATATGCCAAGTAATTTTGAGACATTTTCCTAACACACTTAATTTTTATAAACTAGTGATTTTTTATTAACATGCATTTACAACTTAAATTGTCTCATAATCTCTTTTAGAATCACATTCCAAAAATGAAATTAACTAAAAGAATTAATTAATTATTTTTTTAATTTAAAACAATATTGACTTAGAACTTAGATTATCTCATAACCTGCTTTAGAATGTCATTCTAAAATTAAACTAATTAATAAAAAATAATTTTTTATTTAAAAAAGCACCAACTTACAACTTAGATTATCTCATGAGTAAAACGCACATTTATAAAATAAAACGCAGTGTTTAAATGTAAAAACTAGCAAAAATGCTTCATACATTTGACCTCTTTCCGCATGCCATGTGGCTGGTCGTGTTGTCATGCATGCACGCGGATACCAGCGTGGGACATCCCAATGCGCGCCACGTGTCGTGCACTGGTTCATTACTCTAAGTGGACGTAGATCGCCAGCGTGTTTTTGTATTTTTTGATTTTTTTTTTTTGGCTTTGTTTTCTACATGTAAAAATTCATCTTATGAATATTAATTTCATAAAAAATTTTTGTTTTATAATTTTTAATTTATCTCATAAATAACGCTTGACAAAATTAAATTTACTCATCTCATGGATAAATAATTCATCTCGTAAATTCTTTAATATTTTTCCTTTGGCAATAAAAACAAAGGCTTGTGCAGGGACCTCAGAGGTAATTTAAATCTAGCTTCAAACAGGTTAAATTAATTACCATCTCATGATAAAATTTGATTATCATTTAATGGGTCTTAATTCCACGAAATAAATCCGACAACACTCTAGACTTAATCATTTATTCGATACTTCCCAAATAGACTGTATTGATGACAACAAACCCACCATTAGATGTCCATGAAAAAAATAATTATAACTACTACCATTATTTTTCTCACAGCTTTTCCATTAGTTCCCAACTCACCCTTTTCCGAACAATTCACTTATTCTTGAACAAATTCACAATATAATTTCAAATGTCAAACACTTGGAACACTTTGGCCAAAAACTCCGAATCATTCAAGCACTTGCGAATCAATCAAGGGGACATCTGTACCTCATCAGAGATTGTAGATTCCATATTGAATATCTGATCCTTGTCACACTTCACTCCACTATAGAGTGTACGTGGGAATTCAGTCTTTTATCTAGACCTTACTTATAGTACACCAAAGTATTTAACATTCTATGCACAAGTTCAAAATACTCTAAGGATTTATAGTCATCGTTCAAACTGTACAACATAAATAACTCATCTCTAATAGTAGTCTAGAAACAAGCAATTCAAGTGGTCCAACTTTGTGTGTCAATCTTATTAAATGCACCAACCTATCACTTTTGGATCATCATTCACATGACCAAGACAAGTCATCTAAAGTGTTGAGTCATGATCTTAGCAGACAAGTAGTCCAAGCTTATCACTGACCGCGAGTTATTCAAATAACATTCCATGCCATTTTTTCCAAGTCTATATGTGGCGTAATTTCATTATCCACTTAGGTCAAACATGTAAAATGTAATATGAGGACTCTGTCCATCTCATGGACAATACTTAAAAGAAAATCACATGTAGTATATATGCTCACTTCCACAAATTTAACGAGGAAACGACTAGAACTTCAATTTTATTCATTAATAAAGTAATATTACAAAATGCATATGGATTTCATGACACTTTCCTAAAAAACGAGCCCCGAATGATATGAGGGGTGAAGATAATAGGGTGAGTTCACATCAGGAACTCCCCCTAAAACTTTAACCAGCATAATAGTTTGGTCAGAGTTTTCATTAGAACTTTTGTTTTCAATTATAAAATGCATAAAATAACACAAATAAGCAAGAAACAAGAAGATGGAGACGTTTGGCTTACATGGGGTGTGGCAAACAACAAGAGAGACAATAGGTTCTAGACACGCTCTGATACCATGTAAAAATTGCTCAACCAAAATACTAACAAACCAAAGGAAGACAATAGAGAAAGTAATGGAATTTTATGGATGAATATTATTAACACATAACTACACTATTTATATTACATCAATGGAAAAAAGAAGAGACTAACCTTTTAAGCAAAATAAAGAATCCAAAGCGAAGAAATTGAAAACACCCCCGGCCATTAAAGAGCCAACGGCAGCTGCAAAAGAAAGGGTAGGAGTGAATTCCTGCTTAATTCTTATAATAACTCCTGACCTAATTACTACCCCTATTAACACAAGGAAATTAAAAAATACGAAAGAATTAAAATAAATACAAGGAATTATCACTAAATACATAAAATATAAGAAAGTAAAATACATGGATTCAACAAACATGCCGATGATCCTTCGGGGAAAAGATGTTGCCAATCTTGCCGTGTTCAGTGGAAGTCATCCTTTACGGGGTATGTCAAAATTAACGTTGTTGATCTGAAAATGAAGAGCTTCTAATGGTTGAAAATGACATTAGGGACTATGTTGGAGTTCCATTTATTATTGGAGCTAAAAGTTTAGGTACCTGTTATGATGTTAAATGATTCTAAGATCATAACCTAAGATAGAATAGAATTGAGATGAGGAGAGAAAGGAATCAAGATGAGGAGTGGTGAAAAATTAGGGTTGAGAGAAGAAAATAATCAATTTCATTTCATATCCCTGACTTACAAGATACAACTCTTACTTATACTAACCTCCTAAGTCGATGGAGCTGACAATAAATATCTAGAAACATTGCATCGAGACTGTGCTTCTTTACCCGACATTCAAAGAACAGCCGCCAACATCCTAGCAGCTAACTAACTTTCCCTCGCCCATTGGCATTCAAACTCACCAACTAAAAGAATGTTAAGCCTTTTATTGAAAATCATCATGGTCATGACAATACCCCCTCCTTAAGAACATTCTTGTCCCAAGAATGAAGGAGAAGGAAACTAGCTGCAAAGGAACTTCAAGTCTTCCCAAGTTGCATCTTTGCAATCCAAGTTAGTCCACTGCACCAAAACTTCTTCAACTGCCTTGCCATTATGCTAAACCGTAGGCGACTCCAGAATTGCTACAGGTCCTTGTACTAACGTGCCATTGTTGGTGGCCACGGTGGCAATGCTGAAGAAGTAGCCCCTTCTACCCTGTGCCTTTTCAAAAGAGATACATGAAAAACAGGGTAAACAAAAGAATCTGGAGGGAGCTCCAACTTGTAAGCTACGCTTCCTAACTTTTCTAAAATTTTATAGGGCCCAAAATAACACGCGCTTAGCTTCACATTCTTGCGAACAGCCACAGAGGACTATCGATGTGGTTGAAGCTTAAGGTAAACTACATCTCTTACTGCAAAAGCTTTATATGTACATTTCTTGTCAACAAAAAACTTCATCCTGGATTGGGCCAACAACAAATTATCCTTAAGCATCTAGATCAACTGTCTTCTTTGTAGTAACAAATCATTGACTTCCACAACTTGCGAAGATACCCCTTGAAGGACCATAGATGAAGGAGGGTCATTGCCATATAGAGCTTTAATAGGAGTGGTCCCTATGGCTGAATTATAATGCCTATTGTACCTGTATTCTGCTAACAAAAGCTACCTAAACCACTGCTTGGGATAAGTAAATGTCATGCTACAATACTGCTCCACGGTTATGATCATGCTTCATAGCTCTATGTTGCTGCAGATATGTTATGATCTGCTTTGCTAAGCTTGCAGTTAATTACTCTTAAGTGAAGTGCTGTGTTTTTGTATTTCGGTTGTTAGTTGCTTTTGGTGCCAAAGTCCTATTGTATCTAGTTAAGTCAGTTGATGGTTAAGGGGAGCTTAGGTTGAGTCAATTGTGGCAGCTGCTGATTGATGTAAGGCATTTATATTGTTCTTAGTCCAATGTATCTAGATTGAGTATAAGTAGCTATGTTTCAAGTGCCTCATTCAATCAAATACAAAATATCTTTTGATATCTTCTCTCTCTCTCTTATCTAATTTTCTCTCATCTTCTTTCACTCCTTCTCTCATCTTAATCTCTTCTTCTACTAGGTAAATTTCAAAATTGATCTTGAAGCTGAACAATTGGTACCAGAGCTGTGTGTTGCTGCCGATTGATTACTTCTTGATTGATTGGAGCTGGCAAGGCGCAAGAAGTAGATATCAATGGTTAGAAGTGTAACAACATGATTTGGTGCTGCTAATGCTGCTGCAAACGTTGATCCAAATGTCACTTATGCCTCAGTTGTTGGTACTAATGCTGCAGCAGGAGCTGAGTTCATTACAGCTACTCAATTGCAGAATCAAATGGATGAAATGTTCTCTCGAATGCAGTAATTACAGTTGGAACAGGGTCGAAAGTTCGCTGATTGATCGATTAAGCAAACTCAACATATTAAGGATAAGTTTGTTGGACTGTAGGATCAACTCAATAGGCAGAATGTGTCCTCCGCTGTTGGAATTCTGTTACATGCTAGCCAACAGGTTCGACCTTCAGGTGTAGTGCAACCTCAAGCAGCTAGTGTGGCTATTAGACAGCAGGATCATCCTCCTGATCCAGTACAAGCTCTAATTGCAAGTATGACTTGGGATGGAATGATCGTCCATCAAATCAGTTGCAGCACCAAAATTTTGGAAGTAATGATGCTTCATCCAGCAATAAGAGCAGTGGTTACAGGCAGCAAAGGATTCCAATTGAGCCTTTCAATGGAAAATAGCCACAATGGTGGATTAGAAGATGTGATCGATACTTTCATTTCTATCACATTGAAGAGGCTGAGAAGGTGGAACTAGCAAGTGTTTATCTACACGGAGATCATAAGGTATGGCTTTACAGTATTTTGAAGAATAATCCTTCATTATCTTGGGTTGAGTTCGTGGAAGAACTTTGTGAGTGTTATGGAGATGAGGACTCAAGTGACATAGTTGATAACTTCAACAAAGTAGTGCAAATCACATCTGTGAAAGAGTACATTATGAGATTTGAGAACCTTAGAGCTGGTATGACTGCAGCATATCCTCACACAATTGAATCATACTATGTATCTAGCTTCATTAGTGGCTCAAAGCCAAAAATTAAGAACCTTGTCAAGGTAATTGATCCAAGAACTTTATCAAAAGTCTATGCTAAGGCTAAATTTGTTGAGGTAATGGTTCTTGTATCCAATGAAGAACCAAGGAACAGAGGTAGTAGTTTACATCAGCAACAAAAGGATCCAGTGAGGTTAAGGTATGTTCATTCTGATGAGAAGAAGGTCCAAAAATTGTGTTTCAAATGTAATCAGCCTTATTCCTTTGGACACAAATGCAATCCCAAGTTCCTTATGTCTGCAAGAGGAGCTGTTGCTGATGATCAATCTGAAGAAGATGAAACAAAGGCTAAGTTAGATAGTTCTAATCATGAATCTCAAGAGGAGCTTCTTGAAGATGAGGTTAAGATCTCTATGAAAGCCTTGACAAGAAATGGGGCTCATAACACCATTAGGATTAAAGGACATGCTGGCAAGAAGTCCATTGTTATTCTGATTGACAGTGGCAGTACTCACTGCTTCATTGATCCAAAGGTGGTGAGAAAGGTTGGGCAGGATATGATCAAGACACAACCATTAGCTGGGACAATGGCTTATGGGAATTCCATTCTTACTCAAACCAAATGCTAAGGATTCTAATGGTCTATGCAAGATCACAAGTTTGAGTATGACTTCAGGATCTTGCCATTGGGAGGTTGTGATATGGTTCTTGGTGTGGATTGCATTAGATCTTTCAGTCCAGTGGTCTTCGATTTTGCCAAGTTGACAGTGACTTTTGAAAGGCAAGGATCTGCTATAACATTGCAAGGCATGGCTGAACAAGCTCACTTGCAGCTGGTGAAGGGCAAGAGCTTACAAGGTGGATTCAGGAAGGGTGCTTATCAGTGAGTTGGACATTTATTTATAATCTCACATACTGAATTAGGAGAGCCATCTCATTCTATAGTGCATGCATTGATTGATGAGTTTGGGGATTTGTTTGAGCAGCCAAAGACTTGACCTCCCAAGAGGACTTGGGTCATACAATTCCTCTTAAGCCTAACTCAAAACCAGTGAAGTTAAGGCCCTACAAGTACCCTCATTCATAGAAGACAGAGATTGAGAAGCAAGTGGATGACTTACTCAACACTTTCTTCATTCGGCAAAGCCACAGCCCTTTTGCTTCTCCTTTGATATTGGTTAAGAAGAAAGATGGCTCGGCTAGAATGTGCATTGACTATAGGAAGCTTAACTCCCTTACAGTCAAGGAAAAATTTCCAATTCCTGTCATTGATGACTTATTGGATGAGTTACATGGTGCACGCTTATTTTCCAAGCTTGATTTGAGGCAAGCCTATCATCAAATCAGGGTGATGGAGCAAGATGTTTACAAGACTGCCTTTAAAACTCATCATGGGCATTATGAGTTCATGTTATGCCTTTTGGCTTAACCAATGCTCAAGTTATTTTTCAGGCAGTGATGAATGTTTTCTTTAAGCTGTTCCTAAGGAGATTTGTGTTGGTATTCTTGTACGATATCTTGATTCACAATCCTACCATGGAAGAGCACTTGAAGCATTTAAGGGAAGTGTTCTTTGTGATGCGCATTCACAAGTTGTTTGCCAATTTGACTAAGTGCTTTTTTGCTCAGACTCAACTTGAGTACTTATGTCATGTGATATCTCATAGAAGGGTTTGTACTGATTCTTCCAAAGTTCAGGCAATGAAAGAATGGCCAGTTCCTGTTACATTGAAGCAGTTGCGAGGATTCTTGGGATTAACTGGTTACTACAGGAAGTTTATAGCTGGTTATGGAGCAATTGCCAAGCCTCTAACTAATCTATTGAAGAAGGATGCATTCAAGTGGTCTAATAAGGCTCAGAAGGAATTTGAAGCCTTAAAAGCAGCTATGTGTGCAGCACCTATTTTGGCAATGCTTGATTTTGAAGAGGAGTTTGTTTTACAAATAGATGCTTGTGGGAGTGGCATTGGAGCTGTATTGTCTCAGAAAGGAAGGCCAATAGCCTACCTTAGCCAAGCCTTAAGTCCTAAGCACCAAGAGTTATCCACATGTGAGAAAAAGTATCTTGCAATCCTTTTAGCAGTTGATAAGTGGAGACACTACTTGGATAGCCATCGCTGTATCATCAGGACAGACCATCAAAGCTTGAAGTACCTACTTGAGCAGAGGATTGTTACAAGAATTCAGAAGAAAGATTTGATGAAGATGTTAGGACTTGATTATGCTATTGAGTATAAGAAGGGGAAAGAGAACCAAGCAGCTGATGCTTTGTCTCGAAGATTAGAGGACGCTGAGCAGGGTTATTGTGGAGCTGTATTAGTGATTCTTCAAGCCTGGATTGAGGAAGTATACAAGTCTTATGAGAATGGCAATTTTGCACAAGAGTGTATAACTACTTTTAGCATCAACAGATCTAGCAAAATTGCTCCCAAGTCAGAAGTATCTGCTGTCAAGGGAATCATCAGACTGAAGGGGAAATTGTACATTGGATGATCGACTGATCTGAGAGAACAAATCATCAGAGCTTCCCATGATTCAGCTTGGGGAGGCCATTCAAGTATTGATGGTACTTATCAAAGGCTCAAAGCATACTTTAGTTGGACTGGTATGAAGAAGGAAGTGAAGGAATTTATACAAGCTTGTGAGACTTGTCAGAAAACCAAGGCTGGTGATCACAGGTATTAGGGACTTCTCTAACCTCTACCTATTCCGGATGGTGCTTGGAAGAACATAAGCATGGATTTTATTGAAGGCTTGCCAAAATCAAAGGGCAAGGAAGTTATTTGGGTAGTGGTGGATCGCTTTACCAAGTTCAATCACTTTGCTGCATTGGCTAGACCTGTGATAGCAGAGAAGCTCGCAAGAGTGTTCAGTGATAACATCTATAAGCTTCGTGGATTACCACAATCCATAGTATCTGATCGGAACAAGCTCTTTATCAGTCATTTCTGGAGGGAATTGTTCATCCTTATGGGCAAAACTTAGGCTTTGAGTTCTTCCTACCATCCACATACTGATGGCCAAACGGAAAGAGTTAATTAGTGTATAGAACACTACCTTCGGAGCATGGTATTCATTCATCCTAAGGTTTAGGGAAAATGGTTATCTTTGGCTGAGTACTGATATAATACACACGCTCATGCTTCAATTTGCACCACAACATTTGAGGCTTTATATGGTTATGATCCTCCTTCACCCTTGATGTTGCAAAAGCTCGTGACATCAGTCCCTGAGTGGCTAATTTGATGCAACAAAGAAGACAGTTGGTGCAACTTTTGAAGGATAATCTTTATCAAGCTCAAGTAAGGATGAAGTATTATGCAAATAAAAAGCATGTGGACAAAGCTAATGAAATAGGAGATATGGTTAATTTGAAGCTTCAGCCGTACAAACAAGCTTCAATAACTGTGAGAAGGAAAGTTAAGCTGTGTGCTAGATACTTTGGGCCATGCAAAATCATTGAGAAGATTGGAAAACTAGCTTATAAGTTGGAATTGCCTCCTAACTCTTACATTCACCCTATGTTTCATGTGTCCCTTTTGAAGAAATAGGTGAAGAAAGGCCAAGATAATTCAGCTCAGCCCCCATAAGTTGGATCTAATGGTGCTTTGTTGTTGAACCCTGCTGCCATCTTGGATTCCAGACTGCAAAATGTTGAGGGTAGGTCAATAAAAAAGATTCGGGTGCAATGGTCTAATTTGGACAAGAAGGATGCTTCTTGGGAGGAGTTGCAATTCATGAGAAGCCAATTCTCTACCCTTCTTTCTTGAGAAAAGAATATTTTCAAGGAGAGGGGATTGTTATGATCATGCTTCGTAGTTCTATGCTGCTACTGATATGTTACGATCTGCTTCGCTGGACTTGCAGTTAATTGCTCTTAAGTGAAGTGCTGCGTTTTGATGTATATTTTTGTATGCTGGTTGTTAGTTGCTTTTGGCGCCAAAGTCTTATTGTATCTAGTTAAGTCGGTTGATGGTCAAGGGGAGCTTAGATTGAGTCAATTGCGGCAGCTGCTGATTGATGTAATTCGATTAGATTGTTCTTAGTCCAATGTATCTAGATTGAGTATAAGTAGCTATGTTTCAAGTGTAATCCTCATTCAATCAAATACAAAATATCTTTTGATATCTTCTCTCTCTCTCATCTAATTTTCTCTCTAATCTCTCATCTCCTTTCACTTCTTCTCTCATTTTAATCTTGTTTTTCACTAGCTTAACTTCAAGATTGATCTTGAAGCTTAACAAGAATAATTCCTGCCAAAACTGACTGGTGAATAATCAATCCCTGTCAGAAACAATAGATTGTGGGAGACCATGCAACTTATAAATGTTATCAAGGAACATCTTAGCCAATTTTTTCAGCTAATATGGGGTGATTTAAAGCAATGAAGTGGCTAAACTTGGTAAACCGATCCACTATGACCCAAATAATCTCCTTGCCCTCTAATTTAGGCAAGCCTTCCACAAAATTCATACTAATATGTTGCCAAGCTCTTTCTGGAATCGGCAAAGGTTGAAGTAACCCGGGATACTGAACACGATTTAACTTAGTTCTTTGACAAACATCGCAGGCTTGCATCATATCAGATACTTTTTCCATGATTCTGGACCAGTAGAAGTATTGCTTGAGTCTCCTAGACGTGCCATCAATGCTATAATGGCCACCCAAGGCTGACGCATGGAATGCCTACATTAGCTTCCTTCTTAAGTCTGTAGCAGATCCAATATACACCTTCCCCTTAATACTCACAATTCCATGGACAACAGTAATGTCTACATCGATTTAGTAGTGTATTTCACATTACAAGCTGTAATGTACTCCTGTGTGACAGCATCTCCTTTATAGGATTTATACACCTCATCCATCCATTCGGGCAAAACATATGAGATTGCAAAACAAGATCCTGCTTCCTCATCCCCCTGGCGTCTGGATAGTGCATCAGTCGTAGAATTCTCTTTGCCACTACAGTATTCAATGGTATAGCTTAGGCCCAACATCTTCATAAGCCCTTTCTTCTCTTGTGTTGATTTTCTGTTCCAACAAGTACTTGTGACTTTGATGATCTATTCGAATGACAAAATGATGTCCCTCCAAATAGTGTCTCCACTTCTGTACTGATAAGTCTAAATTAGTATATAAATTTTTTATATTATTTTAATATATTTTTTAAACATTTTACATCAAATTTTTATCGCTTTTGCTCGATTTTGCTCTTTTCGCTCATATTGCCATTTTCCTGCAAAAAAACTCATTTTATGCTAAATCTTGCTAGGTTTTATCATTGAAATCAACAAGTAAAAGTAAGATGCACCAAACCAAAGAAAAAAAAAGGGCAAAACATAATAATTGACATGGCCAAAGCAAGAACACGACAAGTTCATGCACAATACAATTCAGCTTGCAAAAATGGGTAACAAAATGCACAAATCAAATGCAAGGATTAATTAAACAATGCACTAACATGTCAAAGTTGATGTAAACTCAGAATTTAGGTGGGTCTAAGCTCAAACATTTCAAGAAAATAAGCAAAGAACAGCAAGAATAAAGAAAATGCACCAAGCTCAACTAATCCATTTCAACTTGCAATTTTGGGTGGCAAAATGGACAAATAACATGAAATAACTTTTGAAAACTTCATAAACATGTTCAAGTTGATGTTAAAGCTGATTTTGGGTGGTACAAGGCAATAAAAAAATGAAAAAAATCGACTTGAACAGCCATTGCAGAATCTGGGTGCATATGGTGGTGCAATCAGCTTCAACTTGCATTTTAGGAGCAAACACTCAATGATTTTTACCCAAATTTATTTTAAAAACATACTTTAGCATGTATTAAATCATCTTTTGCAAGTTTTGGGAGGTGGAATTCAGAAAAAAATGAAAAAAAATGGATGAACAAGCAACATTGCTGCAGATGCAGAAATTTGACAGATTTTGCACAACTTGCTTACTTTCTCCACTTTGGGGGCTATATTATGCAATATTTTAGCTCAAATTCATTGTATGAACATTATAAAACATGCACATGATGTTTTTGTGCAGGTTTTGGGCAGTTTAATTCAGAAACAAATAAAAAAAAAATGGATGACCAAAGTAGCTTCAGCAGCAGCCGCAACATTAAGCTAATGAGGATGAAGTTTGATATTTTTTTGTAATTTTTTAATTCCATCTCAACCACCATAAATAGGGGAAGGGTGAGGGATTGTTGATCGTCAAATTTCAAAACAAAAATCACAAGATTTGAGTGAGAAAAGAGAGAAAAACCTTGAGAAAGAGGAAAGGAGAAGGAAGGAAGAAAATTTGGTTTGTAATTTTGTAGTTTTAGTTCTTTCTATCCTTTTTTTTCTTTCCTAAGTTCATGAATTTTGTGTTTATAATGTTTAATATTAAGTTTATCATTAAATAATTTTGTTATTCTAAGGCTACGATGTAGCCTAAGTTGTAATATACGCTTATTTATAATTCAAAGTATTCAATGTTTATGTTATTGTGTTGTTGAAATGTTTATCATTGTTCTTCGTGAGTTTTAAATGCCTGAATACCATTTAAAGCCTATAATGATTCATAAAGGGTCCGACAGGAGATTTATGATGATTGCTAAGGTGATAAGCACCACAAATTGGGCGAATGCTCGAGAGAGATTAACGCGATTTATTTTGTTTTCAAAAAAGAAAATCATAGAGCTTTAAAAACTCTCTTCTTATTTAAATTCATGCACGAGAGTAATGGGTTAACATGTTAAAGAGTGTACTAAATGTTGCTCAAGACTTGAATATTGAGAAAAGAAAAAGTGTATTGATGCAACTAAGGTAAAATCGGATGCCTAAGACTTTATAAACAGATAAAAACTAACAAAAAATTAGCACATTCTAATCTCGTTTTAACTTTTATTTCTTTTGATTTTATTTTACTTTATTTCATATCAAAATCCTAAATTTTTCGGTCTTTCAAATAGTATTGAAGGTACTAATTTTGGTATTCACTCAATACAATCCTCGTGAGAGTGATAGTCTACTCACATCTATATTACTTGGTGCGACTAGTACACTTGCTAACGCATACGCAAAGTTTGCATCAAGTTTTTGGCGCCATTGCCGGGGATTATCTCTATTTGAGTGATATCGATACCAGCTAGTTTTGGTGCTAATATGAAATTATTAATAATTTGTAAACTGAAATTTTTCATTTGATTCATTTGTAAAGATAAATTCTTTGGAAAAAAAAGAGAAACATTCGTATAGAACATACCCCTAAAATTGTATTTTTGTTAAAATTTGTTAGTTTTGTGTTCTTTTGTTGTTTTTCTTGTATTTTTTTCTTACTTTCATCTTTATTTTACGTAAAAAGTTTATTTTGTTAAAATTTTAAAAGTTAAAATTGCTATTTTAAAAGTTTTTCAAAACATTAGTGCTACTATCCCTCCCTTCCTTTTTTTCCTAAAATCATATTTTTCTCAATTTTTATTTCAAAATTGTTATATTTATAAGTTCTCTAATTAATTCTAACTTTATTTTAACTTTTAATTCACCTATATAAGTTTTTCAAAGTTAAGTTTGTTTTTTTTAAGTTTTTCAAAGCCTTTAGTATTACTGACACCCCTCTCTTAAACATTGGTTTTTAAAGGTGATTGTATTTTTAATCTTTCTCACTAATTTTATTTTTCCTCTAACTTTTAAGTTTATTTATTTATTCAAAAAAAAAGAGAAGAGTGCTAAGAGTGATGGCTTGCTACAACTTTATAAGACCTCAATACCAAGCTGTATTTGATGCATTATCTACTCAACTTTCACTGATTGAAGACATGATTATTGCTAGTACTCTTAGATGTGAATTTTGCGCAGATAGCCATACTAGTATGGAAAGCCAAATAGGTAATAGCTTTTCTTCATCAGGTTTTGAACAATATAACTTTGTGAGACCTCAATATCAAGCTATACTGAAAAGAAAACTGATCATTTGTGAATATAGTGAATTATCTGCTCAACTTTCACAAATTCGAGAAATATTAATTGAGATGATTGTTGCTCGTGCTCCTAGATGTGAATTTTGTGCAAGTAACCATGCTAGTATGGAATGTCAATTAAGTAATAGCTTTTCCTCATGGGGTTATGAACAAGGTAATTACATGTCAAATTTTAACCAACCTCAGTACAATCCCTACTCTAGCACTTATAGTCAAGAATGGATGGATCCTTCTTGGAATCATCACGAAGCATCTTCATCATCCACTTATCCATCTCAAGAAAAGAACAATGACTTAGAAGAGACCTTTAGGGAATTCATGGAAACTGTGAGTGACCTAAAAAGCCAAAGAACCTCCATCCAAAATCCTGAACCTCAAGTAGGAACTGCAATAGAGGAACAGTCGGAGAGGTCTGAAGAATCCCTGCCTAGCAATACCATCACCATTCTAGGGGAGCAAACTAACGCCATAGCATTGAGGGATAAAGACACATTAAAAGAACCAACTCAATATGACATAATTCCCTTAGTCAACTCAGAGGCACCAAGGACCAACCCTATCTTTACTGACCCATCACCACTAGTCATTGAAATAGAATGTTGAGCCTATCTAACATCGTCAGAAATTTTCGGAACCATGGATGCCTTAGAGAAAAATAGCAGAAGAAATCAGAAAAAGAAATTCAAACTGTGGCAAATTAGGCTCAAAGATCCCAAGATTAGAGAAGGTGGAAGAGGTTGTGTAAAGAAGAGAATAAGGAAGAGTCACGGAAGAAAATGGTCATTATGGATGGATGGTAAAAACTCTATTCTCCTTCAGGACACGGGATAGATCCACCCAGAAAGTCGAGCTAACGACTATAAATTAAGCGCTTCTTGGGAGGCAACCCAAGTGTTTATATCTTTATTTATCTAATTTATTCTCCTTTCATTATTTTTATTTTTCTCATGTTTATTTTTGATTAAACAGGTATTTTGCAACAAGTTTGGGGGTAGCACAATGCCAACATGCACCATCAAAAAGCAATCCTCAAACTTGGGAAGCATTTCTCACCCAATTTATCTTTTTAGTTCTTTTTAAAAATAATGTTTGGGGGTGAGAAAAGTAATTTTAATAATAATAATAATAATAATTAAAAAAAACTTTTTTTTTAACAAAGTTTATTTGAAAAGTTTTCCTGTTTTATGTTTTAGAGTCGGCTTCAGTGCCTCCCAAAGTTCGGAGCCTTTGTATGGGGATGTAAATAGTGTCGGCCAACAAAAAGATTGTCGATTTTCTGCACTTTTAATCATTTGTCTTTCAAAAAAATAAAAAATAAATAAAATAAATAAATAAATAAGCGAGAACTTATCATCTTGCTTTTTAGGCAATTTTTCTACTCTTTTTAGCTCATTTACTTTAAATTTGATTTGAATAACCTGATAATCAATTATTTTTGTGTTCTAACTGCAAAACACAATCTAATCCAAGGCACTATCTTAATAAAATCATGGTATTTGATTTCACTAGTTAGCATGGTTGTTTTACTTTTCTTTCTGATTAAAATATGCTCAAATTTGAATAAATTATATAAAGAGTATCATTTACAAAATAGATTTTGAAAAGTTATGCCTAAGTCTAAATAATAAAAATAATAATAATAAAGGGAGAGAATTACTAAGCACCGCTATCTTCATTTGGATATGTGCTATGGTGTGATGGTTTCGTGCTTTGGTACCTTGAGCAAGTAGATCCGTAGGAGTGTTTCAACACCTGGCACCCAGGGCCAATTGGAACGGGAGTTGCCGCATTGAAAACTCGCTACAAGGGGTACTTGGAAAGCTAACAAGGAACCAAGCACCCAAAAAAAAAGGAGAGGAAAACATCTCTAGCATCACTATCCCACATAAATAATTTTAAACATATGTGCTACCCGTTAAGAGGGCGTCTCATTGGTGGCTTCTCTTACTTATGGATCATCGCCCAGGAGTCGGAGCTTGATTCTCACTGAAGATATACTCAGGAGGTCATAATGCAGGCATCTCAGTGGTGGCTTCTCTTACTTATGGGTCATCGCCCAAGAGTCGGAACTTGATTCTCGCTGCAGATATGCTTATAAGCCAAAATTGACTTGAGTAAATAAATTCCTCCCAAAAAAAAAAATTGGTGCAAAAATATTTAGTTTTTGGCATACTTGATAAGTCTTGTTTTGAGTGGTATAATTTTTTCCCTTTATTTGGTTTGAATATCTTAAGATTAGAAAGTACGGATAAACTTAATTTGCTTAGCTAACTTTTGAATTTGATTACCTAGGTAATTGACAGATTTTTCCTTGGAAAAGATGGTTTTGCCTTTAGAATCCTGAACTTTGAGCCTCAATTATTCTTTTCTAATTTGAAGTATACCTGCTTTAACTTGTGGTAAAATTCTTAAAAAGCATGAGATCTTGCACCTTAATGTTTAGCCTTGGTTGGGGACAAGCAAGATTTAATTTTGGGGGTATTTTGGTAAGTCTAAATTAGTATACAATTTTTTATATTATTTTAATATATTTTTTAAACATTTTACATCAAATTTGTATCGCTTTTGCTCGGTTTTGCTCTTTTTTGCTCATATTGCCATTTTCTTCCAAAAACGCTCATTTTATGCTAAATCTTGCTAGGTTTTATTATTAACATTAACAATAAAAAGCAAGATACACCAAACCAAAGAAAAAATGAGAAAAACATAATAATTAACAAGGCTAAAGCAAGAACACAACAAGTTCATGCACAATACAATTCAACTTGCAAAAACGGGTAACAAAATGCACAAATTAAGTGCAAGGATTAATTAAACAATGCATTAACATGTCAAAGTTGATATAAACTCTGAATTTAGGTGGGTCTGAACTCAAAAATTTGAACAAAATCAGCAAAGAACGGCAAGAACAGAGAAAATGCACCAAGTTCAACAAATCCATTTCAACTTGCAATTTTGGGTGGCAAAATGGACAAACAGCATGAAAGAACTTATTGAAAACTTCATTGACTTGTTCAAGTTGATGTTAAAGCTGATTTTGGATGGTACAAAGAAAAAAAAAAAATGAAAAAAAATCGAGTTGAACTTCCATTACAGAATCTAGGTACACGTGGTGGTGAAATCAGCTTCAACTTGCATTTTGGGAGCAAACACTCAATGCTTTTTACCCAAATTCATTTTACAAATATACTTTAACATGTCTTGACTGATCTTTTGCAAGTTCTGGGTAGCGGAATTCAGAAAAAATGAAAAAAAATGGATGAACAAGCAACACTACTACAGCTGCAAAAATTTGATAGATTTTGCACAACTTGCTTATTTGCTCCACTTTGGGCGGCTATATTATGCAATATTTTTGCACAAATTCATTGTATAAACCTTATGAAACATGCACATGATGCTTTTGTGCAGGGTTTGGGAGGTGGAATTTAGAAAAAAATAAAAAAAATGGATAAACAAAGTTGCTTCAGCAGCAGCAGCAACATTTAACTAATAAGGATTAATTTTGATATTTTTTTTGCAATTTTTTTAATTTCATCTCAACCACTATAAATAGGGTAAGGGTGAGGGATTGTTGATCATCATATTTCAAAATAAAAATCACAAGATTTGAGTGAGAAAAGAGAGAAAACCCGTGGGAAAGAGGAAAGGAGAAGGAAGAAAGAAAGTTTGGTTTGTAATTTTGTATTTTTAGTTCTTTCTATCCTTTTTTCTTTCCTAAGTTCATGAATTTTGTGTTTATAATGTATAATATTAAGTTTATCATGAACCAATTTTTTTATTCTAAGGCTACGATGTAGCCTAAGTCGAAATATACGCTTATTTCTAATTCAAAGTGTTCAATGTTTATGTTATTGTGTTGTTGAAGTGTTTATCATTGTTCTTCATGAGTTTTAAATGCTTGATCACCATTTAAAGCCTATAATGATTCATAATGAGTCTAAGAGGAGATTTATGGTGATTGCTAAGGTGATAAGCACCACAAATTGGGCGAAAGCTCGAAAGAGATTAACGCGATTTGTGTGGTTTTCAGAAAAGAAACTCATAGAGCTTTAAAAACTCTTTTCTTATTTAAATTCATACACAAGAGTGAAGGGTTAATATGTTAAAGAGTATGCTAAATATTGCTCGAGAGAGAATATTTAGTAAATTAGGATTTTCAACCATCAACACACAATAACAACTTGAATATCAAGAATAGAAAAGGCGTATTGATGCAACTAAGGTGAAATCGAATGTCTTAGACTTTATAAACTGATAAAAACCAACAAAAAATTAGCATATTTTAATCTCGTTTTAACTTTTATTTCTTTTAATTTTATTTTACTTTATTTCATATCAAAATCCTAAATTTTTCGGTCTTTGAAATAGTATTGAAGCTACTAATTTTGGTGTTCACTCAACACAATCCTTGTGGGGGCGATACTCTACCTACTTCTATATTGCTTGGTACGACTAGTGCACTTGCTAACGCATACGCAAAGTCTGCATCATGTACTGCCAATAGTATGGCTACATACTCTTTCTCATAAATGGAGAGCTGCAAATTCTTGGGACCCAATGCCTGACTTAAATAAGCCACTGGTCTTCCTGCCTGACATAGAACTGCACCCACACCAAGACCGCTGGCATCTATCTCCAAGACAAAGGACTCATTAAAGTTTGGCATAACCAATACTGGTGCCGAACACGTAGCCAACTTCAGGCGTTCAAAGGCCTCCTACGCCCTATCTAACCAAGCGAAAGCATCTTTTTTGAGGAGATCTGTTAAGGGTTTGGCTATCGCACCATAACCTGTAACGAACTTCCTGTAGTAACCAACTAGTCCCAAAAAACCCCCTAGCTGTTTGAGTGTAACTGGTATGGGTCGATGCTCCATAGCTCTTGATAAGTCTAATTTAGTATATAATTATTTATATCATTTCGGTTCATTTTTTGACCATTTTACCACAAATTTTTATCGCTATTGCTCGTTGTTGCTCTTTTTCACTTCTATTTCCATTTCTTAGCAAAAAAAACTCTAATTTTATGCTAAATCTTGTCAGGTTTTATCATCACCATCAACAAATGAATTCAAGATTCACCAAACATAAGCAAAAAGAGGGGAGAAACATAATAATTTACATGGCTAAAGCAAGAACACAACAAGTTCATGCACAATTTATTTCAACTTGCAAAAAGGGGTGGACAAATGCACAAATCAAGTGCAAGGATGAATTAAACAATTCAATAACATGTTCAAGTTGATGTCAAGGCTGAGTTTTGCGCCATAAAAGTAGAAAAAAATGAAGAAAATTCAGCAAGAGCAGCTAATGCAGATAATATACTACCAACTTGAACAATCCATTTCAAATTGCACATTTGGGTGGCAAAATGGACAAGTAAGGTGAAAGAACTTCTTGTACACTTCATTAACATGTTAGAATTTATGTTAAAGCTGATTTTGGATGGCAAAAGCTAGAAAAAAATGAAGAAAAATAGCAAAGGATAGCAAGTTGCAGAAACTAAAAGCCAGCCTGCACAATTCACTTTAACTTGAAATTTTGGGTGGTAAAATTGGCGAATCAAGTGAAAGAACCTGTTTTACACTTCAATAAAATGTTCAAGTTGATATTAAGACTGATTTTGGGCGGCCATAGTTGAAGAAAAATGAAGAAACCAGCAGGAGGTTGCAAACCTGCAAAATTGGCAGCAGCTGCAAATGTGTGGTGCAATGGGCTTTTAGCATGCAATTTTTTTATTCTAAGTAATTCCAACCTCATTTACTATAAATAAGGAGGTTGTGGAAGTGTTTTAGCATCATTCAATCAAAAAAAAAAAAAAAAAAAAAAACAAATACAAAGTAGAGAAATAAGGTAGAAATCCGTAAGAACAAAGAAGGAGGAGAAAAGAAGAAGTTTAGTTTTAAATTTTGCATTTTCAAGTTCTTTTTGATGCTTACTTTGCGTATGCATTAGCAAGTGCACTAGTCATATCAAGTAATATAGAAATAAGTAAAGTATCGTTCCCATGAGGATTGTTATTGAGTGAGTACCAAAATTAGTCGTTTTAATACTATTTAAAAGATCGAAAAATTTAGGGTTTTGATAAGAAATAAACTTAAATAAAAAAAAAAGAAAAAAAAGTTAAAACGAGACTTTCTGATTTTTTTTTTTTTTTATAGTTTTTATGATTTAATAATATCCAAGGCATCATATTTCACCTAGTTGCATCAATACGCCTTTCTATTCTCGTTAT
Source organism: Simmondsia chinensis (assembly GCA_018398585.1). Classification (NCBI taxonomy): domain Eukaryota; kingdom Viridiplantae; phylum Streptophyta; class Magnoliopsida; order Caryophyllales; family Simmondsiaceae; genus Simmondsia; species Simmondsia chinensis. The sequence continues at coordinate 25,393,139 of JAGTTD010000007.1, read as the reverse complement.
TCAAGTTGTTATCACATGTTGATGGTTGGAAATCCTATTTTACTAAATATTCTCTCTCAAGCAACATTTAGCATGCTCTTTTACAAATTAACCCATCACTCTTATGCATGAATTTAAAGAAGAAAAGAGTTTTTTAAAGCTCAATAATTTTCTCTTAAAAACCACACAAATCGCGTTAATCTCTCTCGAGCATTCGCACAATTTGGTGTGCTTATCACCTTATAAATCATCATAAATCTCCTCTTGGACTCATTATGAATCATTATAGGCCTTAAATGATGATCAAACATTTAAAACTCAGGAATAACAATAATAAACACTTCAACAACGCAATAACAAAACATTGAATATGTTAAACTAGAAATAAGCGTATATTACAACTTAGGCTACATCGTAGCCTTGGAATAACAAAATTAGTTCACTATAAACTTAATATAAAGCATAAAAATCACAAAATTCATGAATTTATTGAAGAAAAAGGATAGAAAGGACTAAAAATACAAAATTACAAACCAAACTTCATTCCTTTCTCTTCTTTTCCTACACCCAATTTCTACCTACTACCTTCTACTTCTTTTTGTGATTTTTTTTTGGGGGGGGGGGGGGGGGGCGCTTCCCCAAAACACCTCTATCTATAGTGTTTGAAATGGGACAGAATAATGGATGGGTTAATATGTAAAAGAGCAAGCTAAACATTGCTCGAGAGAGAATATTTAGTAAAATAGGATTTTCAACCATCAACATATAATAACAACTTGAATAACGAGAATAGAAAAGGCGTATTGATGCAACTAGGTGAAATTTGATGCCTTGGGTATTATTAAATCATAAAAACTGAAAAAAAAATTGAAAAAGTCTCATTTTAACTTTTATTTCTTTTTATTTTATTTTACTTTATTTCTTATCAAAACTCTAAATTTTTCGATCTTTCAAATAGTATTAAAACTACTAATTTTGGTACTCACTCAATAACAATCCTTGCGGGAACGATACTCTACTCATTTCTATATTACTTGATACGACTAGTACGCTTGCTAATGCATACGCAAAGTAACGCATACTAATTGAACGATACTCTACTCATTTCTATATTCCCCCGACAACAGCGCCAAAAACTTGATGCTTACTTCGTGTGCAGTTTTTCATTCACCTCACAAGATGTGTATCTGATGATATCTGCTCCTCGGGTCTAGCTTGCTGAATACCATTGAATTCTTTAGCCGATTAAGTAATTCATCCAATCTCGGAATAGAAAATCAGTAACATACCTTGATCTGGTTGATGGCTTTGCTATCTGTGGACATCCACCAACTATTGTCCTTTTTCGGTGTCAACAGAGCGGGAACCAGGCAAGGTCTCAAACTCTCCCTGATGAAACCTGTGACGGGTAATTCCTACACTTGGCACCTCATCTCCTCATGCTCTGCGGGACTCATCCGGTGATGCTTCCTATTCGGTAAGGTAACTCCCAGCACTAGATCAATGTAGTGTTGGATGTCCCTCAAAGGCGGTAATGCATCCGGTAACTCCTCCGGAAATACGTCAACGAATTTGTTTACCATATTTTCAACTTCACTCGGTATCTCCCCACATTCCACATTATTCCCCTTCCCGATTAGCTCAAACTTGACTCTGCTTTCGCCAATCTCCTTGGTAAACATAACTCTGCCTTGTAAGTTCGGGTTCTCAAGTGCTAGTTCTCGTGCCACCTCATCCCTTTTCGGCAACAAGACGATCCTTGTCTCCTCAAAGATAAAGCTGTAGGTGTTCCTCCTCCTATCACGGGTGGTACCCTATCATACTTCCATGGACGTCCCAATAACTGGTGGCACAAATCCACGGTAACGATATCGCACCATACCCCATCCCAATATTTTGGCCCAATCATGAAATTGACCAAACATCATCTTGAAACAGTTACCTGATTTCCTTTCTTGAGCCAAGATAGCTTCTATGGACTCGGGTGCTCTTCCGTCTTCAAACCCAACTTCTGGACAGCCTCTTCGGAAATAACATTCTCAAAGCTCCCTGAATCAATCACTAGGCGGCATACTCTTCCGCCAATGGTATTGGTCCTCTGAAAGAAGTTATTCCGCAGCCAACCATCTCCCTCTGCTTCCTTAGGTGAGAAGCAGACTCCCTTAATCACAAGTAAGTGGCCCTTGTCACCTGCAATGATGTCTTCCTCTACTGGCACAGTTTGACTTGGACCTCTTCCTCAATGACTATGCCATCTTCATCATTGAGCCCTTCAATGAATAGCCCTTGCTAGGCCTATCACCCTTTCGGCACTTGGCGGTACGATGTCCTGTTTCTCCACACTTGAAACAACAAATTCTTGAGCTACCCACCAAGTCCTGATTAACCGGCTTACAAGCATTGGCAACTACCAGTTTAATCTGAATGCTTGGGTTGGGAGGCACTCGCAACCAATCAAGCCCACTATTTTAGGTCCCCAAATACCACCAGCTTGACATCGCCTCTGTTGCTTTTTGATGTTCATAGCGCTCTAACTTTCCTCTGAGATTGAAAAGATGTAGAACATGTTCAATAATTCCTATATCAAATCCTTCAACCCGCCAATGTACCTATTTTCCAATTGCTCCTCCGATTCTGCCAAGTCATTTCTGGTGACCAAGGAGTAGAATTGCACCATGTACTCCTTCATGGTCCAAGAACCCTAACTTGAACTTTGTAGACATTGATACATCACCTTGGAGTGATTGTGGGGTAGGAAGGCACTCTGCATGTGTTTCTTCATCTTCCCTTATGTCTTTATCTTCGCCTTACCCAACCTAAGCCGGGTATACTTTAGCTGCTGCCACTAGGTGGCGGATCTACCCCATAATCGCGTAGCCACCAATAGTGCTTGGTTGTGCTCCAAAACCTCGTTGAACTCGAGCATTTCCTCCAGCACAGCAAGCCAATCCCAGAAGTCTTCTGGGTGTCCTCCACCATTAAACTTCAGAATCTCGATTTGAAGCCCGGATTCCCACCTTTGATCATCAACATAATCTGCACCATTGGTATTTGGCCGGTTTCTTCTGACGCATAGACCCTGAATGTCAATTTTTGGGAACGTGTTATGGAAGCTCTTGTCTGTGTCTTCCTCGCCATCCGCTGTCAATGGGTCCTGAGACTGAGCCGCAGGTGCTTGATTGGGATTTGCTCCCAATTGAATCAAACACAGCTTCATTTGCCGGAATTTTCCTTCCATCTCCTCGAATCTTCTCTTGATCTGCAGTTGAAAGTCACGCTCATATACGTCTCCGACAGTGCTGTACCTTTGTCGTCCACGGGCCATCTCATAAATCGTTCCGAGCTCTAATAAAAACTGATGCAGCGCATAGACAGAAAATTAGAGGAAACGGGAAGGTTCATAGCCTTCCCTTTAACTCTGTTGCCAAAACAAGTAGAAACAAAGGGGAAAAGTCTACTCGTAATTCTTACAACCCGATAATTAGAAAGAACACAAAAAATAATGAAAAGTCTAAAATTAAATGAATAAAACCCTAGGTTTCCTCTTGCTTAAATAAAGGAGGTAATTAAATTGTAATGAAAGACTAAAAGCTAAGGGACAAATACAAAAGAAAACTAAATAATTCAAGCCAAGTTTCCTAATTATAATGGGACTCTATCTCATTTCATCCCCCAGCTGGGCACCTCATGATGCCACCTTCTGTCCCATCACACCAACCCTTACTCGCCAAGAATCCCCCCAACTGTGAAGGCGAGGAAGGCGGGGCTACATCAAAGATTGCATGACCAGATGATAATCTCATTCTATATGAACATTTTTGTATCCTAAAGAAGTTGCATGTTAATTCTATTGCTAGTTGCTATTGCTTTCGCAACAAGAACTAAGGAGATACTGTCATGACCATGATGATTTTTAGTAAAAGGCTTAACGTTCTTTTAGTTGGTGAGTTTGAATGCTAGTGAGTGTGGGAAAGTTAGTTAGCTGCTAGGATGTTGGCGGCCGTTCTTTGAATGTTGGTTAAAGAAGCACAATTTAGATGCAATGTTTCTAGATATTTTTTGTGAGCTCCACCGACTTAGGAGGTTAGTATAAGTAAGAGTTGTATCTTGTAAGTCAGGGATATGAAATGAAATTGATTGTTTTCTTCTCTCAATCCTAATTTCTCTCTACTTTTCATCTTGATTCATTTCTCTTCTCATCCCAATTCTATTTTACCTTAGGTTACGATCTTAGAATTGGTATAAGAGCTTGATTCAAGCTTCCAATTGCATTGAATCTCCATCAAGTTCAGAATCAAGTTTAGAATCAACGATCTGATCGGACAGGTTGCACTGATCTTGGAATAGAGAGTGCACATCATATTGTTCTGGTTGTTTGCGCTGAAGATTGTTGATCGTGCTGAAGTGAATCGAACTGCTTCCTTACTGAAAAACTCTTGCAAATGATCCTTGGTTTAGGATCCTAATTCAACTAAGTGCAACACTTAGTGCTTCTTACTTGCTATTGTATTAAATTATTATAATTCTTCAGTGTCATTTTACAGATTCTTGCATCCGCTGGTGTGCTTTGGTGGATCTGATCTTGCTAGCTTGAGCTGAACATTTGATAGCGATATGGCTGGAGGCGTTGCTACACGCTTAGGTGTAGATGCAGCTCCAAATGCATCTTCAAATGCTGCAGTCAATACTAGTTTACCATCCGGATCTTATGCTGGTGTAAGTGCTAGTCAAGGAGTGAGTTTGGAACGAATGAATGCTACCTTACTGAGGCTGGCCTCTTAGGTTGGAGAATTATGGATGGAGGTACAGGACACAAATCTAAGGTTTTGCAGAAGAGGCTAGTGCGATTCGTCAAGATCAGCAAGCATTCCAGCAGCGAATGTCCGATCTGCAGGAATAAGTCAACCGCCAGCCACAACCGTAGAGGTGGCCCGTGGGCTGGGCTGGCCCGCCCTTCACCCGGGCAGGGCTCCAGGCCTCTCCAAAAGAGGGGAGGCTCGAGCCCGGGCCCGGGCCTGTTGGGGGGTCAAAACCCCCCAAAATTATGGTCAAAACATATGACGGTGGGAGAATTCAAACCCCAGGCCTCCCGCGTGTTAAGCAAAGCCCCTACCATATGAGGTATAACCTTTTTGTGATATATTAGGGTAAAAAAAATATTAAATTATATATATCTCAAAAAAAGGGAGGTGACTATCCGAGCCTTATATAGTTTGTTTATAAAAAATATTTTAATATATATATGTTAATAAAGAATATTAAAAAATATTAAAGTAAACACAGAAGCAGTTGTATTAGGTATAGATATACCTTATATAGTTTGTTTATCCAATAAAAAAAAAATAGAGCTCACATAGTAATTGGTAAAGCTTACATGTTAGAGGTATGGGGTTCGAATCCCTTTTGTGTCAATTTTGTGTCAAATTTTTTGTAAAATATTTTAAATTGTATTTTTTCTAATAAAATCTCAAAGAAATTGTAGCTCACATGGTAATGGTGTGCTTTATATGTTAGAGGTATGGGATTTCAATCCCACTAGTGTCATTGTTGTGTCCAATTTTCATGATATTAAAAAAAAAAAAATTTCTGGGATGGGGGAGAGCCGACCCGGGCTGGGTTGGCTGGTTTACAGTGAGGCCCGGGCCCAACCTGTTTGAGGGCTAGACCCGGCCTGCGGCCACCCCTACTCAATCATTAGGAAATGGAATTTTACTTCCTGCAAGCCAGCAAGGGAGAGTTTGAGACTTGAATCTTCCTTCGATGGTTGAGGGAAGGACTGATAATGAGACGGTTAATGGAAGTGGTGGCTTCAGACATCCTAAGGTTGAAATCGATACTTTTGATGGATCTTAGCGTCAATCTTGGATTAGAAGGTGTGCGAGGTATTTTCGTTTTTACCGAATCAGGCATGTGGAAAAGGTGGATTTGGCTTTGGTTCACTTAGAAGGGGATCACGAGGTGTGATTTTGCAGTCTAATTCTTAGTAGACCTGACATCTCTTGTTATGACTTTGTAGATGAGTTTCTGTGAAAGGTATGGAAATGAAAGTACAAGGGATGTGGTGGATCGTTTCAACAAAGTCACCCCAACCACGACGGTTGAGGAATATATGACCCAATTTGAAAACTTGACGGCGAGGATGATGACAATTGACCCTAGAGCTGAAGAAGAGTTCTATGTAGCCAGTTTTATCAGTGGTCTAAAGCCAAAAGTTAAGAATTTGGTTAAGGCCGTTGATCTTACAACTCTGTCCAGGGTCTTTGCTAAAGCTAAGCTGTATGAAGCCACAATTCTAGCTGGAGTTGAGTATCCAAGAAGCAAAGTTGGACCAGTGAGCACATCTTTTGTGGCTGTCAACAAGACAATTCCTAAAAATCTTAGTATGGAGGAGAAGAAAGCTCAAAGGCTTTGTTTCAGATGCAATCAAAAATACTTCTTTGGACATAAGTGCAATCCAAAGCTCTTGATGTATGTATCAGGAGCTAAGAACGAAGAGGCGACTGAGGAACAGGAAGAGCAAGTCGATGAAATTGAGCTGGAGGTTGAGTTACCTGATTCGGACAGCGATGAAAATGAGATGGAAATATCTGTTAAGGCTTTAATAGGCAATGGTTCTCATAACACCATCAGAATTAAAAGAGAGGCAGGTCAGAGATCACTATTGATTTTGATAGACAGTGGAAGCACACACAGCTTCCTTGATCCGAAAATTGTTAAAAGAGTTGGGGATGAAATGATTAAAACTAGTCCCTTAGTCGTGACTGTTGCAGATGGGAATTCGATGTTAACTCAAATGAAGTGTAAGCAGTTTAGTTGGCAAATGCAGGGCCATCAATTCTCTTATGACTTCAGAGTCCTAAAATTGGAAGGGTGCAACATGGTCTTAGGCGTGGATTGGATGAAGACAATCATTTGACTTTGGGCAGCTATCAATCTCATTTTAATTCAACTATGACACGGTTAAATTGTAAGGCATTGTAGATCAAGGCAAACTTAGGATGCCGAGTAGGAAAAAATTTGATGAAGTACTTCAAAAAAAGGATTATCAGTGGGTAGGACACTTGTTTTCTGTAGTTGCTGAATCGGTTAAGACATAGGAGAATCTCAAACCTCTTATACAAAGGTTGATCAAGGATTACAGTGATCTCTTCGAGCCACCATCTTGCCTACCTCCCAAGCGAGGTTTTGATCATGTAATACCACTCAAGGCTGGTTATGATCTAGTAAACTTGAGACCTTATAAGTGTCCACATTCATAGAAGACGGAGATTGAAAAGCAGGTTTATGAGTTACTAAAAACTGAGTTTATCTGACATTCTCACATCCCTTTTGCTTCTTTGGCAATACTTGTTAAGAAGGAAGATGGTTCATCCAGCATGTGCATAGTTTATAGGCAGCTCAGCTACCTCACCATCAAATATAAGTTTCCGATTCCAGTCATTGACGATCTTTTGGATGAGTTGTATGGTTCTCACTACTATTCCAAGTTGGATTTGAGAAAGGGTTATTACGAAGTTCAAGTGTTGGAACAAGATATTTACAAGACAGTATTCAGGACCCATCATGGACACTACGAATTTGTGGTGATGTCATTGGGTTTGACTAATGCTCCAGCTATGTTTTAAGCATTGATGAACTCAGTTTTCAACCATTCTTGAGAAGATTTGTGTTGGCCTTTTTCGACGACATCTTGGCATCAACTTGAACATGTTATTGAAGTTTAAAATAGGTTCTTTCACTTGATTCGCCAATTTTGCCACCCAAAATTGTAAGTTGAAGTGAATTGTGCAGGCTGGTTTTTAGTTTCTGCAACTTGTTGTCCTTTGCTATTTTCTTCATTTTTCTCCAGCTTTTGCCACCCAAAATCAGCTTTAACATAAAATCTAACATGTTATTGAAGTTTACAAGAAGTTCTTTCACCTTATTTGTCCATTTTGCCACCCAAATGTGCAAGTTGAAATGGATTGTTCAAGCTGGTAGTACATTCTCTACATTAGCTGCTCTTGCTGAATTTTCTTCATTTTTTTCTGCTTTTGCAGAGCAAAAATTAGCCTTGACATCAACTTGAACATGTTAGTTAATTGTTTAATTCATCCTTGCACTTGATTTGTGCATTTGCCACCCCTTTTTGCAAGTTGAAATGAATTGTGCATGAACTTGTTGTGTTCTTGCTTTAGCCATGTAAATTATTATGTTTTTCCCCTCTTTTTGCTTATGTTTGGTGAATCTTGCATTCATTTGTTGATGTTGATGATAAAACCTGGTAAGATAGTATAAAAATGAGTGTTTTTGCAAAGAAATTGAAATAGAAGTGAAAAAGAGCAAAAGCGAGCAATAGCGATAAAAATTTGAGATAAAATGGTCAGAAAATGAACCAAAATGATATAAATAATTATATACTAAATTAGACTTATCAAAATACCCTGAAACTTAAATCTTGCTCATCCTCGAGTAAGGCTAAACATTAAAGCACATGATCTCATTATTTTAATGAATTCTTCGACAATTCAAAGCAAGTATACTCTTATTAGAAAAGAATGACCAAAGCTCAAAGTTTTAATGTTCTAAAGGCAAAACCATCTTTTCTAAGGAAAAAACTGTCAATTACCCAGGTAACCGAACTCAAAAGTTAGCTAAGCAAATTAAGTTTATCCGTTCTTTCTAATCTCTAGACATTCAAACCGAATAGAAGTAAAAAATCTTACCACTCATAACAAGACTTATCAACTATGCCTAAAACTAAATTATTAACAAAAAGTGTCGTTTTCTTTTTCTTTTCTGTTTTTTTTTTCCTGAGGAATTTATTTGCTCAAGGCAATCTCGGCTCCTTAGTATATCTTCAGTGAGAATCAAGCTCCGACTCCTGGGCGATGACCTATAAGTAAGAGAAGCCACCACTGAGATACCCTCAATATTACTGTGTGAGTATATCTTCAGCGAGAATCAAGCTCCGACTCCTAGGCGATGACCCATAAGTAAGAGAAGCCACCACTGAGATGCCTTCATTATGATTTCCCGAGTATGTCTTCAGTGAGAATCAAGTTCCGACTCCTAGGCGATGACTCATAAGAAAGAGAAGCCACCACTGAGACGTCTTCATAATGGGTAGCACATATCTTAAAATTGTTTATGTGGGATAGTGGTGCTAGAGATGCTTTCCTCTTATTTTTTTCATATTTTTCCTTAGATTTAGGCATAACTCTTCAAAGTCTATTATGTAAATGATAATCTTAATGTAATTCATTCAAATTTGAGCATCTTTTAATCAGAAAGAAAAGTAAAACAACCATGCTAACTAGTGAAGTCAAATACCATGGTTTTATCAAGATAGTGCTTTAGATTAAATCGTGTTTTGCGGTTAGAACACAAAAACAATTGATTATCAGGTTATTAGCCAAAGAGAGTAGAGAAATTACCTAAAAATTATGACGATAAGTACTTTCTTTTTTTTTAATGAAATTTTTAAAAGTCTAATGATTAAAACTATAGAAAATAGACAATTTTTTTGTTGGCCGACACTATTTACATCCCCATACAAAGGCTTTGAGCTCTAGGAGGCACCAAAGCCGACTCTAAAATATAAAACACGGAAACTTTTCGAAAAAAATTTGTTTCAAAATTTAAAAAATTTGTCTCTCCCACCCCCAAAATTAAAGGTAACATTGTTCTCAATATTAAAAGAATTATAAGGAACGAAGTACTAGGTGAGAGATGCTTCCTAGGTTTGAGGTTTGCTTATTTGATGGTGAATGTCATGACCAAGTTACCCCCAAACTTGTTTCAAAAACCTGTTGAACAAAAAGTACAAAATATTAGAAAATAAAAAAAAACAAAAGGAAATTTAAAGAAAAGAAGTGAGGAAAGGAAAACTTGGGTTGCCTCCCAAGAAGCGCTTAAGTTATAGTCGTTAGCTCGACTTTTTGAGGATGATCTATCATGTGTCCTGGAGAAGAATGGTGCTTCCGCCATCCGCCCTTAATGGCCATTTTCTTCTGTGAATCTTTTTTGTATCCTTTTTTACACGATCACCTCCACCTTCTCTAATGATAGGATCCTTGAACTTATTGTGCCATGGCTTGAATTTTCTTTTCTGATCTTTTCTCCATTTTTTCACTGAGTCATCCTTGGCTCCGAAAGCCTCTGACTTCGTTAGACAAGCTTGACAGTCTATTTCAATAAGTGGTGGTGGTGGGCAGGTAAAAATAGGTTTGGGCATTGTTGGCCTTAAGTTGACTCAGGGGATTATGTCACATTGAGGTGGATCTTCTAATGTGTTCTCATTCCTCCATGTTATGGCGTTAATTTGTTCCCCTGGGTCAGTGATGGTATTGCTAGGCAAGGAATCTTTGGACCTTTCAAAAAGTTTCTTTAATACAGTCCCTATTTGAGTTTCTAAATTTTGGATGGATGCTTCTTGATTTCGGATGGAAGCTTCTTGATTTCTAAAGCTAGCCCTGATTTTTTGAGTAAAAAAGTGTCCATTCATGCATTGACTCCCTAAATATCTCTTCTAAGTCATATTTTTTTTTTCTTGATGTGGATGAATGGGTGGCCAATGTGCTTCACGATGTTTCCATGAAAAATCACAAGCGTTCATCCATCCTTGACTATGCTAGAGTAGGGATTGTACTGGGGTTGGTTATAATTTGACATGTAGGTATCTTGTTCAAAATCCCATGAGGAAACGCTATTAACCATTTGACATTCCATACTAGCTTGGTTACCTGCACAAAATTTACATCTAGGAGTACGAGCAGCAATCATGTCGTCTAATTACTTTTGAATTAGTGTGAGTTGAGCAGATATTATACTAATTTCACAAATGCTCAATTGTCTCCTTGGTATAGGTGGATATTGAGGTCTCATAAAATTTTAGCAATCCATTACTTTTAGCACTCTTTTTTTTTTTTAATAAATAAATAAATAAACTTAAAAGTTAGAGGAAAAATAAAATTAGTGAGAAAGATTAAGAATACAATAACCTTTGAAAACCAAGTTTTAAGAGAGGGGTGTCAATAATAATAAAGGTTTTAAAAAACTTAAAGAAAACAAACTTAACTTTGAAGAACTTATATAGGAGAATAAAAAGTTAAAACAAAGTTAAAATTAATCAGAAAACTTATAAATACAACAATTTTAAAATGTAAGTTGAGAAAAATATGGTTTTAGGGAAAAAAAAAAAGGGGGGGTAGTAACACTAATATTTTGCAAAACTTTAAAATAACAATTTCAACTCTTGAAATTTTAACAAAATGAACTTTTTAAGTAAAATAAAGATGAAAGTAAGGAAAAAATGCAAGAAAAACAACAAAATAACATAAAACTAACAAATTTTTACAAAGACACAACTTTGCGTATGTGTTAGCAAGTGCACTAGTCGTATTAAGTAATAAAGAAATGTGTAGAGTATTGTTCCCACAAAGATTGTTATTGAGTGAGTACCAAAATTAGTACCTTTTATGCTTTATGAAAAACTAAAAATTGAGATGTTGATATGAAATAAAATAAAATAAAAAGAAACAAAATATGTTAACTAATTTTTAGGTAAGGCTTACCAATTTTTATGAAGTTTTTTATGATTTAATTATATCCAAGGCATTTGATTTCACCTAGTTGCATCAATACGCCTTTCTATTCTCGTTATTCAAGTTGTTATTAAGTGTTGATGGTTGAAAACCGTAATTTACTAAATATTCTCTCTCGGGCAACATTTAGCATGCCCTTTTACATATTAACCCATCACTCTTGTGTATGAATTTAAATAAGAAAATAGTTTTTTAAAGCTCAATGATGTTCTCTTAAAAACCACACAAATCGCGTTAGTCTCTCTCGAGCATTCGTCTAATTTGTTGTGCTTATCACTTTAGCAATCATCATAAATCTCCTCTCGGACTTATTATGAATCCTTATATGCCTTAAATGGGGATCAAGCATTTAAAACTCATGAAGAACAATGATAAACACTTCAACAAAGCAATAACAAAACAATGAATACGTTGAACTATAAATAAGCGTATATTACAACTTAGACTACATCGTAGACTTGGAATAACAAAATTAGTTCATGATAAACTTAATATAAAGCATAAAAAACACAAAACTCATGAACTTTTTGAAGAAAAAAGAAAAAAAGGACTAAAAATATAAAATTACAAACCAAACTTCCTTCCCTTCTCTTCTTTACCTACGCCCAATTTCTACCTACTATCTTCTACTTCTTTTTGTGAACTTTTTTTTTTTTTTTTTTTTTTTTTTTTTTTTTTTTTTTTTTTTTTTTTGTGCTGTTGAAGGATGATCCAACACTTGCTTGAAACACCTCTATTTACAGTGTTTTAAATGGGATAAAATAATGGAAAAAATTACATCAAACTTTACTCCTATTTGCTCTTCTTGCCGCCATGGATGCAATTTGTTTTAACTTTGTTTTTTTTTATGCTTTTCTTCACTTTGCACCGCCCAAATCAGCAATATCAGCTCAAGGTAATGATGATCCTGATTTATACAATGAATTTGAAGTATAAAATATGAGAAAAAGTTGCCGCCCAAATGCAAATTGTGTGAAAGTTGTTATTTTATGCGTTATTTTATTTAAACCACGAGAATTGGGTATTTTTGTTTCTTCTTTTTTTTTTGCTTTTATTTCATGTGCCTTGCTTTTACTTGTTGATGTTGATGATAAAACCTAGCAAGATTTAGTATAAAATGAGTGTTTTTTTTTCAAGAAAATAGCAATATAGTTGAAAACGAGCAAAACCGGAAAAAAGCGATAAAAATTTGATAAAAATGGTTAAAAAATGAACCAAAATTATATAAATAATTATATACTAATTTAGATTTATCACTTTTCTATCCTTCACTTCATTAAGTTCATGAATTTTGTGTTAAATATGTCTTATATTAAGTTTATTATGAACTAATTTTTTTATTCCAAGGCTACGATGTAGCCTAAGTTGCAATATACGCTCATTTCTAATTCAACGCATTCAACATTTTGTTATTGCACTGTTGAAGTGTTTATCATTGTTCTTCATGAGTTTCAAATGTTTGATCTCCATTTAAGGCCTATAATGATTCATAATAAGTCCGAGAGGAGATTTATGATGATTGCTAAGGTGATAAGTACCACAAATTGAGCGAATGCTCAAAAGAGATTAACGCGATTTGTATGGTTTTCAAGTGAAAATCATAGATCTTTAAAAACTCTTTTCTTATTTAAATTCATACACAAGAGTGATGGGTTAATATGTAAAAGGGCATGCTAAATGTTGCCCGAGAGAGAATATTTAGTAAATTACGGTTTTCAACCATCAACACTTAATAACAACTTGAATAACGAGAATAGAAAGGCGTATTGATGCAATTAGGTGAAATCAAATGCCTTGGATATTATTAAATCATAAAAACTTCATAAAAATCGGTAAGCCTTACCTAAAAATCAGTTAACATATTTTGTTTCTTTTTATTTTATTTTATTTCATATCAACATCTCAATTTTTAGTTTTTCATAAAGCATAAAAGGTACTAATTTTGGTACTCACTCAATAACAATATTTGTGGGAACAATACTCTACACATTTCTTTATTACTTAATACGACTAGTGCACTTGCTAACACATACGCAAAGTAAACATCAAGTTTTGGGCGCCGTCGCCGGGAATTATCTCTATTTGAGTGATATTGATACCAACTAGTTTTGATGCTAATTTGAAATTGTTAATAATTTTTAAATTTTATTTAAGTGTAAGAAAATTTTCATTTGATTCATTTGTAAAGATAAATTCTTAGGAGAAAAAAAAAAGAAGAAAAATTCGTATAGAACATACCCCTAAAATTGTGTCTTTGTAAAAATTTGTTAGTTTTATGTTATTTTGTTGTTTTTCTTGCATTTTTTCCTTACTTTCATCTTTATTTTACTTAAAAAGTTCATTTTGTTAAAATTTCAAGAGTTGAAATTGTTATTTTAAAGTTTTGCAAAATATTAGTGTTACTACCCCCTTTTTTTTTTTTTCCCTAAAACCATATTTTTCTCAACTTACATTTTAAAATTGTTGTATTTATAAGTTTTCTGATTAATTTTAATTTTGTTTTAACTTTTTATTCTCCTATATAAGTTCTTCAAAGTTAAGTTTGTTTTCTTTAAGCTTTTTAAAACCTTTATTATTATTGACACCCCTCTCTTAAAACTTGGTTTTCAAAGGTTATTGTATTCTTAATCTTTCTCACTAATTTTATTTTTCCTCTAACTTCTACGTTTATTTATTTATTTATTAAAAAAAAATAAGAGTGCTAAAAGTAATGGATTGCTAAAATTTTATGACACCTCAATATCCAGCTATAACAAGTAGACAATTGAGCATTTGTGAAATTAGTATAATATCTACTCAACTCACACTAATTCAAAAGTAATTAGATGACATGATTGCTGCTCGTACTCCTAGATATAAATTTTGTGCAGGTAACCATGCTAGTATGGAATGTCAAATGGTTAATAGCGTTTCCTCATGGGATTTTGAACAAGATACCTACATGTCAAATTATAACCAACCCGAGTACAATCCCGACTCTAGCATAGTCAAGGATGGATGAACGCTTGTGATTTTTCATGGAAACATCGTGAAACACATTGGCCACCCATTCATCCACATCAAGAAAAAAAATATGACTTAGAAGAGATATTTAGGGAGTCAATGCATGAATGGACACCTTTTTACTCAAAAAATCAGGGCTAGCTTTAGAAATCAAGAAGCTTCCATCCGAAATCAAGAAGCATCCATCCAAAATTTAGAAACTCAAATAGGGACTATATTAAAGAAACTTTTTGAAAGGTCCAAAGATTCCTTGCCTAGCAATACCATCACTAACCCAGGGGAACAAATTAACGCCATAACATGGAGGAATGAGAACACATTAGAAGATCCACCTCAATGTGACATAATCCCCTGAGTCAACTCAAGGCCAACAATGACCAAACCTATTTTTACCTACCCACCACCACCACTTATTGAAATAGAGTGTCCAGCTTGTCTAACGAAGTCAGAGGCTTTCGGAGCCAAGGATGACTCAGTGAAAAAATGGAGAAAAGATCAGAAAAGAAAATTCAAGCCATGGCACAATAAGTTCAAGGATCCTATCATTAGAGAAGGTGGAGGTGATCGTGTAAAGAAGGATACAAAGAAGATTCACAGAAGAAAATGGCCATTAAGGGCGGATGGCGGAAGCACCATTCTTCTCCAGGACACAGGATAGATCATCCTCAAAAAGTCGAGCTAACGACTATAACTTAAGTGCTTCTTGGGAGGCAACCCAAGTTTTCCTTTCCTCACTTCTTTTCTTTAAATTTCCTTTTGTTTTTTTTTTATTTTCTAATATTTTGTACTTTTTGTTCAACAGGTTTTTGAAACAAGTTTGGGGGTAACTTGGTCATGACATTCACCATCAAATAAGCAAACCTCAAACCTAGGAAGCAGATCTCACCTAGTACTTCGTTCCTCATAATTCTTTTAATATTGAGAACAATGTTAACTTTAATTTTGGGGGTGGGAGAGACAAATTTTTTAAATTTTGAAACAAAATTTTTTCGAAAAGTTTCCGTGTTTTATAATTTAGAGTCGGCTTTAGTGCCTCCTAGAGCTCAAAGCCTTCGTATGGGAATGTAAATAGTGTCGGCCAACAAAAAAATTGTCTATTTTCTACAGTTTTAATCATTAGTCTTTTAAAAATTTCATTAAAAAATAAAGAAAGTACTTATCATCATAATTTTTAGGTAATTTCTCTACTCTCTTTAGCTAATAACCTGATAATCAATTATTTTTGTGTTCTAACCGCAAAACACGATTTAATCTAAAGCACTATCTTGATAAAACCATGGTATTTGACTTCACTAGTTAGCATGATTGTTTTACTTTTCTTTCTGATTAAATGATGCTCAAATTTGAATGGATTACATTAAGATTATCATTTTCATAATAGACTTTGAAGAGTTATGCCTAAATCTAAGGAAAAATATGAAAAAAAATAAGAGGAAAGCATCACTAGCACCACTATCCCACATAAACAATTTTAAGATATGTGCTACCCATTATGAAGACGCCTCAGTGGTGGCTTCTCTTTCTTATGATTCATCGCCTAGGAGTCGGAACTTGATTCTCACTGAAGACATACTCGGGAAATCATAATGAAGGCATCTCAGTGGTGGCTTCTCTTACTTATGGGTCATCGCCTAGGAGTCGGAGCTTGATTCTCGCTGAAGATATACTCACACAGTAATATTGAGAGTATCTCAGTGGTGGCTTCTCTTACTTATAGGTCATCGCCCAGGAGTCGGAGCTTGATTCTCACTGAAGATATACTCAGGAGCCGAGATTGCCTTGAGCAAATAAATTCCTCAGGAAAAAAAAACAGAAAAGAAAAAGAAAACGACACTTTTTGTGAATAATTTAGTTTTAGGCATAGTTGATAAGTCTTGTTATGAGTGGTAAGATTTTTTACTTCTATTCGGTTTGAATGTCTTGAGATTAGAAAGAACGGATAAACTTAATTTGCTTAGCTAACTTTTGAGTTTGGTTACCTGGGTAATTGACAGTTTTTTCCTTAGAAAAGATGGTTTTGCCTTTAGAACATTAAAACTTTGAGCTTTGGTCATTCTTTTCTAATAAGAGTATACTTGCTTTGAATTGTCGAAGAATTCATTAAAATAATGAGATCATGTGCTTTAATGTTTAGCCTTACTCGAGGATGAGCAAGATTTAAGTTTCAGGGTATTTTGATAAGTCTAATTTAGTATATAATTATTTATATCATTTTGGTTCATTTTCTGACCATTTTATCTCAAATTTTTATCGCTATTGCTCGCTTTTGCTCTTTTTCACTTCTATTTCAATTTCTTTGCAAAAACACTCATTTTTATACTATCTTACTAGGTTTTATCATCAACATCAACAAATGAATGCAAGATTCACCAAACATAAGCAAAAAGAGGGAAAAAACATAATAATTTACATGGCTCAAGCAAGAACACAACAAGTTCATGCACAATTCATTTCAACTTGCAAAAAGGGGTGGACAAATGCACAAATCAAGTGCAAGGATGAATTAAACAATTAATTAACATGTTCAAGTTGATGTCAAGGCCGATTTTTGCTCTATAAAAGCAGAAAAAAATGAAGAAAATTCAGCGAGAGCAGCTAATGTAGAGAATGTACTACCAGCTTGAACAATCCATTTCAACTTGCACATTTGGGTGGCAAAATGGACAAATAAGGTGAAAGAACTTCTTGTAAACTTCACTAACATGTTAGATTTTATGTTAAAGCTGATTTTGGGTGGCAAAAGCTGGAGAAAAACGATGAAAATAGCAAAGGACAACAAGTTGCAGAAACTAAAAACCAGCCTGCACAATTCACTTCAACTTACAATTTTGGGTGGCAAAATTGGCGAATCAAGTGAAAGAACCTATTGTAAACTTCAATAACATGTTCAAGTTGATATTAAGACTAATTTTGGGCTGCCATAGTTGAAGAAAAATGAAGAAACCAGCAGCAAGTTACAAACCTGCGGAATTGGCAGCAGCTGCAAATGTGTGGTGCAATGGGCTTTTAGCTTGCAATTTTTTTATTTTTAGTAATTCAAACCTCATGTACTATAAATAGGGAGGTTTTGGAAGTGTTTTAGTTTCATTCAATCCCAAAAAAAAAAAAAAAAAAAATACAAAATAGAGATATGAGGTAGAAATTCGTAGGAAGAAAAGAGGAGAAAAGAAGAAGTTTGGTTTGAAATTTTGCATTTTCAAGTTTGTTTCTATCCTTCACTTCATTAAGTTCATAAATTTTGTGTTAAATATGTCTTCATTTAAGTTTTTCATGAACTAATTTTGTTATTCCAAGGCTAATATACTCTCATTTTTAACTCAACGTATTCAATGTTTTGTTATTGCGTTGTTGAAGTGTTTATTATTGTTCTTCATGAGTTTTAAACGCTCGATCACTATTTAAGGCCTAGAATGATTCATAATGAGTCTGAGAGGAGATTTATGATGATTACTAAGGTGATAAGCAGCACAAATTGAGCGAATGCTTGAAAGAGATTAATGCGATTTGTGTGGTTTTTAAGTAAAAATCATAGAACTTTAAAAACTCTTTTCTTATTTAAATTCATGCACGAGAGTGATGGGTTAATACGTAAAAGAGCATGCTAAATGTTGCTCGAGAGTAAATATTTAGTAAATTAGGGTTTTCAACCATCAACACGTAATAACAACATGAATAACGAGAACAGAAAGGCATATTGATGCAACTCGGTGAAATCAGATGCCTTGGATGTTATTAAATCATTCAAACTTCATAAAAATCGGTAAAACTTACCTAAAAATCGGTTAACATATTTTGTTTCTTTTTATTTTGTTTTATTTCATGCCAACATCTCAATTTTCGGTTTTTCAAATAGCATCAAAGGTACTAATTTTTGTACTCACTCAATAAAAATCCTCGTGGGAACGACACTCTACTCATTTTTTTTTACTTGATATGATTAGTGCACTTGTTAACGCATATGCAAAGTAAGCATCAGCTCTAACCATTTCAAGATCCATGTCTACTTCTTTTGCAGAAATAATGTGACCTAAATACTCCACTTGATTTTGAGCAAAGGTGCAGTTTGACAGCTTGGCATACAACTTGTGATGGCGCATCACCTCAAACTCCTGCTATAGGTGATCTATGTGAGCATTCATGGTAGGACTATAAGCCAAGATGTCGTCGAAAAAGGCCAACACAAATCTTCTCAAGAATGGTTGAAAACTGAGTTCATCAATGCTTAAAACATAGCTGGAGCATTAGTCAAACCCAATGACATCACCACAAATTCGTAGTGTCCATGATGGGTCCTGAATACTGTCTTGTAAATATCTTGTTCCAACACTTGAACTTGGTAATAACCCTTTCTCAAATCCAACTTGGAATAGTAGTGAGAACCATACAACTCATCCAAAAGATCGTCAATGACTGGAATCGGAAACTTATATTTGATGGTGAGGGAGCTGAGCTGCCTATAATCTATGCACATGCTGGATGAACCATCTTCCTTCTTAACAAGTATTGCCAAAGAAGCAAAAGGGATGTGAGAATGTCAGATAAACTCAGTTTTTAGTAACTCATAAACCTGCTTTTCAATCTCCGTCTTCTGTGAATGTGGACACTTATAAGGTCTCAAGTTTACTAGATCATAACCAGCCTTGAGTGGTATTGCATGATCAAAACCTCGCTTGGGAGGTAGGCAAGATGGTGGCTCGAAGAGATCACTGTAATCCTTGATCAACCTTTGTATAAGAGGTTTGAGATCCTCCTATGTCTTAACTGATTCAGCAAATACAAAAAACAAGTGTCCTACCCACTGATAATCCTTTTTTTGAAGTACTTCATCAAATTTTTTCCTACTCGGCATCCTAAGTTTGCCTTGATCTACAATGCCTTACAATTTAACCGTCTTATAGTTGAATTAAAATGAGATTGATAGCTGCCCAAAGTCAAATGATTGTCCTTATTCAATCCACACCTAAGACCATGTTGCACCCTTCCAATTTTAGGACTCTGAAGTCATAAGAGAATTGATGGCCCTGCATTTTCCAACTGAACTGCTTACACTTCATTTGAGTTAACATCGAATTCCCATCTGCAACAGTCACGGCTAAGGGACTAGTTTTAATCATTTCATCCCCAACTCTTTTAACAATTTTCGGATCAAGGAAGCTGTGCGTGCTTCCACTGTCTATCAAAATCAATACTGATCTCTGACCTGCCTCTCTTTTAATTCTGATGGTGTTATGAGAACCATTGCCTATTAAAGCCTTAACAGATATTTCCATCTCATTTTCATCGCTGTCCGAATCAGGTAACTCAACCTCTAGCTCAATTTCATCGACTTGCTCTTCCTGTTCCTCAGTCGCCTCTTCGGTCTTAGCTCCTGATACATACATCAAGAGCTTTGGATTGCACTTATGTCCAAAGAAGTATTTTTGATTGCATCTGAAACAAAGCCTTTGAGCTTTCTTCTCCTCCATACTAAGATTTTTAGGAATTGTCTTGTTGACAGCCACAAAAGATGTGCTCACTGGTCCAACTTTGCTTCTTGGATACTCAACTCCAGCTAGAATTGTGGCTTCATACAGCTTAGCTTTAGCAAAGACCCTGGACAGAGTTGTAAGATCAACGGCCTTAACCAAATTCTTAACTTTTGGCTTTAGACCACTGATAAAACTGGCTACATAGAACTCTTCTTCAGCTCTAGGGTCAATTGTCATCATCCTCGCCGTCAAGTTTTCAAATTGGGTCATATATTCCTCAACCGTCGTGGTTGGGGTGACTTTGTTGAAACGATCCACCACATCCCTTGTACTTTCATTTCCATACCTTTCACAGAAACTCATCTACAAAGTCATAACAAGAGATGTCAGGTCTACTAAGAATTAGACTGTAAAATCACACCTCGTGATCCCCTTCTAAGTGAACCAAAGCCAACTCCACCTTTTCCACATGCCTGATTCGGTAAAAACGAAAATACCTCACACACCTTCTAATCCAAGATTGACGCTAAGATCCATCAAAAGTATCGATTTCAACCTTAGGATGTCTGAAGCCACCACTTCCATTAACCGTCTCATTATCAGTCCTTCCCTCAACCATCGAAGGAAGATTCAAGTCTCAAACTCTGCCATGCTGGCTTGCAGGAAGTAAAATTCCATTTCCTAACGATTGAGTAGGGGTGGCCGCAGGCCGGGTCTAGCCCTCAAACAGGCCGGGCCCGGGCCTCACTGTAAACCAGCCAACCCAGCCCGGGTCGGCTCTCCCCCATCCCAGAAATTTTTTTTTTTTTAATATCATGAAAATTGGACACAACAATGACACTAGTGGGATTGAAATCCCATACCTCTAACATATAAAGCACACCATTACCATGTGAGCTACAATTTCTTTGAGATTTTATTAGAAAAAATACAATTTAAAATATTTTACAAAAAATTTGACAAAAATTTGACACAAAATTGACACAAAAGGGATTCGAACCCCATACCTCTAACATGTAAGCTTTACCAATTACTATTTGAGCTCTATTTTTATTTTTTTTTATTGGATAAACAAACTATATAAGGTATATCTATACCTAATACAACTGCTTCTGTGTTTACTTTAATATTTTTTAATATTCTTTATTAACATATATATCTTAAAATATTTTTTACAAACAAACTATATAAGGCTCGGATAGTCACCTCCCTTTTTTTGAGATATATATAATTTAGTATTTTCTTTACCCTAATATATCACAAAAAGGTTATACCTCATATGGTAGGGGCTTTGCTTAACACGCGGGAGGCCTGGGGTTTGAATTCTCCCACCGTCATATGTTTTGACCATAATTTTGGGGGGTTTCGACCCCCCAACAGGCCCGGGCCCTGGCTCGGGCCTCCCCTCTTTTGGAGAGGCCTGGAGCCCGGCCCGGGTGAAGGGCGGGCCAGCCCAGCCCAGCCCACGGGCCACCTCTACGGTTGTGGCTGGCGGTTGACTTATTCCTGCAGATCAGACATTCGCTGCTGGAATGCTTGCTGATCTTGACGAATCGCACTAGTCTCTTCTGCAAAACCTTAGATTTGTGTCCTGTACCTCCATCCATAATTCTCCAACCTAAGAGGCCAGCCTCAGTAAGGTAGCATTCATTCGTTCCAAACTCACTCCTTGACTAGCACTTACACCAGCAATAACACCAGCATAAGATCCGGATGCTAAACTAGTATTTACTGCAGCATTTGAAGATGCATTCGCAGCTGCATCTACACCTAAGCGTGTGGCAACGCCTCCATCCATATCGCTATCAAATGTTCAGCAAGCTAGCAAGATCAGATCCACCAAAGCACACCAGCGGATGCAAGAATCTGTAAAATGACACTGAAGAATTATAATAATTTAATACAATAGCAAGTAAGAAGCACTAAGTGTTGCACTTAGTTGAATTAGGATCCTAAACCAAGGATCATTTGCAAGAGTTTTTCAGTAAGGAAGCAGTTCGATTCACTTCAGCACGATCAACAATCTTCAGCGCAAACAACCAGAACAATATGATGTGCACTCTCTATTCCAAGATCAGTGCAACCTGTCCGATCAGATCGTTGATTCTAAACTTGATTCTGAACTTGATGGAGATTCAATGCAATTGGAAGCTTGAATCAAGCTCTTATACCAATTCTAAGATCGTAACCTGAGGTAAAATAGAATTGGGATGAGAAGAGAAATGAATCATGATGAAAAGTAGAGAGAAATTAGGATTGAGAGAAGAAAACAATCAATTTCATTTCATATCCCTGAGTTACAAGATACAACTCTTACTTATACTAACCTCCTAAGTCGGTAGAGCTCACAAAAAATATCTAGAAACATTGCATCTAAATTGTGCTTCTTTAACCAACATTCAAAGAACGGCCGCCAACATCCTAGCAGCTAACTAACTTTCCCACACTCACTGGCATTCAAACTCACCAACTAAAAGAACGTTAAGCGTTTTACTAAAAATCATCATGGTCATGACAGTACCTCCTTAGTTCTTGTTGCGAAAGCAATAGCAACTAGCAATAGAATGAACATGCAACTTCTTTAGGATACAAAAATGTTCATATAGAATGAGATTATCATCTGGTCATGCAATCTTTGATGTAGCCCCGCCTTCCTCGCCTTCACAGTTGGGGGGATTCCTGGTGAGTAAGGGTTGGTGTGATGGGACAGAAGGTAGCATCATGAGGCGCCCAGCTGGGGGATGAAATGAGATAGAGTCCCATTATAATTAGGAAACTTAGTTTGAATTATTTAGTTTTCTTTTGTATTTTTCCCTTAGCTTTTAGTCTTTCATTACAATTTAATTACCTCCTTTGCTTAAGCAAGAGGAAACCTAGGGTTTTATTCATTTAATTTTAGACTTTTCATTATTTTTTGTGTTCTTTCTAATTATCGGGTTGTGAGAATTACGAGTAGACTTTTCCCCTTTGCTTCTGCTTGTTTTAGCAATAGAAGTTAAAGGGAAGGCTATGAACCTTCCCGTTTCCTATAATTTTCTGTCTTCCCACTGCATCAGTTTTTATTAGAGCTCGGAACGATTTATGAGATGGCCTGTGGGCGACAAAGGTACAGCACTGTCGGAGACGTATATGAGCGTGACTTTCAACTGCAGATCAAGAGAATATTTGAGGAGATGGAAGGAAAATTCCGGCAAATCAAGCTGTGTTTGATTCAATTGGGATCAAATCCCAATCAAGCACCTACGGCTCAGTCTCATAACCCATTGACAGGGGATGGCGAGGAAGACACAGACAAGAGCTTCCATAACACGTTCCCAAAAATTGACATTCAGGATCTATGCGTGAGAAGAAACCGGCCAAATACCAATGGTGCAGATTATGTTGATGATCAAAGGTGGGAATCCGGGCTTCAAATCGAGATTCTGAAGATTAATGGTGGAGGACACCCAGAAGACTTCTGGGATTGGCTTGCTGTGCTGGAGGAAATGCTCGAGTTCAACGAGGTTTTGGAGCACAACCAAGCACTATTGGTGGCTACTCGGTTATGGGGTAGATCCGCCACCTAGTGGCAGCAGCTAAAGCATACCCGGCTTAGGTTGGGTAAGGCGAAGATAGAGATATGAGGGAAGATGAAGAAACACATGCAGAGTGCCTTCCTACCCCACAATCACTCCAAGGTGATGTATCAATGTCTACAAAGTTCAAGTTAGGGTTCTTGGACCATGAAGGAGTACATGGTGGAATTCTACTCCTTGGTCACCAGAAATGACTTGGCAGAATCGGAGGAGCAATTGGAAAATAGGTACATTGGCGGGTTGAAGGATTTGATATAGGAATTATTGAACATGTTCTACTTCTTTTCTGTCTCAGAGGCAAGTCAGAGCGCTATGAACGTCGAAAAGCAACAGAGGCGACGTCAAGCTGGTGGTATTTGGGGACCTAAAATAGTGGGCTTGATTGGTTGCGAGTGCCTCTCAGCCCAAGCATTCAGATTAAACTGGTAGTTGCCAATGCTTGTAAGCCGGTTAATCAGGACTTGGTGGGTAGCTCAAGAATTTATTGTTTCAAGTGTGGAGAAACAGGACATCGTGCCGCCGAGTGCCGAAAGGGTGATAGGCCTAGCAAGGGGCTATTCATTGAAGGGCTCAATGATGAAGATGGCATAGTCATTGAGGAAGAGGTCTTAGACAAACTATGCCAGTAGAGGAAGACATCATTGCAGGTGACAAGGGCCACTTACTTATGATTAAGAGAGTCTGCTTCTCACCTAAGGAAGCAGAGGGAGATGGTTGGCTGCAGAATAACTTCTTTTAGAGGACCTATACCATTGGCCGAAGAGTATGCCGCCTAGTGATTGATTCAGGGTGCTTTGAGAATGTTATTTCCGAAGAGGCTGTCCAGAAGTTGGGGTTGAAGATGGAAGAGCACCCGAGTCCATAGAAGCTATCTTGGCTCAAGAAAGGAAATCAGGTAACTGTTTCAAGATGATGTTTGGTCAATTTCATGATTGGGCCAAAATATTGGGATGGGGTATGGTGCGATATCGTTACTGTGGATTTGTGCCACCAGTTATTGGGACGTCCATGGAAGTATGATAGGGGTACCACCCATGATAAGAGGAGGAATACCTACAGCTTTATCTTTGAGGAGAAAAGGATCGTCTTGTTGCCAAAAAGGGATGAGGTGGCACGAGCACTAGCAGCTGAGAATCCGAACTTACAAGGCAGAGCTATGTTTACCAAGGAGATTGGCGAAAGCAGAGTCAAGTTTGTGCTAATCAGGAAGGGGAATAATGTGGAATGTGGGGAGATACTGAGTGAAGTTGAAAATATAGTAAACAAATTCGTTGACGTATTTCCGGAGGAGTTACCGGATGCATTACCGCCTTTGAGGGACATCCAACACTACATTGATCTAGTGCTGGGAGTTACCTTACCGAATAGGAAGCATCACCGGATGAGTCCCGCAGAGCATGAGGAGTTGAGGTGCCAAGTGGAGGAAATACTCGTCAAAGGTTTCATCAGGGTGAGTTTGAGACCTTGCGCGGTTCCCACTCTGTTGACACCGAAAAAGGACAATAGTTGGCGGATGTCCACAGATAGCAAAGCCATCAACCAGATCAAGGTATGTTACTGATTTTCTATTCCGAGATTGGATGAATTACTTAATCGGCTAAAGAATTCAAGGGTATTCAGCAAGCTAGACCCGAGGAGCAGATATCATCAGATACACATCTTGTGAGGTGAATGAAAAACTGCACACGAAGGATTGTTCGAGTGGCTTGTCATGCCATTTGGGTTGTCAAACGCACCAAGCACATTCATGCAGTTCATGAATTAGGTTCTACGACTGTTCATCGGGAGATTTTTCGTCGTCTACTTTGACGATATCTTGATCTGTAGCCAGAACCGAGTTGAACAATTGGAGCATCTTAAGGACATAATGAACACCTTGAGAGAGCAGCACTTGTTCGCCACTTTGAACAAGTGCAAATTCATGAAGGACTGAGTGACTTTACTTGGGTTCATTGTGACCAGGGATGGCATAGCAGCGAATGAGGGCAAGATTGAGGCGATTCAAGATTGGCCACAGCCGAAGATGATAAGTGAGGTACGAAGCTTTCATGGTTTGGCATCTTTCTGCAGGAGGTTTGTGCCAAACTTTAGCTCAATCATGGCGCGAGTCACAGATTGCATGAAAGGGAATTCCTTTGCTTGGACTCCGACAATAGTTGATGCCTTCAAAGAAGCAAAGAGGAGGTTAACCATAGCACTGATATTAGCCTTGCCGGATTTTCAGAAGACTTTCGAGCTTCACACTAACGCCTGTAAGATTGGCATTGGAATAGTTCTTAGTCAAGAGGGGCATCGTATTGCGTATTTCGGTGAGAAACTTGACAGGAGTCAGTTGTATTACTCAACTTATGACGTTGAGTTCTACTCAGTGGTGAGGGCTTTGAGATACAAGAAGTCATATCTTGCTAACAAGGAGTTTGTTTTGTGTTCTAATAATGTGGCTCTAAGTACATCAATAGCCAAGACAAACTCTCTGACCGACATGCAAAGTAGGCAAGTTATCTCCAACTCTTTCACTTTGTGATCAAGCACAAGCCTAGCGCATTGAATGAGGCTGCTGATGCCTTGAGTAGATGAACAATGGCAGTGACTAACAACCAAACTTTAGTACTCGATTTTGACAAATTGGGGAATTAGTACAAGGATGATCTCACCTTTGGGGAGATCTAGCGAGAGAGTCAAATTGGATCTGTACTGCATTATTCGATTCACAATGGGTTTCTCTTCAAATGAAACCAATTATTCTTCCCTGACTCAAGTTTGCAACTTTAGATCATTCAAAAGAAGCACAATGGAGGGCATATGGGTAGAGACAAGATGCTCAAGCTGGTGAGCACTACCTACAACTTGCCTTCGATGCGGAAAGAGGTTAACCGGTTTGTATAGAGGTGCTATATCTGTCAAGTATCAAAGGGCGGCATGATCAACACTGGTTTATATCTGCCTCTACTGATTCCTTGTTAACCATGAGCAGATGTTAGTATGGACTTCACGCTGGGTTACCAAGGACTTGAGGAGGTGTTGACTAGATCTTCATTGTTGTGGATTGATTCTCCAAGATGGTGCACTTTATAAGTTGCAAGAAAGCCACTGACGGTGTACATGAGGCCCAAATATACTTTCGTGTTGCCGGCTAGCATTATCTCGGATATGGATGTGCAGTTCGTGAACCACTTCTGTAAGACACTATGGAGGATGGCGAACACGTCTCTCGCCTTTAGCACTGGTCATCACCCTCAAATAGATAGGCAGACTGAAGTGACGAACAGATCATTGGGTAACTTGCTTCTTTGCCTTGCTGTTGAGAATATCAAGGGATGGGACCCAAAGCTTTACCAAGCCAAGTTTGCATACAACAGTTCAGTCAACAAAAGCATGGGCTTTCCGTAATTCAAGGTCATTTACTACTTTGTTCCCCGCTCTCTGATAGACCTTGCCCCTTTTCATGGCAAAAAGCAGAAGATTTCATCTCCAACCCCCAGGAGATCCACAAGCAAACTCGAGCACAACTACTAGAGGCTAGCTCCAAGTACAAAGTGGCAAGTGATAAATAGCGCAGAGCAATTCAGCTTTAGGTTGGTGATCAAGTCTAGGCAATTCTTACTAGAGAGCGCTTTTTGGCATTGGAATATAACAAACTGACGGCACGGAAGATTGGTCCTTTGCAAGTTTTAAAGAAAATCAACGAGAACGCCTACTATATGCAATTGCCGAGAGGTATGAGGACCTCAAATGTTTTCAATGTCAAGCATCTCGTTCTTTACTTCCGGGAGAACATTATATCAGAGCAGTCGGTGAATTTGAGGAAGAATTCTCTCCAACCTAGAGCGGATGATCTAGCCCCGCCTTCACAGATGGCGAGATTCTTGGCGAGTAAGGGTTGACATGATGGGACAAAAGGCGGCATCAAGAGGCATGTGGCTGGGATGAAACGAGATAGAGTTGCATTATAATTAGGAAGATTAGTTTGAGTTATCTAGTTTTCTTTAGTATTTATCTCTTAGCTTTTAGTCTTTCATTATAATTTAATTAGTTCATCTATTTAAGGAAGAGGAAACCTAGGATTTTATTCATTAAATTTTTGACTTTTCATTATTTTTATGTGTTCTTTCTAATTCTCAGATTGTGAGAATTACAAATAGACTTTTCCCCTTCGTTTCTACTTGTTGTAGCAATATAAGTTAAAAGTAAGGCTATATGAACTTTCCCGTTTTCCCTAATTTTTCATCTACACACTGCATCAATCTTGAAAGAAAGAAGGCTCAATTCCTTGGAATATACCTAATTTTATTCAAGATGTGTAGATTTTATGAGTAATGGGGGTAATTATGACATTTTGCATGTTTTTATACATGGAAATGAAGCAACAAACTGAATGGCTAACTTAGGCTATGGAGTGGGACAATTGCATGTCGCATGATATTGCCCAAATTATTAAAGATGACGTGCATTAGAAAGATGAAATGCTAGAGGGACTACCGAATGTTATGTAGCTTACCTTCCTAAATCAAAATCTCCTCTATGTATTTCGGGGTCTTTTGGTAGGGTTCGAAGAGGGGAACTACGCTCAAGCTCCTTGCCTTTTGCTCTATGGTCTCCTATATTTATAGGGGGTGGAAGGGGTTGGCGGTACTTGAGAAGACGGGTCATATCGGATAAAAGGGGCAGTATTGGAGAGGAGGGACGGTATTGGTGAAGGGGGGCTTCCCCTTGTGCTAGTGTATGAATTTTGTTGGGCAGTACTGCTTTTAAGCTAACTCTACATCGGTCATTTTTGTATTTATCAATTACCCCCCCCCCCCCCCCCCCCCCCCAAACTTTGGGGCCAAAGTGCCTTTGGCCTGAAAGTGTT
Source organism: Simmondsia chinensis (assembly GCA_018398585.1). NCBI lineage: Eukaryota > Viridiplantae > Streptophyta > Magnoliopsida > Caryophyllales > Simmondsiaceae > Simmondsia > Simmondsia chinensis. The sequence goes on along the minus strand of JAGTTD010000007.1, from coordinate 25,364,677 downwards.
TAACTATAAATACTTCTCATGGCTTTGTTATTTTCTTCACTAAATCTTGTTTTCTTATACCTAAGTCTTTTTATGGAGGATATTACTCGTGAAATCATGCCTCGGCTTCCGGCCAAGTCTCTTTTAAGGTTTTCTTGTGCGTCTTCTTGGTTTTATGATTTACTTTCAGATTATGATTTTGTTGAAAAACTGTCTTTCCATACTCTTAGTTGTGCAAATGGGTTTTTGTTGCAGCCGGAGAGTGATTTTTCTCGTGATAACTTGGAGGCATTTTCATCTTTGGGGGACTTTTCTCCCGTCATGCCACCTGAGATGCTTGAGGTGTTAACTGACAATGTTCGTGTGATTGACATTCAGGGTGGCTTAGTGTTATGCCGAGACTATAACCTTTCTCACTTGTTTGTTTGTAACCCTGCTCTAGGTGTACGTCACTTAGTTTCGCTACCTGAAGATATTTCAATGAGTTATTTAGACACTCCTTTAAACTTAGTTTTTTGGTGTTTTGATACCGCTTCGCACTTTTGATTTTACCTTTTCCTTATGGTGATGGATCTAACTCATCTTTACTATGGCCCATGGCCTAGCAAATATCATGTATACTTTTGGGAAGATGAATGGAATTTTTGGGGAACCCTTAATGTGGGTCCCCGGAATATTTCATTCGCGGATCATGTTTGTTTGAGTGGAGAAATTTTCTTTTTGTCTGACTGGGGTCACTACTTAGAGGGTATTTACAACCGCCCTTATTGGGTTCGTTGGAATAATAGGACAGGACTTTCGCGCAGAGTGGTCTTCCCAGATGTTGTTTGTGATGATCTGACTTCTTGCCGAGATGCTAAGATCTCTAAATGGTGGGATGTATCAGCAGACTTGCCTCCTCTATGTTTAATCACTCTCCGAAGTCCTGTGTTCACAATTTGGACTTTGTCTAATGTGGAGGATCCTTCCTCTTAGGTAAGGTGGTACCAATTGTTCATTTGGCTGCCTTAGTCTAGTGGTAGATGAGATCCAGTTATTACAAGCTTCACGGTGTCCCAAGAATATCTGGCGTTTACCGCTCATAATCAAGTGTTTCGTTGTGCTCTTCGTGGTGACCTTTGTGGTCGTATATCCTTTTTGGGGAGCTACCGGGGTGAATCTTAGACTCAACTATTTTCATAGTTTGGATCTTTGTTTCGCCGTGGAGATGATGTTGTGGTACCTTATGCTGCTTTCGGGTAGGTTTTTGTAGAAGCGAGAGAGGTTTTTGTAGCTTTAACAATCCTTTTCTGGTATTACTATCTTTGGGATGTAAACATCTTCAGGGTTTTTGTTATAGTTGTATGTAACTGAAAACCTTGCTTTGTATGTTAACTTCTTTGTAAAGCCATGCTTGTGTTGTACGTTGGTATAAATCCTTGGGTTTAGTTAAAATGCAGCTGTCTTAAACATTTGATATTAAATGAGTTTGCAAAATCATGTGCTCTTATTCTAACTGTAGAATGAATTATGGTTGCTGACCCCCAATGTCGGATGGGGTGCAAATAACCGCGGTTTCCCACATTCGGTGGGGGTTTACTGCTAGTCCTGGTGTTAGAGGGGACCCACAAATAACCGCAGGCTCTCACGTTTGGCGAGAGTTTACCGTACCCGAATACTTCGTGCGTCCATTTCACTTGAAGCAAAACATAACCGCCAGACCTCGGTGTTAAAGGGGCCATAAATAACCACGGGAGCTCACGTTTATTGAGAGTTTACAGCACCTGAATACTTTGTGCTCCCATTTCACTTGGAGCAAAACACAACCGCCGACCCTCAGTGTTAGAGGGGGCGCAAATAACCGCGGGCTCCCACGTTTTGTGAGAGTTTACCGCGCCGGAACACTTCGTGCTCCCATTTCACTTTGAGCAAAACACAATCAACCGGCCCTCGGTGTTAGAGGGGGCACAAATAACCGCAGGCTCTCACGTTTGATGAGAGTTTATCGTGCCCGAATACTTCGTGCTCCCATTTCACTTAGAGCAAAACACAACCGTCAACCCTCGGTGTTAGAGGGGGCAGAAATAACCGTTGGCTCCCACGTTTGGTGAGCGTTTACCACACCTGAATACTTTGTGGTCCCATTTCACATGGAGCAAAAGACAACCGCCAACCCCTGGAGTTAGAGGGGACATAAATAGCCGCGGGCTCTAACGTTTGGTGAGAGTTTACCACGCACGAATACTTCGTGCTCTCATTTCACTTGGAGCAAAACACAACCGCCAGCCCTAGGTGTTAGAGGGGTCACAAATAACCGCGGGCTCTCACGTTTGGTGAGAGTTTACCGCACCCGAATACTTCGTGCTCCAATTTCACTTAGAGCAAAACCCAACCCCCGGCCCCCCCCGGTGCTAGAGGGGGCACAAATAACTGCGGGCTCCCACGTTTGGTGAGAGTTTGCCATGCCCGAATACTTCGTGCTCCCATTTCACTTGGAGAAAAAAATAACCGCTGGCCCCCTGTGTTAGAGGGGGCACAAATAACCGCGGGCTCCCGTGTTTAGTTAGAGTTTATCGCGCCCAAATGCTTCGTGCTCCCATTTCACTGGGAGCGAAACACAACGTCAGCCCCGGGTGTTAGAGAGGGCACAAATAACCGTGGGCTCTCACGTTTGATGAGAGTTAACGGAGCCTGAATACTTTGTGCTCCCATTGCACTTGGAGCAAACCACAACCGCCAGCCCTCGGTGTTAGAGGGGGCATAAATAACCGCGGGCTCTCACGTTTGGTGAGAATTTACAGCACCCGAACGCTTCTTGCTCTCATTTCACTTGGAACAAAACACAACCGCCAGCCCTCAGTGTCCAGGGTCGCATCAATTTAAATCACGAATTACGATGCACAGTGCCACATGTAGCTTTCCCTTTGCTCCATCTGTTTTTCCTTTTTTCAGGCCTTTAAGACCCCTTGCCGCTCGCTAAAGCCCTAAATCAACTCTTCATCTTCCTCTTTCACGTGATTTTGTCTTCTCTCACAAATCTCCTCATTTTCTCTTCTTTCACCTTCATTTTTGACTTAATTTTAAGGTAATCCCTTTTTTTATATCTTTTCAGCTGAAATAAGGTTTGATTTTACTTTATTTGGGTTTCTTTTCCTCATTTTTACACCCAAATTGCTTTGTTCGGGCTTCCATGGAGGAGCCCGAGGTTTCTCTATAGGAGCCTAACAATGACGCCCAACTTATGGAAGAATTTATTGCATATTTGGCTAGTTGCCCTCTTTTTTTTGCCCTGTGGAGGCGTGGGTGCTTCCTAATGAAACAATTTCTCCTTCCATCTATTGGCTTGGTCCCAAGAGTGTGTCCTTAGTTTCAGAGATGAACGTCCCCGTCTTGCTGAAAGGGGACCCTGCTGAGCCGCCTAGTATTTGTCAGGGTAAGTCTTCCTTTCTAACTTTCTTCTTTTTTTTTTCCCTTTTTGTTTTACCGAAATGGCTCCAAAGCATACGCATAAGGGTGGGGGACACCAAGGCCGAACCGGAGAAGCATCCTCAGAAGAAGGAATGGTGGTGGAGCCGTTATCTTGGCTAGCTCCTCCCCTTTAAGATCCCCTAATGAAATAGCTGTGCAAGCTAAGTTTTCTGAGGCGGCTTCATCTCTTCCTTTAGTGTCACTTGTATCTTCAATGGCCACAATGGAGGGGGTAAAGGGGTTTCCCGAGAAGTATTATTTCCCGAATTATTATGAAATCGTGGGCCCGGGGGAGAATGATAATATATTGCATCCTCGTTCTCCCGGGTTCTTTTCTGTCACTATAGATTCTTTAGACGCAGGTCTTCGATTCCCTTTACCGAGCATTCTTGAGTGGGTCTTTAGGCAGTATTTCCTATGCCCTAGTCAGATTAGCCTCAACGATTTTCGTAATATTTACGGTTATTCGCTTACTTGCTTTGTAGCGAGGCTAACTCCTTCCACTCGCAGTTTTTGATTATCTTTTTAGGGCGAAGCAGCTCAAGGTTGTATTTATCTTTGAGGGCAAGCCGGGGGTCAAGTTTTTGGAGCTTAACCCTTCCCAATTGAATTTCTGGCAAAATAGGTTTGTTTAGGTGAATCCTCCACAGCCTCTTAATATTCCCATCTATTGGACCTCTTTCAACAAGTGTAACATCCCTTCAGAAGACGAGTTATCTTCTCTTGACAAGGAGGTGGTTCGGTATTTTGAAAGGGATTTGGGTTCGCGATATCTAGCCACCAAAGAAGTACTGTCACAAGAGAAGCTCTTGATTAAGGCTGGCTTGTGTGCCCGGCCGATTAGTGGTGAATGGTTTTTCCAAAGGTGGGGGAAATTTTTCTTTATTTTGAACGTATTTCATTAATCTCTATCTTGGCTATTTTCCCTTTCCTCTTCTAGGACACGAAGCTGAGGTAGATATTGTAGGGCTTACAGAGTCCTACCATGAGGGGTTAAAGCAAAAGGAGAAGAGAAGTGTAGCTGGGGGTAAGAAGACCACCAGAAAAGGAAAGAAGGCCACTACCGGGAGTGGGGAAGAGCCTCCTAAAAAAGTTACACGGTCTAAAAAGATTAAAGGTAAAACTCAGGCAGCTAGTGATAGTTCTGCGGTACCTCTTTCTCCAAAAAAGTCCCAGAGGTACCTATTGTTCAGGCTTCTCTTGCTACGGAAAGGCTACCGACAGCCCATGGTGAACAGAGAGTGGGTGTTTCCATACCACTACCGGAGGGGGATGTTCCACAAACTGAGTCCCAGCCGGGAGAGGCAACGGGTTTTGAGTCTTCGGTAGAGGAGAGATTAGAGGCTACGCTTGAGGTTCTAACTCCTTTGTCAGAGACAGCCATGGGGGAATATTCCCCTGCCCCTGTTATATTACCGGGTGTGAAGCCCATACCAACAGAAACTCAACCACCCAATGAAGAGGTAAAGGCCCCTTTTGATGGACCGGGTCAAGAGGGAACGCTTCCACATTTACCAATGGTCTCTCCAGAGAGAGCTTCATCTCCTGCGGAGGCGTTACCGCATGTCCGGGCATCTTTAGGGAGTCAACTCTTCTTAAGGGCTGTGGTATTAATGCAGGGTCCGCCCTCTGAGGGTGTAGATGTAGGAATTAGTGGTGGTCCGAGTAGGTTTTCTCCCTCTTTCCATAGTGACTTGTCAACCTCCAAAGATCCCTTCGGTCTTTCTCCTGAGTTACCACCCTTTCCTTTACGAGGTGGGGTGCCCACGGTAGGTGAGATTCCTTTGGGTGAAGCTATCCAATTTGAAGGCTCATGCTCTTATTCCCTTTGTGAGGGTGTTAGCATTATTCAACGTGCTAGCTTAGCTGCACTTCCTTCAGAAGGCCCACAGAAGGTTACTGGGGACACGGTTGCTACCTATGCTTTAAAGGTACAGTTCTCATTGATTACATTGGTTTACTATCATCTTAAATATATATATATATATGTTCATGTTGTGATTGCAGATTAGCTCCTAGTCCACTGCCATAGCCTTGTGGTGGTTTCGTGAATGGGAGGCGACTATGCAAGAGCTAATGCGGTTGAGGGAAGAGAATAGGAGAATGGCTAAGGAAGCACATAAAACAAGAGAGGGGAGAGCCGAAGAGGGCAGAACTATGCTTCAACTGATAGAAGAGAAAGAAGCAGCGATGGAGGAGGCAAGGTTAGTGAGGTAAGAAAAGGAGAAGGTGGCGGCAAAGGCTCACAAGCTACTTATGGAGAATCAAAAGCTAAAAGAGGACTTGTTGGCTAGCCAGGAACGGTCGGAGGAGCTCTACATTGAGGTTCAGCGTTATCAAGCAGAAACGTCTAAAGCTGCAGAGCGAGTAGTGAATTCTGCAACCTGATGAGTTCTTTTTAATGGCAAGGCTTTACCTCAGGTCTTTCAGGATTCGCTCGCCATTTGGTTCATCGTAATCCTAGCCTCAGCCGTGAACTCCTTCAAAAGGAGCATCTGGAGCATCTAGGGCATCCGGATGTGGTCAATCTTAGCCGCCTGTCATTTTTGTTCAAAGGCTAAAGACGTGTGGGTCCCTTCTTTTTGTATGAGCATCTTGCGCTCTTATGGGTCCTCTAGCGTCATTTTGTTTAGTTTACCATGTAATAGCTTGAGAGATCATGTTATAACAAAATGCATATAACTTCTACTACTAGCAGAACGCTTACTCAATCCATTTACATAGGCTGTGGCCTGCCTGGAGTTTACTTTGTTCTAATGTCGTACAAGCATACTTTAGTATTACATTCTTATATACATCCCTAAGGTTTGGTTTGCTACACGTAATACCTTTCAAGGTTCTTTATGTTCTAGGCTCGTGGCATCTTAGTACCGTCGATTTGTTCCAGCTTATAACTCTCATTTCCAAGTTTTCTAGCCATACAGTAGGGTCCTTCCCAATTTGCAGCAACCTTACTAGCCCCTATACCTTACTGAGTGATGCTTGCTCAGCGAAGCACAAGGTCTCCTACACCTACGCTCCTTGAATTCACATGTTGGTTGTAGTACTAGGATATACGTAGTTTTTAAGCTGCTATACGAAGAAGGGCATCTTCCCTAACCTTATCTACTATATCTAGGGAGTGCCTTCATTGTTCCCCATTCTCAGGGTCACGGTAGTACTGTATGCGGTAGCTAGGCTCTCCTACTTCCACTAGGATATCAGCCTCAGTGCCATAAGTTAACATGAACGGAGTATCCCCTATGGCTACTCGATAAATAGTACGGTGAGCCCATAGGATGCTGGGTAATTCCTCCACCCAACATCCTTTGGCATCATCTAGTCTTCGCCGGAGCCCACTAAGTATTTACTTGCTTTCTGCTTCTGCTTGTTTGTTGCTTTGAGGGTAGGCCACAGATGTGAAGTGAAAGGCAATCTTCATATGTTGACAATACTTGCGAAACCGTGGTGAGTCAAATTGCGTTCCATTATCGATTACAATGGCTCTGGGAATCCCAAAATGAGTAATAATATTTTTCACAAAAACTGGCAAGTGGCGTTATATGTGATTTTAGCTACCGCTTCGCTGAAATAGTCCACTGCTACTATCAGAAATTTTCTTTGCCCAGTGGTTAATGGGAATGGCCCCAAGATGTCCATTCCCCACGATACCGCTGGGGCATGGATGAGCGGTGCGAACCTTTGGCATTTGTCACATTTTTGCACAAGTGTGTCTGCGTCCTTTTTCATGGTTGGCCAAAAATATCCTGCCCTTAGTGCCATTCCTACCGACGTTCGTCTCCCAATATGAACCCCACAAATTCCTTCATGAATTTCTCTGACCACATAATTTCCTTCCTCTAAGGTCAAGCATTTCAACAACGGATGCATAAACGACCTCTTGTAGGGCTGTTGGTCGATTATTACGAAACAAACTGCTTGTCTTCTTAACCTCCACACCTTGTTTTTCTCCGGAGGTTCTTTTCCTTGAAGAATGAAGTCTAAAATTTGGTGCATCCACTCATCCTCATGCCGCATTTGTATCACGTTTGTGGATGCGTGCCTGTTCAAATATTTGACATTAGCTTCTTGCACTTGTATATGCCCTTTTGTTGTTCTACTGCGCTCTTGGTGCTAGCCAGACAGCGTAATTCATCAACCTGCCGGCTGTCTTCTCGAGATAATCCTTGTATGTTAAAACCTGCTAACTCAGAGCTCTTTGTCTTGATTAATTCAAGGTATTAAGCTAAGTGAGGTTTTTTAGCCCCACATTTCCCGGTAACCTGATTCACTATAAATCCTGAATCACTCAAGATCTCCACAAATTTAGCTCATGCGGCCAAAATCCATCCCTAGCAGTAATGCTTCATATTCGATTTCGTTGTTGGTGGGTTCAAAGTTTAGCCTCACCGCATATTCTACGCATTTCCCTTCTGGATTTATTAGTACTATTCCCATACCGCGGCCCTCTTGATTTACAAATCCGTCAACAAATACCTTCCAAGTGGGCTTTTCTTCATGGAGTGCGGCTGACTCGGGTGTTCCAAAGCTGAAATCACATTCTAACAGGAAGTCTGCTAAGGCTTGGGCCTTAATAGCTCTCTGAGGTTGATAATGTATATCATATTCCAAGAGTTCATCCGCCCATCCCAGCATCCTTTCTAAATAGTCCAACTTTAAAAGCAACTTTCTAAACGATAGGTTAGTGAGCACGGTTATAGTATGAGACTGGAAATAAGGTCTTAATTTTCGCGCAGCGATGACTAGGGTTAGAGCGGTTTTCTCAATTGTAGGGTACGTTCTTTCTGGGACCTAGAGAGTCTAACTCACGAAATATACTGGAAGTTGTTGACCTTGGTAGTCAGCTACCAGCACTGCACTTGTAGTGTTTTAAGAAATGGCCAAGTAAATACTTAGACTTTCAACTGGTTCAGGTGAGGTAATGATGGGAAGATGTGCTAGCTGCTGCTTTAACTGATCAAAGGCGTGTGCACATTCTTCATTCCAGCAAAATGGCTACTTCTTCTGTAATATTTTAAAGAAAAGTAAAGCCCTTTAAGTCGAACGGCTGATGAACCGGTTAAGAGAGGCCATACAACCGGCCAATTTCTGGACATCCTTAGGGGAACGAGGGGATCCCATTTCAAGGATGGCATGTACTTTCTTGGGGTTCGCCTCGATTCCTCAAGAGCTTACGATAAATCCTTTAAATTTTCCATCTAGTACCACAAACTAGCATTTTTCTAGGGTTAGCTTCATGCAGTATTTTCGGAGTGCTTCAAAGGCTTCCTTTAGATCAGAAATGTATTCCAGTTTTTGGCTTGACTTAACTATGATATCATCCACATATACTTCCATGTTGCACCCAATCTGAGGAGAAAAGACTTTGTTGACCAATTGTTGATGGCCCCAGCGTTCTTAAGCCCGAACGACATTACCTTATAGTAGTACGTGCCTCCCACTATTATGAAAGCCATTTTTTTTGTCATCATACGAATGCATCTGAATTGGATGGTATCCCGAAAATGCATCCATGAAGCTAAATAACTCGCATCCTACTGTTGATTCCACCAGTCTGTCTACTTTTGGTAACGGGTACGAATCCTTTAGACAAACTTCATTAAGGTCTGTACAGTCCACACACATTCTCCAGCTTCCGCTTGGCTTTTTTTACTAACACCACATTAGCAAATCACTCAAGGTATAGTACATCCTATATAAATCCTGCCCGAGTCAACTTTTGCACTCGATCTTGATAGCTTCGTTATGTTCCGTGCAAAAGTTGCGCCTCCGTTGTTTAACGGGTGTTTTGTTGGCATGTATGTTAAGTTGATGGGTAATTATTTTGGGCAGTATTCCTGGCATCTCTTCTGTGGCAAATGCAAAAATGTCATGATACGGTCTTAAAAGCTCATCGATCTCTTCTCTTAGGTGTTAAGGAAGTGACGTACCCAAATGAGTATAGCGTCCCAGCTCTAATTCATATTTTTCCAGAAGTGGTGGGACAGGATGTAGGTTCGAAAATGATCCTAATTCAATCGATTCAGCGGCCATTATTGCTGAGTGGGGAAAAGTATGATAGTATTCAGAGATCAAACTTTGGCTTGCCCGAATCGTCATTATGTTCCCAGTATTAGCCTCGAATTTCATAGTCAAATGATAGGTAGAGGCCACAGCTTTTCGGCAGTTTAAGGAGGGTCGTCCTAGAATCGTATTATAGGCGGAGGGAGCGTTTATAACTAAGAACTCAATCTTCATCATGTGTTGTTCTTTATCACTTCAAAAAACCATGGTCAGTGTTATCTTATCCTGTGGTGTGACGGAAGTCCCTGTGAACCCAACAACAAGACACGGTGCCAGGGTAAGAGCAGTGATCGGCATCCCCATCCTAGTACAACATTCCAGGAAGAGTATATCTGCGAAGCTACCTTGATCAATCAGTATTCTGCGCACAGTATGCTGGCAGATGTCAGCAACAATAACAAGAAGATCTTGTTGACACGCATCTACCCCTTGAGCGTCTTCTTCAGTGAAGCTTATGCACCCCGGCTTTTATGTGACCCTTCTTTCTCTTCTTCTGTTTTCCTCTTATACAGGAAGAGGGAATGTTCTCCTGCAATGGTAGCAATTACCTATGGTGCCAAACATTCAGGACTTTTGCTACCGTCCTCAATATTCTGAGCCTTCACCGTTTTTATTCTTTTCAGACTCGCATATTCTTCCCATTGACTTGTGTGCTTGGCCTCTTTTAAAAAGTATTCCAAGGTGCGGCATTCTGCCGTATTATGGGTGGATGTCTAATGGTAGGAGCACCATTTTTCTTTGTCATCTCGAGGCGGTATAGCATCAGAGCCTGAAAGTGGTTCCGTTGTCTTTATTTCCAAAAGTGACTGAGGAATTTGTTGCCGATTTTGAGGTCTAAAGGCAGGCACAGGCTTCCTGACCAGACGGGTATTGCCTTTTGGTGGTCTAAAATTGTCTTTTGGTTCTGGGACTGTCTTCGCTTGGATCTCTTCAGGTCTCGGAGTTACTAGCATAACGTCCTCAGCCGAAATATATTTATTAGCTTTTTGCCATAGTTCGTCAATTGTTGATGGTGGCCATTTTGCAAGTGCGAATTTGACGCTGGAATTCTGCAATCCATTAATAAAGGCGGTTATGGCCATTTCATCATATAGGCATGCAACATCAATCATAGCACACATAAAACATCTTACATAGCTCCTTAGGGGTTCAAATTCATGCTGCTGTAGCTTGAGAAGATGCGCAGCTGTATTTCTTCTCCTTTTGTTACTAACAAAATGACGTACAAACCTTCTGAGAGTTTAGAGAAGCTATCCACGGATGAGTTTGGGAGAGATGCGAACCAATTCTATGCCACTCCTTGCAAGGTGACCGGAAAGCACTTACACCATATGTCCTCTCCCACATCTTATAAATACATTCGTGCCATAAACCCAGCTATGTGGTCCTCTTGATCCTGAGTACCATCGAACAGATCAATATTTGGGATCTTTACCTTTTCCCGCCAGAGCTAAAAGGATCTGGGATGTGAACGGTGAATGAGTTCCGGGCATAGAGTACCCCGCAACCGGTCTAGGAGTTTTTCTGTTATTCCTTTTTTTTTTTTTTTTTTTTTGGTAAGTCAGCAAAATATATAGATGAAAGAAAAGAAAACAATCTACAAGGGGCATATCCCAGGACACGGCCGAAGCCTACAAGTATGAGGTAACGTCAAAAAAACAGACAGAGTCCATACAACATACAACCAAAAGACAAACTAAGGGAACAAAAAGAAACTAAGTCTCAAAACCCCAGTGTCGGAGCAACGAGGCGTGACGGTGAGCTCCTCTGAACGAAGAAGCAGCAAGTAAGCGGCTCCTGACCAAACTCGTAATCTCCTCTCCAACGGCCGCAACCGATCTGGACTGAGAATGCTAAAACCGAAGGTTGCGCTCATACCAGATAATATACACAGTCGCAGAGAGGCAGAGTCGAGCTATGATACTGCCAATCTCCCGCCCCTGAGATGATGAGTAGCCTAAGCGACAAGAGCGTCCCAAGGAAGGGTAGGCCAAGCGATAGATGTACTCGGAGTGACAGAGTTCCAGACCGAGGCAGAAAAGGAACAGGCGAAGAAGAGGTGCTCATGAGTCTCGTCAGCAGAACCACAGAGAACACAAGCACTCTGAACCTCTCGTGCTCCGAAATGCCGAAGTCGGTCCCGGGTCCAAAGTCGCTGCCGAGAAGCGAGCCAGAGAATGAAGGAGTGTCGCGGTACATGCATCTGAAACCACAGAAGGTGATGCACAGTGTCCTCCGTTCTCCTACTCCGCAGCATCTCCCAAGCGGACTTGGTGGTGAAGTTCCCCGAGGGGTCCCCTAACCACCGTATGGAGTCCGCTACACCAGCACGAGGGCTAAAGTCAATCATGTCCCAGATGGGTCGGAGCTCCAGGCAACCCTGTGGAAATCTCCACTGACCACCCTTAATAATGGATGAGACTCGAGCATCCCAATGAAGTCCATAAGAGGTGAGCAGTCGAGCAGGGAAGCGCTCCGAAAGACGACCACATGGCAGCCAGTAATCCGTCCAAAGAGCGGTGTCAAGGCCGTCACCTATGACATGATAAATCGCTCCAGAGCAAAGGCGGCGAACCGATAGAATCTGACGCCAGCACCAAGAAGCAGAGCTCGTCGCCCGGATAGTGCAGCAGCTCCTCCCTCGAAGTCAGTTCAGATGAACCCAACGTGGCCAAATCGAAGAGGAGTCAGATAGAAGGAACCAGATATGCTTCATAATCGAAGCCTGATTCCACTCAGCAAAACGGCGAAGTCCAAGACCACCCTCCTGCCGAGGGTAGCACAAATGCCTCCAAGCGACCTTCACTCCTCCTAGGGCCAATGAAGATCCTCTCCAATGGAATGCCATGAGAGTCGATTCGATCTTCCTGATCATCATCTTCGGGAGCATGAAGATCGATGACTAGTAGACCAGAGTGGAAAAAAGAACAGACCGAATAAGGTACAGGCGACCAGCATATGAAAGTGAGAGTGAGGTCCAGAGCCGTATACGAGAGAGGATGCGATCCAGTAGTGGCTTGCAGTCGATGTACCGCAGCCGAGAAGTGATAAGAGGTACTCCCAGATAGCGAACTGGGCACTGCCCAAGGCTGAAACCTAGAACACCCAAAATGTCCCGCTGGGTCGCAGAGTCCACCCCCGCGAGAAAAACTGAGCTCATTGCTGCATTCGAGGAGAGCCCCGAGAGTACAGCAAAGCAGTCCAAAACCTCACGAATAACAGAGACACTACCCATATCACCTCGACAGAAGATCATCAAGTCATCAGCAAAACACAGGTGTGTCAACCCAGTACGATGGCAGCACGAATGATAACGAAAGCGCGGGTCATCAATGGCACGGTGGAGCAGCCCTCGAAGATCCTCCATAGCGATAACAAATAGGTAAGGAGAGAGAGGCTCACCCTGACGGACTCCCCGACTGGAGCAAAAGAACCCCTGAAGTTCGCCATTGATGGCGGCAGAAAAGCGGGCGGTAGAGAGGCACTCACGGATCCAACCAATCATGACCTTGGGTATCCCCATACTCCTCATCCCAGCTAGAATGAAATCCCACCGAACAGTATCAAAAGCCTTACGGATATCGACCTTCAATGCACAACGGGGCGGGACCTGAAGGTGGTAACTGCGCATCAACTCCTGCGTTAAAAAGATGCTGCCAGAGATCCGACGACCTGGAACAAACGCTGTATGAGCATCACCAATCAACCCGGGAAGGACACCCTTCAACTTGTTTGCAATGATCTTAGTGATACACTTATAGATCACATTGCAACAGGAGATAGGGCGGAAGTTGCCACAGGTGGAAGGAGACTCCACTTTAGGCACGAGACATATCCTGGTGGCGTTCAGGGCACCCAGCATGCGCCCTGAGACGAAGAAAGACTGCACGGCCCTAATCACTACTCCCCCAACCACCTCCCAAGCCCTCTTAAATAAGAGGGAGGTGTAACCATCAGGCCCCGGGGCCCTGTTATCACCTATGGAAAAAAGAGCATCCCGGACCTCGGCAGCAGTGACTGTGGAGATAAGCGGGCGAGCCTGATCCTTCGAAATGCGAGCCTCAAAAACATCAGAAACATCCTCAGATAACGGACCACCTGGCTCAGTCAACAAATCCTGGAAGAAGGCAAACCCGGTATGGGAGATCAACTGCGCATCGTGAGTCCTCACACCATCAGAACCAATAATCGATGAGATCCGGTTCCGGGCCTACCGGTGGAGAACAGACCGATGAAAGAACCGAGTGCTCTGATCCCCAAGCGAAAGCCACTGAATACGCGACTTCTGACGGTAGAATGCCTCCTCATCCCGACACAAAGCTGAATACTCATGAAAAAGACGGCGCTCCTCAAGACGCAGAGAAGGACTCTCAGGGTCTTCATCCAAGGTCCTCTGGCTCATGGCCCAAGCATCACGGGTCACCTCGACTCTGGCCAAGATGTGACTATAATGGCGGGCGTTGAGGGCCTTCAACTCACACTTCAGCCGCTTCAGCTTCTGAGTAAGTCGATATATCGGAGTACCCTCAACACAGGTGTCCCAGACTCGTCTGACCGTGGGAAGGAAGTCCTCGTGATCGGCCCAAAAGTTGAAGAACTTGAAAGGAAGTCGTAGGGCACGACATTCCCCAAGCCCTCGAACAATAATGGCGCTGTGGTCCGAGACAACATGACGGGCAAGGAACTCCGCGGATGCGATAGGGAAGTCCCGAAGCCAACCCTCACTGACTAGACACTAGTCAAGCCACTTGAGAATCAAGCGGTCACCCTCGGCCCCATTGGACCATGTAAAGTGAAGACCCGAAGAGGATATAGGTGTAAGCTCAGCCTCAGTAAGACACTCCTGGAAGTCGTCCATGTGACCTGGCCATCCCTCCTAGCCGCCGCATCGATCAGAAAGACAAAGGATGGCGTTGAAATCCCCAAGAAGGATCCAAGGCTCACCCAAGAGACTCAAGCTAGTGCTCCGAATATAGTCCCATAAAGCTCGGCGAGGACCTGGCTCATTAAAGCAGTAAACAAAAGTAGCGAGAAAGGTCACAGCCCTAGAGAGATCGGAGATACGACAAGTAAGGAACTGGTCCCCTCCTCGAATGAGCTCGACTCTATGAACGCCCGGATCCCAAGCAAAGATAATGCGACACCGCGTACGGCAGACGCCACTGAAGAGATGACTCCACCCATCGGCACAATGAGCAATCACCGCCTCAACATCAGAAGGTTTGGTTTTGGTCTCGACCAAACCAATGACAGAAAAGCGATTGGAAGAAATCCAATCATGGACAGCTCAGGAAGATTGGGGACTGTTAAGCCCCCTAATATTCCAACAACCAACCACCATGATGAAATAATCAAGTGGGGGCGCGACCTGCACGCGTGGCTGCACGAGCAATTGGCCTCCTCGGGCCCTCAATGGCAACCTCAACACATGGGGAAGTGGAAGTGCCCGACATACTCTCAGATCGGTACGAAGTGTCTAGGCTTGGCACACTTGCCTACCGATTCAAGGAACGTAACAGAGGGGTAGTGACTCCAAGAATGCCATCCTGAGCCATCTCGACCTCAATAGGAACATCAACGATCTCGGAGTCCTCCCGAAGAGGGGTGGGAACAAAATTAGCGAAAGTCCGAGGCGAAAGAGAAACCGACCCAGAATCCGAAAGAACTGTACGAGTGCTAGCACTCGCCTCCCTATCGTCCGAGCCAACCGCCCCCCTCAACTCAACGGTACCAACCATGCGTGGGCTAGGAGTCACCAAATGGTCCACACATCGATCGGCACCAAGCCCAAAAGATCCAACAGTCGATCCACGACTAACACCCCTAGAAGAAAGCCCCTCCGAAACGGGCCCATTTCCTCTAGAAGTAGTGGAAGTGGATGCACTAGAAGGAAGCCCCTCCAAAACGGGCCCATTCCGACAAGTGTGAAGAACGGGCGCGACCCTAGGAGAAAGTCCCTCCAAAGTGGGCCCATTCCCCCTAGGAGAGACAGCGGGTCGGTCACCAGAGGGGAGCCCCACCAAATCGGGCCCATCCCCTCTAATGCTAGTAGTAGGTGAATCGCGAGAGGAAAGCCCCTCCAAAACGGGCCCATTTCCTCTAGCAAGGACAAATCTCGAAGGGCAAGAACCACCAGGCTCGGTAGGGCGCTGCCCGACCATGAGCCCAGGAAGAGAGAGGAGCGGCCCATGCACCACCGGCCCCAACCGCACTCCCCCATCCCTATCATCAACAGCCCCCACCCCAAGCCCAACCGTGGACCCATCCGCATCAGCCCCCTCCCGTGTCCCATTCACCAGAAGCCCAACATCACAAGGCCCACTAACCCTTGCCCCCTCAAGCCCAACATTAGTGGGCTCATCCTCAAGCCCAAAGGAGTTTGAGGTGGTCATCTCATCACCATTCCTCCCACCGCCCTTACGGCGCCTCCGCAGCCGCCGGGCTTTTTTCCCGGCCACCACCTCCGGTTGCGCCGGGAGGATAGTAACAGTGTTCAGGTTGGGACAAGAATGACCAAAGACCCTGCATTTGCGACAAACTTTCGGCATACCCTCCAATTTAACGGTTACCGGTATGATTCGGCCATTATAATCAACCGAGAGCCGCTTCGGGGGGTCGGTCCAAGCGTCAAGTTGTACACATACACAAGCATAGCTAACCATAATACCTTACAAAGTTGGTTCGTCCATGAAAAGGGGGTGTCCCACACTGCTAGCAATCGAGCTCAAAGAATATTCTGACCATAAAGAGGCCGGAAGACCATGCAATTGGACCCAAATTGCGATCCGAGGGAGGTCACGCGAGGGAGCGAAGTTGGGTTGCCAACGCTCAAGGGAGAGGTAATGCCCATTAAGGGTCCAAGGCCCACCCCTAAGAATCAAATCCGACTCAGCTATTGACTTAAACCAGAAATAGTAGACCTCCTTATCCGCAATCACATATTCAAGTCCTTTCGACCCCCAAAGCATGCGAGCTAAAGCAACACATCGAGAGTATGCAACACGACCCCCAATAATACGACCAACAAGACATCGGCCCCATTTTTCAAGACCCGGTGCTACATCAGCATCGGTGATGGTAGTAACTACTTCCCCATTCACAAGCCTTGGAGGAACAAACCGAAGCGCACCACCCGGGGGTGGCGTGGCAGCCACCGAGGCCCACGGCTGGGGAGGAGCACCCGGCTCAACCATGGTCAACCAATTAAAACAAGCAAGAAGATTCAAGCAAGGCAAGGTTGCAACAACTTGTAACCAACATCCAACAAACCCCAAACCTTCAAACAAACAAGACAAACAAGCTCTCCAGCACACCAATACAACAATGGCATTCAAGATCAAGAAATCAAGCAAGGAAATTCAAGAAGCATGCGTTTATCATCATCAATCTCCCACCGCCCCTGTTTTTACCGAAAACAGGGCACGATAGTGCCACGACGGATAAACTCCAAGAACCACCCAAATAGCCAAGGTAAGAACAAGAACAAGTGGGATAAAGAGTGTGTACCAAGAATTGCTCCACAAGAGAAGAGATCCAAGCAAGAAACGAAGGAGAAAGTAGACCCCGAGGAGAGAGAAAATGAACACCAATGAACACCAAAGCCATCAATCATCCAAGAAACGCCAGGGAATCACCATGGCTGAAGGCGCAGGTTGATGAGGAATGAGAAATAGCATCCTATGCCATCATCAACATCAAAACTCAAACACCCTCGCTCACATGTGTTTCGACCCTCAAAAATCAAAATGTTCAGATTGACATCAAAATGGTCCCATCAGAAAGAGGAGGTCATGACGAGTTCAAAAATGGTCTCCGCGCCGCCGTACGATCCGGCACGCACCGTCATGCACCGGGGAAAGCCAGCGTTCGTGAGGAAGACCTCCCCACGCGCCACCAGCACCCGCCCATGCGCCGCCCTGCCTGAAATCGCCCTTTTTCTTGCGTTTTTCTTGTTGATTGATTTTCTGTTATTCCTTCTGGCGTGATTCTGATAAGTACTTGCTGTAGACGCAGTGGCCCTATTAGGACTCTGAGCTTGGGTATGTTGTGACATCCCCCTAGTAGCCGTAAACCGACTTGGCTCCGGGATGTACTCTGTATCATTAAAAAGTTGGCATATCTGCTGTTGAAGCAGATTGAACTGATCTTGGGTTACATAATCTGGGTTATGGTTCCCTCTATTGGGTTTGGTGGATTCACTAGTGTTTGACATGGGGAAAAATTTTAATGCCCTTCCTGCAGACAGTGCCAATTGTTTTGGGGTTTTTGGTAGGGTTTGAAGAGGGGGAACTAGGCTCAAGCTCCTTGCCTTATGCTCTATGTTCTCCCCTCTATTTATAGGGGGTGGAAGGGGTTGGCAGTACTTGAGAGGACGGGCGATATTAGATAAGAGGGTCGGTATTGGAGAGAAGGGGTCGTATTGGTAAGGGGGGTGGGTATTGGTGAAGGGGGCTTCCCCTTGTGCTAGTTTGACTTTTGTTGGGCGATGCTGCTTTTATGCCAACTCTACAGTCCTCTGGAATTGACCGTTTTTATATTTATCACTATGAATACTAGAGCCAGTAAATTATTTTTCAAACATCCTTCATGGACATTTTTTGGTACATAATTAGGTTGAGGGATTTGGATCTAGATAGTTTGCCATAAGGCATCAAACTTAGCAATTTTTCCTTTAGACCATGGCATCCTTCACAAGACTTAGCTCATATGAAATATAAACATGGCCCCAAGACATAAATTTAGACACCATTTCTCTCAAAAACTTCAGTTGATAAATAAAAGTCAAAGATAGTTTTATCCCTTAACAAGCCCCTTCATGTGAAGCACATTAAATAATAGAGTGAAAATTTTGATTCAAACTTGTGACCCTTCAATTAGCAAGGCCCTAATTTCATGTCAAGTAACCAGTTCTTCTAAAAGCCTAAGATAATGGGTAAGTCTTTTAAAATAGTTTTGTACTTTAACAAAGTAGATAGGGAAATTATCACTTACGTATCCTGAGGCTTGAATATTTATACATAAGTACATTGATTTTTTAATATATACAATGTGGTACTCTAAGGTTTAAATATCTTATTACCTAGATAACCTATGCCCAAATTCAATGAAATTTTATAAGAATTTGTGCAATTTCATAAAAAAAATGTTGATGTAATGCAAAATTACAATGATATATTTAAGTCATGTCAATATTTTTATAAAAAAATTCAGTGAATTGTAATAAAATATTCCATCAAATATTAATGTGAACTTCTTAAATATTGCCAAAATCATGTGTCATTTTCGCATTTTTTGGGGGAAAAAAATTTTATCAAATCATAATAAAGACACTAATATATTATCAAAACTGTGTTCAATTTTAACATTTTCCAACAAAGATCTATAAATTTTGACACAATGGTATTTAATTGATATAAATTTAAAACCTCAAAGTACCTAATTGATAAAATAGTCAACACTCAGGGTAGCCCATTGTGTATATTGAAATGCCACAATACGTAAGTAATAAATATCAAAACTCAGGATAATCAAATTAACAATTTCCCAAATAGATATATTGGAAAAATTATTTTGGTGCGTGTTTCGGGGTTTTTTGGTTGGAGCAGATAGCTTAAGCTAAGAGCCAGACCTAAGTGACCCAAGTAGGTTCTTTTAAAGAGAACCAAACTCAAGCTCTTGATGAGAAAGGAAAAAGGGAATCAAGCCTTGTGTTAAAGTAAAGAAACTTACACATGGCAAAGAGAAGAGGAGGAGAGCTCGGTGTGGAGGTGTAGAAGAGAGAGAGAAGAAGGGGCCCTTGTGCGGTTGTTGTGTGTTGGTTGAGTGGGAAGTGGTTGGTATTTATAGAGGAGGGGAGGTGGCTGATAATGGTTGGAGGGTGGTACCGGCGAGGTAATTGGGGTGATACCGGTGAGGTAGTCGGCGGGTACCAGCGTGGTGGGGGGGGGGGGGGGGGCAGTACTGGTGAGGCAGGGAGACAGTGGAGAGAACAGGGGAGACGGGGGAAAGAGAGGAACGTGGGAGAGAGAGGAGAGAGGAATGTGGGAGAGAGGAGAGAGGCGTTACTTTGCGAGGTGGTCAGGCGATACCGGCATGGTGGTTGGGCGGTACCAGCGTGGTGGTCGAGGCGGTACCGGTGAGGTAGGGAGAGAGGAGAGAACATGGGAGAGGGGGGAGAGGATGGGTGGTACTGGCGTGGTGGTCGGGTGGTACCGACGTGGTGGTCGGGCGGGGTACCGGCGAGGTGGTTAGGGCGATACCAGCGAAGCAGGGAAAGAGAGGAGAGAACATGGGAGAGAGGGGAGAGGTCAGGCGGGGGGTACCAGCGTGGTGAGAAGCAGTACCAGTGGTAGGAGGCGGTACTGGAGAGGTGAGCAGTGGTGGGGAGGCAGTACCAGCGGCGCGGTGATGGAGGTTTGGGGAAATGGAGAGGGGAGAGAGGAGAGAGGGGACATAGGGGAGAGGAGAGAGGAGAGAGGGGAGAGAGAGAAAGGACACGGGGGAGAAGAGAAAGAGAAAGGAAAAAGTGAGGTGGTAAGTCTATTTTATTTTTTTTGTAGCCTTTTATCCAATTTTAATATTAATCTAGTTATTTTTATTCTTAACAGTTGGTCCCCCACTCCATGGGTGAATAGGGACCTGTTCACATTCAGTCGTAAAGTGTATAACATCCAAAGGCTGGACAGGTAGCCGGGACGGCCGTTTATGCTGAGTGTTCATGCGCCAAGTGTTTCTTGGTGAATAATTTTGGTGGTACGGGTAGGTAAGAAGCCTCTTCTTAGGATACGGGGCTACTATTATGTTAGTGGTTTGTTTGTAACTTTCTTTTACGCCTTGGCGAGGACGAGCGGTTCTGCCTGGATCTAATTCTCGAGGAAATCTACGACTTGACTTTTGTATTTTACATAAATATTTTTCTTTTTTAACAATGCGTTGCCTTATCTATTTTTTCTGTCTCCTACTTGTAGTTCCTTTGGCCTTTGGTCAGCATTGATGCTAATGATGGATACTTGTAGCTTTTTAGTAGGTTTATACGGAGGAATGGCTTAGATGTTTAGAACCTTTTAAGGTAATGTTCTTTAATGTTGGCATTGCCCATGAAGGGGTCTTAGAGATGCCAATCTTTAGATGATGAATTTTAATCTATTTGTAAAGAGAAGATGTTTATAATTTCCCTTGTGTATGAGCATATGTCGATGTAATTAGCCCCGGATAGAGCAATGCTTGTTGGTTTTGGCGCAATGCCTGGGAGCTGCCAACTTGTGACTTTGTATAGACTTTGTTGATGATTCTAGCCTTTGATTACTAGGCTAGAAAATGTGATTAAGCTTCGGTCTTTATATAGTACGGATTTGTAAAGCATTAACTACTGGCCCCTAGTGTTTGGCTAGGTTGTGAAGGGCCGAGCCCCTAATCCCTACTCATTGGCTGGGATGAAGTGTACTGTGGACAACAACTTCGTGCTTCCAATATCACCTGGTACAAGAACAACCGCCAGCCCCTGGTGTTAAAGTGGGCACAAATATCTGGGGGCACCCACCTTTAGTGAGATTTTACCATGCCCGAATAACTTCATGCTCCTATTTCATTTGGAGCAAAAAAAAACTGCCAGCCCCCCGGTGTTTGAGGGGGCACAAATAACCGCGGGCTCCCACATTTGGTGAGAGTTCTACCGCGCCAGAATAACTTCGTGCTCCCATTTCATTTTAAGCAAAAACAACTGCCAAACCCTGGTGTTGGAGGGGGCACAAATAACCGCGGGCTCCCACGTTTGGTGAGAGCTTACCACACCCGAATAACTTCGTGCTCCCATTTCATTTGCAGTAAAAACAACTGCCAACCCCTGGTGCTAGAGGAGGCACAAATAACCGAGGCCTCCCATATTTCGTGAGAGTTTACCGCGCCCGAATAATTTCGTGCTCCCATTTCATTTGGATCAAAAACAACTGCCAGCCCCCAGTGTTAGAGGGGGCACAAATAACCGTGAGCTCCCATGTTTGGTGAGAGTTTACCGTGCCTGAATAATTTCGTGCTCCCATTTCATTTGGAACAAAAACAGCTGCAAGCCCCTGGTGTTAAAGGAGGCACAAATAACCACAGGCTCCCACATTTGGTGAGAGTTTGCTGCACCCAAATAACTTCGTGCTCCCATTTCATTTGGAGCAAAAACAACCGCCAGCCCCCGATGCTAGAGGGGGCACAGTATGCCTGCCTGAGAAGGACATATGACTCAAGTGCGTCTTACTCGCCTAAGAAGGGCTTATGGCTTGACTAACTATTGCCAGCCTGAAAAGGGCTTACAGCGTAAACGTGTCTTACTCGCCTGAGAAGGGCTTACAGCTCAACTAAATGTTGCCAGCCTGAGAAGAGCTTATGGCTTCCCTATTTTCGAGCTCCCAATACTACTTGGAGCAAATCACAACCGCCAATCGCGGGCTCTCGATGTTAGTGGGAGTTTACCCCGAACAATAATTCCAACCCCCAGCCCCCGGTCTGGGGATGCGTTAGCACAAATCATACAAGAAACATCAAGCCCTAGCCCCCTAGCAAGGAGCTAGGTCAAACATAAACCATATAAGGAATATCGAGCCCCCAGCCCTTGGCTTGAGGCTGTGTGGAACATAGTTGAGCATAAATCACGTAAGGGACGTCAATCACGTGAATCACATCAAGAACATAATTCACGTAAGGACCATAAATCACATAGAGAACGCTGAGCCCCCAGCCCCTAGTTAGAGACTGGGTTTAGGAAACATTAAGCCCCCAGTCCTCGGTTAGGGACTGGGTTAAACATAAGGTGTATAAGTAAACCTGCCTACCTAAGAAGGGCTTATGGCTCGACTGGTCATCGTCAGCTCGAATATGGTGGTGCTAGGGTACATATGCTGCAACGGGCTCGTTTATGATTCTAGGTCTGTGGCCTAAGGCAACAAGTTCCAACATATGTGTAGATGTGTTTGTTGAGTAGCTTCTTTGGCTCAAGTGGCCGCCATTTGACCCAACAAAAGAACTTGCTTGGGCTAATGCTAACCATATATCTAAAATCTTGCAATCTGTTCAACTAGAAAAAAAAAATTGTTAAGAATGTATATGAAGTGGCTGCTTCAGATATCAACCTATAATCTTCATCTAATAAGACAAAGGTTTGTAGTAAGACTCGCACCAAGGACATGTTATGAGGTTTGTAGTAAGACTCGCACCAAGGACATGTTATGTTTTATTCTATTTTTTCTGTTTGCTATTCAAATTATTTATTTTAACAAGGTGTTGCCTCACAGGTTAATAGCTATGTGTGTGAGTTCAATTACATGTGAAAAAATATGCTAAAACTTGGCTAAACATGGTTAAACTTAGTCACATCTAAGTTTGTTGAAATAGTTAAGCCTAAAGGCGCTTGTTTGGTGCCGGTCAAACAGGTCAGGCTCAGTTTAGTTAGGGTCAAATTTGGATAGTTTGGTGGAACCCCATAAAATTTGCGCGGTTCGGTCAAATCCAGTCAATTGATATAACTTGTTCTACCCTGTAAGATATTTGTCATAAATTCATAGTTTTATTTGACTTTTCGCTTAACTTTTCGAAATCTACCTGTATGCACCAACTACAATGCCACATAATTTCATGCTGAAGTATAACTATAGGGCAACATTATATACATAAGAATTGGAAATTAAAAGTAGGATTTTCAAAACCGAGATATGTTTCTTCAAATCTCATAACCAAAGTACAAATCTTCAAGTATACTTTGAATTGTCTTACCCTACATTTTTGCTTTACCAAATTCCTTATGAGTTTATCACCATAAAAAGTAGTTGAATGTCATATATCATCAGCAACTTTTAATATGTTCTGAAAAATTCTAGTATTAGCGAACATAAAATGGGTTCGCACCTTAACATAACCAAGTTATAAAAGAATTTTAGCTCAAATAGATGGCAAAATTATGATATTTTCTTAACCCGTTTTTAAGATTACTGATTTAACTTGTAATTTAATGCAATTTTTATTTTTTTATTTTATTATTTAGACAAATTTAAGTAGAGAATTTGAGCAACACTCTTTAATTTTGTGAGATGAAAACATGAAGTTAATTATACAAAAGGGGTGTAATATATACACGAAGAAAAACGTTAATGTTTAATGGTGTAGGTAAAGCCCAATGAATATAGCACTCTTATAGACAACAAAAATCCTCAAAGTTTAAGTTAGATGAGTTTGTGTGTATAGGTTCCTGATACAGCTAATATAGGAATTAATGAATAATAAACAGTTAGTAGTGTAAGTACCTTAAAGAATTGCGTAAATAACGTATAAGGATTGTTAGGAAAATTGATCAGACAACAAATACACTCTCTCTCTAGTTCTCGTTTTTACAATATTATTTTTTTTTACTGTCTGCATTTTTTCTTATTCATTTTTTTTATATCTTTTCTGTACCACAAATTGGTAGATATAGCTCCTTAACGTACATAAAGTTTTAAATAATGCAAAGTGGTTAAATGGAGTGTGTTTTTAATTAATCAACATGTGGCTAAAATTGAAGCAAAAATTAAGAAACAAGCATACTTAAACACCATGCAGTGAAGTTTACCGTGTGGTGAAATTTCTCTTATTCCCAATTAAGAATAGGAGTTATGTATGGAATAAACTTAGAAAGTCCTTGATATAGTGTTCTCATGAACAACAAACTTAATAAAAGTTCAACCTAGCTCTTCCAACTTAATCACATATACTTAAGTTGTATGAGTAGGGTTAGAATTAACCTAATAAAAAAATTTAGCGAGTAATTTCTGAAAACGGTGACAATATAGTTCATACATTGTCGCGAATCTAAAACAAGGAATCTGATAAAGTAATTTATGGGTAATTATTGAACAATTGAAGCACCAAATTTCTAGCTGTATAAACGATACTATAAATGTTTATATTAGACAAAGTTAGACAAACACCTAAATTTTACTTTTGATACCCCAAATTTCATCTCTTACTCCTCTCCTTTTACACCGTTCTCCCTATAATCTTCTTTCTTCTTTTTTTTTTCTTTTTATTTTTGGCTACGAATTTTACTGTGAAATTTAAAACTAAAATTTTCTACAAATTTAACTTGAAATTTCAGTTCCGAAGTCTTATTTTAAATGCATTAGAGAGGAAATAGAAAGAGAAAAATTGAAACTAGAGACTTATCTGATGTATAAACCGAAGCTGAAGAATGGCTACCTCGCTGTAAAATCCAATAGGCTCGGTCGCGCATTTTTTGTTTCCTTTCCCACAGACAACGCCAATTGTTTCGGGGTTTTTTGGTTGGAGCAAGTAGCTTAAGCTGAGACCCAGACTCAAGTACCCTAAGTAAGTTCTTTTAAGGAGGGCCAAACTCAAGCTCTTGATGAGAAAGGAAAAAGGGGATCAGGCCTTGTGTTGAAGTAAAGAAACTTACACATGGCAAAGAGAAGAGGAGGAGAGCTCAGTGTGGAGGTGTAGAGGAGAGAGAGAAGAGGGGCCCCTTGTGGGGTGTGTGTTGGTTGAGTGGGAAGTGATTGGTATTTATAGAGGATGGGAGGTGGCTAACAATGGTTGGAGGGCGGTACAGGTGAGGTAGTCGGGGCGATACCGGCGAGGTAGTCGAGGGGTACCAGCAAGGTAGTCGAGCGGTACCTGCATGGTGGTCGGGGCGGTACTGGTGAGGCACGAAGAGAGAGGGAGAATGTGGGAGAGAGGGGAAAGAGAGGAACGTGGGAGAGAGGAGAGAGGAACGTGGGAGAGAGGAGAGGGGCAGTACTAGTGTGGCGGTACCGGCGAGGTGGTCGGGCAGTACCGGCATGCTGGTAAGACGATACCGGCGTGGTGGTCGAGGCGATATCGGCGAGGTGGTCAAGGCAATACTGGCGAGGTAGGAAGAGACAGGAGAGAACGTGGGAGAGAGGGGAGAGGTCGGGCGGTACTAGTGTTGTGGTCGGGCGGTACCGGCATAGTGGGGAGCAGTACCGGTGGTAGGAAGCAGTACTAGCGAGGTGAGTGATGGTAGGGAGGCGGTACCGGTGTGGTAGTGATGGAGGTTTGGGGAAATGGAGAGGAGAGAGAGGAGAGAGAGATAGGATGTGGGGGAGAGGAGAGAGGAGAGAGAGAAAGGACATGGGGAAGAGGAGAGAGAGAAATGAAGACGTGGGTTGGTAAGTCTGTTTTGTCCTTTTGTAGCCTTTTATCCAATTTTAATATTGACCTACTTATTTTTTTCTTAATAGTACACGTCTGATATATTTCGTCTCATGGCAATGTGGTTGATCA
Organism: Simmondsia chinensis; assembly: GCA_018398585.1. Taxonomy (NCBI): domain Eukaryota; kingdom Viridiplantae; phylum Streptophyta; class Magnoliopsida; order Caryophyllales; family Simmondsiaceae; genus Simmondsia; species Simmondsia chinensis. The sequence goes on along the minus strand of JAGTTD010000007.1, from coordinate 25,338,910 downwards.
TTGATCACATCGTAGCAATAAAATTCAATTTTGATTCTAAAGATTTGTAGCAATGCCAAGAATAGAACAAAGCATGAAACTTGCTTTTATGGTCTCAGAACAAGTTGTTTGTTGGAACTATATATGAATAGAGAAATTCGGTCGACCCAACAAAATTATTATGTATAGAGGCACATGTGATAATATTCCAAATGATGAATGGAAAGACAAGTTAATTTTGTTTCATGAAATTTACATCTTCGTAGACATTTAGCTAATAAAGAAGTCCTTAAATTTACACGATCAAGTCATATTTCGAACCAAACACAAGTATCTTCTTTGCCAGATAAGAGGTTGTCAGACTCAAAAGGGACTAGACATTTTTACTGCTAATTTGCTTTCCTAATATCTAACTCAACACACCACAATCCACTTTGTCAAAATATGGTTCCTATATAGTCTGGACTATATCCAAAAAAAATAGGCTAGAATTAAATCCAAGCTATTGGCTATAAACCCTCAAGCTTAAACGCAGCGTTTCATATTGAAGAAATTAAAATCTATTTTTTATTTGGAAGAATGTACTGTTGTAAATAATGTGAAAATTTGGTACTTAACCTAGGCTACCCATTTTACGTATGCCCCATGCCCTACCCGCACTGACGGGCTTCGTAATTTACACTACCGCTTTCCCTAATCGATGCTAGCTGTACCGCACTAATTCAAGCTTCCTCAAGCACTTCCCTTATACCCGTTTGAATCCTTTCTGAATTGAAGGCCAGGGTCTAGCCACGTATCTCTCATGGGGTGCAGCACTTTGTGTTACTTTGGAAAGATCAAAGCCGTTGATCTCTAAGATCTAACGGTTTGAACCTTGGCCATGCGTCAGCACATCTGGGCACTCTTGTGTGTTTGATTGGGCTTATCTCTACCGTTGATTATCATCCCTTTGGACTCTCAGATCTTGCGCACACGGATCATGCTTCCCAAGTACATAAGGCCTAATTTTCACAGTTATTTTACAACTCTTTTCATTTTCTTCCCTTTCCTCTTCCGATTTGCTCTAAGATGCTTCCTAGGGTGTCTTGAGCTTCATGAATGGCGGTTACTTCAGCTTGAGCGTGCTGTGATCCATGAGATGCAATCAAGATCATAGTGATTTTGGCTATGTTGTACTGCAGTACCAAGCTGGAGAAAGGTACAACTTTCTTTCCTTCTTTTTTTAGCTTCAAATTTCAGTTTCTATAGCTGTAAAGAAAAAAGGTCTATAACTAATAGCTTAGATTCAGCGCCTTTTAATTTGTAATCGATTAGATTCTAGTCTATAATAAAAGAAGTAGGTCTCTCTAGTGATATAGGGATAGTGGAGTAGGCCATTTAGGGCTGAACCATGTAAATCCTTTGTTCATTTGCGTTTTTCATTTGATTGGTTCTTCTATTATCAGTTGTAAACTCAATCTCCTATTTAGGCTAACTTTCATAAACGGTTTTCAACAATCCTTAACTCTAATAAGTTTTAGCAAGTGGTATCAGAGCACAAGGTAAAGAAAAGTTCTTAAAAATGTCTACTAAATTTGGGATTGAGCAGTTTGACAGGAAGAATGATTTCGCTCTGTGGAAGATCAAATTCAAGGCGCTACCGATGTCCCAATGAGTGGGAGCTATACTACTACCGCTTGAGAAGCAACCTTCTCACCTGACAGAGTAGGATAAAGCAGACATTGAGCAACGTAGTTGTGGTTCGCTTATTATGTGTATTAACAATAATGTTCTGCCTCTTGTTTCTTCTAAGACCACTGTAGGTAAGATATGGACTAAATAAAAGGAGGTTTACGAAACTGAATCATTGTCTAATAGGATTTTATACACGAAAATTTTTTTTACATTTAGGATGGAAGAAAACAAGCTTCGAGATGACTCTCTAGATCAGTTGAATAGGATCTTACAGAACCTAAAAGATAGAAGATGAGATTCAAGCTATGATATTGCTATGTGCCTTACCTAAATATCTTAGGGCCTTTAAAGATACTCTTGGATATGGAAGACAAAAAATCAATTTGAGTGAGGTTACACAGGCCCTTAGAAGTAAGATTTTGGAATTGAAGAGGGAGGGAAAACAGTTACATCATAGTAACAGTGGTGAGGGATTAGCTGTGACAGGGAGAACTAACAGTAGAGACAATAACAATAATAGGAAAAGATCCAAGAGTAGACATCGTTCTCAGTCTAGAGGGAGGAAGGATCTTTCAAAAGTAAAATGCTATGAGTGCAACAAGTTTGGTCATATTAGGAGAAACTGTCTAGATAAAAATAAGTCTCATGGATCAGCTGATAATGTAGTTTCATTTGATTCACATTATGCTGAATTTTTGCATGTTTCATTTGATTTAACTGATATGAATGATGTGTGTGATAAATCTAAGCATGCCAATGCCTTACTTGTAAAATCTGATGAACTTGAACATGAATGGGAGTTAGATTCTAGTTGTAGTTTCCATATGACCTCTAACCAAGCCAACTTCATAGAAGACCGACCACTTAAAGGGGGAAGGGTACTGTTAGGAGACAATAGGGGCTGTAAGATTACTGGAATAGGAGCTGTCAAGATTAAGTTGACCAACGGTACTGTGTATATCCTGGAAAACGTGAGACATGTGCCTGACCTACATAGAAACCTAACTCATTAGGCCAGTTGGACCTTAGGGGGTTGTCTTTTAGGGCTATGAACTCGAAACTGAGGATATTGAAAGGATCCTTAATTGTCCTAAAAGAGGAATTTAAGAATGGTATCTATGTGTTGAAGGGTTGGATAGTTTCAAGTGAGTCACATGTTGTAGTTAAAACAGATCCTACTGATTTGTGGCATAAATGTTTAGGTCATGTGTCTGAACGTGGTTTGTGTGAATTGTCAAAACGTGGTATGCTGTGTGATGATTCAATTACAAAGTTGAAATTCTGTGAATCTTGTACATTTGATAAACATGGCATTCAAATTTGGTAAACACACAACAAATGGGCCACTAGATTACATACACTCAGATCTGTGAGACCCGTTAGGGTCACCACATTAGGTGGAGTATGATATTTCTTATCCATTATTGAAAACTATTCTAGGAAAGTCTAGATATTCTTAACAAAAACATAAAGATAATTGTTTCCCAATATTTGTTAGATGGAAAACTAGATTGAGAATTTAACTAGTAGGAAAATCAAGGTTTTAAGGACAGATAATGGATTTGAATAAATAAACTCTAAGTTTGATTATTTATGTGCTAAAAAGGGTGTCAAACACCATAACACTATAAGAGGGACACCAAAACAAAACAAGGTTGCAAAACAAATGAATAGAAACTTATTAGATAGGGTTAGGTGTATGTTATTTGCCTCGGGGCACCTGAAGAAATGTGGTTAAGAAAACCTGCTGAGTACTCGAACCTTAGGGTATTTGGTTGTGCTGCATATAGCCATCAATCGGAGAGTAAGTTAGAACCTAGAGCTATAAAGGTAGTCTTTCTAGGTTACCCTGATGGTGTTAAGGGCTGGAAAAAGATGGTAAAAGAACCAAGATTATTATAAGTAAGATGTAACTTTTAGTCAGTCAGAGATGCCCTACTTAACTCGGAATAATAATAAGATACCTAAGAACAAAACGTATGTACCTAAAATCAACAAATTTGAGATAAATCCACCTAAACCTAAACTAGAATAGGATAATAGTTCAGAGACTGAACAAGTAGAACCAAATCAAGAAACTTCAAGTGCTGATAGGAGCACTAATGAGGAGATCGTAACAGAAAATGAGCTAGACAACTATAAACTAGCTAGAGATAGAGTAAGAAGAGACATAGGACCACCAAATAAATTGGGATATGTTGATTGTATAATGTATGCCCTGAATACTGCCCTCGAATATGTAGAATCAGAACCCTTAACATGCAAACAGGCTATAAGCAGCAAACATTCAACATAATGGTTGAATGCATTGAAGGTGGAAATGAAATCCTTAAAGAAGAATCAGACCTGGACCCTGGTACCAGAACTGATAGGCAAGAAACTAGTGGGTTCCAAGTGGGTCTTTAAGTTTAAGAAGCCTAGTACACAATCAGAGAAACCTGGGTTTAAAGCCACGCTGGTAGCTAAGGGTATTACACAGAGAGGGCATAAATTACAAAGAAAATTTTTCACCAGTTGTGAAACACGTAACCATTAGATTGTTGATGGCCTTCACTACAAAATATGAACAGAATTTAGAACAAATGGATGTAACAACTACATTCCTGCATGGGCAGTTAAAGGAGGAAATCTATAGGGCCCAACCTGAGGGCTTCATAAAACCTAAGAAAAAAGACCTAGTATCCAGGTTAAAAAAGTCCCTATATGGTCTGAAATAGTCCCCAAGGCAGTGGCATAGGCGATTTGATCAGTTCATGACAAAAATAGGTTTTACAAGGTCCATTCATGATGTGTGTTTCCATGTGAAAATGTGGAAACAAACTCCGTGATTTACTTGCTAATGTATGCTATAATATGATAGTTACCAGCAAGTGTATGTCTGATCTGAAACTAAAAGATCTGTTAAAACAGAATTTTGAAATGAAAGATTTAGGCCAAGCAAAGAAAATTTTGGGTATGGAGATAGGTAGAAACAACCATTTGAAAACTATTCACTTATCTCAAATTGGCTATTTGGAAAAGGTCTTAGAACGCTTTAACATGACCAAATTAAGACCTGTCAAAGTCCAAAAGCACCACATCACAAATTTTCAGCAGAACAGAGCCCTAAAAATGAGCATGAACTGGCTAATATGGCTAGTATACCATATGCAAATGCTATAGGGTCAATCATGTATGCTATGACATTTACTAGACTAGACTTAGCTTACCCTATCAGTGTCCTGTCTAGGTTCATGGGGAACCCTAGGAAAGAACATTGGAATGCAATGAAGTGGTTGCTTAGGTATATTAAGGGCACTGTCAACCTAGGACTTACATTTGGAAGAAATGAAACAAACCTGAAACTTCTAGGTTATACAGATAGTGACTTCGGTGGAGACTTAGATAAACGTAAGTCCACCAGCTCATACATCTTTACTTTGAATGGCGGGGCTTTGCGCTGGACATCTAAGCTTCAGTTAGTGACAGCGCTATCAATAACAGAGGTAGAGCTCTTATTGCTGATAGATGCCATTAAAGAAGGTATTTGGCTAAGTGGGCTGTTAGCGGAACTTAAATTGGGCCTAAGGATACCAAAGATTTACACTAATAGTCAATCTGTCTTAGGCCTTAGCAAAAACCTAGTATTTCATGAAAGGACCAAACATCTAGCTGTTAGGAAACACTTTGTAAAGGAACAGCTTGACTTAAAGACTATAGATCTGCTAAAAATTTCACCTGAGGGTAATCCAGCTAATATGAGAACCAAGGCTGTGCCACTAATTAAGTTGATCAAATTTATCAACTTAGTTCAGTGGTTTTAGGATCCTGGCGAATGCTAGGATTAGAAGGATAGTCCCCCTTATTACTACTGAGAGCCTAGTTGATAGCCTATATAATAACCAGGTGGAGAATTGGCGAAATATTGTCCCTATATGGTCTAGAGTATGTCCGGAAAATAGGCTGGAATTTAATCCAAGTTATTAGCGATAAACCATAAAGCTTAAACGCAGCGTTTCATGTTAGAGAAATTAAAATCTGTTTTTTATTTGGAAGAATGGCATTGTTGTAAATAATATGAAAAATTGGTACTTAGACTACCCATTTTACCCCTACCCTTTGTCCTACCCGGTCTCCCTAATCAATGCCAGCTATACCGCACTAATTCAAGCTTCCTTGGGAACTTCCCTTGTACCCATTTGAATCCTTTTTGAATTGAAGGCCAAGATCTTACGTGTCTCTCATCCGGTGCAGGACTTTGTGTTAGTTTGGAAAGATCAAAGCCGTTGATCTCTGAAATCTAATGGTTTGAACCTTGGCCACGCGTCAGCACATCTAGGCAGTCTAATGTGTTTGTTTGGGCTTATCTCAGCCTTTGATTATCATCCGTTTTGACGACTCAGATCTTGAGCACATAGATCGTGCTTCCCAAGTATATAAAGCCTAATTTTCATAGTAATTTTACAACTCTTGTCATTTTCTTCCCTTTTTTTCTTCCGATTTGCTCTGAGGTGCTTCCGAGGGTTTCTTAAGCTTCATCAATGGCGGTTACTTCAGCTTGAGCATGCTATGATCCATGAGATGCAATCAAGATCGTCTAAGATTCTGGCCATGTTGTATTGTTGTACCTAACTGGAGAAAGGTATAACGTTCTTTCCTTCTTCTTTTAGCTTCAGATTTCGGTTTCTGTAGTTGTAAGGGAAAAAGGTATGTAACTAATAGCTTAGGCTATGAGAAGCACCTTGTAAGTTGTAATCAATTTGATTCCAATCTATAATAAAAGAAGTAGGCCTCTCTAGTGATAGGGGGATCGTGGAATAGGCCATTTAGGGCTGAACCACATAAATCATGTGTTCATTTGCATTTTTCGTTTAATTGATTTTTCTATTGTCGGTTGTAAACTCAATTTCATATTTAGATAACTTTCAAAAATGGTTTTCAATAATCCTCAACTCTAATAAGTTTTAACACACATTATTCATTTTCGCTTCTTTCTTTATCTTGAAAGCCAAGATACCATATAGGATCCGAGCTTTTTTATAGTCGTTGATTCTTAATGAGTTTAAGACTGACGATTTCTAGTACAAACTAACGTCTTATAAAACTTCATCTACTAATATTTGTCATATGCTTCCAGAGTGAAGAAATACATGCTCATCTACTTTTACGATGTCAAGTGGCCTAGGATTTCTAGTGCATGCTATTCTCTTTTCTCAAACAAGTATGGGTGCTTCCGCATACAATGAAAAGTGCTCTTTTAACAAAGTTCAAATGATTGCATAAGAACAAGGATATTAGAGTGTTATTCATCACAGTTAGAATGGTCATCCGTGGACTATATAGTTAGAAAGAAACTCTATTATATTCAAGGATCAATGCGCCAATAATTTTTTTACGAGAGAATGTAGCCCTTTGAAACTGCCTCTAGGAAAAGTTTTGAAGGCCTTCCAAACAAACCCTTGTTAGAACAACTTGTAGAAAATACACAAATTTTGTTTAGGAAATAATAGAGCATGTATCAATATCAGTCACCGGCTTCAAGGCACCTAGAAAACTGTTTTCCTTAAGACTTATTTCTTGGATACCGAAATAGTCTAAGGAATCAATAAAACCCAATAGCAAGTGAGAGTAAGAGCACAGAGAGAGAAAGATGACCGAGACTTCTTGACAGAGAAAGAGAGAATGAATTTGTTCTTGTTACTTTACAAATGTTGAATGGGAGGCTTTATATATAAAACAATGTGTCTCTTGTGAAGAGACACATCAATAAACATCATTAAATACATGCTAATTATCAAGGGACACATCCCTCCAAATTAATAAATTAATTTCCAAAAACAGAAATTAGCACTCTAAAAATAGCGGCCATAACTACTATGTGTGTCGACACATTGGCAGACCCAAATTTTGGGTTATGTAAGTCTGTGCGTTGACACACAAACCCAAACTTTAGTTTCTGCATATTTAAGCCAAAATATATAATAAGTCAATATTCAAAACACCTTATTTTGAAAATGGATCAACATTCCCCACCATTTTTAAACAACATCTCGAAGTTAAAGGAAGTCTTTATGCATAAATGAGAGTGTTTTCCGATTGAACCCTCACTTAGCGAAGACACGTTACAATTAGTCGGCACGTAATGGTATACCAACCTTTGAACCATACGAGTCCCTTTGACTAATACATGTCTCCACACACACGACTTACTCTCCACAACACACCTCATCTTTGACTGACAAATTTAATGCCTTGCGTCCCGTACCCTTCATGAATGTAATAGAGTCAAACCCATGTCATTAAAACACTCCTTAAAGTGCAAACTTCACACTCATGTAGGTAGACCCCATTGATTATATCCATACAACACGACATTTAATAATTTCCTCAGGTCCATTCAGAAGCATAAACCTCCTTTTCCCTTTGTCACGGGGTTACCAAGCACTACACTCGGGATGGAATATTACTTTTAGTGCTTGCTATCACATGAACGATAGAACTCTCTCGTTGAACAAAGACCTAGTGTGAGTATAGGCAAGAGAGCCACTAAGCTGCTAAGACTTGGTCATAAAATGTTTATGGACTGCTAAAAGTTCAAGTGAGCGGAAGCAATAAGTATGTCATAAAATGTTTATAAATGACTACTTGGTAAGTTGATATACGGATGTGCCTATGAAGACCGAAGTCTTGAATTCCTTGAAAATTTCAAAGAATTAAAGACTTAAATTGGAGTAAGTTACGTAATTATATCAAGTCACTTTGATTAGATCGAAGTGGTGATTTCATAAGAATTCTTATTTATCCTTATTACAAAAAGTTACAAAAATGATCAATAATGTATTTTTGAATATGGTTAGATTCATATGATGAGTCACGTTTATATATATTACAAGGTTTGCTATATAAGATGTTTTAGAAAATGTTCTAAAAGTACAATAGATAGCTTGGGTTAAATTGAAAGTATGAGATACTATGTTTATACGGCTTGATACAACTTATAGTGCAAATGATGTATTAGATATATCATCAACTAGGTTATTGTCACTCAAAGTACATGAGAGTTTTGGTGTAGCAGGAGGATGGTCAAAGTCACCGAACGGATTCATATCTATAGTCTTAGCGGTTAAGAATGATGATGAATCTAATCTTTTGGACTACAATGAAACTTTTAAGCATAAAGATGTAGGCCATTGTGTCGGGGCAATAAAAGTCAAGTTAAAGTAATTGTATTTTAACTAAGTCTGGAACTTGTAGAGGCGTCGAAAGACATTAAGTCCATTAGATTAGATTTGAATGGACCTACAAGCATATAGAGTTGAGTGGACAAAAAGGTAGACACCTTCAAGGCCAGATTGGTGGTAGTGGGTTAACACCTTATCGGAAGTAATTGTCTTTGATGAGGCCTTCTAGCCAGATGCTATGCTTAAGTCCATAAGGATACTCTCATCAAGACGACGTTCTCTGAATATTTATCTTGAAAGGTTATATATATGATACAACTAGACAAGTTTGTTGCCAAGAGTCCAAAGCATATTGTATGCAAATTGAGGAAGTCTATTTGTAGACTTAAATAAACATCTTGTTCATTGAATGGTAGATTAAATGATGGTTAATCAAGTCCTAGGGATTTGAGTTAATGGTTAGTGAATCATTAGTGTACGAGTGACATAACAAGAAATTAGAGACTTTCTAAGTATTGTATATAGATACCATTCTACTCATTATGAATGGTGTAAATTAGTTGTTAAGGTTTAACTATCCAGTCAATTAAAAGCGAAAGACCTAAGATGAGCCAACTGCATTCTAAGGATCAAGCTTTTGGGAGATTCAAAGAAAGTATGTTGGGTTTATCAGGTCGTTTATTTTAAAAGGGGGTTTAGACGTTTAATGTCAGAATCCTATTTACCCTTGTAGTGGAAGTCATTAGATAGTGAAGAGTGAAGCAGTCTTGTATTGCTTACTTCATTACGAAAGTCAGGTATTTGACAGCTAGGGAGTTGTTAAGTAGACTAGTTGACTCAAAAGGTTCCTAGTAGATGAAAGCATGTGAGCAAAAGAATGCTACAGTGACAGATCAGTATTGGTTCAAAAGTTGACATATCCATAAGGGATAGTTATCCAATGCAAGCTATTTGGGTTTAAGGACAAGTGGGAGATTCTTGGAACAGGTGTCTTAGATAAACCCAATTAGTTAGTTTTAAATATTAAATAAATAAAATTAGCAACATTTTCAGTTCCCCAATGGCTCCTATCTAAGCAAGGTCTTGGGGAGGAAATGTACGCAGCCTTTCCCCTTCAGGGCACTACTCTGAAACAAGGCTGTTTCCGAGAATCCCCAACCTGAGGGGTGCAATACAATGACTTTTCAGGAGGTCGCCCATCTTGGTACTACTTTCGCCCAAGCACGCTTAATTTCAAAGTTCTAATGGGATTCAGTGCTTGCGTGTTGGTACCCTCTTAGGCATTAAATAAATAAAATTATTTTAGTTATTGATTGCTGATTATGTTTTACGAGTCAAACATGCGTGCGATTGTCTTTCTAAAACATTCCATGAGATGGACATTGTCTAAGATGACATATCTGGATTGGTTTAAGTGGTCATAAGATTAAACCACGGAAAGACATAGATCAAACTAGCGACATGTTGTCAAAGTATGTTCATAGTCGGTGATAAGTTTGGACAACTTGTCTGATATGACTATAATATGATATTTTTGATGACTTGTCTTGGTCGTGTTGATAAGGATCCACGAGTATTATGTTAGTATTTTCAATAAGATTGGAACACTAAGCAGGACCACCTGAATTAGTTGTTTTTTTAACTACTACCAGAAATAATTAATTCTGTAAGATAATAACTCTAGATATAAGAAATTGCCCAGACTCATGAATGGAATGTTAATTGCTTTGATGCCTAAAATGATGAGGTTATAAGAGAATAAACATGATCTTACTTCGTCGAGAAATTGCATGAAGTGTGGTAGGAATGGATATTTTACTTAGCATCTACAATGTAAAATGTCCCCTTAGTTGATCCGCAAATATTCGAACAGATTCTAGAATCTTTAGCCAGCATATTCCATATGTTTGACATTTGGAATTACTATGAAAATTGTTTTTGTATTATGAATTGTTCGAGAAGGATGAGTCAGAAACTACGGCGATAAATGTGAGAAAAATAACGATAGTAATTGAAGTTAATTTTGCTCTCAGATGTCTAATAGAGAGGTTAATTGTCGCAATAAATTTATTTGAAAAATTCTTAAGTGAATATATTTAATTCTAGAGTGCAGTAACATTACCTAATAAACTAGTAGTAGTATCAAGTGGGACTTCAACATTTTGTGAAATAACATCACCTAATAAACCAGTGGCAGAGGGGACATCAGGTATAGAATGAGGAAGAGCAATAGCCGCAAAGGGGTCTTCAAAAACAGTGTGAGAACGAAATGGAAATATGTATTCATGGAAAACCACATTACGGGAGATGTATATTTGTTTGGTGTTGAGATCTAGTAATTTGTATCCCTTCACCCCGAAAGGATACCCTAAGAAAACAGAAGGTCGCGTGCAAGGTTCAAATTTATGTTGATTTGCATGTATGGTAGCACCAAAGCATAAACAACCAAATGCACGAAGATGGTCATAAGTAGGCAGTACACCAGTTAACACCTCAAGAGGAGACTTATTTTGAGTAATGGATGAAGGTAGTCTATTAATGAGATAAGTAGCGGTCAAAACACATTCGCTCCACAAGTTTAAAGGAAGATTTGATTGAAAGCGTAAGGCCCGTGCTACATTAAGGAGGTGTTGATGTTTTCGTTCCACAACCGAGTTTTGTTCAGGAGAGTCACCACATGAAAACTGATGAAGGATGCCATGAGTAAGAATAAAATCATGACGTAGAAATTCTACTCCATTCTCACTTCGTATACATTTGATCTATTTGTCAAATTGGTTTTGAACCATAGCATAAAAACGTGGGACAAGCACAGCCACTTCACTCTTATGACACATCATGTAAACCCAAGTGACTCTAGAATTATCATCAATAATAGTCAAGAAGAAACGATGTTTATTTATTGATGGTACATCAAAGGGCCGCCATATGTCCATATGAACAAGATCAAAAGAATGCTCAGCTAAATGATTACCAACAGGAAATGGTAATCTCTTAAACTTGGCTAAAGGACAAACAAAACATGGTCTAGAATGACAATGTAAATGTTTATTTGGCAAGTCTAAAGAGGCTATTCTTTGTGCTGCTGGATGGCCGAGTCGAATATGCCACAAATTTCCAACATTATTTTCAGTCATCAAATCAGGAGTAGGTACATCTATGTAAGGAGTATGGGATGATACCGGTAGTAACACAGAGATATCAACAGGCAAAGTTGTGACATTTGAACAATGATCAGTTGGACCAGGGACGAAGACAAAGAGGTTGCCTCGCCTAACAACCATCCCAATCACTTAAGAATGAGTGCGGTCCTGAATAACACAAGAGGAATGTGTAAAGACACAAGTTAGGTTGTCATTTTGTAGTATTTGTGGAATTGATATGAGGTTAAAGACAAAATGTGGCACATATAAGACGTTAAACCATGTAAAAAATGAGTTAAGGCGGACTATTCCTTTATGTTCAACATTTACACTCACCCTTATGGGTAGAGTAATGGTAACAGGTCCACAAAGCTCTAAATCTGTGAACAAATGTCGCTGGCCACATATATGGCTAGTTGGCCCTAAATCTAACACCCAATAGGATTGTTGTAGATATGAATTTGTAAAGCTATAGCAGCAGTATGAAGGGAATATACCAGCAATAGTAAGTCCTGCCACATCCTGCGCCGCAGCAATGCTACTGGACGTTGTGATGTATTAGCCGCAGCCAGTTGCATAGCTAACTGAGAGCTCAAATAAGAGAGTAGTTGTTGGCATTGGCTTGCATTCAAAACAAACTGATTCATGCCCATATGTCCCTGTTCGTATCCTCTAGATTCAGCAGTAATCTGATTTATCACACCTCCAAAGGATGCTCCTTTTCCCTGTGAACCTTGCTTCGATTTCCCTATATCCATACAGTTTAAAGCACTTGTCCACAATATGCCCAACTTGTCCACAATGTGTGCACATAGGTCTTTCTTTTCGTACATTCTTACCTCCTTGTTTCCCATTGTGTGATGAATTAAACATGGCAAAATTTTCAAAGAGTTGCTCAGTCATTGAACTACCAAAATTGGTGATTTCCTGCTAAAAAATCTTCCCAAAAACAGCACTAATAGAGGGAAGAGGATCTGTTTGTAAGATCTGGTCAAGAACTTGTATAAATGGGTCATTCAGCCCCATGAGAAAAGTCATTATACAATCACACTCTCTACTAGCTCTCATTCGCTGCATTATCTTACATCCACAGTCTTTAAATTCGCCACAATCACAATACGGCAAAGGGCCATAGCCCTGATACTCTTCCCAGAGAGTCTTAAGACGCAAATAGTAAGTAGTAACAGACATATTCCCTTGTTTTAAGGCAGAAATGGCGCTCTTGACCTGATAAATCCTCGGTCCATTAGTTTGAGCAAAGCGAATTCGCAACTCATTCCACATTTTTTATGAAGACTTGCAATACAAAATCCTTGATGCAACTTCTTTTGCGGTAGAGCTGATAATCCATCCCATGACCATTTTATCACATTTCATCCACTTCATGTCGTCCGGATTATCCTTTCCTGGTCTCGGTACTTCTCCAGTAACAAAGCCGTTTTGCTTTTTGCATATAGCGTGATTTCTAGGGATTGTCTTCAACTATTGAAAGTTTCACTATCATTAAGAACCTATGTGACAAGAACCGCACCTGGATTCTCACTCGGAGCGAGAAAATAAGGAGAGAAACTATCATCAAGTTGAATAACCATTGCGCCGGTTCCAGATCCCTTGGAATTCATCTGTGATTCAACTGTTGATAGACTCAAAAAGCTTTGAAAAAAGCAATTTCCTTGCAATTGACTGGTGTTCGCTCAACAACAGTACGTAATTAGGGCACACAACTTCAATCTACAAGAGGACCACGAATCAACAGCGAAATTAGGGTTCATATGCATCCAAATCATTCGAGGAAGCGAGCTCTGATACCATAACAAAGCCATAACAAAGTAAGAAATGGAGAAGCAAAGCAATCGAGCTTGAGAAAGAACAAAAATGGTGGAGTTGTGCTGTGGAAGCTTACGGGTTTCTGTAACCCTAAGACAAAAGAGGAAAAAATTTTATCGAGTCATATTACCAAATACAGAGAGAGAAAACAAATATATAGGGCTTAAGAAGCCAGCTGGCAAGATAAAAATTAGAAAATTAGAAAAATACAAGAAACAGATAATACAAGAATGTATACAAAAAATATACTGTAATAGCTTGTGTTAAAAAAGTGTGAAGATTCTAGGAAATTGTTGAATGCTAAGAAGAGATTCTTGTCCTAGAAAGCTAAATCTAATTTTTTGGAATTCCATAGATCAACCAACTGGATATTTCCATGCCTGAATTATGAAGGGGAAAAGAGGAACTCGATTTGGTCAATAAATAATTCGGAGGGGCATCGGATTACCAACCCGCAACTCATTTCAAAGGAGTTCTTGAATTTCTATGTCTCTACTTGGTGAAGAGGCCCCTTGTCTGCAAACTCTCGGTAAAACAGTGGTAGAAGCCGGTCGAGTTCTTCATTATTGCTCCTGTTAGTACCTATGATGTTCGTAAAGCTATTTGGTCCATTCCAAATGATAAAGCACTAGGTTCGGATGGTTTCTCAGCTGTATTTTTCAAAACATGCTAGCTGATTGTTGGCAGAGATGTATGTAGAGCGGTTTGTGACTTTTTTAGTTCTAGGAGGATGTTGAAGTCATTTAATTCCACGGTCCTTTCTTTGATTCCTAAAGTAGATAGCTCTGAGCATGTTGGTGACTTTAGGCCGATTTCAAGTTGTAATGTGGTATATAAAGTCATATCAAAGATTATTTCTTCCAGGTTGGAGACAGTCTTGGGTAAGCTTACTTCGCAAGGTCTAGTTGTATTTATTAAGGATAGAGGAATATTTGATAATATCCTTTTGGGTAATGAAATTATTAAGCACTACAATAGAAAAGGGATCTCGCCAAGGTGTTTTCTAAAAGTTGACATTCATAAGGCGTATAGGCTCAAATTTAAACTTAGTATTTCTTACAAGACTTAACTCTTACTATATCAGGTAAGCTATTGGTAATACTATTCTATCATGATTTTGTTCCTCTTTGTGGTTAAACTAGGGGGCTTAGTTGCCCCTAACAAATTAAAAGCTGATGTGAGTTGGAGGTTTCTCTTTGATTTATTGGAGAGTTTGGGATTTCACTCTCGCTTTATTGGATGGATTAAAGAGTGTATTTCCATGCCTACTTTCTCTCTTCAGTTGAACGATGATCTCTTTAGCTTCTTTCCAGGAAAACGAGGCTGAAACAAGGTGATCCAATGTCCCCATATCTTTTTATAATTTGTTGGAATACTTGTCTCGATTGCTTAAAGGAATGAAGCGAATGAAGGAGTTTAAGTTTAAGCCGAAGTGCCAAAAACTTGATATAACCCATTTGACGTTTGCTAACGACCTCCTTCTATTTGCTCAAGGTAGTAAGGGCTCAGAGCTGTCTATATGGAATAAAGTTCAGGAGTTTGCTGCATGTTATGATTCAAGATCAAATTTGAATCATAAACTTGAGATAAGAGAGTATGAGGTGAGAAAGAAGTGAAAGAGATGAGAATTAGAGAGAAATTAGGTTTGAGAGGGAGAAAGAGATCAATTTTCTATTCATGAAATCTCAATTACAAGATATTTTGCTTACTTATACTAATGAAGAAAGACGGCTAAAAGTAAAGCATGAAAAATAAGCTTAAACCGAATTACAAGCATTTCCAGCCAAAACAACAACTACTGGCTAACTACCACTACCAACCTTTCCCGCCAGAATTACAATTGAATCAAATTGAGAATCTCACTGCTAAAATCAACTATGAATGCATAAAATCCTTCACGGTCATGAAAATACCCGCTCCTCTAAATCATTCTTGCCCAAGAATGAAGAAGAAGGGAATTGACTGTGCATGAACTTCAAATTCTCCCAGCTAGCATGTGTAGGATCCAAATTAACCCATTGAATCAGAACTTCCTTCACTGCCTTGCCATTTTGCTACACCTGACGAGATCCCAGCACTGTTGGAGGAGCTTGTATCAATGTTCCATTGGTTGCTGCTTCCGGAGGCTTAATTGAACAATCTTTCCCTTCTGCCCTGTGTCTTTTCAAAAGAAAAGATGAAATACAGGGTGAACAAAGGAATCAGGGGGAAGCTCCAACCTATACACCATATTTCTCAATCTCTCTAACACCTTATAAGGACCAAAGAAACGAGCCCCCAACTTCACATTTTTGCACACTGCTATTGATGTCTATCTGTCAGGTTGAAGCTTGCGATACACCAAGTCTCCAACTGCAAAGGACCTGTCAGAATTGTTCTTATCAGCATAATGATTCATTCTTGACTGGGCTAGCTGTAGATTGTCCTTTAATTGCTGAACCAATTGTCTCCTTTATGACAGAAGAACATTGACCTTAGCAACATGAGAAGATACACCTTGAAGCACCATTGGTGAAGGAGGATCGTACCCATATAAAGCCTTAAAGAGAGTGGTCCCTACGGCAGAATGAAAGTGAGTGTTATACCAGAACTCTGCCAAAGATAACCAATGAGACCAGTGCTTAGGATAGGTGAATGTCATACTCCTTAGATACTACTCCACACATTGGTTCACCCTCTCAGTTTATCCATTTGACTAAGGGTGGTATGAAGAACTAAGAGCAAGAGTAGAGCCCATCAACAAGAACAACTCTCACCAAAATTGACTAGTGAACATTCTATCCCGGTCTGAAACAATGGATTGAGGCAATCCATGCAACTTGTAGATGTGATCAAGGAACATTTTGGCTAACTTCTCTGCATAAATTGGGTGACTTAAAGCAATGAAGTGGCTGAACTTTGTAAACCAATCCATAATAACCCATATCACCTCCTTGCCCTTAGCCTTTGGCAATCCTTCTACAAAATCCATGCTTATATGCTGCCAGGCTCTATTAGGAATGGGCAATGGTTGCAATAACCCTGGATATTGAACATGATCAGACTTGGTCCTTTGGCAGACATCACATCCTTGAACATACTCTTCAACCCCCTTCTTAGCCTCAACCCAAGAAAAGTATTGCTTCAGTCTCTTGTGGGTGCCATCTAAACCAAAGTTTCCACCCCAAGCAGAAGAGTGAAAGGCCTGTATTATCTGTCTTCTCAAATCAGTAGAAGCTCCTACATACACCTTGCCTTTAATCCTCACAATTTCATTAAGGACAGTGACTTCAGCTTCTGCCATAGATGAATTACTCACACAGTATGCTGTGACACAATCAGTAGCAAACCTATCCCCTTCATAGGACTTATACACTTCTTCCATCCAATTTGGCAAAACACATGAAATGGCTAAGCATAAGCCAGATTCACTTCCTTCTAATCTTCTGGAGAGGGCATCAACGACAAGGTTCTCTCTACCACTGTGATACTCATTTGCATAACTCAACCCCAACATCTTCATAAGCCTCTTTTTTTGCACTCTAGTGGTGATCTTCTGCTCCAGAAGGTTTTTATACTTTGGTGGTCAATTCTAATAACAAAATGATGTCCCTCAAGATAGTGTCTCCACTTCTTCACTGCCAAAAGGATAGCCAAATATTCCTTTTCATAAATTGAGAGCTGTTGATTTCTTGGACTAAGGCCCTGACTGAGGAAGGCCACTGGTCTCTCCTTCTGAGAAAGAACTACTCCAACTCCCATACTGCTAGCATCAGTTTCCAATACAAAAGGCTCCCCAAAATCAGGCATGATTAGGACTGGTGCAGAACACATAGCTAGCTTGAGGCTTTAAATGCTTCTTGAGCAACTTGAGACCATAGGAATTCATCTTTCTTCAAGAGATCAGTCAAGGGTTTAGCCAACACTCCATATCCAGCTATGAACTTCCTATAGTATCCAGTCAATCCAAGAAATCCTCTCAGCTGCTCGAGGTTTTGAGGAACAGGCCACTCTTTCATCGCTTGTATCTTGCTTGGATCTATTGGCACACCTTCTTTGGAAACTATGTGTCCTAAGTATTCCACTTGAGTCCAAGCAAACGAACACTTGGCAAGCTTAGCATACAACTTATTCTTGCGCATAATCTAAAAGGCCTGTCTCAAATGCTTGACATGTGCTTCTATGGAAGGACTATAAACTAGTATGTCGTCGAACACCAACGCAAATTTCCTCATATGAGCTTTAAACACATGGTTCATCGGCACCTGAAAAGTAGCCGGAGTATTGGTTAATCCAAAAGGAATAACCACAAATTCATAGTGCACGTGATGTCTCCTAAAGGCAATCTTGTGAATGTCCTTATCCAACACTCGAATCTGATGATATCCCTGCCTTAAGTCCAAATTTAAATAATACTGGGATCCATTTAGCTCATCTAACTGATAGTCTATAACAGGAATTGGAAACTTGTCCTTGATTGTGAGAGAGTTGAGATGCCTGTAATCCACACACATCAAGATGAACCATCCTTCTTCTTAACAGGAATCACCGGGAAAGCAAATGGACTATGACTATGCCAAATGAAATTTGTCTTCAAAAGCTCTTCAACCTTCCTTTCAATCTCACTTTTCTGTGAGTGAGGGTACTTATAGGGTCTTAAATTCACGGGATTGAAATTAACCTTAAGAGGGATAGTATGATCTAGAACCCTCTTAGGAGGCAAGGTAGAGAGCTGAGCAAACACATCTTCACACTCATGTAACAATTTTCTAATAGAAGGTTCTGAATTCACCTGAGCTGTATCTAAACTAGTAGTGATGGAAAACAATTATCCGATCCACTAATACTTCCCCTTTCTGACCATCTTCTCCAGACTTTTCCCTTTCATCATCTACAATCGTCCCTTCTCCATGATTCCTTGTAAAACCACACTCTGACCTTCCCTTTCAAAAGACACAGATAACTGAGCAAAATCAAAGATTAAAGGGCTAATGGTTTTCATCCAGTCAACTCCAAGTACCATATCACAACCTCCTGACTTAAGTACTCTGAAGTCATACTCAAATGGGTGTCCTTGCATCCTCCAACAGAACCCCTTACATTTCATTTGGGTGATCATGGAATTCTGATCTGCTACTATGACAGCTAGGGGACTGGTCTTAATCATATCATGCCCAACTTGCTTCACCACCTTAAGATCCACAAAACTATGTGTACTGCCACTGTCAATCAGGGCCAACATACGCTTGTGTCCCACCTCTCCTTTGATTCTTATCGTATTATAAGAACCATTTCCAGTTAGAGCTCTTACATATATCTCCATCTCATCATTCACAGATTCCTCTTGATCTTCCTCCTCTTGCTCATCAAGAATCCCTTCAACCTCAATGTCCTCACATGCCTCAGCTCCCATGGTTGTCATTAACATCTTAGGATTACATTTATGTCCAAAGAAGTACTTTTGGATTACATTTAAAACATAGCCTCTTATTCTTCTTCCCCTACAAAATTAATTTCTTTGAACCACTAATAGGAGTAGCCTAATGAAAGAATGATGATTGAGGAGCCTTTGTCCTAGGTCCATCAGCACTAGCCAAGACAGTGGCTTCCATCAATTTAGCTTTGGAAAAAGCCTGAGTCAATGTTCCAGGATTCAATGCCTTAACCAAATTCTTCATTCTTGGCTTGAGGCCACTGATGAAGCTAGATATGTAATAAGACTCATTAGCTTCGGGATTAACTGTCAACATTCTAGCTCTCAAATTCTCAAAACGAGTCATATATTCCCTCACAGATGATGTTTGAGCCAAATTATTGAAATGATCAATCACCTCACCAAGATCCTCTTCTCCATGCCTCTCACAAAGTTCATTCACAAAATCAGTCCAAGACAAGGAAGGATTGTTGCGAATCAGGCTGTAGTACCAGACTTCCTAGTCTCCTTGAAGATATACCGCAGCTAATTCCACCTTCTCTATTTCATCAATATGATAAAATCGAAAGTACCTCTCGCATCTCCTAATCCATGATTGAGGTTACTTTCCATCAAATGTATCTATTTCAACACGAGGCTGTCTAAATCCTTGAGTTCTTCCACCAGCAGTTCCATTCTCACTGGATCCGGATGATTGGATTTGTAGAATATCCTGAGGATGATCAGGCTAACTAGCAGCAGATAATACACCAGCTCCTGCAGGTTAATTCTGTTGTGAGATCTGCTGCTGCAATCCATTGAGCTTGATTCAATGTGCTGAGAATGTTGATCTAACTTCTTAGCTAGATTCTGACCCTGCGATTGCTGCATTCTTACAAACATTTCCTCCATTTGAAGTCTCAAGTGCTCAAATTGATTGACTTCCACATTAGCTCCAGTATTTGCACCCACAGCAGCAGCATAAGTCGCATTTGTAGCAACATTTGCTCGAGTTGTTAATCCACCAGCCATTGGTACTGTCTTCTTGTATCTAGCCAGCTCCAATCAATCGATCAAGCAATCAATCCGCAGCAAACACAAGCTGTGATACCAATTGTTATAATTCAAGATCAAACTTGAATCATAAACTTGAGATAAGAGAGTATGAGATGAGAAAGAAGTGAAAGAGATGATAATTAGAGAGAAATTAGGGTTGAGAGGGAGAAAGAGATCAATTTTCTATTCATGAAATCCCAATTACAAGATATTTTGCTTATTTATACTAATGAAGAAAGACGGCTAAAAGTGAAGCATGAAAAACAAGCTTAAACCGAATTACAAGCATTTCCCGCCAAAACAACAACTACCTGCTAACTACCACTACCAACCTTTCTAGCTAGAATTACAATTAAATCCAATTGAGAATTTCACTGCTAAAATCAACTAAGAATGCATAAAATCCTTCATGGTCATGACACTGCGTTTCGGGGCTTGAACCTAAATCTATGAAATCCGGGATCAATTTTTCGGGGGGTTCGAAATGAAGAACAGGCTGAGATATTGCGTGTTCTTGGTTGTAATGAGCTGCTACTTCCTATGCGTTATCTAGGAGTTCCAGGTGCAAGCTCTAGATTAGTGACTCAACAATATTCTCCTCTTATCCAAAAAATTGAAGATAAAATTATGTGTGGGCAAGGTAAAATTATGTCTTATGCTGATTATATGGAATTGATTAGATTGGTGATTTGTGGGATCTTTGGATATTGGAGCAATGTTTATTTGATGCCTCTAAGTGTCATGAATTGAGTAAAATCTTTGTGTGTTCGTTGTGTATGGGGGCAAAAGAGGTGGAAGTAGAGCTCTTGTTCCAATTTCATGGGATAATGTGTGTCTACCTATTGATGAAGGAGGTTTAGATTTAACTCAGATTGAATCTGGGAATAAAGCATGCTTTCTAAACCTTTTGTGAGATATTTTAAATAAGAAAGACTCACTTTGAATTGCCTGGATTCATAGTTATTGTAGAATTTACTATTTGTTTTCTACTTATTTGTTTTTGTATTTGTATATGTATTTATTCTTTTAGCATATTCTTTGTAATCCTAATTCTAGAGTCTTCCATTATAATTAGTAGTAGGTAGCATTCAAGTCTTCTCCTCCTTTACCTCCTCTTCCATTACCAGCCATCATGGCCATTTACTTGAAGATTTAATTTTTGTGTAACTTTTATCGTAGGGAGATGATGAGGCATGTCTCTTCATCTAGGTATGTCTTTGTATGAATAGGGATAGCTCTTGTATTAGTTGAGATCATCCAATAAAATTAACAAACCTTTGTTTATTTCTTTTGTCTTGTAAGTGTGAAAATTAATCTTGCTAATTTTATTTTCCTAATTTTAACATGGTATCAGAGCAGGTTTCGATCTTATGTTGATCATTCTTGCATTTTCTTCACATTTTGGCCGAAGCCTTATAGCAGTAACAGGAAGTTTACTGCATTTTCTTTCTCTTCGATCCATTTTCTTACTCTTGGGGTTGTGATTCTTGCATTTTCTTCACATTTTGGGGTTGTTAGGACACCAAGTTTACATTTGATAGGTTAAGGTTTTATTTCAAGTCAAACCTGGATTATAGATACCGGTGCTACCGATCACATGGTTTCATCCCTATCGTTTATGTTTGATATCATACCCAATCAAAATGTTAGACCCGTTAGGTTGCCTAATGGGACAAGCTTGTCTGTTTCCCACATTGGGAAAGTTTGGTTGTTTGAGAATTTTATTCTGCATGATGTATTGTACATGCCTGGATTTCATTGCAATTTATTATCAGTGAGTAAACTCACCCGTAATGAAAATTCTACGTTAACATTTTATCCAAATTTCTGTTATCTTCAGGACCTACACTCGAGGAAGTTGACTGGAGTGGGTAGAATGAGAAATGGGCTATATCTATTAGAGGCATAGCCGATTACTCCCTCGGCACACGTGGTTCAGAATGACAAGGAGGCAATTTTGTGGCATTGCCGATTGGGTCATATTGCTTTGAGTAAACTTTTAGTTTTTCCGCATTTGAACATCAAAAAGACAAATGTTGTTTGTGATTCTTGTCACCGTGCAAAGCAAGCACGTTTGCCTTTTCCTTTATTGGTTTCTGAGACTCGGATGTGTTTTGAATTAATTCATTGCGATATTTGGGGGCCTTATAGGACATTGTCTTTAACTGGTGCTCGTTATTTTCTCACCATTGTTGACTATTACAGTCGGTGTACTTGGGTGTATCTTATGAGAGAGAAATCCCAAGCACATGGGATTCTCATGAATTTTTGTCGTATGGTGGTCACTCAATATAGTTTGCAAGTCAAACAAGTGCGAAGCGACAATGGTCAGGAATTCAAGTATGGTCCATTATTATATTTCTATGCGAAGCATGGGATTCAATTTCAAACGTCCTTGACAGGAACACCTCAACAAAATGGAGTTGTTGAACGCAAACATAAGCACTTGTTGGAGGTGGGGAGAGCAGTTCGATTTCAGGCCGGTCTTCCTAAAAGATTTTGGGGTGAGTGTGTTTTAACGGCCGCTTATTTGATAAATTTGATGCCTACTTCCTTGCTTGCAAATAAAAGTCCATATGAAGTTTTGTTGGGAAAACCCCCCTCGTATAGTCATTTGAGAGTATTTGGGTGTTTATGTTACTATCACGTTAAAAATCGGTCTAATGACAAACTCGATAAGCGGGCCTCGCCGGGGATTTTTGTGGGATATCTTCATGGCCAAAAGGGTTATAAAATCTATATCTTGGATGAATGTAAAATTGTTGTGTCAAGAGATGTCCGATTTTATGAAGACTCTATGCCTTACTTGAAAATTGGGACATCAAGTTCAACACATGGAGAACATAATCGGGTCTTACATAACCAAGATGTGTATTTAGACTTAGCTGAGCCGGTTCATGCTAGACCAGTCCAACCGCAGATACCGATCGGCTCACCAGCCGATAGTGAGCCGACCGAGGCAGCAGGAAGTAGGCCCGCCGTTAATGGGCCCGAGATCGAGAGGGGCAGTGATTCGCTCATCGAGGAAGAAACCGTGAGGAGGAGTAGTAGAGTTCGTTCTATGCCTGTCAATTACCAAGACTACATCACTGAAGTGACGCCCTCTATAGCTCATTCTCCCACTACCACTCCGTCAGCTAACTCTGGTATTTTATATCCAATCTCAAATTTTGTTTCTAATGTACGATTTTCTGACGCTCACTCGACTGTTTTAAATGCCATCACTTCTTGTGATGAGCCGAAAAACTTTAATCAGGCAGTACAATATGAACAATGGAGGGAAGCGATGGAGAAGGAAATCAAGGCTCTTGAAGAGAATCATACGTGGTCCCTTGAGACTCTACCGGCGAGAAAGAAGGCCATAGACTCGAAGTGGTTTTATAAGATCAAGTACAAGTCCGATGGGTCGATTGAGAGATATAAAGCTCGTATCGTTGCAAAGGGATACACTCAGGTAGAAGGTATAGACTACCATGATACCTCTGCCCCTGTTGCTAAACTTATGACCGTGCATAGTGTATTGGCTGTTGCCGCAGCCCGGAGTTGGATTATCCAACAATTTGATGTTAATAATGCTTTTCTTCATGGAGACTTAGATGAGGAAGTCTATATGAAACTACCGCAAGGTTTTGAAATGTAAACAAGAAGGAAAAGTTTGTCGCCTTCGTAAATCTCTTTATAGGCTTAAACAGGCATCTCGAAATTGGAATCAGAAATTCACCTCAACCTTGGTTAAAATTGGTTTTCAACAATCTAGGGCTAATTACTCTTTGTTTACGTATAAGCATGGGGCAACTTATACTGCAATTCTCATTCATGTGGATGATGTGCTTGTCACGGGAAATAATATGAGTCACATTTTAGAAGTCAAGAATGTTTTGAATCAAGCTTTTGGAATAAAGGATTTGGGTGCAGTTAAGTATTTCTTAGGCATAGAGGTTGCCCGGTCTCAAAAGGGGATTATATTGAATCAAGGAAAATATGCCCTCGATATCATTAGCAAAGCTAGTCTTTTGGGTGCGAAACCTGTTTTTACACCTATCGTATAGAATCACGGTCTAGCAGATGGGGTAGGCCAGCCTGTAGAGGATGGCGGTCGGTATAGGCGTCTTGTTGGGCATTTGTTATATTTAACTATCACTCGTCCTGGCTTTTATTATGCTGTTCGTGTTCTAAGCCAATTTATGCATGACCCCCATGTTCCTCATCTAGACGCCATCTTACGGGTTCTTCGGAATCTTAAGGGGATACCGGGTCAAGGTCTCTTTCTTCCTTTTGATTGTGACCTAAGGCTTCGTGCTTTTTGTGATGCTGATTGGGTTGGTTGTCCTACGACTAGATAGTCAACCATGGGATTCGTTATCTTCTTGGGTGGCGCGCCTATTTCATGGAGGTCCAAGAAACAGACTATCGTTTCTCGGTCCTCCGCCAAAGCAGAATATCGATCCATGGCCACAACAACAAGTGAAATAGTATGGTTGCGTCGATTATTACATGATCTTGTTGTTCCTACTAAGGAGCCTACTTTGCTATTCTGTGATAATCAAGCTGCTCTTCATATTGCTTCTAATCCTGTGTTTCATGAAAGGACAAAACACATTGAGGTTGATTGTCACTTTGTTTGAGAGAAATTGTTATCGAAGGAGATAGCCACGAGTTTTGTTCGTACCGGAGACCAGATAGCTTATATCTTTACCAAGGCGTTGGGATCTTCACACCATTCTACTTTCCTTGGCAAGTTGGGCATCATGAACTTGCATGCTCCAATTTGAGAGGGAGTATAGAATTTAGTATTTGTTTTCTACTTATTTGTTTTCGTATTTGTATATGCATTTATTCTTTTAGCATATTCTTTGTAATCCTAATTCTAGAGTCTTCTATTATAATTAGTGGTAGGTAGCATTCAAGCCTTCTCCTCCTTCCCCTCCTCTTCCATAACCGGCCATCATGGCCATTTACTTGAAGATTTAATTTTTGTGTAACTTTTATCTTAGAGAGATGATGAAGCATGTCTCTTCATCTTGGTATGTCTTTGTATAAATAGGAATAGCTCTTGTATTAGTTGAGATCATCCAATAAAATTAACAAACCCTTGTTTATTTCTTTTGTCTTGCAAGTGTGAAAATTAATCTTGCTAATTTTATTTTCCTAATTTTAACAGTTATTAAATGAAGGGGGAAGACATTTGGAAGGTGAAGGCGGGAATTCATGATTCTACTACATAGAAAAGCAATCTTGAAGTATAGAGATAAATTGGTGGCATTATGTCGTGATTATAAAACTACTGCTGCTATTTTGCTTCAAGGTGCTCGTCGTGCAAAATTTCCAGTGGCTCAAGTCTATAATTTGTTGCGCAGAGAGGGTGCTAAGTGGCAGTGGAAAAGGACAATGCGTAATGATGCGATTCCAAGACAAGGGTTCTCTGTTTGGAGGCTCCTCAAAAGGCGGTTTGGATACGGATGACTAGTTAATGAGAAGAGATTGGGCAATACCAAGCCAATACGTGCTATGCAATAGGGAGAGAGAATCACTATATCATCTTTTTTTTTTTTTTTTTTTTTAATGTTCTTTTTCAAAGTTCATTTGGAGCTACGCAGCGACGCAATTTTGCATCCCTTTTTTTGCTGATTTTCGTAGAGCTTTTGAATGGTATGGAGCTTTTGAATGGTAAAGAATCATAGATGGATTTGTAAGGTTCGTTGTATCTTGCTTGCTAGCACGGTCTATAACATCGGGAATGAGAGAAATCGAAGATTGTTTAGAGATAAAGATTGTTTAGAGCAAGCATTAATTAGGAATATAATAGCTCAAGGGTGGAATCATTTTGTATTTCTTTGTAAGTCTCAGTAGATTAAGTTGATTTGGATTGGGTTGTAGTCTGTGTTGAAATTTCTCGTCACTTTGTTGCTATAGTTAAATGAAAGTTTCTGCTTGGCATTCGACAGAAAAAATAAGATGAGGAAAATAGCAAAAAGATAGTGTGTTTACCAACAAATCAAGACAAGTTGTACACCATTTTATAACATCATTTGAACTATAATACATGTAAACTTGTGGATTAAAAAATTATTTCATAAAATATGTGAACTAAAAATTAATATACCAAACATCAAGATACTAATACGCAATTAACCACTTTTTAAACTTTTTCTTAGTATCTTAAAAAGGGAGGCTTACATTTTGGAGGACGATGACTGTAAACTTGTTTTTCCTTTTTTTTTTTTTTAAATCTGAACAAAGTTCAAAGGCAGAACTACATCGACAAAATACAGTAATATAAAGGACGGATTATTTTTCATTTTTTCTTTATTTTTCAAGTGTTTTTCAATTTCTCATTTCATAAAAAGTCAGAATTGAGATAAAAGTAAAACTCAAACAATTTAATGAACTAAATCCTACTCTAAGCTTCTCTACTCTGAAGGTACATAGAATTGCATCAATATTAAACACACTAGCCATAACTTAGAACTATGTATTTGCGTATCATTGAAGTCCAACAACTGAAAGTCCATGATTTAATTCCTAACAAAGAGAGAGGAAATAATATATTTTACAAGTAGAATTATGCCAAAATGTGATAAAAAGGCTAGAAAACAAAGAAATTTATCTCACATAATAGAAGAGGATAAGGAACTTTGATTCAATGATCTTTCCACAAACTAAAGAAGGCCGGCACCGTCACTCAATCAAATGCCCAGAGAAGGCAACATCCTCTTCAAAATGCCTTCCCTACTGTTAAATGCTTTCGCAGTTGTAGAATTTCCCGCTACCTGTAAATTAGTAACATTATGAGCCGAAATTTTTAGAAAAATCTAGAAAATAGAGGAAGATTGTTCTTGAATTTTCACGACTACTGAAACTGGAAAAAACAAATCAGAACCGCGAAGAGAAACCTATGGTAACTGTGCTCTCCTGAAAAATTGAATCCTTTTCAACAACAATGCGGTTATCTTGGAAAATCCTCTAGAAAATGGAAATCGTCTTTGAATTGAAGACACTCTAATTATTATAATTTATAAATACTTTAGAAGAGTTATAGCCTCAACGTAAGAAATTATAAGCAACAAGTCAGCTTTTCAAAACCTGGTTAGCTTTATGTCAAGGAACCAACCCACCCAAAAGTTTAAGCTTATAGGTAAAGACCTAAGATTGGTTATATGCTCTAACATGCCCACCACACAAATGCCCATTGGGCTTGAATGTGGATATTGCACAGGCACATCTCTTACCTTATAATTAAATTATGTTAATATTGAAAGCAGGGATTGTTGAGATTTGAACTTGTAACCTCTTGGTCAACAAGGCTTTGATACTATGTCAAGGAACCAAGTTTCCTGAAAGGTCCAATGGGTGAAGATCTAAGATTAGTTTCATACTCTTTAACACATTATGGCAATTTGCTGTGACACAATGCTTTGTTGGTCGTTTCTCAAAATGTCACTTATTTCATCTTTTTAGGAAGCATGTTGCTCCTCCTTAGGGATGAAAATGGGGTGGTAAAACACTTTCTTGAATTTTATCACCCCATTTTGAAGTGGGTATTAGTGCAAGTGAGACATGTAACAGGTACAGGTATGATACAGTGAAAAATATTTGTCATGGTTAGGAGTATACGGGTACAATATTGTATCCACCTTGTACCCACGTCACCCACCCCATGCTACTACCCTAATTTGTATTTGATTAATTTAAAAATGAAAAAAAGATATTGTCTATCAAAATAATGTTGCAAAATAACAGGATTAGAAAAGGAAATATAGATAATTACAAATGGATATATATATATATATATATATATATAGATAACCATCGGGTACACAAATTGGGACAAGTATGGGATGGTTATGGATCAAGTAATAAATATACGTTGAATACCAATGCATAGTCATGCGGGTATGACCTATACCTGCCAAGGCAGGTATGAGGATTTAATTCATACTGGGGGCGTGTAATTGGACAAGTGACTGAATATGAGTTTAGGTGGCAGGTATGATTAAGGGGCACGCTGTCACGGGATGACACTTTCACCAGTGTCACGGCCTCCCAATGCCCTTAACTTCACCCCTAAGGTCCCTCGTTAAGACCCGTGATGCCACTTAGCTTCACTCCGAAAGTACCTCGCTAAGTCAGGCTAACCCCGAAAATGTGAGAGTGTTAAGTTACGCAACGGAATAATATAATTTGGAAGGAAAAGAAATAGAACAACACATACACATAGAGAGAGAGAGAGTCACGGTTTGAGAGAGAGAGAGAGATGGAAGAGTTTGGTGAAATGGGGAATTTTTTGCCCCTTGGTATTTACACTTGTATTTATATACAAATTTACATGGGACAAAGAAGAGCAAAATATGGTACTTATGTTCCTTGCTTTTTCCCCTAGCCGTCCTCTTTGTCCTCTTTGTCCTATTATGTTACTTTTTTGTCTCCTACTTTTGTACTACACTACTTTTTACATGTTGGGTATTTTGGAGGGAAAACTCCACCCTTTTGACCGTCCCTTTTTGGTCTCCCCATAAGTGCACATCCTACACTTTTATTTTATTTTTACCTTATTCTACCCGATACGATATTTACACGTATTTTACATAACGTCCTATGGACCCGCCCCTTTACGGATTTGTGCCGAGCACTTCACCAAAGGTTTGCGTCCTTACAAAATTGGACTAAATACATAAATATATCCGTAAGAATATTCTAGAAGAGCCTAGTGTGAACTGTGGCCTTCTGGAACATTCCCACCGTACACCGTTATATAATAAAATTATACAAAATTATTACGGAACTAAGCGATCCGTGACACTCTCCCCCACCTAAGCTATTGATGACCTCGTCAATGATAGACGGTCTTGAGTTCTTTAGACGCTGTTCCACTTTATTTGAGCCTTCCTCTGGTCTTCATACCTTCAAGTCCAGAAAGCCCTTCCATTTCACCAAGTACAAGAAGTACTTAGTTCGGTCCCTGCGTCCCGAGCCTCGTTCCACAGGTTCCTTCATCTCTATTGGCAGCTCCACGTGATGCTTCACTGCCGGTTGTGCCACAGAACGGTTGTCCCGTAGTGTCGCCCTGTTTGGAGTGCTTTCGCACCCCGAGTGTTTTAGGTTTTGTTTGTTTATAATGGGCAAAGGTCCGGGCACCCGTGCTTTGTCCACTCGAGCATCGATCTCGCTGTTCACGGTCTGTGCTTCCCCACAGCTTGTCCCAAACCTCTGCATTCTGTTTTTCGGGCCTGTTTTCAACAGCCCCTGCGCTGAAAAGTGAGGCGCACCCTTGCACCTCCCATGCCCACCCCCGGGCAAGCCTTGTGCACCCAATTGTAAGTCAAGTGCACCCCAATGCAACCCATGCCTTGTCAAGCACAAGTCACGCCAAACCGTGCGCAACCCATGCGCACTCATGTCCAAGTCAAGGTCCCTCGTGTGCAACCCATGCACACTCAAGCCCAAGTCGTGAGCCTTTGTGCACAGCCCCTGTGCACTCCAGCCCCCATCGTGCACACACCCGAAAAAGTTGTGCGCACTCAAGTCCCTGTTAGGCACGTCAAGGCCCAAGTCTTGCACATCCGATCTTGAGTCTCGACAATGCCCTCCACAATACAAGCTGTGCCCTGCAGTGAGCACCCCTTGCCCCACATTTTGCATCCAGTGCACCATCAAATGCACCACATGCGCCTCCCTGGGCACCCCCAGTTCGGCCCTGGACACACCCAGCTCGATCCTGGGCACTGCCAGTGCGGTCCTGGGCATGTCACGCCCAGCTCTGTCACTGTCCAGCCCAGCGCCCCCTGTGCACTGTCTTTGCCCGATCCTGGATAAACCTCTGCGTGGTCGGGGACCCTGTCCCAGGCCCCAACCTGTCACTGCAGCGAACCTCCTCCCACGGAAGTTCCAGCTCGTCACACTTCTCCTCTGCCCATGTCCTTTGCGTGTAGGCCTCAGCCTCCTTTACATCGGACTTCGAAAATTTTGATGAAGAAGTGTCCCATTTTAGGATGTGCATCCCATGCACACCCCGTCCCAAGTGTTGTGCCTCAATTGGCACTCTAAATGCATGAGGGCGCACCCCATGTGCACCCAATGTCAAGCTCAGCGCCCCGAGTCCCAAGCTTCGTGCCTCCGGTCCTAAGTCATGCCTTGCCATGCCTAGGCCAAGCACTCTCACGCCCACTATATGCCCCGTCATGCGCAGCACCTACGCACTCCAAAACAGCCCATGTGCGCCTCTTGCTCGGTCCACGGTCCTGAACTCCACCCTTGCCCCCAAAGGTGTTTGCTTCGGTTTGTAAGGTGGCCTTGTGTCTTCAAGTTCACTCGGTGCCTCCTTGGTTTGAGTCATCTTCACAACATCATGCCTCGGAAGTGAAAGTGATTTTAGGACATTGGAGAAATTCGTCTCCAACACCGTCTTGAAGTCATCTTCTAGGACCACCGTCAAACCCGGTGTGTCGCGCCAACCCTTAGTGCAAGTTGACACTACACGTCCCCTATCGTAGATGAGCCTAGATGAAGATACCCCCCTCTTCATCCATCTCACCCCCTTGTCAAGGCCCAATCCGAGCCCCTCCGATCCTTGCCTCGAACCGGAATCATGTTTGGCACCCATGTCACAAAGTGCCTTGGTCTCAACAGCGACAAGCACCCCTGTGTTGACACCCCCGTGTCCCATTCTTGAGTGCCTTGTCCTTGGTGAGTCACGGCCACCTAAGTGCGCGCCTCCTTGGACCCCGGCGCACCCTTGCGCCAAAGTCAGCGTCACCACGTCCGGAACCTTGGTGCGTGCCTGCACCTCGGTCCTCTGATCCTGGGCCTGCATTTCAGCAACCACAGCACCCTGGGCCTCTATCGGTGTAGCCTGGGCCTGCACCTGAACCAGTGCAGCGTCCCTGGCCTGCTCCTATGTCGCCTGGGCCTGCGCCTGAACCAGCGCAGCACCCCAGGCCTGCTCCCAGACCAGCGCAGCCCCCTGCGCCTGTGTCCCGACATGGGCCTGTGCCCGATCCTGGGCAGCAACCCGTGTCCTGCTTCTGTTGTCGCCAGTGCCTTCCGATTCCAGTGCCTTTGGCTGGGCCTGGCCCAGGACCTGTGCACTGACCTGCACAGCCCTGCGCCTACCAAGCCCAACGTAGGCCTCACTCTCGGAAGCTCCATGCACCACCTGTGCAACGGTTCCAGCATCAAATTTCTGAACCTCTGCCTGCTCCCTGGCTTCGGTTCGGTCAGCAGCACCTTGGGCCTGCGAAACACACGCATGCCCTTGTCCCTTGGCACACCCATGTGCCTCAGTTGTCCTTTGTGCACCCTGTTGTGCACCTTGCTCGACCTCCACGAACACACTCGTTTTGGTCTCTTGAGTCCCCTTGGCCTGCGCCCCATGCACACCCGCGGCTGATCCATGCACGCCCTAACGTGCACCATATCGGACCTCAACACACCCCCGTGCCTTAGTCCCTCGGATCCCCTTGGCCTGTGCCTCGGGCACACCCGCGGCTGACCCAAATGCAACAATACCCAAATTATTTTGGACCTCCACACTCTCAAGTGTCTCAGCCCCATGAGCCCCCAAGGTATGCACAACGTGTGCATCCGAGGCAAACTCACGCACCACCATCCCAGACCCTTGCTCGGTCCCATCGGCTCGTGTCTGGTTCGTTAGGCACTCCCGTGCCCTCAGCTCAGACCCATGCACAGTCCCATCGACATGTGTCCTGACATTCGTGCACCCCCGTGCACTCTCCTCGGTCCGGGCCTGCGGGCTGTCACACGCAGCACCCTGGGCCTGTGCCGTGACATTCGCAGCACCCTCTGTCTCGGCCCTGACATGGGCCTGCGTCTGAACCAACTCAGCAGCCCGTGTCTCGTCCAACTCTGCGACCTGTGCACCAGGTCCTGTCCGTCGTCCCTGGGCACTGTCCTGGTCTCCGTCTCTGCTGGGCCCTGGGACCTGTGCACCCGACACTGTCAGTGGTGCCTGGGCACGGTCCTGGGTCCTGTCCTGGCTGGTTCCTGGGACCTGTCCGCCTGACACTGCCTGCTATGCTTCCGACACTGCCTGACATGTCTGGGTTCGGTCCTGGACAGCAACCTGCTCAGCGGCACGCAGGTTTCCCCCACCCTGCGTGCTGTCCCCATCTTGTCCGCAGCAAGCACCCTCATCATCCAACCCCGTTTCTTGTTTAAGTGCAGCCACCCGCTCCACTAGTGCTTGTCTTTTCGGACATTCACGTGCGTAGTGAGGCTCACCACACAAGAAACAGTTATGACGCCTAGGTCGCTTGCCCCCACAACCAAAAGTACTTCTACCCGAAGTGCTCACGGTTGTGTGAACTTCAAGAGTTTCACCCGGCACCAACCCCATGTTGACACCGCCAATATCAAGACTAGTAAGCGTACCTTTTTTTGATGAACCGGTCCTTACCCTTGCTTGACTTAGGCCCACACGGTTGGATCTCCAACTCTCCTCTCGGTTTCTCCGCCTTTTGTGATGTGCCCGCACTCCTTTCCTTCTCGGTTTCACTCCCGGCTACGAGCAACCTTTGCTCTGATACCACGTTGTCACGGGATGACACTTTCACCAGTGTCACGGCCTCCCAATGCCCTTAACTTCACCCCCAAGGTCCCTCGTTAAGACCCGTGATGCCACTTAGCTTCACTCCGAAAGTACCTCGCTAAGTCAGGCTAACCCCGAAAATGTGAGAGTGTTAAGTTACGCAGCGGAATAATATAATTTGGAAGGAAAAGAAATAGAACAACACATACACATAGAGAGAGAGAGAGTCACGGTTTGAGAGAGAGAGAGAGATGGAAAAGTTTGGTGAAATGGGGAATTTTTTGCCCCTTGGTATGTACACTTGTATTTATATACAAATTTACATGGGACAAAGAAGAGCAAAATATGGTACTTATGTTCCTTGCTTTTTCCCCTAGCCGTCCTCCTTGTCCTCTTTGTCCTATTATGTTACTTTTTTGTCTCCTACTTTTGTACTACACTAATTTTTACATGTTGGGTATTTTGGAGGGAAAACTCCACCCCTTTTGACCATCCCTTTTTGGTCTCCCCATAAGTGCACATCCTACACTTTTATTTTATTTTTACCTTATTCTACCCGATACGATATTTACACGTATTTTACATAACGTCCTATGGACCCGCCCCTTTACGGATTTGTGCCGAGCACTTCACCAAAGGTTTGCGTCCTTACAAAATTGGACTAAATACATAAATATATCCGTAAGAATATTCTAGAAGAGCCTAGTGCGAACTGTGGCCTTCTGGAACATTCCCACCGTACACCGTTATATAATAAAATTATACAAAATTATTACGGAACTAAGCGATCCGTGACAACGCGCACCCTGTATCCACCTTGCTGCAGTGTTATCTCTACTCCTTGTCATTTTCTCCACCACAATTAATCATTTTAAATGAATCAAGCCAAACCCAAACTTATAAGGCTTGAGGTTCAACTTACTAGCATTTCTCTTTGCCAATGCTTGCCAAGCTTGGAGACCTTGAGCTTGTGTTTGGTTGGTCTGGAACCTGGCTTAACAAGCTTAGAGCCAAGCTCGGCTCATCTATGCTCGTTTGGTTTTAAAATAGGCCAGCTAGGGCTCAGCCTCGGCTATTGATGGCTGAACTCTGTTCGTTTACACGCATTTGGACAAAAATTTAGCTCACGAATTCGCTCATTTAAGCTTGTTTAGGCTAGTAAGCAGCCTAGCTCGAGATTTATGATGCCCAGACTTAACTCATTTAGTGAAACAAGTTGGCTTTACTTGGCTTAAGTGCAAAGTAAGCAAGTATTTAGAGTTAAATAATGCATCAACATGTTATAGTGAAAACTATCTACAGAACTCCACATCTAACAAAAGAAACGAATATGATACTGACCTTGAGGCATCTGTTTCTCCAAGTATCACAGATGGGATAATCATGAGGGCAGCAATGACGGTGGTCCCTACAACAAACAGCAGAGTTCACTTCACAGCATCTCCATGAGAAGCAGAAACCGAGCAGGCTTCTGACGCAGCAGCAGGTCTCACCGGGCCCACAGGATGAGAAGAGATCACACCTAGTGGGACCCGGGCTGGGCGGGGGTGGAGGGTTAGGCTTGGTCTTGGTTGGGTACGAGGCCAGCATGTTGATCCCACAAACCCCATTGTCATTCCCATTGTTACGCGCTACGTGGATGTAGCCGTTCATACCCCAACGGGGTCCCCAAGAGTTCTTAACGATCCAATAATCAACACCGTTTTCTGAGTCGTAACCTACAATTAGTACAGCATGGTCTAAAGAAGTTGAGCATGGACCAGTGAAGATGCCCTGCATGCAATGACATTTAAGCATAATTGATTCCCAGAAAAGTTACATATAGCATACTTGGAGGGTGGATCAGGGCCGGACATAACCCCAAGCAACCCAAGCACCCGCTTAGGGCCTCCAAATTTTAGGGGCCAATCTTTTTAAAGCAACAATTGATAGTATTAATGAGTTTTAAGAGAAATATATGAAGGGCCCCATTTGAAAATTTTGCTTGAGGCCCCAAGAATGTCAAGACCGACCCTGGGGTGAGTGAGTCAAGCCAGCTTGCAATAGCTCAAGTGAATTGACTTGTTTTGAGCTACAGCTGATTCGAGCCAGCTCATTTATCCAAATGAGTCAAACCCAGAACTTGGTGAAGCTCAAGCTTGACCGCTAGCACGCCTAACTAATCCAATCTCAAGTTGAATCATAGGCCTGAATACGCTTCAGAAGCCAAATTTGAGACCCAATGAGCCAAATTCCAACCTAAATGTTAGGCTCACGAGCTTGGACTATCTTGACTCATTTACATCCCCATTCATATAACAATGAGAGCTGACCTTGGAGTATAGCTGAAATGCTCGTTCACTACCGCAAATGCCTACGCTTATAGGTTGAGCTGCAACAGCTTTCAGTAGCTCTTTCTCGTTATTAGGTGGGACATCAATATAGCCCTCAATGGTAACCACACGTCTTTTCAACTGCAAGATAAGTACATGTCATAAGCAATGGAGACTAAGTTGAATAATGAAAATAGAACCAAACTAAACAACATATTACCCGTGGGTTCTTCACACATACCTTAGTTATCACTTATCATGATAGAAATACGTTCAACATTTCCTTGATTTATATGTCGTAGTCATTTTGACATGGTTTATAGTTTTGTAACCATCAAAGTATAACAATTATGTGCACGGCCTTTTTATAGTTTTAATTATGAAGATCAAATGGAATAGTGTTATAATAATTTTATAACGTACTCACAAATGACTTAATAGCATATTAGTAGATAGTTGTTTGTCTTACAAAATTTATTTTATAAGAAATTTTAATTAAATGGGCAGATACTCGACCCGATGTGATTCAACCCGATCTTTTAGGGTACTCGATTGATCTGGGTACCCGACTTTTTATATCACATTATGGGTAATGAATTGGGTGATTTTAGTGTTTCAGGTACCCGACCTAATATGCATTTTGGATAGGTACCGGACCCATGCTCACCCCTAGCCCAAACCATTACAGGCGTTACTCCCTCAGCTTGTCCTCAATTAGAGCCACACCTAATTTGCTTCATATAACATCAATTATGCTACGGTCCTTCTTAGTATGTCCACACATCCACCACAACATTCTCATCTCCACCACCTTCAACTTCTGTTAAAATGTCGTTTAACTGGCTAACATTCAGCATCGTATGACATATTCAATCTCACTACCATCTTATAGTATTTTCCCTTCAACTTGAGAGGAAACTTTTTATTGCATAGTATCATTAAAGTCATCTTCCACTTATGGCATCCCAATTTAAACAAGTTATTGACATCCTCGTCAACTTCATCATCTTGTTACACCACGGAGCACAAATATCTTAAACATTCCTTTTTCAGTATGCATTTTTACTCAATCTTCAAGTCCTTTACGCTTGGGCTATTTTTGGTATCAAATATAAATTCCATATACTCGGTCTTTGATCTACTGAGCCCTCGGCCTTTCAATTCCAAGACACTTTTCCAAAGTTTCAGCTTCTCATTCACCCCTTGTCTTGACTCGCTTGTCAGGACTCTATCGTTTGCTAAGAGCATACACCAAGGCACCTCCCCCTGAATGTGCCTAGTAAGCTCGTTCAAAACCAGAATAAATAGAAGAGGACTCCAAAGCTAATCCCTGATGAAACCCCATTGTAATTGGGAAAGCATCGGTCTCCTCTTCTGCTGTACGCACATTGGTTGATACTTCTTCATACATGTCCATAATGGCACAAATATATGACATGTGGATGTGTTTCTTTTGCAAAACCCTCCATAGAACCTCTCTTGGCACTCTCTCATACGCCTTCTCCAAATTAATGAAAACCATGTGTGCATCCTTTTTGTCTATCTCTATAGCATTCCATAGTACGCCTTAGGAGAGAGATCGCTTCCATCATAGATCTGCCCGGCATAAATCCAAACTGATTCTCTAAGACACCTATTTGAAGCCCTAGCCTTCTTTATACGACCCGCTCCTACAACTTCATAAATCCAAATTGAATTATATGAAGCAACTTTTATATGATAGGCTTAATTTTCTATAGTATTATCCACTAGCTACCTTAGAGACTAGAATTAAAGAACTCTTAGACAATCCTAGTACTAAATTTGTTTTAAATATTGTGCTTAAATAGTTTAATTCATAAAATTTCAAAAGTTTCTATTATATCTAATATGTCTAAGGGCATTCCCATCCCATATATCAATTTGCGGTGGGATTCCTTAAGAAAATAGTGTCTCAGTTACTTCTTTTAAAAGAAAAATAAACTCGAACAATCGAATTTCTTATTCGATCAATCAAGAGTCTTTAGCATTTATTCGTGCTTTGTATGTCTTATATGCTGCCACAATAAAAATAATAATAATAATAATAATAAAAGTCAACATATTCAATTGATTGCTCGAAAAGTGCGATCAGCGTGCTAATAAAGACATTGTGTCAATTCTAACACCCTGCACCAAACATCAATATCGACATCTTTGAGGTGGGGGATTGGTGACGTTAAATTGGCCCATGTGGTCAGTTACATGCACCAATTCAACTAATGTAACAAAGGTGCCCCTTGATACTCCTAATCTTAGAAACATCTAGAACGTGCAGCTAGTTCAACTGGAGAAGTCACTAGGATGTGCTCATGACCTGGGATCAAATCCGACTTTCATTAGGAGGAATGTGATTAAAAGAGATTTGGAGAGTGCTGCCCCCTTATGCAACCATGTCTTCCTTATCATAAATAAAAAAATATATATATTATCAGGAAACTTCTATGATTAGTACCCCAGGTTTGACTCTGTTAACTTTAATTTAACTAGAATTTAACTAGTAATTAATTACTATTTTTTTTTGGAAGGGGTGACGACCTCTTGAACAAGGAGTTGAATCACGCTCGCCCCTGGACAGGCGGTGGAAACTACCAAGCTGGAGTACTGTAGGGGCAGAGGGAATTTTCGGTGGAGCGGTTATATGCGTGGAGATCGGAAACAGTACAAGGGATTCGCCTTGCCTCAGACAGAACAGGACTCCCAGTTACTGCGTACGATCGTATACTGAGGTGCGCCCCGCCGGTTGTTGGAACAATGCGAGCCGGGCCGGGCCTCAATTCAAAAACGCCACTATCCCAGCCCGGATCCAGCCAGGTTCTATTGATCATGTCCTCTTCCCAACAGTTGTACTTTGTCTTGGGGCGTCTTTGCCTTTACGAGAGAGTCTTTCTCTGCCGCCAACTCGACATCGTCGTCACCTGCCTAGCAGGTTTCATTAATGAAAAGAAAAGCGGAGGCCTACCATCTGTCCATAAGCAGTGACAATTGCCCTATGAAGACTCGCTTTCGCTACGGCTCCGGTGGGTTCCCTCAACCAAGGGCACCAACAAGGAGTAGGATGTATACGCATCACACCCATTAGAGGCCACAAAAAAAAAAGGGTAGAAGAAAGATATATATCCAAAAATATATGTTGTTGCATCTAAATGGAACAAATTATCTGGTCCACGAGCCACTAAATGACAAAACTCACCAAATCACAATCATCTACTTCTCTCAGCTGCTAGTAGTGTGGGATTTTCTGGACTATCGGGTAGCTTCTGTAATGATGATGTATCAAGTCAAGCATGACTAAAGGTACTCTAGAACTTATGCGCTCTTCCAAGCAGTAGCTTAACTTGGAGAGGAAGGCCTCGTAGAACTCCAAAGAGTTCTGACTACATAATGTGAGGAAGAAAATTGATCACGCAAGTTGATTCCTAGCCATGCTTAATAGCATATTTTGTCGATTTAGAAACAAAAATTGAGGAAAAAGGGCATTTGTTGCATTCAGTGCAGGTATGATCCTTACAAGCTATTAAAAGAATAACCAATCCACATTCTGGTCTGCATCCCAAGTTTCTATGCTCTGCAGACCCATACAATATGTGGACTTTCACAATTATCACTCTGTCGTAATTCTGAAGCTGCTGAATATCATAAGACATTTTTCTTGTAGAAAAGGCTCAAAATAGAGATCATGATAGTTATCCAAGACTTATTTTATTCCCCTTCCTTGTGGATTTGGGGGATGACTTAGATAACTACACACAGTGTGAGTGGAGAAAAAGCAAGCATCGACTTCTAGGGCAAATCTGGTTCACTCATCAACCTCCTCTCTTTCTAGACAATCATGATTCCTGGTAGTTTATCATGGCTTTAGCACAATATTCTCCATACAACTTCCTTCTGTCACCACTCACCAGGCTATATACCATTTTCTAAGCTATGGTCATGACCACATTGTGGACATTAGTTGGGGTGCGTAAGTAGCTAATATTATTAAGGATGGTTGGTGGAGGTTTCCAAAGGGGAATGAGTCACTTTGGACGATGTCGAGTTTCATGGACTTTGCACCCTTGTTCAAATACTGTAGACACAGCAAGTCGATGTGCTCCCTTCAAGAGTGTAGATGTTATGATTCAAGATCAACTTGAATCATAACCTAGGGATAGAAGAATAATTGAGTTAAGAGAATAGAGAAATTGATGGAAGAGTAGAGAGAATTGAAGTTAAGAGGAAGGAATCAACATGTTTTTTCATTCAAAGAATCTTCAAGCAAGAACATTACAATCATTTATACTATCCACTTATCTAAATCGGTGGCCTAAGAAAATATCTAGCATTAACCAACTAACTACCAAACATCAAGCACATAAGCTCCTAAACCTTCTTCCCGCCAACACATTATTCAAATATTACAAATTTGCCACTACTTACAATTCCCCTAAGATCAAATCATGACAATACCCCCTCCTTAAGAACATTCTTGTCTCAAGAATGAAAGGATGGGAATTGACTTTTTATGAAATTCAAACTCTCCCAAGTAGCATCTTCATGATCCAAGTTGGTCCATTGAACTAAAACCTCTAGCAACTGGTTGCCTTGCTACTGCACCACTCTAGAATCCAAAATTGCGGCTGGTTGCTAGACAATATCACTACTGATGTCTGCTTCAGGAGGGAAGATTGAGCTAACTTTACCATCAGCCACATGCTTCTTCAAAAGGGAGATATGAAAAACTGGATGCACGAAGGAATCCGAAGGAAATTCCAACCGATAAGCCACACTTCCAACCTTCTCCGGAATCTTGTAAGGTCCAAAATAGCGTGCACTCAGCTTCACACTCTTGCGCACTGCCACACTGGATTGTCTGTAAGGCTGTAATTTCATATATACAAGGTCTCCCACCTGAAAGGACTTATCCACATGCTCCCTATCAACATAAAACTTCATTTCTAGCCTGTGCCACCTACAGATTATCCCTCAATTGCTACACCAATTGCTGCCTCTGAAGTATTAACTCATTAACTTCGTTGACAGTAGAGGTTGCTCCTTGCAACATCATAGGAGATGGGGGATCATACCCATAGAGGGCCTTGAAAGGAGTTGTTCCCAAAGCAGAATGAGCATGAGAGTTGTACCAAAACTCTGCCAAAGACAACCACCTGTGCCACTCTTTTGGATAACTGAAAGTCATGCTTCTCAAGTATTGCTCTAAACACTGATTAACTCTCTTCGTTTGCCCATCTGTTTGAGGGTGGTAGGATGAGCTAAGAGCCAAAGAAGGGCCCAACAACAATAACAACTCACGCCAAAAATGACTTGTAAACAACCTGTCTCGATCAGAAATGATGGACTAAGGCAATCCATGAAGCTTGTAAATGTTATCCAAGAACATTTTGGCAAGTTTCTCAGCTGAAATGGGATGATTCAAAGCTATAAAATGCCCAAATCCACTACCACCCATTTTACCTCCTTCCCTTCAAACTTGGGCAAGCCCTCAATAAAGTCCATGCTTATGTGTTGTCCACCTCTATCTGGAAATTGGTAAGGGTTGCAGCAAGCCTTGGTAAGGTGTATGACTGACTTTGGTACGTTGGCACACATCACAGGCTTACACAACCTCCACAACGTCCTTCCTCAAACCAGGCCAATGGAAATACTTTTTAATCCTCTGATATGCCCCTTCTATTCCAGAATGACCTCCCCAAGCAAAATCATTAGAGGCTATAATGATTTACTTCCACAATTCAGTTGTTGAACCAATGTACAATTTCCCTTTCACTCTGACAATTCCATTCACAACAGACACCTTAGACTCTGTCTCAGAAGAGTTGTGTTTGATGTTGAATGCTGTGACACACTCTTGAGCAGAATCATCACCTTCATAGGACTTAAGCACCTCATCCATCCAAGCAGGCAAGGCAATTGAAATAGCAAGGCAAGAATCTGAATCTGTGCCTTCATGCCTACGAGACACAGAATCAGCATCTAAATTCTCCCTGCCCCTGAAGTATTAAATCGAGTAGTCTAATCCCGACATCTTCATAAGCCCTTTTCGCTACAATGTTGTAGTGAATTTCTGCTCCAATAAGTATTTAAGGCTCTGATGATCTGTTCTTATAATGAAGTGATGTCCCTCTAAAAAATGCCTCCATCTAGGTACTCCTTTTCATAGATGGAAAAGCTGAGGTGCTTTGGGCTAAGTCCTTAACTCAAATAAGCCACAGGTCTTCCTTCTCGTGACAACACAGCTGCCACTCTAGGAACATTGAAATCAGGCATGACTAGCGCTGGGGCTGAACACATAGCAATCTTCAATCTTTCGAATGCCGCTTGAGCTGCAACAGACCAATGGAAGGCATCTTTTTTTATGAGATCAGTCAGTGGTCTTGCAAT
Source organism: Simmondsia chinensis (assembly GCA_018398585.1). Taxonomy (NCBI): domain Eukaryota; kingdom Viridiplantae; phylum Streptophyta; class Magnoliopsida; order Caryophyllales; family Simmondsiaceae; genus Simmondsia; species Simmondsia chinensis. The sequence continues at coordinate 25,297,424 of JAGTTD010000007.1, read as the reverse complement.
CATTCCATACCCTGCTACAAACTTGCGATAATAACCAGTTAAACCCAAGAATCCTCGCAGTTGCTTGAGAGATTTAGGAACTGGCCACTGTTTCATTGCTACAATCTTGGCTGGATCAGTGGCTACTCCAGCTAATGAGATAATGTGACCCAGATACTCCACTTGACACTGAGCAAATGTACATTTAGACAGCTTAGCATACAACCTGTGCTGTCTCATGAGTCCAAACACCAATTTCAGATGATCCAAATGTGAGTCCAATGAAGGACTATATACCAGAATGTCGTCAAAGAAAACCAGGACAAACTTCCTTAGAAATGGCTTGAAAACTGAGTTCATCAAAGCTTGGAACGTGGTAGGAGCATTAATCAAACCAAATGGCATCACCACATACTCATAATGTCCCTCAAGGGTTTGAAAGCCGTCTTATGAATGTCTTGCTCCTTCACTCGAATCTGATGATACCCTTGGCTCAATTCCAGCTTGCAGTAATAATGTGATCCATGCAATTCATCCAAGAGGGCATCAATAATTGGAATTGGGAACTTATCCTTTATGGTGAGAGCATTAAACTGCTTGTAATCTATACACATTCGTGATGAACCATCCTTCTTCTTGACAAGGATGACATGTGAAGCAAATGGGTTGTTGCTATGTCTAATGAATTCAGTTTGTACCAACTCAGCTAACTATCTTTCAATCTTGCTCTTTTGTGAATGAGGTTACTTGTAAGGCCTCAAATTGACAGGATCAGAGTTGGATTTCAATGGGATGGCATGATCAAAGGCTCTTCTTAGAGGAAGGCAAGTAAGGTGATCAAAGATATCATTGAATTCTTGTAACAGCTTGCTCGTAGTAGGATCTGAATTCACTCCTGCTCCTTCTGTCTCAACCGTGATAGAAAACAAATGTCCTATCCATTGATAGTCTTGCTTCTTAATGACTCCTTCCAATTCTTTGCCAGACATCCACTGCATTTGTCCTTGTTCCACAATTCCCTGCAACTTCATTGTTTTGCCATTCACCTTAAAGGCTATTGAAAGCTAAGCAAAATCAAACACCAAGGGGTTGATTGTCTTCATCCAATCCACCCCAAGAACCATGTCACAGCCTCCTAACTTCAAGACTCTAAAATCATACACAAATGAGTGGCCTTGCATCTGCCAACTGAACTGATTGCACTTCATTTGTGTAAGCATTGAGTTTCCATCTGCCACAATCACAACTAAGGGACCAGTTTTAATCATTTTGTGGCCAATTCTCTTGACAACCTTTGGATCAACAAAACTGTGAGTACAGCCACTGTCAATTAAGATCAAGAGTGACTTGTGACTAGCTTCACCCTTGATTCTTACAGTGTTGTGCGAGCCATTTCTAGTAAGCGCTTTAACAAAAATCTCCACATTCTCCTCAGCCTCAACTTCCTGTTCCTCCTCCAAATTGATCACCATACTCCCCTTGTTCTTGTCCCTCTGAACCTTCATCTACTTCAGCTGCAAACACAGACATAAGGAGCTTAGGATTGCATTTATGCCCAAAGAAGTAACGCTGATTACACTTGAAGCACAATCTCTGAGCCTTCTTCTCCTCCAAATTCAAAGGCTTAGGTGGAATATTACTGCCAACTTGCCCTACTGTACTAACTTCGCTGCTCTTGCTCTTCTGAACATTAGAACCAGCAAGGACGGTAGCTTCATAAAGCTTGGCCTTGGAATAAACTCGTGACAAGGTCAAAGGACTAATTGCTTTAACTAAGTTCTTGATTCTAGGCTTGAGGTCGCTGACAAAGCTTGAAACATAATATGCCTCACTAGCCCCGGGATTCACAAACATCATTCTTGCTCTTAAACTTTCAAATCGAGTCATACAATCTCTTACTGAGGTTGTTTGAGTCACTTTATTGAAGCTATCTATCACATCCCCAGGGTCCTCATCACTAAATCTCTCACAAAATTCATCAACTAATTCAAGCCAAGTAATATCAAGGTTGCTAATGAGTAAGCTATGAAAACATACCTCATGTCCCCCCTCTAAATGTACCACAGCCAACTCCACCTTTTCTGTCTCCAAAACATGATAAAAACGAAAGTACCTCTCACACCTTCTAATCAATGATTGCAGATGTGATCCATCAAATGTGTCAATTTCCACCTTCGGCTGCCTGTAACCAGAATTTCTTACCACAGTTGTGCCTTCAGTTTGCTCCACAGAAGTTCTTTAATACAAACGATCAGGAGGCCTGCTATAATGGCTCGCGGGAGACAGGATTCCAGCTCCAGGAGGCATCGCTTGACGATCAACTTGTTCTTGCAACCCTACGAACTGTTGTTGCACTTGCTGCTGTGAATGATTCATACTACGAGTTAGATCGCTCACAGATAACATCAATTCCTGCATCTGTTGTTGTATCTAAGCCATACGATCATCTAATTCTGAATTCGAAGCTGCAGCAGCACTAGTACCAATTCCAACATTGGCAGCAGCTCCAATAGCAGTTCCCGCAGCCACTCCAGCATAAGGAGCAGCTTGAGCTCTAGTTGTAGCTCCTCCAGCCATTGTTACAGATTTCTTGCATCAAACCAGGTCTAATTGATCACACAAACGTCAAAGGCAAGATGTTATGTGAAATCGAGCAGGCCAAATCGAATCTCAGCAAGTTAAGGAAAAAATTCAGCAGGCTCTGATACCAATTGTTATGATTCAAGATCAACTTGAATCATAACCTAGGGATAAAAGAAGAATTGAGTTGAATAGTGAAATTGATAGAAGAGTAGAGAGAATTGAAGTTGAGAGGAAGGAATCAATATGTTTTTCATTAAATGAATCTTCAAGCAAGAACATTACAATCATTTATACTATCCACTTATCTAAGTCGGTGGCCTAAGAAAATATCTAGCGTTATCCAACCAACTACCAAACATCAAGCACATAACCTCCTAAACCTTCTTCCCGACCCATTACTAAAATATTACAAATTTGCCACTGCTTACAATGCCCCTAAGATCAAATCATGACAGTAGACAACCTAATCCACATGGAAAACGAGCAGGAGCAGAAGAGAGGTTGACTTTGTCTATCATCTATTCTGGTTTTTGAATCACATCCCTAACCACTACTTTCTTTATGGATTGCATGCTATGGCCTCCTGTGGACCATGGACTGCCTTGCAGACACGGAGTAGTTGACATTAGATCATACATGCTCTCTTGCAGCCAAGAGGTTGAGATGCACTACTATTTTTCCTCTGCGATCGCGTCTCTTCACAGGCCAGAGTTTGATTGGCAGAACATGCATAATTGGGTTCCTCCCACCTTCGGAGAAAGAGTGCCCCTTGTATTTAATTTCTCTCCATACCGTCTAAGTCCTGTGGGTCTGAGCGAAATCAAAGAGCCGCTAGACAGTAGTCCAGGACGTTTCATGTTATTGCTAATGAGATTATAGAAAAATTGCATCTGCCTCCTAGGTGCTAGATTTCATAACTCAACCCACGATGCCAGCCTTCTACACACATGGCGCGTTAAGGCTTAGTTTTCTTTTGATCGTACAATTTTGTTCTCACTTGGCCCACATTTCATTCTAACTTGCGAATAAATTCCGCTTGGCCATTTGTAGATTTGTGCCACGCGCGGAGTATGCCCTATGTCACGATCACATCCAGTGCCGTGACAGTGTCGCATGCACACGCCTTAGCGCCTGTGGGGCACATCCCTACGCCTATGTGCGCATCCTAGTGTCGTGCGTTGCCCGCAAGCCAACACCGGAGTGCATCTCAACACGAGCGTATGGGAGCCCATGGATGGCAGCATGTCGCACGCTGCGCGCATAGTGTTGCGCACTATATCAGAAGACATGTCCCGAGTTGCGGTAGGCTGTGACTTTGGTATTTTGGTATTGGACCCTACAGTCCCTCATGATGAGAGACAAATGTCGACGAAGTTGGTTTCGGCATCAGATGTCTAACTTCGAATATTGTCGCTTAATGGGTTTCCCTAGTAATGGGGGTGGGCCTCAGTGCATCCATGAGGGCAGCATGAGGTCTCTATGTGAGTAGGACAATGTTGAGGCCGAGGGCTGAGTGTGCACTTATATCCAAGGAAGGTTTGTACCCTCATCTAAGTTGTTGGACGAGCCATTGTAGCGTCTCCAATAAGCAAGGTATAACCTTCACATGGCGGGAGCACTTGCGGTGCTCAAGCCCCATTGTGAGTGGCAATGGGCCCAGCCCTGTTTACAGGATCTCGTGGTAATGTGGCACGAGTTGGGCAACACCGTACAAGTTCATAGTAAAGGGGCAGTTGGTCGTGCACCACCGTGCGCCCATGTGGGATTGATTCTACAAGATGGTTGCTTGCTCAAGTGAGTGGCGTGCTACTTTGTGGGATCATGTAAACTCCTAACAAGGACAACGGCCATGAACACTAGGCACGCCCAAGGGACTTAGTAGTCACTGGGATCACTCTAGAGTAGGGTACTTTAGGCTACTTTAAAGAGATGGTCGACACCATGGAGGACAAGTGACTTGATGAAGGACATGGGAGTCAAGACATGTGATCGAGACTCAAAAGGGTGTCAATGGTGTCTGAAATGAGTGATGGTGTGCGGCAAGTGCTAGCGCGTATGTTGGGCAAGTGAGCAAGTTAGCAAAGAGCTTTAAGAAGCGGCGTACATTATGAGGCCTTAGTGCGCATGTGTGCACCTAAGGATCGTGTTGGCAAGTGAGCCTGTTGATGGGTCACACTTCAAGATTTGACGTCTTGATGTTGGTTGATCGTTAATATGCCACCGAGTGGGTTCACGTTTGGGGTCAATGGACTTGGGGAAACTTGAGACACAAAGTGGGACTCTCGAGCTAAGAGGAGTTACGCTTGACAAGTCGTGTGTCGTGAAGAAAAAGGGTTGAGATGTAGAAGAACCTCTCTTGAAGTAAGCTGGCCATGACCTAGAGGAGTGTTGGTGCCGCACGGTCATTTATTCCGTTGCATCGTGCAGCACCATGGCACCTTTTACGTATCTTGTATGCTTATATGTATTCATACATGCATATGTACTATATAACATGTATAACTCCCGATCAAAGAAAAGAATAACTGATCAGTACAAATTTTGAATTCTCCTCCAAGGCTCATCATCAGCTCTTGGAAGGACAGAGATACAATATTATTATAATGCTTTTTCCTCCACAAAATAGAATCCACTGTGTTACAAGCTACAGTTGTTCCACCAGATTTCATTACTATTTTGTGAGGAAAGGGAAGATTAATGTAATTGAACATCGCAAGTAAATTAATCGATTAAGTTTACAAGTTCTAGATTATAGAAATCCTAGTTAGAAAATGGACAAGATAGCTCATAAAGCTAATCACATGACCCAAGAGACTGCTAAATTGCTAACAGTCCTCATCAAGATGCCTTTCTATTGGCCATTCTTTTTAAGCATTTGGATCTACTTCGCTTAGACTCGAGTATGGAAGTTGGACACAAATATATGTCCAAAGCTAAGACTGGGCTATCTTTGTAGTCTAACTTGAAGTGCTTAAATGTCATTATCAATGTCATATGGTATCCTTGTACGAGACAAGAAACTTAGTGCAGAATGAAGAGTTTAAGCAACTATACCTTAGATAACACAATGTGAACCAGACAATAATAAAAATAAATATGAATAATCAAATAGAGGGAAAGAGAGATAGAGAATCATGGCGTCAGACCTTTCCCTTATTGCAGGTTCTTTGCCTACCTTCAAATGGGTAATCCTCCTCTGTGTCAATTCCATGGTTATCTATAACGAATTGATATGCGTAATCCATTAGTCCACCTCCACAGCCCTCATTGTAGGTTCTATCACAGTCGATCAACTCTTGCTCAGAGAGGCCGACAAGCGATCCTGTAACAATCCTGTTGATGCCTTCAATAGCCCCTGTGGCTGAGAAAGACCAACAAGCACCTGCAAAATAAAGCTACTATGAGTATTTCTACATGAAAATTGACTTTATGAGCTGCAACAACAACAAAAAACCCAATGCCTTAAGAGCTCCCGCATATGCAGGGTCTGGGGGGTAGGGATGTACGCAGTCTTACCCCATCAGGGTTCTACCCTAAAGGGAGGCTGTATCCCAGGAACCCCCCCCCCCCCCCCCAAAAAAAAAAACCCAAAAAATAAATTAATCTACAGAAGTTATTCTTCGTATCTAAACATTCGCATTTCTTCTGAAATTGCTACGCATTTTCTATATGTCTAACCTAGAAACACCAAATGGCATTTCTAAGTATCATGCCTTAGACTCTGTTCGGTACATGGAATTGAAATTGGACCATTAAATTGCAATATCAATTCAAATTCAAATGAAATTATGATACCTAAGACTCTAATCCGCTTATGAAGAGAATTGGAAGTTGGAATCGTAATTTCATAACTGATCACATCACGTTTTGAGTCAATCAAGTTAGATCATTCCAGATTTTTGGTTAACTAGTGTCTAGTTTTAGTCGGATTGGATCATTTTGAGTTCTCGATCAACTTCGGACAGGTTTTGTTGGGTTAGGAGTATTGTGTTGAAGTCGCAGTAGATTTTGGCTTAATTACAAAGGTTCATTCTATGATTGGTTGGGTTTGAGTGGAATAAGGTGATTCAGGGCTACAGAGATCTTGGTTTCAAGTTAAACATGTTGCTTCATTTCCAATTCTAGGCCACTTAGGATGGGATTTATCTGTATTTGTTACGGCCATTTAATTTATTATTTAGTAATAATTTAGGTCCGATTGAGTTTTGTAACGTCATTGTTAGTTTTAATCATCTCTAGGTTTCGAGTTAATTAGGTTGGGTTATCTCAAGTTTTGGATCAACTCGATTTAGGCCCATTCAAGTTAGACCATAGTCAGGTAGAGTCATTTTATGTTTAACTTATCTAGGACTTAGGGCCTATCGATTTCGATATTTTGAACTTTGAGTTAGATCGGGTCAGGTTCAGGTTTGGTCCAATCCAGTAGCACTCAAGTCGCTCAAGTAGAATCATGTTAGGTTTACCTTTCATTTGTATGATTATAAAGAACAACAAAGACAGAACCCAATTCAACGACCAAACTTTTAGTGAGAAAATGGCAAATCTAATTTTTCACTGGGTGTCTCAACCATTTGGATGGAACATCTCTGCATTTGGGGACCTTAAAAAACTACTGTGATTGTTTTGTCAAGTTGCCATACAATGAATTTCACCAAAAAGAAGTGTTGTTTAGTACCTTCTCTCTTGCTTTCATCATAGCTTTATCGTCCATGTGACCAAGCCATATGTTGGTCACATTCTATGTACAACAACAACAACAATAACAAACCGAGTGCCTCAAGGGCTTCCGCCAAACTGGGGGGGAGGGGGTTGATATATACGCAGCCTTACCCTCTTTAGGATGCTACCCTAAAGAGAGGCTGTGTCCGAGGACCCTCAACTTAAAAAGCATTAAAAACAACGGCATGAAGAGAGCATAAAGCAGCAATAAGCAATAAAGCAATAAGCACCAAAGCACATAGTGCCGCGAAGCAACAATATACCGCACGAGCAGCAAGCAACAAGCAACCAACAGCACACAACAATAGCAAGTATAAGCAAATAGACATACATATAAGCCTGGCACTCAAACTAGCTTAGTTTTGCTCCTCTATTCTAAACTGTTATATCGGCTACCACTATGCTAACCCTCCACTTAGCTCAATCTAAGGTCATCCCTCATTTAGGTTTAAGTGAGTGAGGTCATGTCAAATCGTCTCCATCCAGCTCTTCGTTGGCCTACCTCTCCCTCTCCTCCCGTGCGTGTATACACTTCTTCACATCTCCTGACAAGGGCAATGGTCGGTCTCCTCCTAACATGCCCAAACCATCACAAACATTGCTCCCTCAACTTATCCCCAATTAGAGACATCCAATTTGCTTCTTGTAACATCATTTCTAATCCCATCCTTCCTTACGTTCCACATAGCCACCGTAGGATCTGTAACACCCCCGTATAATATAGCAAATAAGTTTAAGCCAGAAAGGCGCTACACGACCTTACTATCATGAATTCCCTCATAATAGCATGAAGCCTAAAAATTTCTTATTCATAATTTCAAAATTTCTAAAGAAGTTTCCATGAAATATAATAGATCAAATCCCAAATAACATCACTACTAATGATTAAAACCAATAGTACGAAAAATCGAATTACAATTTTATCAAATAGTCCACAAAAGTCCATAACATCCCACTATGAAATTTACTTAATATCTAAAACTATGAAGCTAAAATAATATTCGAATCAGTATGTCGCTCTGCCTTCCTCATCCCTCAGGAACTACCATAAGCCACTAATTTGGAAAGTGAAGGAAAAGGGTGAGGAAACAACATGCTCAACAAGTACACCACACACCCTACTCGGACGGGGCATATTATTTAAAACAGAAAGGAGAATGTAAACAAGGAAATCCTATTTATCCTCAATAATCATATCACAAGAGACATAAGACATCACTTTATATTATAATTTATTTCACAAAAGTTCCTCGGTTTAACTCACAAATCAATCGGAGACTACGGCCATTATTATATTTCGCGACAAGGCCAAAGATCAACTTTCGCATAATTCAAATTCGAATCAATATCTAATTCTATGGTCGATAGACCCCTTGGGGTCAACGTAGTATCTGTGAGTTCTTCCCATATGAACCTTTCAAGATATAAGTTCCTCGGTTTAGCTCACAGATCAATCGAAGACTACGGCCGGTATTATATCCTGCGACAGGGCCACAGATCGACATCCGCATAATTCACATTCGAATCAATATCACATTCTATAGTCGATAGACCCCTGGAGGTCAACGTAGTATCTATGAGTTCTTCCATAAAAACCTTTCAGTTTAGATAACAAGTTCACAATAATTTCATCCATGTTATCACAAGTACAAATTCTTTTTAATTCATATATTCCATCATCGAATCAACGTATAAATCAATTTAATTTCAAATCATAAGAGTGGTAACCACATAATCAATCAAATATATATGCCCAACCCTACTTTCACCAAATAATAAATCACTCAAATACAAGTCATATACATCAAATCATACAAAATAATTTTCATATTTCACAAACAAATAGAGGAAGTGATATACTTACCTTCAGTATCTTCTAACTCGATATCCAAACTTCTATAACGGATTAGCTTCGAAAACCTATCAAGGAAGAGAGGGATCGGGATTGACAATTTATGCTTGATAGAGAGAAAGATAGAGAGAGAAGAGGGAAAGCGAGAGAGAGGGTTGGAAGGAGGAAAGATGGGCGAAATTAGGGTATATATATATAACCCTGACATTACTAAATAGACCTTTTTTAAATTAGCCCATTATTTTATTTATAACCCACATTCTAATTATTTTACAATACCTAGCCCAATTTAATTAGACCGGGTTTCACATGTTATAATGCCTAGCCCAATTTAGTTACCCCCAGGTTTCACATATTATAATACCTAGCCCAATTTAATTAGACTGGGTATTACAGCATCCTCATCTTCGCCACCTTCAAGTTTTGCGTATGATGTTGTTTAACTGGTCAACACTCCGCACCATATGACATAGCCGGCCTCACTACTGTCTTATAATATTTTCCCTTTAACTTTAATGGGAACTTTATATCACATAGCACCGCAAAGGCTATCCTCTATTTATGCCAACCTACTTTAATCCGGTTGTTGACATCCTCGTTAACTCCGTCGTCTTACAGCACCATGCAGCAACAGCAGCAGCAACAACAATCCCAGTGCCTCAAGGGCTCCAGCAAAAGCGGGGTCCGCGGGGGGGGGGGGGGGGGGGGGGGTGTTGATGTACGCAGCCTTCCCCTTCAGGGTGTCAACCTGAAGAGAGGCTGTTTCCGAGGACCCCCAATCTGAGAGATATGTCTTCATCGCATCATGGTGACCTGTGAGCAATAGGGCATGAAAGCAAAAGAGTAAACCATAGCATAAAATGAGCAATACAAAGCATAACGCCCTAGAGGAGACTACGAGGCAAAACCTTCCCTTCAAGGCAGCTAGTATAAGCAAATAGGCAGATAGTAGACAGATAGGCGTATAGGTAAATAGGTGCAGCCTAATAGGCCTATACGCCTATGAACCCATATATAGCAGAATAAGCAGCGGTGTGAGGCCACTACACCTGCTACTCCTATACTAGTCCTCCCTCGAGCTCTAGCTCTATCTAAGGCCACCTCCTTCCGTGGGTTTAGGTGGGTGAGGTCCTGCCGTAACAACTGCAGTCGTCCCTCCTTTGGCCTGCTTCATCCTCTTCTTCCTAGCGTGGTACGAAGTTGATCGCATTATCTTACTGGAGCAGTGGTTGGTCTCCTCCTAGCGTGCTTGAACCACTTCAAGCACAGCTTCTTCATTTTATATTCTATCTTCTATCTAGGCCACGCCCCACTATGCCACATACCACATCCCTGATGGGCGCCCCTGGGACCACAAGTCCATATGCCCAAATTGTGGAATAGGCATACCGTAGAGTCGTGGCACTAGATCGAGCTTACGAGTGGTCAGATGCTCCTACACCGCTACATCGGATACGCCTATCCTAGTCCTCCACACAGCTCTGTCTAGAGCCATCTCATCATTTAGGTTGAGATAGGTGAGATCCCGTTGATTGTCTCCATCCAGCTCTTCTTTGGTTGTCCTCTCCCTCTCTTCCCGTCTGCTATGTGGAGTGGAACCCAAATATTTAAAACAATTTTTTTTTTCAGCATGCACTCCAATCTAATCTCGACATCTTCTATGCTTGTCCTGGTTAATGTACAGAACTTGAGTTCCATATACTCGGTCTTGCATCTACAGAGTCATAAGCTTTTCGATTCCAAAGCCCTTCTCCAAAGTTCCAACTTCTCATTCACCTCTTCTCTAGACTTCCCCACCAGAACTATATCATCCCCGAAAAGCATGCACCAAGGCACGGAATGAACAAAAATGGACTGAAGGCTGATCCTTGGTGTACATGTACCCCAACTATAATGAGGTAAGCGCCTGTCTTCTCTTCCGCTGTACGCACATTGGTTAGTGCGTCCTTGTACATGCCTTTAATGGCTCAGATATAAGACAAGGGGATGCCTTTCTTCTCCAAAACCCTCCATAGGACCTCTCTTGGCACTTTATAACATGCCTTTTTCCAAATCAATGAAAACCATGTGAAGATCCTTTTATCTATAGCTGTAATACTCTATCGTCTGCCTGAAGAGATGGATGGCTTCTATCGTCAATCTACGAAGCATAGATCAAAATTGTTTCTTTGACACCCTGTTTGTTGCCGTGACCTTCTTCATTTTTCTATGACCCGCCCCCATAGCTTCAAGGTGTAGCTCATTAGTTTAATACCCCTATAGTTGAAACAACACTAAATATCACCTTTGTTCTTATACATCGGAATTAATATGCTCTTCCTCCACTCATCATGCATCTTCTTACCTTAAAGAATTTGGTTGAATAGTTTAGTTAACCAATTGATGACCTTCTCTCCAATGCATTTCCATGCCTTAATGAGTATTCCAACTAGGCCTACTGCTTTACCCCTGCCCATCTTTTTCAAGGCTTCCCTGACTTCCTCGGGTCTAATCCGCCTACGGTAACAATGGTTTTGGTGCTCCTCGGATGCTTGGAGTTCTCCTAGGTATATATCTGTATCCCCCTGTTCGTTAAACAACTCATGCAAATAGGCTTTCCACTTAGCTTTAATTTGTTGCTCGTCCACGAGCACCTATCCATCCTCCCCCTTTATGCACTTTACTCAATCCAGGTCCCTAGTCCTCCTTTCTCTCGCTTTAGCGATTTTGTATATGTCCTTAGCTCCCTCCTCAGTATCTAGTCTTTTGTAGAAACCTCGCAGGCGTTGGATTGTGCCTCTCTAACTGTTATCTTTGCTTCTTTCTTGGCTTATTTATACTGTTGTTTCTTGTCCTTGTCTCCACTTTGATCCCACTCCTTGAAACAGTCTCGTTTGACCTTAATCTTTTCTTGGTCACATTCTATGTAAGAGTAATTAAAACCATGTAGACACCAGTGTACAAATAAAAAGGCGCAAGAAGCATTGAGGCGATAGGGGGTCCTGGTGCCTAGGCATAAGGCACAAGGCGCAATAAGGCAATAGGGGGTCCAGATGCCTAGGCACAAGGCGAAGGCACGGGCCTTAGAGAAGTGAGGCGCATGCTTTTATAATTTACATTCATATTCTATATTTATAAAATATATTATGAGCATAAGCTATAACATCAATTAATTACGTAATATAACAACTCTAATTAAAAATATATATAGTGTTTAAGAAAAATACCGCTAAAAGATATCAATATTCATCAAAATGAGCTGTATTATATATCAACATAAGCTTTTTTTACAAAAATTGCAAGGTGCCATAAAATTCAAGAATTAGTAGTATCTAAAAGTTAAGGAATAATACTCTATCTTTTGCACACACAATAAACAAAGTACAAAAATACACATAATATAATAATATGCTCAACTTAAGGCAAAAATATTGCCTAAACACAAAAGGTGTGACTAGGCGCGCCTCGGCGCTTTGTGCGCCTTAGCGCGCCTTGTCAAAGTCACCTCGCCTGAGGCTTGCGAGACAAGGAAGCCGCACCTCGCCTCGCCTAGGCGTGCCTTTTCATACACTGGTAGACACTGAAAGAGCTCAAGGATTTGGATGATCCGGAAGATTGTGTAATCATAAGATTCAACAATACAAGGACAGACACACCAATACACATGCCAATATCACAGTTGACATCTAATGCTAACTTTGAGAACAGAGGTACTTCAACTGTCCATTTTACCCTAATATACCCGTATCTGATAAGGATACTTGGACATTGTTACAACTCTCGGGCACTACAAACTATTTTTTGTTTTGGTAAGTGGGCACTGCAAACTACGTATACCTATGTCCAACTCTCATATTTGTATGTGGGTTACACAGATGATTGAGAATAGTTGTATTTAACTTATAAGATACATATATCTGAAGAAGTGTCAACACACAGCCTACAATTGTTACCATTTGCATTTGATGTCCCGAGATACTAGCCAGAGGAATCAACAGGCTTTCTATTCAAATTACATAAAATTTGATTCATATCTAAGACTGAAGGAAAGCAAACTATGAACTGGCCAGAACCTATGGACAGGAGCCGAAGAGCAACAATAGACACACAAGGATTCATTCTTCGTATGCACCAAGTGTAACTAAACAATAAACATAACAAATTCAGTAAACCGAAATCAACAAGCACTAAACACGAAGTCCCAGTAATAAAACACCAATTCATTAACTAAGATCCAAAGAAAATTGGCCCCATTTTGACGTAGGGAACATCAATCACTTGAGTTTTTGAATTGCAAGTATGTCTTTTCCACTTCCTAGTATCAGTCAAAGAAGCAGACAATCACAGCAAAAGTAAAGGTAAATAGCAACCATTTTGAAGTTGGCTTATGTGTCGAGTCTAGTTTTTATTCATGGGCAACCCAATTTGATGACCCAACCATGCAAAAATTGTTGCAAGTTAGGTTTTATGCATGGCATAGATAGGCACTAGAGTTTGTGCATATAGTTTGAAAGTTTTGTGGCCCTCTTCTCACAAAACAGTGAAACATCTCTACGGCTGAAGGATGTAAACGCAATTTATTAAATCATATAATATAAATTCTTGTGCCATACTTTTGTATTGGGTTTATAAACAGCCAAAAAAGTTGTTATTTTTCATTTAATCACCACAATTTTTTAAATTTTCAAAAAACCACCTGCAAAAATCCTACTAATTATACCTGTTAGTGACTTTTGTATAGACTTTAACATACCAATTAAGTATGAGTTAAAGCACCGAAACTACAAAAACATTTTCCACCATCTCCCACCAAGGTTAAAATTAACTAGTGGGCATAGGACAGGGAAATGTTTTACCAACTTGAATAACTTCAACTCATGTTTCATGTGGACTGAAGAAACCAAAAACTTAAGCTAAAATCCACGTAGAAATCACGTAATATCCAACAAACAATTAACAACATGATTTAAAGTGGTTGATTAATAAATTTTACACTTCAAAGACGGTTTTTGAAAAATTAAAATGTTATGGTAGTTTAACCAAAAAATGACAATTTTGAATAGTTAACTATTACAACAACCTAACAGCCTTTATACGAAAGAAATATCTGAAATATCTAATAGATTTTCTTTTTAAAAAATCCTTTTGTTTCTTTTCAGCAATTCTCTCTCAGTTGGTTCTTCCTTCTTCTCCTTTATAGTTTCCGCAACATTAAGGGCATCATAAGCTATCAGAGAAGTACAGAGAACGAGAGAACACCAAAGTAAGAAGAATCTAACATAAGACAAGCTTAAACCCCACTTACCACAACCACCTTGATCTTTCACTCCGGTCACAGCCCCTTTCTCCCTCCAATCAACCGAATCAGGAACATCCTCAACCGAGTCGGACCCTCGAACCTGTCCGGGCCTCTTAACCCGGATCAAACCATTGGAGGATACAGATAACCCAAGCATAGATTTCCTAAATTCATGTTGGGTCAAATCAGCGAACACATTGAGTTCAAGCGTGTACGATGAATTCCCAAAGCTATTGTGATTTGTGACGAAGCCCAGATTGTCTTCAAACACTTTGAGCCTGTACTGCCTCTCTTCTTCAGATGGGAACGTCTTGCCATGGTACTTGCACCAGGCGTCGAAGAGATCGGAGGTTGAAGAAGAGAGGGAAAAAGAGAGGGGCAGAAAACAGAAGAAAAGTAAGAGAAAAAGAAGTTTCGCCATGAAAGGGGGAGAGGAGAGTGTCGTGTTGTTCCTTGGATTGTAGAGGAGGAATGGGGATTGTTCATCTGTGGAAGACGTGGTTGGATTCGGGGGTGTTTGTAAGAGTGGTCATCAATTCGCAGTGGCTTAAGTTCATATTTGGAGAGAAACGGGCGGGCCGGGCCCCGCCGGCCACTGTAGCGGGCCGAGCTGGGCCGGGCCTGGCCTGGGGGCTCTAGGTCCAAGCCCGGCTTGGGCCCGCTACAGTGCTGGCGGGCCGGGCCTGCGCCCGCTTTGTTTACAGAAATAAAAAAAAATTAAAATAATACAAAGTCGTTTTGTACTAAAATTATTGTAATTCATTGATAAATAATATGAGATACAAATACATTTTTTTTCAAGCACGAATAATGCTAAATATACATGTTTAAAAAAAAATAATGCTAAATATATGTAATAAAATAAAATATACAATAAGTAATGGTAAATACCTTATCAAAAAAATAATGGTAAATAAATAACGTAACAAATACAAGTACACATACAATGCAGTCGGGGCCTAATATTTAAAAGTATAAATTTGTTTTTCAAAAAATACAAAGTTTGACATATGGAGGGTGCGGTCGTCGACGTAAATATTTAAAAGTAAATAATTGACATACAAAAGTGTTGATATCAGTCGCCTAGGGGGGTTTCTACGCCATCATTTGACGTATCAGTTATGCTGTCGTCTTCTTCAAATCTCGGTGAATCCAGCTTCATTCTCTGTTGATCTCTGGCCTCTGCTAGCAGTCAATCCTTCAAGCACACGGACATCTCCAAGCTTGATGGCGATAGCTTCGCCCTATTCATTCCAAGCAACCTGCAACTAAGACTGAAAGCACACTCCAATGCTACTGAAGACACCGGACAACTTAGTATATCACGTGCCATGGTGGAAAGCACGGGATAATGGGCTTGGTTTGTGTTCTATCATTGTAAAAGGTCAAAATGCGGGTTGGCCGACGGCCCGAAAATATGGACCAACGGTGTCCGCAAATAATAATCTAGCTCGTCACATGACGTGGGGGCTACTGTGGGCGTAAATTGCTCCAACAGCTTCCACGAATATGACATGTGTGAACTACTTCCACTAGATGTGGAAGATCCTATTGCAGCAATACTAGGATTATTGGACGCTAATTGACGGGAATATTGAGAAAATAAATGATGCAAGTCGTTATCGACATCGGCAATGAAAGTGTCGATATTAAGACTAGGATGCAAATATTTGAAAAAATGTTGGCAAAACAAGTTAAAACCCCCGCATTTACAACGAGAGTCTAAAATAGTTGACAAGCAGTATGTAAGAGGTAGTTCAGAATAATATTTGGCAAACTTTTCTTTCATTGCCTTAATTGATTCGAACAAAATGGGGTTGGATTCATTACCCACCATCCAATTGACAATATCGAGCAATCTTGATATTGCTTGAGGCATGGTCGGATAGTAGCAACCCGAAAAAAATGTCGTTGCCTCTTTAAACATACTAAAAAAGTTACAAATTTGATCTATTGTCTCCCAATTTATACCGGCCAGGTTGTAATCGCTCTATTATGTACGATTTTCCTGGGCGAATTCCATCAGAACGTCTTTGTATGGTAGAATGCGCTCTAACATTTCTACCGTAGACGACCACCTAGTTTGGGAGTCTAATTTGAATTGTTTATATTCTATGTTATGCAACCTATATAAATTTCTAAATCTTCTTTTTCTAGTGCCTGATGATTTAATCGATATTATTACGGATCTTAAGGTGGTAAGGGATACTTTTATAAGATCTAAACCATCCATTACCATTAAATACAAAATGTGACTAATGCAACGAATATGGAAACACTTCCCACCTAACATGGGTCTCATTTGCCTAATTAAATGTATAACAGCTGCAGTGTTATTGGTAGCATTGTCGAACGTAATACTGAAGATACGTCGCTCTATGCCCCAGCCACGGACTGCCAACATAATCGCACCCGTAATTACCTCGGCATTGTGGGGGTAATCTAAAAGTCCAAAATGAATTATCCTCTTTTGGATGATGAAGGATTCATCGGTCCAGTGTGCCGTTATGCACATATAAGGTTGGCCGAGTTTTGACGTCCATACGTCCGACGTCAACGAGAACATGCTCGTGTTCGTCGCAAAATGTGTGAAGACCCCAGCTTTCATCCCGTGGTACAACGTAAAAGCGTCCCGCTTTATGGTGTTCCGAGGAATCCTCACAATGGCGAGGTTCACATTTCGTTGGAGGTAGTTGACGAAATTTGGGTCTTCGCCGGCATTAAAAGGCCTTTCACTCAAAATTATATATTTAGCTAGCCCCTTTAGGTTGCTCTCTTGAGAGAACCTAAAATAAGCAAGTGCATTGATCACTTGCTGTACTAGACGTTGTTGGCTCTTTTCTGGGTATTGCTCGGGGTGGCACCTAAGTATATGTCTGTTTAATGTGCCCGTCCCACTGCCAGGTTGATGACTAAAATCCTTAGCTGGGTCACATAATTTACAGGTTGCTTTATTAGTTGTCTTATTAAAGGTAAAGTGCTTCCATACCCCACTAGTTGTACGCCTACTAGCACTGGTACTAGTTTCAGGCTGGGCTTCGGTGGTGGGCGTGGGTTCCTCATCAGTTTGTGAGTCTCCAACCCCACCACCGCCTAGCTCATGATAATCTTGTTGTTGTGAAAAGTCATATCTATGCTATCATCAGTGTATGGGGGTGATGGCTCTGGTTATATAAAAGCTCGTTCTTCAGTATTAAGTAAGACAATTCTACTCCTTTTAGGGATTCTGGGTGGCCGAGAAGAGATAGAACTAGCACGACCGGCTCCAGAGGATGATGAAGAGTTGTGTGCCATATTAGTATAAGTGATTAGTATTTATAAAATGCAAGTAGTAATGCAAGTAGTATTTATTATAAAACTAAATGTATAAAAATATTTAGAATAAATTACATATTAATGTCTTAAGGTTAAATATATTAATTTTTTAATTTAGAAATTTTGTAAAATAATTTTTAGTCCAAAAAGTAACTTATATTTAATAAAATAATCCAAGTAATAATGTGAAAGAATGAAAGCAGGATCTATTTTATACATTTAAGAATGAAAGCGGGATCTATTGTATACATTTACGCATCATTTGGATTATTTTATTAATACATATAACTTTTTAGATTAGAAAATTATTTGACAAAGTTTGTGGAATAAAAACTTAATACATCAAACCTTGAGGTACTAATATATAATTTACCCAAATATCTAATAGAACAAAAATAAAAATACAAGCACAATAATAATTGAGAAAAATAGCAAATATACTTAGAAATTATTTATTTTTATCAAAACGTACATCCTCATGGCTACAAGTGAATACATTCCGAATCCAAATAAATTACAACAGAAAGTTTAAATGGCAAGGCTGACCACCATCTACAATTACAAACTTTATCAAAATGAGAGGTAGCAACTACATGGGCTGCAACATTATAGTTAGGAGGCACCCATTGAAAGATGATACAATCAAAAATAACATTAAACCTAAGCACACCGTGGAGGGTCTGAAACCCACTTCAAAGCTTCAATAACTTCCAACTAATTAGACTACAGTAATTTTCCTCCAACCTGATGCAATAGCCAAGAACCAAGCTCCCCTAATAGCAAAGGCTTTAGCCATTCAAGGAGAGGATGCCGCAACAGAGGAATGTAAGCCCCCAATCATAGCTCCTGAGAAATCACAGTCTATAATTGCACAACCACCCCTCTTCCCTTCTTTCCAAGCAACATCGGTATTAAGCTTAACAAAGGAGGAAGGTGGGGAGTCTAACAATCAAAAAGAGTCTCACTATAGGAAATGGGGAGAGGTTGACTGCCTGCTGGAATTGCTAAGCACTTGAAAACGCTTTGACACTCACTTGGGAGGGATTGAGCCCAAATCCTCTGAATATGAAGTTACACCTGTTTTTCCATAACCACCAACATAAATAGGCACAAGTGACTAGATAAATATTGAAACAAAATTGCTTAATTTGAATAAAGAGTCCCACCATCTCAAAATGCCGAGGAGCCGATATGATCAAGCCTAAAGCCCAACCTCGAGGCATGCCAGGACATACACACTAATGAGCACAAAATTAGAATATGATCAATGGTTTCTATTTACATTCCAAAATCAAGGAAGTTAAAATGACGTCATTTGAGATAAAGGGACAAGTGCGTAACAAGTGGAGCCATGCTCAAGGTATAAATGGCCTTGAAATTAGAAAAAATGGCATCTTGAGTCTGGCTACTTGATAAGTTAGAGCCTTAAAATAACAACATCTCGAGATGGATGATGGGACTAAAGAGGCTCAAGCTCGAGAGATTACAAGGAGTGTTGCAGGAAAGGTGGTTTCTAGGCTCAAGGAAGTTTTGTGAAGCGCATATCGAGGAACATGGGCCTTAAGTACATTCGAACAAGAGTGGATGAACATGAGAAAACCAAAGGAATCTCGAGCAAGTGTGTTAGTGCACATTCAACACCAATTTGGCGTGATGGAAGGCATTGAGGCTGAACGTGAGACAAATATACCACATTTTAAGGACGTAATATTTATATTCATAGGCTATAAATAAAGGGTTTTGTTTACAATGTAACTTGTCCATCACCAATCATACAAAACTTCTTCATGTTTTGCTACATCACACTTATGCTTTATTTGTTTTCCTTTTCTTAGGAGTAGCGTAATTGTAGTCTTTGTTTTCCTTTTTTTAGGGAAATACAACTTTGGGTTTCAGGTATGACAATCTTGTTCCAGCCGTGTTCCTAAAATCAACCAGTTAAGTTTAACAACATTAGTTGAAAACTTTAATAGCCAAGCCCCTGAGCTTGATTGTGTTGGTCTTAAATTGGTGTTATGACTTAGTAAGTCAGGTGAATTTAGGTATGAGTCACAATTTCAAGTCTTCGACTATTTAATTGCATTGGTCCAAATCCAGTAACCCAAATACTGTTTGAATGTGCCTTATATTTTCTGTATTTTATACCCCATTCCTATGATATTTTCTGCTATTACACATGCTTTATTATATAATTTGTGTATGTTTAGGCTTGGCATGTGTTGAAGCAAGCAATCTTGAAAAGTAGTGAAAAGCAGAGCTACAACGGACAAATTTGAAGACTACTTTGAGAAACCTAACAACGTGTGAAAAAAGGACCCTCTAGTCAAGATTCAATCGAGAGGAATCTTCCCTGAGGTGGACGATTGATCAGCTAAGAATTTTGGCAATTGGTCAAGCTTAAAACAAGCAAAACAATAAAAGAATAAGAGAAGGAGACCTAAGTTTTTCCACTTTTTGCCAATGTTTTCTCTTCTCCTCCTTCCCCTAACCACCAAGAGAGATCGAGATTTTCTTGAAGGTTGAAGCGCAAGTGGTTGAAATACCGGGGATTAAAGCGAGAGTTAGGTCAACATCAACCGAGGGAGTTCTCAATCTATGAGTTTTTCTTTACCTTTATCTTTTGATTTTTTTATGTATAAAACTGTTATAGAGGAGTAGACTCGCACTCTAGGGGTGAAGGACGGGTAGTTGTCTGAATCCCAAATTTATATTTTATTTTCGATAATGACTTTTGTTATATTACTTTTGCACCCCTGTGGGGGATTTTATATTTTAGACTGGTTTTCCTTTTATGTGCTTGTAGATATGATTTGATTTACCAATTTATTCACATATTGTCTTGTGCTTGTAGCCTAGATTGTAGTATAACAAGTTCTTCATAAGTGGGCATGGTTGAGCTTTACAATGTTTATACAAATTAATACTAAATTAGGTGTGATAAAGGAATTTGTTAGTGCTATTGAGATAATTCATGCGACACTTGGAGTGATAAGATAAGTTATACCCTTAGACTAATTCATTATACTAAAACCTAACTTAAGTATTAATCCATGTTTAACATGAAATTAGGCGTGACAAAAAAATTTAGTAGTGTTACAAAGATAACTCATGCTATACCTAGGGTGATAAGATGGGTGATGCCCTTAAAGTAGTTCATTACCTTAAGCCCTAGTTTAATGTTAACCTTGGTTTAGAGCGTGTAGCCTAAACCTTTAAAAGTCACTGTCTTGGTTAAATACAGTGGTGGGATTTGACTTAGGCTAACCCTAATGCATACCCTAAACTATCCTTGACCAATTAGACAATTTCATTTACGGTTTAGTTGTTTTAATTTCATAAAATATTATTCCAACAAAACCAAATTTCTGACTGGTCTATAATCACTGATTCTTGACTTAATACTAATTCCGTGTGGATGCGACACCTGTATACCGGACTTAACTATGACGAACTTGTACACTTATGAGTACACATTTTTACACGCTTTTAAAACAACATCAAGTTCGCTCCTTCGTAATCTTGTCAAGTTCTACCTCATTCGAGTTATCATACGTCACGGGTGTAAGGTCTAAATATTTGTGAGTGAACTGATGAACTCTTGGCCTTGTCTCTACCCCAATTTATAGCTCTTAAGTGTACGAGATAAGATGTATGTGGGCTCCGCTCAGTCACCACAACTGCCACCTAGGTCAGGTCCATATCCCTTTAAGTTAGTACAAGGTATTTAATCCAAAAAAATTTACAATTTAGTCTCCTTAATTAGAACAAGAGTAGAATCCACATAATTATTGCAAGCCAAAATCCAGTTCATCAAAAGCATAGACCCTCTTTAGATTTGATTGAGGTCAAACATGTATGGTTCAAAATTTAGACTCGCTTCCAAGTCGAGGCAAGTCCCTTTTTGCATGTTTGTTTGATTTTGTATTTACGGCGACCACATATACCCTAAAAGCAAACAAAAGGAGTAAACATATTCATTAGCCAATTCACAATCTGGACATAAAGGGAAGTTGATAAGCGTCCTTTTTTTTTTATAGGTTTTCACCTCAGGCTAGAGCGTTATGGGACACCTTTTGTGCTGGATTTAGAGGATAGGCTTTTCAACCTAGCACAACCATTTTTAACATCAAAATTACCATCTATTGACCCAATCCTCCTTGATACCATGACCCCCAATTGGGATGCACTCAACTCTTTGGGCTACAAATCTAGGAAAACAAGCCTTAATCTTCTCCAAATTATAATGCCTGGCATTGTGATTTATAAGCTCGAAAAGCATTTCCAAACTCCCCATTGTGGATTGACTCATTAAGTCGATACAACAACAACATGCCCAGTGCCACAAGGGCTCCCGCTTGCGCGGGGTCTGGGGGGTAGGATGTATGCAGCCTGACCCCATCAGGGTGAGATCCTGACGAGAGACTCATTAAGCCGATAGGTGTGTCCAAACCCGAGACCCAACTATCCTTCCATATGTTCATTGAGGCCCCATCCCCAATGGACCATTGAAGATCGGAAGCTATAAAATTCCTACCCCAGAGAATACCCCTCCACTACCATGGGGGATTTCTACCCATCTGAGTATTGAAAAAAAGGAGGAGTTCAAGAAATGGATTCCTTTAAAGGATTTAACCCAAAAAGCATCATGGTTTTTAAAAATACGTCAAGCTTGTTCCCCCAACAAGGATATATAAGGCCCTAAAAATCCTTAAATCCAAGCTCACCCCCTCTTTTAGGATTAGTTAGTCTAGAATAGCTTGTTCAAGGGATAGCATGGATGGCCTCAGCCTCCCACTTTCACCAATATCTAGCAATGAGATTGTTAATTTTAGCACAAAAAGATTTTAGGGATTTAAAAGTGGAGGCTCAAAGAGCAATTAGGTTGGGGGTTGGGGGGGGGGGGGGGGTTTAGATTCTTTTGTGATAAATTAAAAATTTTGAACTTTAAAAGCCAATAATAAAAATGAAAGACAAATAATAAGTGCAAAAAATAGAAGGAAGAAGAGAAGAATGCACCACGGTTTTTATAGTGGTTCACTTCCAACTCGGAAGCTAGTCCACTTCCCAAGTGACTACTTTTTGTCACTTGAGACTTTCACTAAGCTTGATGATCACTTTGAAATGTAGGCTTAGGATCCAACCTTTTACAACCAATTATTTTATACATAGGCTCAAGACCAACCTTTTACAGCTTATCCTTTCGTAATGATAGGCAACCTTTTTCAATTGATCCTTTTGTAACTTAAACTCAGGATCCAACCTTAACAAGAAAGCAAACTTAACCAATAAAATTCTCACTTATTTCAAGAGTGATTTAATAATAAATCAAGCTTAGCAAAGCTAATGATATGCCAATTAAGCTCAAATACTCAATAACAAAGAGAACTGGTGATGCTCAAAAAAACTTTAAGAAAATCAAAAGATTAAAATGTTAAGTGCAATTAGAACACTACGACTTTTGATTAAAAAATATTAGAGAGTTGGATGATCTTAACAAAGTATTCAAACCCTATTCATTGGTCAAGGACACCTAAGAGTTGCTGGGGAGCATTTAAAAAGAGGGAAGAAATTGCATTCAAAAATTAATCGTTGGAGCTGTCGTAGGCTTGTGTGTTGACACAAAACACTTACTTAGGCTACTATATGTCTATGTGTAGACACATGCTTCGTATGTGTCAACAATCAACATGCTCACATGTTTTTGAACCTTTTTGTTCGTTGGACTTGATTCATTGCTATTTTTGAGCTTATTTTTAAATAATAATTTTTCTTAATCAAGCAAAAGTATTGCTTTAATAAATTTTCTTGATCTTGTTATTTTCAACATGCCTCCAATTATGCCAGTTTATAAAATATTTTTATTGAAAAGTTGAACCGGCTCGGATTTTAAATTGAGTGCTTTTAAATAAAAATTGCTTTCAGAAAAACTAAAAGGAAAAATTTTATTATGAAATTTTTTCGAAATTAAATATTTTGAGAGCTCATACTCCTGGTACTGAAGAGGTCATTATAAAGATGACCTTTAGGTGTTAAAAGCTTCTTTTTCAAATTTCAGGTGTTGAAATTCAGAATTAGATTCACACTCTAGGTATGTTATTTAAAATTTTGTTACTTCAATGTTTTTCCTCAATTTCTTTTTTCTACATACAAAGTTTGGATATGTTTTTTGTATTATATCTTTATATGTCATTATGAACTTATTAGAATAAGATCTAAATTTTATTTAAAATGGTTTAGTTAGATCAAGACTTTAGGTTTAAATTAAGAATTGAAATTTAATTCTTTTGTTTCGTGGTTCTGATTAATTTTCGGTAATTATTTTTGAAATATTTCCCAACAATTGGTATCAGCCAATTTTGAATATGTTCACAATTGACATTAGAAAAATACCAGGTTTAATAAAGCAAAGTCATGTAGAATTACGAATTAAAGAAATTGGGAATTTCGTTAAATGAAAGAATGACTGAACATTGTTACTCAAGGAGTTCAATAACGAGATTGTTAATTCACCAAAATTTTAAATTGTTTGGATTAGTGGGAATATATTTAGAAATCATATCTAATAAGATTAGATAGTCAAACTAGTTGAAAGATCTGGATTATCAATACCTTATATGATTAGATTTAGAATAAATTTATAACATATGCAATTTTTAAATATTTTAACATACTCCAACTTGAATATCTAATAAGACTCGATATTCAGATTTATTTTTTCCTAAAGAGATTAGAAATTTATTACTTATTTACTTTAAAATTAAAAAAAACTGACAAGCTAATGTAAACAGTCAATGCTGACGTGTCAGATGATTTTCTAATCTTATTTTAAAAAACAATTTTGAAATAAATAATTTATTAGGATGACATTCTAATAATGATTATATGATAATTATTTGTAAAATATTTAGAGCAATGCTTAATTATTCCGGCCTTATAAGGGCTTAAGTAATGTTATTTAAAATAGTTTGATAACATAATACTTATTAAATTTGTTCACATATTTGGCACTATTTAGATGAGTTGAATGCTATAATAATGTGAATAAAACTAGAATTCTTTTAATTATGCCAACCTAAAAAAATATTTTATAACTTGAGTGCAAGAGTTTTCAAAATAGGTCTAATAAAGATTAGAAATTCAATAGTTGAATTATTTTGGAAGAAAATTCTCATAAATTTTCTAATGGGATTAGATTACATATGTTTGATAATTAGATTAACCTAATGTGATTAGGATATTATTTAATAGTTAAATAAATTTCGAATGTGACTCTAGTAATGATAGTGAGACAATCAAATAACTAATAAGATTAGAGTTAATATGAGTTGGATAATTAAGGGAACCCAATATGATTAGGGCATTATTTAATTAATAGGTGATTAAAATTTTGGAATATGATTCTAATCATGATTATGAGATAATCAAACATAAGATAAAGGTTCCATTAGAATATGATTCTAATAGCAATTATGAGATAATCAAACAAAAAAGAAAGACCCACTATTTAAAAATTTTCAAGTGGGAGTGAGGTTCAAGAGTTTGAGTCCTCACGGCCTCCATCACCGCTCTAACAATATAGTGGATAGGCGCTACTTCTAGAGGAGGGCGTTTGTTCATGGAATACAGGGTTGGAATTCTTTAGGATAGATTGAGATATGGGAAAACCGATGCAACCATGTAGCCGCGGAGTATCTTGTTGACTTGTACCAATGTCTAGGCAAAGGTGTGAACTTGACTAAGATAGTATTTTAGTTTCCTATGGAGCATTGTGATATTATCTTAGAGGCTAAGATAGAAATGGTGAGTTAATTATGTTTTCAAAACATATTAATTGAGAATAGTCCTCACCTCGCTAATAATTTGATACAACCTTGCCTGTGGGGAGTAATGAGTGGATTAGCTTGGTCATCGATGCACACAAATAGAATGTTTGGGTGGATTTTGTACTTTATTTTTCTACTAAAAATAATTAAAAATGATTCACGAGACTCAAAACATCAAGTGGGAGAGAGCTTCTATAGATGAATGCTCATAACTTCTATTACCAGTCTAGCAGTATAGTGGGTGAGTGTTACTCCTTGAGGAAGACATTCATATGCAGAATACAAGGTCAAACTTCTTAGAGACGGATTGAAGTACAAGAAGAAGGGTACAACACCACTATGGAGTTCTCCGTGGACTTGTATGGATGTCTAGGTACCGGTGTACACTTGAGTAGGGTACTACGTTAGCCTCCCTAAGGAGCTCTTTCGTATGGCCTTAGGGGGCTAAAGAAAGTGTGGTACGTTAATTATGATTTATAAGAAAAACATATTAACCAAGAAATGTTATAGGCTCCTAATATCTCAATTCAACCCCACCATCGAAGAGTCTTGGGTAGTTTGGTTAGGTCACTGCAGCATATGTGCAAATGTCGGATTATGAACTCCGTATTTTGATTGTTTACCAAAAGCTAAGAAAACTAATCTTGTATGTTTTATGACTTATTAATTATTTTGATTTCAGACTACTTATATTTTTCTTTATAATGCATTGCAATCTATATTTATATATTTACTTGTCTATTCCGTTTTGCTCATTGAAAAATAATTCACATATCTTAATACACGTGGAGAATTTGAAAATGCTCGAAGTTCTCTAGTTTGCTGCTAATATGTCTACTAAGTTGAAAGAACATTTAGAACCTTTGAATAGAGTAATAAGTTAGTCAGATGCAAGATTTGGATATTAGACAGTGAATGTGCTCTAGTATTAGATACTTGAAAAAGTCAATTATAGAAGTGATGCTCAGACATTTGAGAGAAATATTTAGTGAGCTGAAAAGGTAGCATGAGTACGACGTATGAGAAAGACGATAGATACTTGATTTTATTAGGTAAGTTCAGCTCAAGAGCCTGTCATTATGATGATAGCTTATTTAATTAAACTAAAAATTTTTATGTAAATATTTGTAGCCTATCTCAACAAGATATGATCCTGGCTTGCCTTTCAAGGTCTTTTAATTAGTTCAGTATCGATAAATCGAATAATAAAGATTACTCATCTGAATTGATGAAGGTATAATTTGAGAGAAGAGGTGTCATGAGAACTAAGGGAAGAGTCCACTTAGTGTATGCATCTATCTCAAAGAATTAGAAACCTCTAAAGGGTAAAATAAAATATAAGTTAAAATAGTTTAGTCTGTTTCACAAAAATATTGAATATTAGTATTTAAAAGGAATTGCCTAGGTTCTTAGCCACTATTGTTGCCAAGATTGAAAAAGCCAACAAGACAAGGTATAAGATATCTTATCTGCTCTAGTTACGATTGGTTGGTAGTCCACCAGTGTTCTTGTGAGTGAGCTACAGATCAACTAATCATAATTGCGAGGTGTTGCAGAATTAAAAAGCTAACTATGAAGTTTCAAATGGCATGATGTATCCTTCATTTGAAGTGATACATTTGTTTCGATAAGGAAACCAAGAGATAGTGGTCTAAGTCAAAGAATATAGTCTTTTATTTTATTTTAATTAACTATCTATATACCGGTTTCATTAGAAATTTGATTTCCATTTACTTTTTGTTTTAAAATAGTTTTTTTAGTTATTTTTTCTGAAAAATAGATTGGTCTTTAAATAAAAAAAATGTTTATTTAAAAGGCGCATTGGTGGACAATTGACTAATTTTAATCGAAACTATATTAGTGGCAATTTATTTGTCTAATACAAGCTAGCTGTGTAACCATATAAAAGAAGAATTTCCTAAAAGAGATGTAGCTTTTAAGTGGCACTTGATCTTGGGTCACATTAATCTAATATGACTTAAAGACTAGTTTTAGATGGTCTTTTGGATCATTGAGTTCTAAAATGATAGGAATTGTTTCGAATTTAACCATTTGAAATATCTGGAAACAAGATTTTTTTTAATTATTTTTTCATTTTTTTCATTCGAATTCATTTGAGACCAGGACCCTTTATCATGAGTTCTGCTCTTTGCATACCTTGCTCGACTACTGTACGAATTTGACCACTGTACATTGCTAACATCAGGAAATGGAATAATCGGGAATCTCGAGTAACTGGCCAAGGCACTAAAGTAGCTAAAGTAGTGATGAATCCCGTCAATAAAATGGGTCCACAAAGAAACGATTCAATTGATCAAGATGCACAATGAGGATTGTATCCATACGATTTTGCTATACGAATCATGTTAGAGCGTATGATGACTAAAACAACCTTTAAGAGTAAAGGCAAAAGAGCCACTAAGCTGCTAGAATTTGTCCAATGTTTATGGAGTGATGAAAGTTCAAGCGAGAGGAAGCTATGAGTACTTCATTAAGTTTTATGGATGACAACTCAAGATGTTGATATCAATTCACTTTGATTAGATCAAAGTGGTGGCTTTTAGGAGAGTTCTTATATATATATATATATATAAGGATTAGTAATGTGTTACTGGATATAGTAAGATTCATATGATGAGTCACGTCTGTTTGTAATGAATTTGGTCAGTGTGCTTACTCATCATATTTGAGTTAGATTTGAGTTGGGGTTCTTAAGGATGAGCTGAACTCACGCCCTAGCTACACGCCCAACTTAATATTTCCTTAAGATGAATAGAAGCCTTGAACGATTATTGTTCCGGAGAGGTGGTTATGGAATAAGGAAGCCTGAATCAGGCAAGGAGTCTTACTTGCCCCTTCTTTTTCTCTTCCTTCTCCTTTTTCTTGGACAAGAGGGTAGTGGATAAGTATCACTTAAAGGAAAGCATGTTTGACTCTATCCTTTAGTTACTTGTTGCATAATACCAAGCATTATTTTAGGTGGGTGCTTTAGGTAGAGTAAGCGATTTTCATGTACAGGGCGTTATATCAAGTACGTGTTTTGTATGTGTAGAGCGTTATATAAGGTGGCATATAATAGGTGGGAGTCTTATACCTACACGGGGTTTTACAAGAGGGAGTTTATATGTTCTGTAGATATTGTTAATTACTAATCGATTTTATGCAACAATTGCCTATAAAATCTACTTGCCCATCTATATTAGCAAGCTGCTCAATTATATTACAAACATATTAGTCCCCTGTTTGTAATTCAGGAAAAAAAAAGCCAAAATTAACACAATTCGCCCAGTAGGGATAAAAAATAACACAATTCGTGCAATCGGGATAAAAACCAACACAATTCGCCGATAGGGATAAAAACCAACACAATTCGCCCAGTAGGGATAAAAACCTACACAATTCGCCCAGTCGGAAAAGAATCAATGTAATTCGCCTAATAGGGATAAAAACAACACAATTTTCCCAGTACAAGAAAAATCAACTTAATTTGCCCAGTAGGGATAAAAAACAACACAATTCGCTCGGTAGGGGTGAAAAACAACACAATTCGCCCAGTAGGGATAAAAAATAACACAATTCACCCAGTGGAGATAAAAAACAACACAATTCGCCTAGTCGGAGAAAAATTAATGTAATTCGCTCAGTAGGGATAAAAACAACACAATTCGCCCAGTAGGAGAAAAATCAACGTAATTTGCCTAGTAGGGATATAAAACAACACAATTCGCCCGGGAGAGATAAAAAATAACACAATTCTCCTAGTAAGGATAAAAAGTAACACAATTCGCCCAGTAGGAGTAATTCGCCCAGTAGGGAAAAAAACAAAACAATTCGCCCAATAGGAGAAAAATCAACGTAATTCGCCCAATAGGGATAAAAAATAACACAATTCGCCTAGTAGGGATAAAAAACAACACAATTCGCTCAGTAGGGATAAAAAACAACACAAACATTATTCGCCCAGTAGGGATAAAAAACAACACAATTCACCCAGTAGGAGAAAAATCAACATAATTCACCCAGTACGGATAAAAAACAACACAATTCACCTAGTAGGAGAAAAATTAACATAATTCGCTCAGTAGGGATAAAAAACTACAGGGATGAAAAACAACATAATTCGTCCAATAGGGATAAAAAACAACACAATTTGCCCAGTAAGAGAAAAAACCAATGTAATTTGCCCAAATAAAGACAAAACAACCCAACTTATTCACTTTTTCTCCTTTTAAGACACTTCTAAAATAAGATTGACATAAATAAAAGAAAACTTAGCTTATAAGTAAAAAGGGGAACACTTATCTTCTCACCCCCACAAGGCTATAAATATGGAAGGATAGGAAGGGAAAAAAATAGGCAAGGAATATAAGAGGAAAAAAGGAGATCTCGATAATCTTTAAAAAGTAGCTTGAGTTTAGCTTCTTCGCAATCACCTACTAAATACCACAAACATAAGTTGCGCCGTCTATGGTAATATGATATGACCAAATTATCTAGATCCCCAGATCCCGCAATTCAAGATAATGAAACCGAACAAACTCCAAAGAGTCAACTCCAAAATATAAAAACAGTTTTATAATAGCTTGTAAAAAAGTTAACCGTACAAGGGCCTGAAATTGACTCGGACCCTAAAATGTAAAGTCAACAGGAGCTGAGCATGATTACGCCCATGAATTTTGGCAAAATGAAAAATATGAAAGGGGAAGAGTCCATCCTTACCATGAATCCAATTGTAATAACAAAAACTCGGAAGATGTGTAGATGGGCCATGGTAGCATAGAGGACGAATCTACGACAAACGTCCACATCAGACACAAGAGTCCACTAGATCTTACTCGTTTTTCGGAAGAGGCAAAGATTCACTCAATTCCCGAAGTTCCAGGTATGTACTCTCCTTTTTCACTAAGAATTTTGTCTTTTTTGGCAGAAAAAGTTAAGGTTCCCAACATAGACCTTTGACGAATCTCAAGATCCAGAGGACCATTTGTCGGGCTTTAAATCTCGAATGTACATATAGAATGCTTCGGAGGAAGTGTGGTGTAAGTGCTTTCTAGCCACCTTAAAGGGAGTGACCTAATCTTAGTTTTCTTCCCTACCTCCTGGTTCAATCGACGGTTTTGCACAATTAGCGAAGTGCTTCTCTAAGCACTTATAATAAGAGAAGAAGAAAGACTGCTACACAGTTGATGCAGTTGCCCCAAAAAGAGTCCAAAACTTTAAGAGATTAGGTGATTCACTAAAGAAATGATAGATATACCAGGATTAGCTGATGAAAATGCCATTGGTGCCTTTACCAACGGACTAAAACATTCACAATTTAAATTCTCCTCGGCTAAAAAACAACCAGAAACCATGGACGAGCTATGGAGTAAAGCCAATAAATATATATCAGTCGAAGATGTTATGACCGTAGTAGGAATAATGTGGCCGGGAGTCATCGGAAGGCAATGGGAGAAATCATAAGCATCTCACTAACAAAGCCAAGAGCACCAAAGATGCTATTGAAACCAAGAGTGCAGGTACGAAGACCTACAGGACGTTTTGCTTATGAGATACATGGAAAATTGACACATCGACCTTTCCCTTTGCAAAGAACGTCCTATGGGTTGAAGGCACCCATCAATCCGCAAGCAAGTCAAAGTGATGCAGCCATCATCAATTCTACAGCCATACAACAAAAGAATGTCAGGTAAGCAGAATACAACCCGGATGATTAGGCTAGAGCAGCTAACCCCGGCCCACAGTTAAAGGAGCCACACAGTAAAGCCCTGATATCAATACCTCCATGGGAATTGATAGAACAACCTAAAAAGATGTTTGCCATGATATCTCGGACTTTACATACTAGTAACTTTTGTTCATCCAAACTAGAAAAAGAACAGGTAAAAAGAATCTGACCCCTATTGGAAATCACTTTTAATGAGGAAGACTTGAGTGACATTTATGTCCCGCATGATGATCCTCTAGTTATCACCCTCGAAATGGAGCAATATTGTGTACATCGAGTGCTTGTTGATCACGGAAGTGCAGTAAACATACTCTTCTTCGAATGTTTTGAGCAAATGAAAGTGTCAGATAGTGAAATTTCTCCTATTCACTATCCTGTGGTAGGCTTCACGGGGGAAATGGTCAAACCATTGGGAGCAGTTACCATGAACGTTGTGTTTCGAGGACAAAAGGCTACCTAGAAAACTAGAATGGAATTCCTAGTTATAGATTCACCCTCCCCTTATAATGTAATACTTGGTCAACTTGCTTCAAATTGCATACGAGCCATAATCTCTACCTATCACCTACTTATGAAATTTGAGAGATAACAGAGAAATAACGGCCATTCAAGGAAACCAAAATGGAGTTCGTGAATGCTATTATGCCTTGCGAAAATGTAATGGTTATGAAGTCACATCCGGGATAGATACAGGAGAATTTAGCCTTTATAGGGAAAGTGAGTCCGAAAACTCAAACCAGGACCGGGGAAAATTAAAGGAAACAAAAGTGGAGAAATGAAAAACTGTAAGAGTGGGGTATTAGCTATTAGAGGAAATAAAGAAAGAATTGGCTTAGTTATTGAAGCAACACCGAGATGTCTTTGCATATAACACTAATGAGATGACAGGAATTAATCGGTATGTTATGGTTCATAAATTAAATATTTTAGCAGGAACTTACCCTATAAAACAAAAGAAAAGAAGTTTTTGCACTGAAAGAGGGGAAGCCATCAAAACAGAGGTAAATAAGTTGTTGTGGTTAGGGTTTATAAGAGAAGTTAAATCTCCGGAACGGTTGGCCAATGTAGTGTTGGTAAACAAACCAAATGGAACCTAGTGAATGTGTATCGATTTCATAGATATAAACAAATTCTGCCCAAAAGACCTCCCCCCCCCCCCCCCCCCCAAAACAAAGATTGACCAACTGGTGGACTCTACGGCGGGAAATGAGTTATTCAGTTTTATGGGCACTTTCTTGGGCTACCACCAAATAAAAATGGACCAGTAAGACAAGGAGAAGGAATCATTTGTTACTAATGAAGGAACTTACTGTTACAAGGTTATGCCCATTGGCTTAAAGAATGCTAGCGCTACATAGCAGCTGATTAAGAAGATATTCGCTCAACAAATTGGACGTAACATGGAGGTTTATGTTGACGATATGATTGTCAAGTCATGCGCCAAGGAGAATCATATAAAAGACTTATAGGAGACACTGCAAACCATACGAGAATATCAAATGAAACTAAACCCCAACAACAAAAGGGAAAATTTTTGGGCAACATCATTAGTGCTCGGGGGATCGAGGCAAATCCAACAATGATCAAAGCCATTCAGGAGATGGGAACTCCAAAAACAATTAATGACGTACAGCGACTTACGGGAAGGTTAGCCTCACTCAATAGATTTATTAGTAAGTCCGCCGAGAAAGCACTCCCGTTCTTTCGGGTGCTGCGAAAAAAAGAGGTCAGCTATGGGATGAGGAATGCGAACATGCCTTCCAACATGTCAAAGAACAGCTTGCAGATCTTCCTTCTATGGCTAAAACCAATCCAGAGAGATCTTTGTTCTGTATGTAGTAGCTACAAATAAAACCATTAGTGTAGTCTTGGCCACCAATCGCTCTATGTGGCAGATCCCGGTATATTTTGTCAGTCAGGTACTAAAGGAGGCCGAATTAAGATATCCTCCATTGGAAAAAAAATGGTGTTTTCCATTATAATGGCCTCAAAAAAACTTCGACCCTACTTTGAAGCGCATACTATAAGTATACTAACGGATTAACCCGTTAAGAAGCTACCGTCGAAATTGGAATGCTCGGGTCGATTGTTAGCATGGGCCATTGAATTGTTAGAATATGATTTACACTACCTACCATGAACCGCTATAAAAGCACAAGCCCTGGCAGAATTCCTTACTGAATGCAACTTCGAGGCAGAGCCAAGTCCCAAACCAGAGAACATTACCGAGCAGAAGAAAGAAAAGACCGAAGATTCAAATGTCAAGACAGTGGATAAAATAGAAAAAGTTTTGGTATGGAAAATATTGTGGACGGTTCTTCTTGCCAGAAGGGTGCGGGAGCTGGAATCTTCATTTAGGACCCGGAAGGGATGACATATCGCTACGCCCTGCGTTTCCATTATCCGTTGACCAATAGTGAAGCTGGGTATAAAGCTCTAACTCACGGAGTTGGTCTTGCACAGACCGTCGAAGCTCAGTCGATAAGAATTTTTAGTGATTCGCAGATAATAGTTAGCCAGGTAATAACGCATACGAAGCAAAAGAGCCTAACATGGTCAGATACCTCAAAATGTTCCAAGAATTGACTGCAAACTTTGTAAGGGTAGAAGTGAAATACATTGATAGGAATGATAATCATATAGCAGACGAGTTAAGCAAGCTTGCGAGCTCTCATCAAGAAGCTTCTAAAAACACTGATGTAATGTTCAAACAAATATATCCCCAAAATTCTGCGGGAGAGGTCGTAAAGAGGGTACACTACCTTGGAATGCCACACGATTGGACACGGCAGGTAATAGAATATCTTCAACACGCAAGCCAAACTTCGGATCCTCTTGAAGCAAAAAAGTTAAGGCGTCAGGCTTCTAGATTTGTGCTTATAGAGGACGAGCTTTATAATCAGTCTCACTCTCATCCTTTACTCAAGTGTGTGGAAACAGATGAAGGGAATGAGATTCTAGAAGAGATCCATGAAGGCGAATGTGGAGGACATATAGGAGGACATGCGCTTGTGTATAAGACTCTACGAGCTAGGTATTTTTGACCTACTTTGAAAAAAGATGCCAAGGAGTTAGTTCGTCATTGTAAAGCCTGCCAACAATTTGTTCCAATCAACCATGCGCCTCTCGCCACTTTACAGACTTTAATCAATCCGTTGCTTTTTACGCAATGGGGAGTTGATATATTAGGTGCTTTTCCCTTAGCCTCAGGATAAAGAAAATTCATGACAGCGGCTATCAATTACTTTACTATATGGGTCGAAGTGGAGCCAGTGGCAAAAATAACCGACCAGGAGGCACAATGCTTCCTTTGGAAAAATATTATCACCCGATTTGGGATACCCAGAATACTCGTGGTAGATAACGCATCCCAGTTCAGCTCAATAAGGTTTCAAATGTACTGCGAAGAAGTGGGCATTAGTCTTCATTTCTCTGCAATAGCTCATCCACAGACTAATGAGCAAATCGAGGCAGCTAACGAGGAAATACTAAAAGGCATTTAGAGAAGGTTAGCCAAAACAAAGGGCTTATGGATTGAGGAGCTACGCAGTATACTATGGTCTTACCAAACCACCGCAAAAAGAGCAACTGGAGAAACCCTCTTTATGCTAACATATGGGGCATAAGCTATCCTGCCAATTGAAATATAGAACCCTATATTCCGTGTAAAATACTACAGCCCAGAGGAAAACACAGCCCTAATGGCAGACTCTCTAGATTTGGTAGAGGAAGTCCAACCCGAAGTCTTATTATGCATGGTAGCACAAAAACAAGCAATGGAAAAATAGTTTAACCATAAAGTTAAACCATGACAATGCCAGGTAGGCAATTTCGTTTTAAGACGTACAGAAGCTGGGGGGAAAGGGCGCGGAGTTTGGAAAACTCACACCCAACTGGGAGAGTCCTTACAAAGTGATACAAGTCCTAAGAAAGGGGAGCTATCAGTTATGCCGCCTGGACGGAACTGAAATATCCAGAAGTTGGAATGCCCAGAACCTTAGAAGATATTACCCATAACTATGTCGCATGGGACAATGGTTCTGTAAAGCGTAAAGATTTTCTCTTATCATTAGTATTAAGAGATAAATTTAAATGGACAGATGTTAGGCCCTTTTTGCATCACAGGTAAATAAAGCCGCAGACAACAAACAAAAAAGTGGGAAGGTGCAACTATATATTTTCAATTGTCCAAGGTGCGGCTACACACTTTCACTTGTCCAAGGTGCAGCTACACACTTTCTGTTGCTAAAGGTGCAACTAAATACTTTCACCTGTTAAAGGTGCAACTACATACTTTCACCTGTCGAAGGTGGAACTACATATTTTCACCTGTTAAAGGTGCAACTACATACTTTCACCTATCGATGGTGCAACTATATATTTTCACCTGTCCAAGGTGCATCTATATATTTTCACCTGTCTAATTACATATTTTTACCTGTCCAAGGTGCAACTACATACTTTCACCTGTTAGGGTTCGGACCCCCACAAAGGGAGAGGGAGTTGACTGAACATCTCAGCCAATGGTGCAACTACATATTTCCACCTGTTAAAAGTGCAACTACATATTTCCACCTATCCAAGGTGCAACTACATATTTTCACCTGTCTAAGATGCAACTTCATACTTTCACCTGTTAAAGATGCAGTTACATATTTTCACCTATTAAAGGTACAACTAAATATTTTCATCTCTTAAAGATGCAGTTACATATTTTCACCTATCAAAGGTACAACCATTCACCTGTTAAAGGGGCAACTACATACTTTCACCTGTCAAAGGTACAACTACATACTTACGCCTATTAAAGGTATAACTAATCATTCAAACATGTTAAAAATACCATCAAACCATACGTTCTCACTTTTGAAATTTCATAAAGCTAGTTAGGTCTTCAGCCTATAATACCAGTATGTTGGAACTAAGGAAGACCATGGTAATGAACCTGATATTTTAATACATTTATCATATTAATTTGTCAAGTTATTCATTCTACCCTACGTTCTCACTTCTCAAAAACCAATCGAGAATAAAACCATACATACTCATTCACAAAACAAAAGTATAACCACCCGTTTAAAAATACAAATGCCCCACATACCATCATACACCCGTTAAAGGTATAATTATACATTCAAACATGTCAAAAGTACCATCAAACCATACGTTCTCACTCCTTAACAACCAAACGTGAACAAAAGCATCCATACCCATTCACAAAACAAAAATATAATCACCCATTTGAACATACAAACATTCCACATACCACCATACAAAGTCACTATCACCCGTATTTATCCATCCTGCAATCATAAAATCATCGCATTGCCAAAGAGAAAAAGAAAGAGAATGTAAAAGAACCGTGACATCATAAAACTTATGCTCATGAATGAGCATTACCTCCAGCGGAAAGAGAAGCATCCCTCTGAAATAACTTTCATTAATTTCCCGGCAATTTGTGAAATTAGAGAATCTATCATGGGCATAGTGAAGTTAGGACCACTCTCACCAAGTTTCTAGGACTAGCGAGTAAAAGCTGAATCCATGCCTGCCCAGTAAAAGTCACTTTGGGTGATCTAAAATTCAGAGATGGACTTAAAAGGTGGTGACAGCCTCCTCATGAGCCCGAAGTAGCGCAGCTCGAAGATTGTTAATCTTCACATCCGTACTATGTAGATCTCTCACTTGATGATAGTTACTAGCCTGCACCTCGTCCAACCCCCTTTGAAGCTGTTGCACCTCGAGACGAAGGTCTTCCTGTTGCTCCAAAGTCTCACATCGAAAAGCTTGAAGTTCTTCCTAAAACCATGGCGTTTGCGTAAGATAGGGCCACCTGACTCAGATAACCAAAAATGCCCAGATGCTGCAAAAAATAAACCACGCAAACACACATGAAATGAGTAATAATACGAAAAAAAGAAAGATGAAAAGGAGTAAAGACAGTGAACGCAAATTATAACCTCTGACACAGTAAAGAACCTTGAGAACGGATGGTCCCGGGAAGTAAGAGCTCTTCAAAGGCTCCAAACAATGATTCAAAATCTACTATGGGACGAGGGAACGTAGAAGTATCCCTCCCGCGGGCTGAGGTCTCTACATAAAAAAAATCCGTCATAGGAGGAGCAGAGGGAGGTGGTGGCAAATGAATAACAGCAGGTGCATCAAGTATAGCCTGGTTTCGTACTAACTTAGAACGCAAACGAATGTTCCTCCCTTCGAGGGACGGGACTAACTGAGTAGACCGACCCTGAGGAGGTAGCTGTGAGATACCACTGCATACATAGCGACAGGTAGGGCCTTCACTCAGAAAAACCTACTGTGCAATGGGAAGAGAAAGACCCTCAGGAGGAGATTGTGTCGAGGACTCAGCAGAGGCGCCCATGCCGGTATGATCTGAGCTATCTTGAGGAGAATCTAAAACCAAATAATGGACGATGTCTAAATTATCCACTTCCTCAGCTACATTAGAAAGGGAAATAGCATTAAGAGTCAGAAACAATAAATGCTCACTACCACGCGAGGAAAACAAAATGACCTAATATAAAAAGTCAAAAATTTGAGGTACATATACCTGGAAAGGGTCTCCCACTAAGCCCAGCCTTCGCAAGCACTATCTCTTTCTTAAGAAGTGTGCAAGTAGCTACAAAACGATCTTGTCAGAATTTGCTCCAAAATAATTAATGATCGCCCAATCTTCCGGAGCCAACTCTTCCAGGCGTGGCTTAGGAGGGCGAGTTAGTTTACGCCGCACCACGGAATACCTAGGAAGAGTAGGTGGTTGAACCCATATAAATTTATTCAACCAATTCCTAAGATTGGAGGGGTTATCCTCAATAAAATGATAACCCTCGTGACTTTCAAAAGAAAAGGTACTTTGACTCTTTTTAACCTTAAATAGATAGTCAAAAGCCTTGTTGGAAACTGAAAAACCCTTAATAAAGCAGGCAATTAAAAATCCATATACGTTCTGGAAATTATTGGGGGTCACTTGACTAGGACACATGGTGTACCGCTCTAACAGATTAGATACATGCCAAGAGGGAATAACAACATATCATTCTTCTTAGGAGCCCATATTTCGTACTCCGGAGGAAAATAATATTTTTCTCAAAGAAAGGCAATCCTCTCTTCACTTGAATAACACTGGGTAAACCGCTTAAAGTGTTTAACACCCACAATGTGGGGGAATTGGGCTCGTATTCTAGCCTCATTAAAAGTTATGACAGTAGAAGCAAGATTAGACCCAGGGCTAGAGGTGGAAGGTCAGTTATAGCCTGATCCCTTTGACTCGTACTTCGAGTCCTACTTCTACCCTGAACCATTTTTTGGTCTGCATTAAAATTACCTTAATAAGTATAACATAAATAAAAAAATACGTATACATACGCGGACAGAGACAGTGCTTCTCTCTTTGGATACATAAAGAAGGTGGAGGCGATGCGGTAACCGCTCCCTGATTCATCGGAGATAAAATATCCTCTAGCCTACCAGGAACCGCGGGATTACCTAGAACACGTTGATAGTAGAAGGAACTTGGCTGTTGGCACTCGAACTCATTTTCATAAACAAAAGCCACCTTAACCACAGTGGGATAAATTGCGTCTTCATTTAGGACAAATGAGGCAAAATGCTAAGTTACAATCAAGGGCATGTAAACTGAAATTGTTAACATCCACAAGTCAACATAGAAGGGCACATGTTACAAATGGGGAAAAATGATAAGTTACAATCAGGGTCATACAAACTAAAATTGTTAACTTCCACAAGTCAACATGGAAGGGCACCTATTACAAAGGAGGAAAAATGATAAGTTACAATCAAAGTGAGGTAGAATAGAGCTGATAACATTTGCAAAATAACATAATAGAGCACACACTACACTAGGAAACACGGAGAAAAGTGACAAGTTACATGTTAACCAAGATCGCATAAACCAAGAGATTAGTACCAACAAGCTAACATGATAAGAAGAGAATAGGCATAACTCGTTAAAACAAGCAAAACAACAATATACACAAAGGACAGGTTTCTTTGTGAAGTTTTTAGTTAAACTGAGTTAAAATCAAAATTAAAACTTAACTAAAGTTCAATCCACACAAAACTCATCAAAAATCCCAGCCAAACACCCCCATTTCAACATGCAATCAAAGTCCCATTTACCCATATGAAATTAGGGCAAAAAGAATGAGAAACGCCATACCTGATGCTGAAACCCGATGGAAACGATAGAAAACAAGGGAAAATGAGCAAGTAACCACGATATAGAGGAGTGAAAGAAAAATCGAGGAAGAAGAAACTGAATAAGAGGAAGAGAGAGGAGAGAAAAACGGTGAAGAAAGAGAAAAAAAAATGGAGGAGAAAAATGGGTGGAAAAAAATTCAAAAGGGAAAAAGAGAAAAGAGAAAAAAAAAATGTATAATTTATATAAATCGCAACAGTGTAGAAATTGGAATTATAAGTGATTTTATATACTGGAGCTACGTTAAACGCCCACCAAGTGTAAAGATTTGAGTTATAAATGTTTTTATACACTGAGGGTTATGTTAATTGCTCACCAGTGTAGAAATTGGAATTATAAGTGATTTTATATACAAGAAGCTACGTTAAACGCCCACCAGTGTAGAGATTTGAGTTATAAGTGATTTTATACATTGGAGTTATGTTAAACACCCACCAGTGCAGATATTTGAGTTATAAATGATTTTATACACTGGGGGCTATGTTAAACGCCCACCAGTGTAGAAATTAGAATTATAAGTGATTTTATACACTGGGAGCTATGTTAAATGCCCACTAGTGTAAAAATTTGAGTTATAAGTAATTTTATAGACTGGGGGCTACGTTAAACGCCCACCAGTGTAGAAACTTGAGCTATAAATAATTTTATACACTGGGAGCTACATTAAACACCCACCAGTGTAGAAATTGAAATTATAAGTGATTTTATACACTGGGGGATACGTTAAACGCCGACTAGTATAGAGATTTGCGTTATAAATAATTTCATACAGTGGGGGCTATGTTAAACACCCACCAGTACAGAGATTTTAGTTATAAATGATTTTATACACTGGGGCCTACGTTAAACGTCCGCCAGTGTAGAGATTTGAGTTATAAAGTGATTTTATACACTG
This sequence comes from Simmondsia chinensis, assembly GCA_018398585.1. NCBI lineage: Eukaryota > Viridiplantae > Streptophyta > Magnoliopsida > Caryophyllales > Simmondsiaceae > Simmondsia > Simmondsia chinensis. The sequence goes on along the minus strand of JAGTTD010000007.1, from coordinate 25,257,013 downwards.
GGGGCTACGTTAAATGCCCACTAGCGTAGAAACTTGAGTTATAAATGATTTTATACACTGGGGGTTACGTTAAATGCCCGCCAGTGTAGAAATGGAATTATAAATAATTTTATATACTGGGGGCTACGAATGGTAGGTAATCTTAGAAAATTACAATCATAAATAATTTTGTACACTAAGAGCTACATTGAACGCCCGCCAAGACAAAAAGCAAAACTATAAACCATTTCACATATTAAAAATTATTCAGAGTCCGTGACGAAACCACCCGCCACTATGGATGTACGAGTAGCTCAAATAACAACCAGAATAAAACTTGTCGACAATTACATACAAATCACTCCCTTTACAACATACTCAAAACGTTGTCTTTCATTCATCAAAACAAGACACAAGTACAATAGTACAATGTGCTTAAGTAAACAACATACTTATAACAGCTCGCCAAACAGATCAAGACCGAGTACTAGACAAAAGAACAACTACAAGCCGGGAACAACGACAAAGTATAAAGTTATTTACTTACAACGACCTACCCTCCTTATGTACAAAAGGTTGTCAAAACAAAAAGTGCAACAACACGCTCAAAAAAGTATGAAGTATATTTGTGTAGGCCAAGTTCGATCCCTACTTCAATCACAAAGTAACCCACGAGCATAAACCGGGGCACCACAGGGGTGAAGTGAACTCCAATAGACATACAAGCGCACCCATACCCCGTAGCAATGCAGACATATAACCCGAAGTGCCCCATGATGAGGTCCAGAAAAAGCATAACTATAAATCTTAAACTCGGTGGAAAAGATTACGAGAGAATCCGTCACTGCAAAACCTGTCACACCTATATTTCCCTGAACGCTTGGATGACGGATGTTGAAGAAAATGTTTCGAACAAAAAACCATGAATTCGCATCCCTTCGATCTGAAAGACTCTACAAGGAAAGAGCCAAGCCATGCAACGTGGCCAAACAAAGACGTCCTTGCCAACGAAAAATTCCTAAACTTTGACTACAAACGACTTCATAACGAATACTCAAAGGAAGGAACAAGATTGTAGCCGATCCTCCCTTATATTCCACGATACTATATACGGATAAAAATACGAGGAATCTAGGATAAAGTAACCACTGCACTCAAATAAAACGTACATTATGCCGTCACAAAACACTGGGCAATTAAAGTCTATTGTACCCCTACCTGTATTAATATTCACCCAATTAACACCATACGCCACGATCAAAGTAAAAAGCCGAATACCAAACTCCTTCGGCCCAAGAGTCGTTTCTCAAATTGGCTTCAAGATTATGAGGAAACACGAAAATATGATAATTAAAAGGCTAACAAGAAGCATCTTTAGAACACACAAACACAACATTAAGAGTACTACTTAAATAATGCAACTCCTCAGGTAAGAAGAAAGAAAGATATGTTCTAATAGCTAGGTTACACACAGATAAGCCCATAGGCCCTTAAAAGGGGATGCCCCGGCCTAAGACCAATCCATTACTCACCCCCATGATTTCCTTATCCTCCAACAAAAAATGCAGAGACCCTGGAGTGAGACAAGGTGCAAAAAAGGCAAGTGTAATGAGTGCATCTCTACGTGTTTGCCAAAAGGAGATTGATATCCATTTAGAATAAGCACACTGTCTGCTAGACGCCGGAAGCAGTTCATAGATTGATCTTTAATAAAGCTCTTCTGTAAGAAAAGCTAACGACCAAATTGAGAAGTTGCACGGCATCGGTTTAGGGCCTTAACAAGCAACCACGAGAGTATTAGAGACAAAATATCTTCCGAAAAAATTTCCATCTTAAGCATTACAAGTACGAAGATTGAAAATAAGAGCGGAATTATCACACTCTAAGGAAGTGTTTATAAAAAAAGGGAGGAGAAATAAGTTACAAATAAAAGAAAAGTTATCAGTAACTTACAAATAAAAGAAAAGTTATCATACTTCAAAAGGGGTATTTATAGGAAAAAGAGAGGGAGCAACAATAAGTTGACACTTTTCAAACAAAAAAGACAAAATTTGTTTGAAAAGTGGGGGGCTAATATGTTTGTAATTCAAGAAAAAAAGCCAAAAATTAACACAAATTGCCCGATGGAGATAAAAAATAACACAATTCGCCCAGTAGGAGAAAAATCAACGTAATTTGCCCGGTAGTTTAAAAAATAATACAATTCACCCAGTAGGAGAAAAATCGACGTAATTCGCCCAATAGGGATAAAAAACAACACAATGCGCCCAGTAGGGATAAAAAAACAACACAATATGGCCAGTAGGGATAAAAAAACAACATAATTCACCCAATAGGAGAAAAATCAACGTAATTCACCCAGTAGGGACAGAAAACAACATAATTTGCCCAGTAGGGATAAAAAATAACACAATTCTCCCAGTAGGAGAAAAATTAACATAATTTGCCCAGTAGGGACAAAAAAAAAACACACACACACAATTCGTCTAGTAGGAGATAAATTAATGTAATTCGCCTAGTACGGACAAAAAACAACGCAATTCGCCTAGTAGGGATAAAAAACAACACAATTCGCCTAGTAAGGGAAAAATCGATATAATTTGCCCAAATAAAGACAAAACAACCTAACTTACCCACTTTTTCTCCTTTTAAGACACTTCTAAAATAATATTGACATAAATAAAAGAAAACGTAGCTTATAAGTAAAAAGGGGGAACAATTATCTTCTCACCCCCACAAGGCTATAAATATGGAAGGAGAGGAAGGAAAAAAATGTAAGAAAAACAAACGGAGAAAAAAGGGGTTCTCAATAATCTTTAAAAAGTAGCTTGAGTTTAGCTTTTTCCTAATAACCTACTAAATACCACAAACGTCCCCCCACTTTGTGAGTGAACTTTGGTCATTCCAAGTTCAGTGATGAAGTAATAAACCTGTTTCTACTTCCAGCTTGCTATTGTACAATATTCACTTGTGAGTATGGTGTATAATTCATCATACATTTCAATAGAGTAGTTTGTGCAAAACTTTCAATTGGCATAGGTGTGTTAATGGAATCTAAGTCTTGATGATACCACTATTTAGTAAGATAAAAATTATATTGTTGCGAATGGTTTATCCTTTAAACCTGTACGTTATATGTATTAAAGGATGACGTAAGTAGATAACTGGGATAAGATCTTCATTATAGTGTTCCGCTCGGACAATAGTTGAGTGTCATATGTGAATCATCGAGATAGAACAACAACAACAACAACAATAGACCCAGTGCCTCAAGGGCTCCCATAAGAGGGGTCTGGGAGGGGTGGATGTATGCAGCCTTATCCCTTCAGGGGCGTAACCCTACTGAGAGGCTGTTTCCGAGGACACCAAACCTTATAGGGTAGGCAACACGAGGACTTCCTAGGAGGTCACCCATCCTGGTACTACTATTACTCAAGCACGCTTAACTTCGAAATTCTAATAGGATCTGGTGTCTTAGTGCCTAGTAAATGAACCCTGAATCATAGAAATAGAACCTTGGTGATAAATAGTGCACCAGTTGTGAGTGATTGCACAAAGGCGGATCATAGTGATGAGTATTGCATCCGTTGTGGGTGATTGCACCAAGGTGGAGCATGGTGATGAGTATTGCATTCATTGCAGGTGATTACACCAGGGCGGACCATGGTGTTACTATTGCACCCGTTGCGGGTGATTATACTAGGGCGGACAATGGTGATAAGTATTGCACCCGTTGTGGGTGAATGCATGAGTGCGAACCATGGTGATAAGTATTACACCCGTTGTGGGTGATTGCATTAGGGCGAACCATGGTGATGAAGATGTACTTGGATAGTCATTAGGTGTCAAGTATAAAATGCCTAGATAAAGCCAAGGTGGCAGGAATAATCGAGGTAGCAAACCAAACCAAACAATTCGATATAACATACCTGTTTGATGGTGAGTATATCGAGGACATATACCAAAGTAAAGACAAGTTGCTAAAATTAACACACCTTGAGGGCTGTTACATGCTGAGTAAAAAATACAATAAATAAAACAAGTAACATCACAAATCCTCTAGTATTGAGGGTTACACGCCGTAGGCACGTTTAGAGCCTACAAGACTTTCTAAACTTAGCTGAAGGAATCAAATATTTAGTCTTGATTGAAGTGTCATGAAATTTTGTACGTATGGTAATTTTCATTACAAACTGGTACAATATAAACAAAAGAAACTATATATATATTATTGTACTAAAGGAAAGAAAACTAAGTCTCTTTCAGTACATAATTCATAAAATTTGTGTAAGTCTATCTAGTGCCCAAGGTCGTCTTCAAGTAGTGTCTAGAACATTTAAGAAAAACACAAAACGAGTGAGCTAAAAGCTCAATAAGCAAATAATCATCAACCATAAAACCAATTTAACCATGGTATTACAAAAAAAAATCATTCTATCTTTCTATGCAAGCAATTTCTCAATCAAATGATTTAGAAGGAGGGTCGCCATTTCCTTTGAGTCAGTTGATTTTCACACCACATACATGGCCAAATCATTATTTTGGGACATTTAACAACATTGTGCATAGCAACACCTCTCCTAACATTTAAGTTATGTAGTCAACCTCTCCACTAATATATACATGTACTGCCACTCCAAAAAAGCTGTTAATACACCATGGTTATTTTTCATATGCTTCCAACTCAACAGATATAAAACTCGTCAGTTTCCAACATTTTTTCAAATTTCGAGTAACATACTTTGAAAACCCACACAATTTTGCCTAAACCAGCATCTTTCAACATAAAACACTCTATTTTATTAGTGAAAATTCATACAAAATTTGTTTTAGGTTACATCAAGTAGGTCATTTGCCTAATTTTATCAAAATAAAGCTTAAACTCATTTTTATTTGGCATTACTTCAATCTCTTACTCCAGCAAAGTTTTTCTTTTAAATCTAATGCACATAATATTTTTACACTCTAAGTACATTCTTATATGATTCTAAAGCTTACTTCATCAAGGACTTTCATCAAAAATGGCAATTTAAACATATTGTAAACAAACTAACTACTCTAGCAGAATTTTGAATAAAACATAATAGATGCAAAAACAAAGCTGAATTATAAGAGATTGATGATAATTTATTTACCTTGTTGCTATTACTTTTTGTTGAGATGTTTTCTAACACCAAAATACTGATGACTTTTTCTTCTTGTTTTCTTATAAATTTTTTGTTTGAAGCTAGTTTGAAGTACTCACACTTCACCCCTATTTACACTTGAAGGTTCTTTAAACCTAAGGAATTCTGCTGGGAGGGAAGAAAGCTTAGGCTAATGAGTTTTATGCCACCTCATGCTTGGTGGCTGCCATCCTTTGCTAGTGGTTGACACCTCCTACTTAGGTGTTTCAACCTCATGCTTCGGTTGCCACCTCATGCTTAATTTACATGCATCAGACACCACCTCGTGCTTATGGGGCCACCTCCCGTTGATTCACCAGCTTCGGAATCCACCCCATTCTTAAAAGTATGCCTCAAGCTGATTTACCAGCTTCAGCTGCCACCACGTGTTGATTCACCAGCTTTGGCGCCACCTCATGCTGATTCACCTACTTCGAACACCACCTCATGCTTAAAATGTCACCTCATGTTGATTCACCTACTTCGGGCACCACCTCATGCTTAAAAGTGCCACCTCAAGCTGATTCACCTGCTTCGAGCGCCACCTTGTGCTTAAAATGTCATCTGGTGCTGATTCACCAGCTTCAGCCCCACCTCATGCTGATTCACCTGCTTCCAACACCACCTCGTGCTCAAAATGTCAAGACTAGTATTATTCCTCTATGTTTTATTACCTAGTTTCAGGGTATTTACAAAACGTATGGTATATCATCCTTAAAGGATGTCCATGCCTAACATTTTTTTGCCCTTGACATTTATCTATGAACTGATGAGCTTGATGTGGCTCCTATTTAGTGGTTGTGAATAAAAAATTACAGGAATAATTATTAGTAGTATTCATACGATGTACTTCACAAACAAATATTGTTCAAAGAATGCGATTCATCATATAAACCATTGCTAATTCCTGAATGAGAAGCACTTAAGTTTATTGTGTGGCTCAATAACGACCAGCCTTCAATATTTTTCTATTATGACACTTATATTGGCTCTGCATATTAGAAGTGCAACAAGGTGAGTTTGTAATGTATAGATTGATGATAAAAAAACACCTATTGCTAAATTCAATAGGATATGAAAGGAGTTCAAAATAAATTTTGAGAAAGTTCAAGAATATCTTGAAGTAGCTTATTATGGATATTGAACTAATTCATCCTATTGCTTGTTTTTTGTTTAGATTATTATGTTCTGAAGGGGTTTTTACTATTGAGTTATCGTCTATGCTCATATGTCACTAGCTTCTGATTTTTCATCTTGAATAGGTGGTTAATATGTGCATAGAGCTAATCAGATAAAAGCAACCACTAGTACTATTTTTATTAAGTTATTGACTAACGGTAGTATCCAGCTAATAGAAAGTTATTTAAAGTGTGGGTTGCTTAAGTGCGGTAACAAATGTGGCCCATGTTGGACTTCCCTATTAGAAATGCTTTATCAAGTTGTAATAAGCAACTAAATTTCTTGGTTATAGTTTGATCTTTAACTTATGATGGATAACAAAGCCGCCTAGTCTTCAAAAGGTTTGCAACCTATGAATGAGGGTTCATTTTTTGGTTGGGCAAAGCCCCTCTAGCCCGCGACAAGATTTGCAATTCGTCGACAATATTTAGTTTTGGTTTGAAGCGAGATTCCCTAATGTGGAAATGATTCATAAAGGGAATATAATTCATGACTGGGGCAAAGTCCCCCAATCCTAGAATGATTAAAGCCACTGAGATAAGGAAGTCTAAGCTGTGAATAGGGACTAAGTCCCCCCAACTCTAAAATTATTTAAGTCACCAATGAAATGAAGTTCGGCTTATGAATAGGGGCAAAGTCCTCCAGCATTAAAAATGATTTACACACTTTTCGAAGGAATAAAGTTTAACTCATAATTCAAATGAAGTCCCCTAGTCCTTAAATGATTTATGCCATCGAAATAAAGAAATCAAACTCATGACTGAGGTGAAGTCCTCCCGTCTTAAAATGATTTACTCTTTTTAAAGGAATAAGATTTAACTCATGAGTGAGGCAAAATCCCGTAGTCCTAAAATGATTTATGCACTTTTTGAAGGAATAAAATTTAACTCATGATTGAGGCGAAGTCCCCCAGTCCTAGAATGATTTATGCTCTTTTTGAAGGAATAAGATTTAACTCGTGACTAAGGCTAAGTTCCCGAATCCTAAAATGATTTATGCCACTTGGATAAAGAAATCAAATTCATGACTAAGGCGAAGTTCCCCAATCTTAAAATGATTTACGCACTTTTTGAAGGAATAAGATTTAACTCGTGACTCCCCAGTCTTAAAATGATTTACACTCTTTTTGAAGGAATAAGATTTAACTCGTGACCAAGGTGAAATCCCCCAGTTCTAAATTGATTTATACCACCGGGATAAAGAAATTGAACTAATGACTGGGGTGAAGTCCCTTAGTCTTAAAATGATGTATGCAGTTTTTGAAGGAATAAGATTTAACTCGTGACTGAGGCGAAGTCCCCCAATCCTAAAATGATTTACTCTTGTTTTGAAGGAATAAGATTTAACTCATGATTAAGGCAATGTCCCCCAGTCCTAAAATGATTTATGCCATGGGGATAAAGAAATCGAACTCATGATTGAGGCGAAGTCTCCCAATCTTAAAATGATTTATGCCACCGGAATAAAGAAATCAAACTCATGACTAATGCGAAGTTCCCCAGTCTTAAAATGATTGATAGACCACCATAGAAAGGGAATCATGAGCGAAGGTAGAGTTTCTCAGTTCTCACTATTTATGCTATGGTTTTTGTTTCGAATTCATTATTGAGTTAATATCTCCCAAAAGTATTTAGTGTGTAGCAACGTCCGATTTTGAGATATGGTAATATCGCCCAACTTATGAAGTAGGTCAAGTATGCTGAGATTCCATCTTTTTGATTAAATAACACTTGCAAGTGCTTTGTAGGAGAATAACAGGCATGTTGGTAAATGGTGGGTAGCTTAATTTTTACGGGCAATAACGGCACCTTGTGTTCCCATTTGATGAATTGTTTTCTTTGGGATTGCCTTGTAGGCATGTAGAATATGCAAATGAGAAATTTATGAAGTAATTGGATTAGTCATTGATGGAAAGAGACAATAGACGTGCTTTGCGAGTTCCAAGGGAGTTTTGAGGTGTCTTACATACCCACACAAAGTCCTTTGAATGAATCACGCAAGTCATCTTGTTATAAATACTTTTACCACTTTAGAACTCAGCGATTATATGTGCCTTTTGATTTGCACTTGTATCTTGGTGTTGGATTATATGCGTTTGGTATTCTGGAATCATTAAAGGTAGGTTCGACGACTTTGTTCCTTTAGTATCCCTAATTTGGAATTGTTTCATCTAATTGTTAACTTGACGATTTATGGGTAAGGATCTAGCGAAGTATGGGTTAGTTGAACTAGAAATCGTAGAAAGAGTGCGTTAGTATAGTTTGTTTAGACTAGAAATCGTAGCAACGGTTAATTCAACTAAAATCCATCAGAGTAGAACCACAGCAAAGATTAAGTCCTTAGAGTTTGAACTGAAGTAGAATTGACATTAATGTTCGTTAAATTGGCTTTGTAACAATTATCGATCTAATTAGAATTAACTAAGAATTGTAACGAGAATTTGTTTAACTAGCCAAGGGAACCATCTATGAATGGCTACAAGAATTTATAAAGCATGTTATTTTCATGCCTTGAGAATATAATTTTAGTTATATAAGGCTTTTTGGTTATGATATATTCATGAAATAAGTATATTGGGGTTACGTTGGTTTAATCGTTCAAACATACATATTGGAACAAAGGTTGACTAAAGCAAGGCTTAGTAGGACTAGGATTATGACAAAAATCGATCACCTCATGGTTTGACCAAATAGAAAATGTAACAAAAATTGATTTAATCAGGACTGAATTGAACTAAGATTATAACAAAATTTAGTTCGATCAGGGTTGAACTAAACTGAGTTTGTAGCGAAAATTGGTTCAATCATGGTTGAACTAAATTGAGATTCTGACAAAAATTGGTTCGTCCTTAAACTAAATTGAAATTGTGATGAAAATTAATTCAATCACGGTTGAATTAAATTGAAATTGTGATAGAAATTGGTTCAATCAGGGTTGAAACAAACTATAATTGCAACGAAAATTAGTTCAATCAAAGTTGAACTAGATCAAGATTGAGACAAAAATTAGCTCAATCAGGGTTGAATGAAACAAAAATTGTGAGGAAAATTAGTTCAATCAAGGTTGAATTAAATCGAGATTGTGACGAAAATTGGTTCAATTAGGGTTGAACCAAACTGAAATTATTACGAAAAATTAGTTCAATTAATGTTGAGCTAAATCGAGATTTGTGACAAAAATTGGTTCTATTAGGATTATATTTGATGCAGTTTTCAAAGTGATTTAAAACCGTGTACACGCAAGCACACGAGTTCGTCATAGCTAAGTTGGGTATATCCAGGTGTTTTATCCATAGAAAATCAATATAAGTTAAATTCAATGTTTATCGAGTAGTTAAAATTGGTTTTCTTAGAAAGATAGTGGTTTACTAAATTAACATAATTAAAATGGTAAATAAAAGTTGTGAATTGATTGAAGTTAGTTTAGGGTATGAATTTAGGTTAGCCTAAATCGAATCCCATCATTATATTTTATCATAACAATGACTTTAAAGGTTTAGGCTATAAGCTCTTAATAGCACTAGGAATTAGAGTAATGAATTAGTCCAAGAGCATAAGCCATCTTATTACTCTCAGTGTGGCATGGATTATCTTAATAAAAGAACATACCCAGTGCTTCAAGAGCTCCCGCCTACGCAGGGTCTGGGGGGGTGGATGTACGCAGCCTTCCCCCTGCAGCGTGTTAAGCTGAAGAGAGGCTATTTCCCAGTGCCCCTAACCTGAGGGTGAGGACTTCCTAGGAGGTCACCCATCCTGGATTAATATTTAAGTTAGGGCTTGGGCTAAACCTAATTTTATGTTAAACTTGGATTAATATTTAAGTTTGGGCTTAGGCTAATGAACTAGATAAGGGCATAAGCCACCTTATCACTCTAGGTTTAGTATGGATTATCTCAATAGCACTAACAAATTCCTTTATTACTCCTAATTAAGTATTAATTTGTATAAAGATTGTATTCAGAGTTGAGTACAACCTCAATCCTGACCACTCATGAAGGACATGCTATACCATAGTCTAGGCTACAAGCACAAGACAACACGTGAATAAATTGGTAAAACAAATCATGGCTACAAGCACATCAAAAGAAAACCAATCTAAAATATAGAATTCCCCCCATGGGTGCAGAAAATAGTATAGCAAAAGTCATTATCATAAATAAAACATAAATCTGGGATCCGGACAACTACCTGTAATTTGTCCCTAAACTATGAGTCAAATCCTCCATGGGAGTTTTATACATCACAAAATTAAAAGATAAAAGTGAAGAAAAACGGATGGACTGAAGACTCCCTTGTCGATATTGACGTGACTCTCGCTTTAATCCCCAGTACTCCAACCATTTATGCGTCGGCCTTCAAGAAATTCCATGTATCCCTTGGTGGTTCGGGGAACGAGGAGAAGAGAAAAACAGGCAAAAGGTCCAAAAAAATTAAGACTCCCCCTTCCTTTACATAGAGGCGGCGAGACACAGGGGGCGCACGTGTCTTTTTTTGGCAGCGCTCGCAATTAACTTAAAACGTGTGTAACTTTTGATCGGTAAAGAGTTATGAGCTAAATTATATATTAAATTGAAGATTTTGAAGAGATCTACATGATCTGAGTGGTATCATAAGTGGAATTAGATAGTATGGGGTCGTGAATGCTCTTCTCTTAACTTTTTGCTCATTTTAAGCTTGATCAATCGCCAAAATGCATTGCAATCGATCTGCGCACCTAAAGGTAGACTTTTCTTGGCCGAATCTTGACCCATTTGGTCTTTTTCTCACACATGGTCGGGTTTCTCAACATAATTTTCAAATTTGTCCATTTTCGATAGTTTACACCTCTTTCCAAGTTGTCCTTCCTTCAACATGTTCCAAGCTCAAATACACATAAATTATGCAATACCATGCATGTAATAGCCAAAAATATCATAAAAATGTGTTATAAAATATATAAAATATGAGATAGATCAGTATTGAACTAAGTTTGTAGCGAAAAGCTGAACAAGTTAGAGTTCGTTTGAATAGAAATTGTAACAAAAATTGACCCACTTAGGGTTGAATGGAATTAAAATGTTGACGATAGTTGAGCCATTTTGGGTTGAATTAAACTAAGATTATAATTGAACTAAACTAAGATTATAATGAAAATTGACCCTATTATGGTTGAATTAAATTGAGATTGTAATAAAAATTAACCCTTTAGGGTTGAACTAAATTGAGATTGTAAGGAAAAATTAACCCTTTAAGGTTGAATTAAACTACGATTGTAATAAAAATTAACCCAACTAAGGTTGAATTAAATTGAGATTGTAATAAAAATTAATCGTTTAGGTTGAATTAAACTAAGATTATAATAAAAATTAACCCTTTAGGGTTGAATTAAACAAAAATTCTAATGGAAAAAACTCTTCAGGGTTGAATTAAAGTAAGATTGTAATGAAAATTGACCCAATTAGGGTTTGAAGAGGACAGAGAACCTAGCCTTAGGGGGTGGTGGTTACCAGTGGTGACCAGACCAATGGTAGTTGCTGATGTGTGAAATAGGGGTCGTGGTATGTGAAGTTGTGGACAGTTGTGGAGGTGATACAGTGTTAATTGTGGGGTTGGAATATTCGTATATAGCAGCTAGCAGCTTTTGGCGGGAAGAGCCGTTATAAGTTCATAAAAGCGGTTGGGGGAAATTGAGTTGAAGCACATGCTCAGCAAATGATCGGCACGGAATTAGTTATGGGTATTTTTAGGAGACATTAGCTAGTATTTCTTATTTTAATTTCTCCTTTTGTAATTTCCTTATTATGTGGCATACTATATATAGCTTGAGTTGGATTGTAATTAGGGTTATGCTTATTGATCAATGAATATCTCTTCTTCTCCCTCAAAGAACTCTCTCTTCTCCCTCTTAATTCTATTTCTGGCTCTCCCTAAAACTCTATTTCTGGTTTGGATTACCATCAGGACCCTATTGAATTAGGATCCTGTATCATTGGTATCAGAGCATTGATCCTCTTGACTGTGGGATCGAATTGGAGCTCAAAGCCAACAAAAAAAAAATTTAAAAAAATCATCATCATCATCATCGCCGCCTCACCATTGCTGCTGGAATCATCAATCATCACCATCGCTCATCATCAACCTCATCTTCACTATCAAACTCAGGCCTTTTCACTGCAACATTGAATCCCACCCAGATCAACAACACCAGATCAATGTCGAATCCTCAATGGGACCTGCAGCAACTCCACCACCAAGATCAAGGTCGTGATCAACCACCCGATCATCATTGATCGTATCCCTTAATCGTCACAAGCAGCTAGTAGCATCAAGCAGATCTCATCAAGTGATTAACAACTGTTTTTCAGAACCCGCACACCAAGTGTTTGATGAAATGCCTCTCTATTGTCCTGAACCGATGCAAGCTTCTATGGATGGTAACACTCACTACTCAGCTAGGTTGAGCAAAATATGTTTTCCCTTGTTTTATGGAGATGATGTGGATGATTGGTTGTATTTGTGTGAGCAAATTTTCCTTATTGATCGAACCTCTAGAATGGATAGGGTTAAATTTGCTTCTAACCACATGAGAGGGTTAGCCCTTCAATGGCATCAAAATTTCATGCGAATTAGAGGAGATATGGGTAGACCAAATTGGAATGAATATATGAATGCCTTCTTGATAAGTTTTGGGAGTGAGTGTAGAGAACCCTTGTATGAATTGTTGAAGTTGAGGCAAGATGGTCCGGTGCGGGAGTATCAAGTGAAATTCTATGCGTTCGCAGCTAAGACCAACCTGAGTGAACAACAACTCATTAACACTTTCATAGGTGGTTTGCGGGTAGATATTGCCTTAGAGATGAGATCAATCCAACCCACAATCCTTTACCATGCTCTGTGTTTAGCCAAATTAGAGGAAACTAAGGGCGAATTTTTGGCTAAACAACGCAACCACTCAAAGACTCCCCTTCTTCCAATTCCCAAAATGTCACGGGCTCAGTCCAGGTCACTGTCGGGTCCGCACTAGGTCGCGCCAGAGGCTTGTCAAGGTCCGTCCAGGGGAATGTCTAGGCCCGGCCCAGCTCACTTGTCCAGGACAACTCCAGTTCGCCGCCAGGGATGTCATGAAATTGTCTTGGGCCCGACCCAGGACGCGCACCAGCATAGTCAGATATTCTCAAGGCCCGTTATCTTTTCTTATTTTTTGGCCCATACTTAGTTGGATTAAAGCCCAATAACAATAAATATAAATTGGGTATTAATTCAATTAATTAGTCACATGGGAATATAGAATAATCTAGAGCACTCTAGAGACGGTTGAGCCAACACGCTCCACCCCTGCCCGCCTTTAGCTTGGACGGTTATTTCCCGCCAATTATTTGAATTGTAGTTAGTTCTTTCCCGCTCATTTTTGAATTGATGTAAGTAGCATAAATAAGGGAACTTATACTTGTATTGATCATCCAAACAAATATCAATGAAATACTTCTCTTTCTCGTCTTAATTCTATCTCTACTTCTCATCTAATTTTCACCTTCTCTTTCTCATCTTAACTCTAGAACTTTTAAACTCTAAGTTCATTGTTCAATCTGGTCTTGAACTTAAGTCACGGACCTAGGCTCGTGACACAAAACCACACAATCCACTGTTAGTCCTTTCAAGACATCGTACCCAAAGCCAGACCTCTGCTACTTCAAGGTTCCTGAGGCCTCAAGAATCCCTTACTGAAGTTGAGCAAACCATTAGTCCCAAGCCCCAACTGACAATGTTAGAAGGAAAAATATCACCTGATATACAAGCAGCTCCACAACCAGCAGAAGCTGAGCTGTCACTTTCTGAGCTGCAAAAGCAAGACAATCAAGAGCAGGGGCCAATTGTATATGAAGGAACTGGGGCTATCAAGAATCAAGTGGAGGAGCCAATTGGGACTAACCAAACAGCTACTGCAGTAGCACAAGATCAGCAACAGAGCGAGATTGCTGATTTTCATCAGAAACAGCGGCTGGAAGTTGAGCAATTGTACGATTTAAATGCTGAATCAGGGGCTGGGAAGCACTGCCAACAGATGGAATCACATGAACGGCTACTAATTTTGTGGGAGATGAGTGCACTATATGACTGGAACACACCTGTTACTGCTGGTTCTGATGGTGCAAGTACTATTGCATCGAATAGAATTGATCTGGAAGAGTTAACAGCAGCTGAAATAGACCAAGTTCAACAGCAAGAGGAGGATACGCTATTACCCTCAACTCTGCAGTTGAGAAATAGATAAGATCCTGACCTAAAATCAAGCCAAGAAGTTGAGTTCCACCCTCACTTGATACATCTACATGACAAGCTGTATGCTCAGCTCAAATTTGATCACAAAGGGGCTTAAAATACAGTTGAAAAGTTTAGTATTAGCAGCAATCTGAGGTTTGAACTCATTGCAACAGAAATTGCACCAGCTGTTGGAACTTCTAGAGACTTGGTATCATTGTACTTCAAGACTTCAAGCTTAGATAGCCTTCAAGACAATGACAAGCTCTACCCAAGTGCTGAAAAACTACATTTTGTAGTTGATGTAGCAGCAGATCAGCAACTAAATGATACTGAAGTACAAGATCTGAATACAAGCCAAGGGAGTGAAATTCCTTGTCAGCCAATACAATCACTTGAACAGTCACCTGATCTGCTAGAATGTGAGCTGCTGTAGGCACTCAAAATATCTGAAATTCGAAAAGCACCTGCTGTGGTCATAGATCATGAAGAGCCCAAGGATGTGAAACATACGCCAATGACACATTGTGTGCTACATCTGGTTTTATTAAAATCAAAATTAAAAGGGCAACAACATTATGAAATTAAGGTTGACAAACTTGAAGCTGATATGGGAAAAACATATAAACAAGTTGGAATGATGAATGCTAGATTGGAATGCAAGTATCAAGGGATGTTCTTCCAAGCATACAACCTACTGCAGCAAGCAATTGACAGTGGTAAATTCAGAAGCTCATGGAACAATAATGAGCTAATTGTTGAAGGTAATGACATGAACATTATGCTAATGCTTCAACAGATTTGGGAGAGGCATGAAGACCACAACTTTTGGTGGAAACCCCCTGCAGGTCACATCACTTCACCTACTGCAAGCTTAGCAGAGAACACTACACTACACTTTTTTATGGTGGTCAAGGCAACGATGGGTTTTGGTGGCTTGATTACCTATATTAGGGAAAATATTAGCACAAGAGTAGGAGTTCAGTGGAGGACACTACACTTCTTTTGCTCATTAGTGAGTAACCATGGAGGGCTATGTTAAATGGCTCTGGTTACTCTGACAAGTTGACCCGAGAAGTTAAGAGAGGCATTAGAGCTTGTCGGGTATGGTTCGATCGTGGTAGACCCCGTGAATTCCATTATAATCTCAAGCACTTATAGGATGCTCTCTACTACAGCACAAACCGCTTAAATTTTACCCTTGAGGACAAGGGTAATTTTTAGGGGGGAGTACTGATACAATGTTAATTGTGGGGTTGGAATATTCGTATAAAGCGGCTAGCAGCTTTTGGTGTTATAAGTTCATAAAAGAGATTGGGGGAAATTGAGTTGAAGCACGTGTTAGACATATGATCGGCATGGAATTAGTTATGGGTATTTTTAGGAGGCATTAGCTAGTATTTCTTATTTTAATTTCTCCTTTTGTAATTTTCTTATTATGTGGCATACTATATATAGCTTGAGTTGGATTGTAATTAGGGTTATGCTTATTGATCAATGAATATCTTCTCTTCTCCCTCAAAGAACTCTCTCCTCTCCCTCTTAATTCTATTTCTGTCTCTCCCTAAAACTTTATTTCTGGTTTGGATTACCATCAGGACCCTATAGAATTAGGATCCTATATCAGGAGGCGGTTACATGAGAAGGAGAAGGAGACGCTGGTGGTTGTGGGTGTCCGAAATCATATGACGATGGTTGTGGGTGGTGGTGGTGGCCGGAACATCGACATTGGTTGCATGTAGTGGTGGGAATATGAAGAGTCATGGTGGTTTGCGGTGGTGAATGATGTCGGGTCTCGTGGTGGTAGGTGAAGTGTCGTGGGTGACGTCAGGCTCGGATAACAACTGGTTCAAGATGACGCCAGGTTCGGGATAACACCGTGTTCGGGATAATGCTTGCTTCAAGAAGACGCCGAGTAAGATGGTGGCGGTGTTGATGGCGACCTGTTTGTCAACTGGCAGTGATGGTTGTAGTAGAAGTAGGTGGTGCTGTTAATGGTAGTGGTCAAATATTAAATTTTATGAAGTATTTTGTAATTGTAAACAAAGTTGTCAGTAAGGGGTTATAGAACAAATCATATATCAAAACGAAGATCTTGTAGAGCTCTACGTAACTATGAAATTTTTTTTTTTTTGAAATTTTGATCAAAGAAAATATATAAAGAACAAGGTGGGCGTTTTCCATGCTTAATGGTTATATAACTTGATCATGTGAATTAAAACGAGCATAACTTTCAATATGTGAAAAGTTATGGATCGAATTATCTATGAAAATGAAGTTGTTGAAGAGTTCTATGTACAATGATGATCTTTCAAGTTTTTGATTAGATAAAATATAAGAAAGATGAAGTGGGCATTCTACTCACGTAGTAGTTATATGACTTGACCTTGTGACTAAAAACGGGGCATAATTTTCGATCCTTTAAGAGTTATAGATCGAATCTAATATATTAATCCTAAGTTCCTCCATCCCTTACAAGTCTTTAAACCCTCGATCCTCAATTTTTAGAAATAATGTAACATTAAAAAATATTAGAAAGAAAATTACTTCGCCAATTAACTACCCACTTCTTAAAATAAATGTTCACCCCTTCTATTTTTTAGCTATAACCATATAAATTATACAAAATATATATTATAAAATGATAATTAATCTATCTTACAAAAAGATCTATATTTATAACTACCCATTATTCCCATCAAGAAAAAATAAATATCTATTCACCTTTCAAAACATCCATCATCCTTTTTTTTTAACAGAATGAAAAGTTCGTACTCCACCTTTACTTTCTCATTATTTTTTTCTCTCCTCTTCTTTCAGAAATTCACAATTAAAGAAAAATTAGCAAGGTAAGTCTACTTAAAATATTTCTTAACTTCAATGTGTCATATGATTTATTTTATGAATTATTTTTCATGTTCTTACATACAGAAATTATCTCTCTACATATTTATTTAAAAGTTGTCTTCATAATTTATCTTCTCATCCATCAGATATTAGAGTCTCGGTTACCAATCCCATTATAAAAAATCTATATCTAAATCTATAACTATTACCCATTATTCTCACCAAGAAAAAATAACTATCTATTCCCCTTCCAAAACCTCCATGATCCCCTCTTTTTAACAGAGGTAGGCCAAAGAAGAGATGGATGGTGACGATCCGACAAGACCTCACCCACCTAAATCTTCGGGAGGAGATGACCTTAGATAGGGCCCAATGGAGGGCTAGTATAGGGGTTATAGATGCTCCAGTTGGAGTATGGTAGTCTAGCTTATTAATGCTAGGCCGTGTTGTCCTCCTGGCGTAGTTAGGTTGTGTACTTACTCCCACGAGCTACTATCTACATACTTACCTGCCTACCTACCTACCTATCCTCTGATTTCTGCTTGTTTTTTGCTTGATGTGTCTTGCTTTATATCTTGTGTCTTGTGTGCTTTGTGTCTGTTGTCTTGATCGCTTTTTTGTTCTCCTATTGCCAGGTCTCTTGCTCTATGCGGCGGACCATTCTCTCAGGTTGGGGGTCCTCGGAAACAGCCTCTCTTCAAGGTAACCCCCTGAAGGGGGAAGGCTGCGTACATCTACCCCATAGACCCTGCTTTTGCTGGAGCCCTTGTAGGCACTGGGTTTGTGTTTGTTGTTGTTGTGGGAATTTCATATTTCTCCTTTACCTTCTCTCACCTCATTCCATTCCCCATTACTTTTGTCACTTCTCTTCTTCAAAAATTCAACATTTAAAGAAGAATCGGTGAGTAAGTCTACTTAAAATATTTTAAAATTTAATTAATGTGTCATGAGATATATTTTATGAATTATTTTTCACATGATCTTATATACATAAATTATCTTTCTGCATATTTATTTAAAGTTTGTCTTCATAATTGATTAGAAAAGAATTGAAGAAAATCTAAAAGTGAAAATAAGTAAGTAAATTTTTCACAAAAATTTTGGATTAATTATGTAATTTAAAGAATTCATTGGTATTCAAATAAAAAATACAAAAGGCATATAATTAATAAGATTAAAAAAAAGTAATTTTGGCAAAATTTTTTTATTTTTTTTTAAATGTGGCTTCTTTCAACAATTCAAATATAATTCCAAAGTAAAAAACAAAAAAAAAAAAAACAAAAAAATAGAAAATCAAATAAATTTCATTCATCTAGAAACTATAAGCACCATACTTACTAAAATGATATACACCATCTTTCACTAAAATAAATTATTAAAAAAACTCAACAAATTGAAAAATAAATTTGAAAATTATTTAAAAGTAATCTATCTATTATATTATCATAAAATCCTCACTCCCTATAAATCCTCCTAAAATTCTCTATTATAATAATCCTACAATTTTAAGTTATTTCATTAGAAAGTGACTTTTTCAAAAATAAAATAAAATAAAATAAAGCACCCATTAAAAATAAAACATATGTTTTAATGGTAAAACTTTTTTTTTTTTAAATAAAGAGGTATGTTTCTTTGATATATTTCTTAATAAAGCGACACATCTTTTATTGAAGAAACATCTATCTATTATATTATTAAAAACCCTCACTCCCCATAAACCCTCCTAAAATTCTACATTCTAATAATCCTACAATTCTAAGTCATTTCATCAGAAAGAGACTTTTTTAATAAAAAATTAAAATAAAATAAAGCACCTATTAAAGAAAAGACATGTTTTAATGAAAGGACATGTCTTTTAATAAAGAGGTATGTTTCTGTTAACTTCCAACTCTTCTTCTACAAGGTTAGCCTTTTAATTTCAAATTGGAATAGAGGGAGTATGAGATGAGAAAAGAATACAGAGTTTAGATGAGAAAGAAGGGAAAGGAGATGAGAAAGTAGAGAGAGATATCAAAAGATACCCAATTCATTCATCAAAAATTGTTGTTGAATACAAACTAATGCCCACTACTTATACTACTTACAAGATATGAGCTATTACATTGAATCTAGCCACACAAGGACTAACCGCCTCTTAAGTGAGCCGCCACATTTGACTTAACTAACTAACGGCCTTGACCACCATCACCTAACAACTCTAGACTTTACTTATTACAAGACTTACAAGAGACTTAAAGAACCAATTGCATCAAGACTTATTCTAGATATAATAACAACAAGCTAAAACCACTAAATGATCAAGTAATCGATGCAAAACAGCCCCCAACGCAGCACACACAGCAGCACAACAGCAGGACAGCATCACAGCCACCACGAGTTCATACCTCGGATTCTCGGATCATAACATTCCCTTCCCCTTGAAAACATTCTTATCCTCAAGAATAGAAGAGAGTTGTAACAATGAGAACCAACTTCTTGCCGCAGTTCTGCAGCTGGGAAGATATCCTGATGCACCTCAATCTGAAACACAGCAGATCCATGAAGAAGACATCTTATTCCGACACAAAATTTATGTTTGAATGCATAACACTCCTCAGGAGGTCTGCATCGATCAAACCATTCTTCAACAACGCATCCACAACATCTCCTTATGCAGTTGTTGCAGCTCAAACCTCTGTCTTGCTGCTAAGAGACCCAACATACAGCAGTAAATCTGTAACTCAGCTGGTAAAATGTTGCACAACAGTTGTCATATGTCGTTAAACCCATAAAATTGCATATGAAGTCATTCAATATCTCGGGAGGCCTTCCAAACTCAAACCAAGAGAAGCAAACATCAAATTCTGGTTGTAGGCATTCCCAAACGCGGCTCCAACAGACCCAATTCTTGATCATGGCAACCCAACACATGGGAATTCCATAAGGATGCAGCTGTAACTCTTTCATTTTGGATCTTATCCAAACTTTGTATTGCCCAAACATCCACATACTAGACCAACTCAGATCATGCTCAACAAACTCTTGATTGTTTCCCAAATCCACATGATTAGCTGCAGAACCCAGAAATTCAGCTGTGCTAACCCGATGCAACTCATATTGACAGATTTCAGCTCGTTTCTTGTTCAAATGGAGGCTCATTGATGTGAACAAGTTATTACACCTTCCAAAAGACAT
The DNA here is from genome assembly GCA_018398585.1 of Simmondsia chinensis. Taxonomy (NCBI): domain Eukaryota; kingdom Viridiplantae; phylum Streptophyta; class Magnoliopsida; order Caryophyllales; family Simmondsiaceae; genus Simmondsia; species Simmondsia chinensis. The sequence goes on along the minus strand of JAGTTD010000007.1, from coordinate 25,236,432 downwards.
AATAGCACCAGCGAAACTCAATCTGAATAGCTCATTCACTACTGACAGTGAAGAAATTCTCCAAGAGTGCTCTGCATCCTCCAAAACTTCCTTTGATGGAATCTTGAGAGTAAACTTGTAAGATCTCAAAATTTCAGCCACTTCTTCCCAAACTCTTGCATAGGACACACAAATTAGGAGTTCATAAACCATTGTTGAATGCCAAATGCACAATGTCATAACTTGAACACCCAAAACATTCTAGACGACACTTCCAATGCTGCAGCTCACAACTTCCAGCCTGTTCTCGGGTCTTTCCTGGACCCAAAGCTCATTCAACCACCAAATAGACCTCAAATGATCAAGCTCTGCTCCCTTAGTAACAAATATAGCAAGTGAAGAGACCAAAAAAATTCTTGAACAGCTTTAAACTTCTTCAAAATCTGAGTTGTTCTGCTCCAAACTTTGTTGCTGATATGCACTCCAATTTCAGCTAGAATTATCCTTGATGTTGCATTGATCTTTTCCATCCAAACATTGAGAAGATATTGAAGCTTATGCATATGATTTTTCCATTTGGAACACCCACAACAGATCACACCACACACACTCAGATTCTGCACCAGATCAGGGAGCTTCAGTTGCTGTTGGTTCTTATTTTCGAATGCTATCAACTTGGTCTTTACTTGGCTTTGCACACCAATTGTGAGGTTATACCCGAGGCCAAACACCTCCTCAAACCAACCACAGTTCTTCAAACCACTAACAACAATTATCATCCCCTCTAGTAAGTGCTTTTGTATGAACCGAAACAACACCAATTCCGGTACAATGGAAACTTCATTGTCACAAGAATTATGCAGCTTGTAAAATGTATAATCCCTGTCTTCACAATTAGCTTTGACGTTAACTTCGCAATGACCCACAACCTCTACCATTTTTCCACCAATGTTTGTACCAACATCGCATTCGTCAACATCCCACAGCAGCATCGAATGCCTAACTTCTCCAAACACTTGTAATTCATTCTTTCCCGGATCAAGGGGACTTCCAACTCCAAACATATCAGTTACAGCACCAGTTGTACTGATTTTGGGCTGCACAGAATTCTGTTTCAGCATATTACATCATTTATACACATCCAACAACTCAATTGCTTGTATTGACACAAGGCTTCTCCTTCGTTGGACTTTGAAATGCACTCTCGCAGCTTAATTAGTTCTTTTCAGCAGAGAATCACATCGTTTTCGCTTCACATAGCCTTGAGTATCTTCTCCCGGATCAGGAGGTAACTCGCCATATGAATGCGTGTTTGAATACACCATTACTCCCCTCAAAAACACACCTTGTTCGACATTCGATAGTACCATAGCAGTAACAGCTGGTTTACCAACAGGATGTAATCGTTCAGCAATGAAGATGTTACAATTCTGATCCAAAATCGACTCGTCAGCAGGCCTCAAGTTCTGATTCTGCATACCAACTTGCCATGGAGTAACACTTAACTGATTTGACGATGCATCTAGTGGAATAATAGCAGTAGCATCAAGTTTTTCAGCAGAATATATCGGTTCTGCATAGCTCTCTGCTCGATTGCTTGTAAGGACTTCATAGTGACCCACTTGTAGCATCGAATCATCCTTGGAAGACCATGACTCGATAACTGACTTGTCATGCTTCAATTTCTGCTTAGTAAACTTATTTTTTCCCCAAAAATCTTTCAATGCGTCATTAAGATGATTCCTCTTCACTTTACTCTTTGCATTCTTTATCATTCCCATGATGTGAAAATCGTATTCCCATTCCGGATGCCTGTCATGCTGTGCCTCAACATCATCAAGATACTCTAACTCTAGCAAAGAGTTTTCATAAGGATCATCTTGTTCAAACTCAGGTTCGTCTAGCTTGTGTTCGTCAATTTCGGCATTGTTGTGGTCGGATTCATCTTCAACAACAACCGTTTCTACTACAACTTCCTCTTTGTGCTCAACCTTGAACTCTTGACTGTTAATCGGATCCTGCCACTTCACAAGCTTTGCTTCATTTTGCTGCAAACGATCTTCTTTACTCGAATATTTTTCCAGATATAACAGCTGCATTTTTATCAATTTCTGAATGTTGTCATTCTGCTGCTTAAACTCGGCCTTTATGTCCCAAAGATGATCAGTAGTAAGATATTGAGGTCCGATTGTAACATTTGCACTAGCTTCCGATCGAGTTCTCACTCCATAGGCCATATTTGCAATGAACAACAATTTCTATCTAGAATCAGCTCAGGTCGCAGAATACAAGTTCGAAAATCGCAGAAATGTGAAACTTGTTTCGCAACTCTTCAACAATCGATTGCTTTATGAAATTGTACTCCTTCGTTCACACAACAATCCGCTGCTATCAATTCCACAATCGTCACGGATTACAACCCTAATATGCAGATTTTCGCACACCGAGTGTTCGACAAACCCTAACTTCGAACAATTTCTGACAATGATGTTTTCTTGAATAATCCAGACTAAGAATCTAAAATAAGTTCGATCTTTGTCTGTAATGGTGATTTAAACACATGTTTCACCACAATCTTCAAGAACAAAATTAGATTTCAACACTTCGATGCTCAGTTCGTTGTCAGACTTTTCACTTAAGCAAATCTCGACTCAATAACCTATAATTCTTAAGAATCAAATGCAGATTCTAATGAATCCTCATCACTTCTATGCTTACCAACACAATTTCCACACAATCCAGCCACAAAAGCAGATTCGAATCGAATATGATCTGGTAGTTCAGAAAGCGGTTATCTCTACTTCAATTTGTGAATTGTAGAATCTGATTAAACCTCAATTCAGCTGGTTTCTGATCTTTTGATGATGATCAAGTGCAATGTGGATCAATTAGCTCAATTTTAACTTCTACTTCAACCAATCAGATGAATGATTGATCAAGAACAATTAAGCTCAACTTCAACTAATGCTTTGCTCAGCACTTAACCAGCAGCTGAAACTTGATCAATCCTATTGAATGAAATCAACAAATTCTGATCAAATAAAATTTCTTCAATGTAACTCAATCAATTATGTCCCAACCGAAACAATTCCCAGGCAATGCTGATCACAATTGCAGTAACCGCCACTTTTCAATTCAAAATGCAGAATTGAATTCCTCGATGCAAAAAACTGAACTAAATTAGTACCACAACTGTTTTTATTGATTAATTGCAATACAATTAATCTGATTTTGTATTTTTTTGGATATGAGCTTGATTCGGAAGCCAAATCAAAGCTCTGATACCAATTGTTAATTTCCAACTCTTCTTCTACAAGGTTAGCCTTTCAATTTCGAATTGGAATAGAGAGAGTATGAGATGAGAAAAGAATATAGAGTTTTGATGAGAAAGAAGGGAAAGAAGATGAGAAAGTAGAGAGAGATATCAATAGATATCCAATTCATTCATCAAAAATTGTTGTTGAATACAAACTAATGCCCACTACTTATACTACTTACAAGATATGAGCTATTACATTGAATCTAGCCACACAAGGACTAACCGCCTCTTAAGTGAGCCACCAAATTTGACTTAACTAACTAACGGCCTTGACCACCATCACCTAACAACTCTAGACTTTACTTATTACAAGACTTACAAGTGATTTAAGGAACCAATTACATCAAGACTTATTCTAGATACAATAACAACAAGCTAAAACCACTAAATGATCAAGTAATCGATGCAAAATAGCCCCCAATGCAGCACACACAGCAGCAGCACAGCATCACAGCCACCACGAGTTCATACCTCGGATTCTCGGATCATAACAGTTTCTTTGATATATTTCTTAGTAAAAAGACATGTCTTTTACTGAAGAAACATATTTATTAATGAAGCGACGTGTCTATTAACGAAAGGACGTGGCCATTGGTGTTTTGATGGAAGTCACCCCCTTTGATCAAGCGCATAATGGGATAAAAGGGGGACAGGAAGGTTTAACGGCCTTCCCTTTGATTTTTATTTTACTGGAAAATGAAAGTGACAAAAAGGCGTAGATAGCTTGCCCACTCAAAATCCGAGTAGCCAAGAAATCTCCACAAAACAATAACAATTTTCTCAAAAAAATCAACTCTAACTAATAACCTAACCTAGCCCCCTTTATATAGAGGAGGGATTTGAAATTCAAATTCAAAATTCAAACATAAAAATAAATTCAGAAAATAAATTCAAAGATGGAAAGAAATCAAAACTGGCTCCTAAAATCACGGCTAAGATCACACCCTCAATCCTAGCTGCATTGCCTCCGCATTGAACCCTTCGTCGCCCCAAGTCCCTCTCCAAGCTCGGGCAGCGCAAAGAACGATTCTGCCCTCTACTTCCTGTGTTCCTCTTCCTCTTATGAACCCGTCAAAGCCATACTCCTCCAGTGCTTCACCCCAAGGGACCCGCCAACACAGTTCAAGTTTCCTTTTGGACTTGCCCCGCCTGGGACCTTGCCATAGGAACGTTGACCCGATTCTGTTGACCCGCCAAAGGTGGATTGCCAGCTGCATCACCCTTCTTCTCTATAAATAAGATTTTTTGATTTTCTATCTACCATAATATATAAACCCATGAACATAAAAGATAACTCAAAAGTAGTTAAGAAGAAGAAATCAGATTTCTTCGGTATTCATACTCAATGGTTAATCAAGAATTGCTATTGATCAAGGTATGCACTTAATCTTAATGTATGAAAATCATAAAGCTCAAGACTTAGCATAATTTTTATTTTATGCACTAATGTTTATGCATAATATAATTGTAATGTGATAATATAGAAAATTAAAAAATATAAACATCTTCGTGCATCGTAAACGAAAGGACACAACCATTGGTGTTTTGATGGAAGTCACCCCCTTTGATCCAGCCCATAATGGGATAAGAGGGGGATAGGAAGGTTCAACGGCCTTCCATTTGATTTTTATTTTACTAGAAAATGAAAACGACAAAAAGGCGTAGATAGCTTGCTCACTTAAAATCCGAGTAGTCAAGAAATCTCCCCAAAACAATAACAATTTTCTCAAAAAATCAACTCTAACTAATAACCTAACCTAGCCCCCTTTATATAGAGGAGGGATTTGAAATTCAAATTCAAAATTCAAACTTAAAAATAAATTCAGAAAATAAATTCAAAGATGGAAAGAAATCAAAACTGGCTCCTAAGATCATGGATAAGATCACGCCCTCAATCCCAGCAGCATTGCCTCCGCATTGAACCCTTCGTTGCCCCAAGTCCCTCTCCAAGCCCAGGCGGCGCAAAGAACGATTTTGCCCTCTACTTCATGTGTTCCTCTTCCTCTTCTGAACTCGCCAAAGCCATACTCTTCTAGTGCTTCACCCGAAGGGACCCGCCAACACTGTTCAAATTTCCTTTTAGACTTGTCCCGCATGGGACCTTGCCATGGGAACATTGACCCGATTCTGTTGACCCGCCAAAGGTGGGTTACCCGCTGCATCACCCTTCTTCTCCATAAATAAAATTTTTTGATTTTCTAACTACCATAATATATAAACCCATGAACATAAAAGATAACTCAAAAGTAGTTAAGAGGAAGAAATCAGATTTTTTCGGTATTCTGTTACGTTTCCTTTAATGTTTTGATGTAATAAAGTGCTAATTACTGGTATTAGTTTGAATTGCAATTTTGGGGCCAAGGTTAGTTAGGCGGGGGGTGCGGTTGTTATTGGCGGGAACTAGCTTGTGTGTTATGGAATTGAATTCATGTATCAAATTTCCTACAAATAGGTTGATCTTGTGTAATGATGGATCATCCAATGAAAATTACCAATCTCTTTGAGATTACCTTCTCTTTCTCATCCTATTCTCTCTCTAATTTCTCATCCCTTATTCTCTTTTCATTAGGTTAAGATCAAGATTTAATCTCGATCTTAACAAGTGGTATCAGAGCCTCGTTGGCTTCCCAAATTCATTCGGATTCAATATCAATGTCCACCGAGGCAGCATTGACGAGTGGGGTAACCACCAGATCTGCAGCAGCCAAGGCAGCTGCCAGATCTTCGAATTCTGAAGCAGTTGGAGGCAATGATCCTGCAGGTTAGGATGTCGTCACAAATGCTCAATTGGAGAATCATTTGAAGGCGTGGGGCGCTCACTTGATTGTTCAAATCAAGGAAACTCAAGTTGATTCAATTCAGATGTTGCAGCAGCAATTGGAGGAGAGGCTGGATCAACGATCTCAACAGGTTGAACTTAAGGTCTCTGATCAGCTCACACGACAGGCACAAGAGTTGGAGGAAAGGATTACATTGAGGTTTGATCGAGAATTACAGCAATTGGAAGTGAAATTAGCAGAAATTCGTGAGCAATTTAGGAGGTCAAATCCTCCTCCAATACCGGATCCGTTGATACCAGCTAGTGTGCTACAAGCTAATTCCTCTTTTAGAGCCGAAGCATTAAATCGTGAGGTTGAAGATGGAGCTCCAGTTAGGACTTAAGAAGCTGCTATTCCTAAGAGGCAAGGTCGCAGTGAGCATGTACAATCTCGACCTTCAAACTGGAATGAGATAACCGAGGGTCGGGCACAAGAAGTGGAGCATACTTTCAGAGCTCAAGAAGTAAGTACTGGTCAGTTGGACAGGCCACCTGATTCTTGGCAGCAGCAACGATCAGGAAGCAATGAGGAGTCATCCAATAGCAGAAGTAACAACCATAGACAGCCTCGGGTGCAAATCGATGCGTTTGATGGTAAGCAACCTCACTCATGGCTAAGAAGGTGCGAGCGTTATTTTCATTTCTATCACATTGATGAATCGGAGAAAGTGCAAATTGCGGCTGTGTACTTGCTTGGAGATCATGAGGTGTGGTTTTATAGCTTGATAAGAAGTAAACCTTCCATTTCATGGAACGCGTTTTCCAAGGCTTTATGTGCTAGGTCTAGTGATGAGGATGGTAGTGATATTATGGATAAATTCAATAAAGTGAAGCAAGAGTCAACTGTAAAGGAGTACATGACCAGGTTTGAGAATCTTCGGGCTAGCATTGTGACTGAAATTGAAGCATCTGAGTCGTATTATGTGTCAGCTTTTATAAGCAGTTTGAAGCCTAAGTTGAAGAACTTAGTTAAAGCCGTTGATCCCACTGATTTGTCTACGGCCTTTGCTAAAGCCAAGCTCTATGAATCCACGGTCATCACAGCAAGTGATGCCTCCAGACCTCGTGGGAGTAGCTCCAAATTTTAGCAAAGCTCGAGCAGAAGAAGGCCTAACAGAATGGAGGACAGACCACAGCAGAAGTTGTGCTTCCGATGTAATCAGCCTTATCAATTTGGTCACAAGTGCAATCCCAAGCTCCTCATGGCTGTTGAAGGGACTAATGCTGATGAACACCTTGATGGTGTGGAAATTGCAGAGGAGGACACTGATTCTGATCAAGAAAGTGTGGCGAGCTTGGAAGATGCTGCGATAGAAATTTCAGTAAAAGCTCTGACTGGTAATGGAGCACATAGCACAATCCGGATTAAAGGAACAGCTGGTAAGATGTCCATTATCATTCTCATTGATAGTGGGAGTACTCATAGATTCATAGATCCTAAAGTGGTCAAGAAAGTAGGCCATGAGGTGATCAAAACACACCCTCTTGCAGTCACCGTTGCTGATGGAAAGACAGTCACTACGCAGAACAAGTGCCAAGGTTTCTCTTGGGTGATGCAAGATCGCAAGTTCAGCTATGATTTTAGAATCCTTCCCTTGGGAGGGTGTGACATGGTGCTTGGGGTCGATTGGATGAGATCCTATAGTTCGGTATTGTTTGATTATGCAAATCTCACGGTATCCTTTGATGTACAAGGCACCAAAGTTACTCTGCAGGGGATAGCCGAACCAGGTCAATTACAAATAATGAAGGGCAGTAAGCTGAAGAAGGGCCTTCAGAGCTGTGCCTACCAATGGGTGGGCCAATTGTTTGCTATTTCTTCTGCTGAAATGGTAGACATAACCGAACCAGAAGTGCATACTTTAGTTGCTGAGTTTGAGGATGTGTTCGAGGTGCCTAAATCATTACCTCCTAAGAGGAGTTTGGATCATGTAATTCCCCTCAAAGAAGGTGCAGAACCGGTGAAGATAAGGCCTTATAGACACCCTCACGCTCAGAGGACCGAGATAGAGAAGAAAGTGGATGAATTGCTCAAGACGAACTTCATACAAGCTAGCCATAGCCCCTTTGCTTCTCCGGTCATTCTTGTCAAGAAAAAAGATGGCACGACCCGTATGTGTATTGATTATAGGCAGCTAAATTCTATGACTGTGAAGGACAAGTTTCCTATATCAGTTATAGATGATTTGTTGGATGAATTATATGGAGCTCAAGTCTTTTCCAAGTTGGATCTCCGGCAAGGATACCACCAGATTAGAGTGGGAGAGCACGATGTGTGTAAGACTGCATTCCGAACGCATCATGGACACTTTGAGTTCGTGGTCATGCCATTTGGTTTGACCAACGCACCGGCAACCTTCCAGGCTCTTATGAATGACGTCTTCAAACAATTTCTTAGGAAATTTGTGCTGGTTTTCTTCCACGACATCCTCATTTACAGTGCAAAGTTCAAGGAGCATTTGAAGCATTTAAGGGAGGTATTTTTGGTCATGCGCGAGCATAAATTGTTTGCTAAGTTGGCCAAGTATTCTTTCTCTCAAACACATCTGGAATATCTCGGACATGTAATTTCTTGTGATGGAGTTGCAACAGATCCTGGAAAAATCCAAGCCATGAGGGAATGGCCTGTCCTGGTTATCTTGAAGCAATTGAGGGGTTTTCTAGGATTAACCGGCTATTACCACAAGTTTGTGGCTAATTATGGAGGCTTAGCTAAGCCTTTAACCGATCTGTTGGAGAAAGATTCTTTCAAGTGGTCGGATGAAGCTCAACAAGCCTTTGATGCACTCAAGTTTGAAATGTGCAGAGCACCTGCTCTGGCATTACCCGATTTCTCTTCAATCTTTGTTTTAGAGACTGATGCGAGTGGAAGTGGTATTGGGGCAGTGTTGTCTCAAGATGGGAGACCAATAGCATACCTCAGCCAAGCATTGAGTGCAATGCATCAAGCTCTTTCAACGTATGAGAAGGAGTACCTTGCAATCTTGCTTGCGGTTGATAAGTGGAGGCACTACTTGGATGGGCATCATTTCACCATTAAGACTAATCATCAAAGCCTTAAACACTTGTTAGAGCAAAAGATTATCACAAGAATACAAAGAAAAGGGCTGATAAAATTGTTGGGGCTGAATTACGACATTGAGTATAGAAAAGGCAGGGAGAACCAGGCTGCAGATGCACTGTCACGCAAGTTTGAAGACTATGAGCAGGGTTCCCTGGGAGCCATTTTTGTGATTTCTCTGGCTTGGATGGAAGAGTTACATCAATCCTATGAGAATGATTCTTTTGCACAAGAATGTATAGCTGCTGTTAGAATGGGCAAGGCTGGCAATCTGGCTGCTGGTGCGGACATCTCTGTTACCCGAGGTATTATCAAAATCCAGGGGAAGTTGTATGTTGGCAGCTCCACTGGTCTCAGACACCAAGTCATCAATGCTGCACATGATTCTTCATGGGGAGGTCACTCAGGCGTTGAGGGGACCTATCAGAGGTTGAAGTTTCATTTTAGCTGGCCCGGGTTGAAGAAGGAAGTAACTAGTTTTGTGCAAAGTTGTGAGGTTTGCCAACAAACCAAACTTGGAGATCATAGATACCAAGGGCTGCTCTAGCCCCTGCCTGTTCCTGAGGGTATATGGCAACACATAAGCATGGATTTCATCGAGGGATTACCTAAGTCAGAAGGGAAAGAGGTGATTTGGGTAGTTGTGGATCGGTTCACAAAATATGGGCACTTCATTGTCTTGGCTCGACCTGTGACTTCAGAAAAGTTAGCTCGTGTGTTCTTAGACAATATTTACAAGCTTCATGGATTGCCCAAATCCATAGTTTCTGATAGAGATAAGCTCTTCACAAGTCAGTTTTGGAGGGAGTTGTTTGGGCTCTTGGGAACGACTTTGGCTATGAGTTCTTCATACCACCCTCAAACCGATGGTCAAACGGAGAGGGTTAACCAATGCATTGAACAATACCTCAGGAGCATGGTATTTAATCATCCTAAGGTGTGGAGAAGGTGGCTTTCTTTGGCGGAATTTTGGTATAATACCCATTTTCACACTTCCTTAGGCACATCTCCCTTCAAGGCCTTGTTTGGTTATGATCCACCCTCTCCTTTTGGGTTGCAAGGAGTTGGGACTAATTTGAGTGAAGTGGCTGAAATGTTGCAACAAAGGAAACATGTTTTGCGCCAGCTGAAGCACAATCTCAGAGAATCTCAAGCCCGAATGAAGTGGTATGCTGATAAGAAGAGAGTTGATCGAAATTTAATGTAGGAGACATGGTATACCTGAAATTGCAGCCATATAGGCAATCAACAGCAGTAGTAAGGAGAAATGTCAAGCTGTGTGCCAGATTTTTTGGGCCTTACAAGGTGTTGGAAAGAATTGGCAAGGTGGCTTATAAATTAGAGCTGCCACCCGATTCCTACAGTCACCCGGTTTTTCATGTGTCCCTTCTTAAAAAGCAGGTTCAAGCTGGTCACCAACCTTCTTTGGCTCCTCCAGACGTGGGTTCCAACGGTCTTCTGAAGTTACAGCCGACTGCAGTAGTAGAAGAAGGGCCAGCAGCAGCAATAGATGCCAGAGTTCAGTAGCTTCGGGTTAATTGGAGCAACTTGGATGAAGCTTTCACCACATGGGAAGAAAAGAGTTTTTTGTTGGGTCAATTTCCTTCTTTTCATTCTTGAGGACAGGAATGTTGTAAGGGGAGGGGATTGTTACGTTTCCTTTAATGTTTTGATGTAATAAAGAGCTTATTACTTGTATTAGTTTGAACTGCAATTTTGGCGCCAAGGTTAGTTAGGCGTGGGGTCCAGTTGTTATTGGCGGGAACTAGCTTGTGCGTTAGGGAATTGAATTCATGTATCAAATTTCCTACAAATAGGTTGATCTTGTATAATGATGGATCATCCAATGAAAATTACCAATCTCTTTGAGATTACCTTCTCTTTCTCATCCTATTCTCTCTCTAATTTCTCATCCCCTTCACTTCTTTCTCATCCTTTATTCTCTTTTCATTAGGTTAAGATCAAGATTCAATCTTGATCTTAACATATTCATACTCAATGGTTAATCAAGAATTGCTATTGATCAAGGTATGTACTTAATCTTAATGTATGAAAATCATAAACCTCAAGACCTAGCATAATATTTATTCTATGCACTAATGTTTATGCATAATATAATTGTAATGTGATAATATAGAAAATTAAAAAATATAAACATCTTCGTGCATTGCAAGGGTTAACACTAATTACCTATAAAAACAAAGCTCTTAAAAAGTTCTATGTACAATTATGATTTTTAAAGTTTTTGATCAATGAAAATATATAAAAGATGAAGGGGACTTTTACCCATATAGTCGTTATGCAAGTTGATCATGTGATCTAAAACAGGCATAACTTTCAATCCTTGAAGAGTTGTGGATCAAATTACCTATCAAAACGAAACTCTTAAAGATTTATATATAACTAAGATGGTTTTTCAAATTTTTTATCAAATAAAATATATAAAAGATGAAGTGGTTGTTTTACCCACGTAATGATCATATAACTTGATCTTATGACTTAAAACGGGCGTAATTTTCAATCCGTGAAGAGTTACGGATCGAATTACCTATCAAAATGAAGCTCTTGAAGAGTTCTATACAGCTATGATGATTTTTTAAGTCTTTGATCAAAGAAAACATAAGAAAGATGAAGTGGGCCTTTTGCCCATGTTGTAGTTATATAACTTGATCTTGTGACTTAAAACGGGCATAACTTTCAATCGGAGAAGAGCTATGGGTCAAATTACCTATCAAAATGAAGCTCTTGAAGATTTGTATGAAACTATGACAATTTTTAATGTTTTTAATCAAAGAAAAGAAAAAAAAAAAGAGGTGAAAAGGATATAATAATACTTGATTTATTCAAGAAAATCTCTTTATATATTTCAAAGATATGCTTAAAGGTGCTCAAAGGAGGTAAAATACTTGGCTTACTTAAGCAAATCCCTTTTTATGTTCAAGAATACTGGGGACTTTCTTTGATTTATTTTTACTAACTAAGCTCGTCCTTATCAAAAAAAAAAATTCAAAAGAGATCGAAACATACTGAATATTAACTCACTTGATATTAGAAATATTTGAATCTTGCAAGAAACACCCAGCCAAGCATGAGCTTATGACCTTTCCAACAGAAGAAGCCAAAATGTTTACAATGAATTTGGTCAGTGTTATTACTCATTATATTTGAGTTAGGTTTGAGGTGAGGTTTGTAAGGATGAGCTGAACTCAAGCTATAACTACATGCCCCACTTGATATTTCCTTAAGATGAGTAGAATGCTTAAACGATTATTGCTCTAGAGAGGCAGTTATGGAAGAGGGAAGCCTGAATGAGGCAAGGAGTCTTGCTTGCCCCTTCTTTTTCTCTTCCTTCCTTTTTTATAGAAGAAGAAGGTAGTGGATAGGTATGACTTCAAGGATAAGCCTCTATCCTTTAGTTAACTTGCTGCATAGTATCGGGTGTTATGTAAGTTGGGTGTTTTAGGTAGACTAGGCATTTTGCAAGTACATGGCGTTTTGCATGTATAGGGTGCTATATCAAGTAGGCGTTTTGCATGTATAGGGCATTTTATAGGTGGACTTGTTATACCTACACAACATTTTACAAGAGGGCGTTTTATATATTTTGGAGATAGAGTTAATTGCTATTTGTTTTTATATAATGATTGTTGGATATTTTCCCAATAAATTGGGAACCGGGTAACCAAACGATCTCAGGTGTTGAAGCCTTTTAAATACTTTCCTTAAGGCTTATTTCGGAGTACGAAATATCCTCGGGGATACAACGACGACCAAAATTGAAGTGAAGATGTGTAAGAGGAGATATAGACTGAGATAAATGAAAATGTAGTTTTCAAGACTTTCACAACACTTTTTTATGAATTTATTCAAGCGTTTCTTGCAATTATTTTTCATAATCTCATTCCCCTCAATATGATAGAAAGGGGTTATTTATAGTTTGTGTCTCTTCATGAAGGGACACATCTTTTCATGAAGTAATACTTCCTTTTTAATTTTTCACAATATTTACAACCAAACACCTTCCATGTTTATTTTTTTAAATGAACCACAGAGAATGTTCATATACGGCTCAAAGAAGTCCCAAGACATCACCCACAGAACCGCCAAAAAAGACCCAAAAAATCCGCGTAATAACTGTAAAAATTACCCTATGTGTCGAAATTGTGTGTTGACACACACATCAACACTCAGGTTTATGCGGTTCTGTAAGATCTGTGTGTCGACACACGGGCCCTACGTGTCGACACACAGCTGTTCTAGTTCGGTTCTGTGCATCTGTGTGTCGACACACATTCTATGCAAGCCAAATAGACTTAAAATCAAGTATTCGGACAATCTTTAACATTTTATTCATTACATATGTTTTAAAAATACACCAATATTCCCTACCATTTTTAAAATATCACTATTCTCAAAAATGACATCTCAAATGAAGGAGGCCTTTTTGTGCATCAATGAGGGAGTCTCTTGATTGAACCCCCTACTAGTGAAGAGACCATACAGTTAATCAGATAAAAAATGGTGGACTAAGCTTTGAACCATACAACCCATTTGAGTAATTGACTATCTAATCATGCACAAGGCGTACTCCCTGTACACATCCTATAACTCCAAGATTGACACATTTATGGCCTTGTGTCCTGTATCCTTTGTGAATGTTTCAGAGCTAAACCCCTAGTCAAAAATCCCCCCTTTGAAGTGGCCAAACTTCAACACTCACTAAGGTGGACCTCATTGATCATGTCTCTGCAACATGACATCCTATAGGAATTTAAAAATCAGGTCCATTAAGAGCATATCTCATCCTCTTAGTATCTCTGACGTAGGTAGCAAGCACTACACACACGGGATGGAAAATTCTGATTTAGTGCTTGCAGTCACACGGATGATAAGTCTTTCTCTTTGAACCCAAGACCTAGTGTTATACTACGCGTTGAGTTGAGAGCCCATCATAGGTGACTAATAATAACAGGTTCCACACCATCCCTTCATTTATTTATTATCAAGTCTCTAGCAATGTTTTTAAATAACAGATCCGCTAGATTCTGACTAACTTTTTCAAAGTCCACAGTGATCACTCAATCTTTCATGAGTTATTTCACTAAACAATATTTGACACTAAAGTGTCCGGACTTTCAATGATACACCTTACTCTTATACATTTGAAAGCACATTTCACTATCACAATGGATAGAAATAGTAAATATTGGCTTAGGCCACAAAGGAATCTTAAATATAAGATCTTTTAATCATTCTGTTTCTTTACAACAGAAACCAGAGCAATAAACTCTATAACCACGATGGAATTATCCAAGGAACAACACCCCCACTACTTATAACATTTACTCGCTTTAGAAGCGTAGTCATCCTTATCCGATGTTCAAGTGGCATCCAAGTATTCTTCTAAATAGAAGAGTATTCATGGTCATTTCTGTACCTTATGTACCACATGTCAATTACCTTTACTTACATAGCTAGTTATATACACTTAGCTATTTAACGACAAAGGCTACATCTAACCTTTTCAAATTCCAATTATACTATTGAAACACTTTCATTTGGTTCTAACATTCATACCAAACTTCAACATGTAATGAAAATACATACAGACAACGAAACCTCTGTCATTGTTAAGCTAGTCATATGCACTTTTTGGATTCATTAATTACCTTTTTCAAAAGGCAACGTTGCAAAACTTCATAATCTCACCATGGGAGCACATTTTATGATACAATAGTATTGAAATTTGACATTCATTTTATTTCTAGTTCATTCCTCTAGAAATATATAATTCCAATGGTTAGGATTTCTCATTTCATACTCTTTTACTCTTTCATAGTTTTAAAGTCTTTCTAGAGATATACCCTCAAACACGATTTTCATCATAATACACTTTAATTCACATTATCACAATGCATCATTCAAGATCATTGAAAGACTCGAAGTCACTTTCTATGTACTCAATTGCACTTATATTTTAAGATGTTCAATTCACCCATAATTCAGTCATATGAATTTACTTGCCATTTATATGAATTATCATGCCACTTATCATCTAACTTTATGGGCAACACACGAGTCATTAGAATTTAGTATTCATATACTCTTAATTTTTATCACTTTGATGACTACCAACATGTGAATGCAAGATCACATAATAATCTCATTTTCCATGCAACAATTTCATATAAATTAGACTCCACCTGAGCATCTTCACATTGATTGTATAAATGCACTTCATTTTAACTGATGAAAAGAATCACAATTATTGCACCAACTAACCATGGATTACTTAATCATCACATACTTACACTCTTAAAATGAATATAAATAAGACTTCAACAGTATTAATTATGATGGGTGATAAAATTTTCACACGCATGCCGGTTTTCATTGAAGCATTACATCCAATAACATCGGAAAATCCACAGGAGATATTCGGTCAATTATGAAATTATGACTCATCATTTCCAAGTGCTTTTATACAACTTCTTTCATTATCCTTAATAATGTACTTCAATTGTAACATTTTTATATCACTCATATTAGGGATCAACACATGTAAAATATACATATACTTCATGATCCACTGAATACTTTCAAATTCACATCAGTTTTGTTTTACCGAGCAAACAAAGGCATTCATATTCATAAATTAAAATCGCATTAATTCATGACCATTGACGTGCATATACGCATTAATTGCATAACTGCATTATCATTAATGCTTTTGCATAAATTGCATAACATTTATAATACTAATTGGGCATGCATCAGTCTTGTAATTCTATTAAAATCTATATAGATGATCATACTCAAATTTCTTTTATAATAGCAATCATATAAACATTGCCTTTCATGATCCAATTTCATATAATATCAAATATCACATAATTCAATCCTAATCCATAATTTTAATTTCATTCAGATTCAAGTCACTTTCGGTTTCAACAACCACGCCAAACAAGGATTTCTCTTTTAGCATTGCCTCGACGTGCCTGAGCCCGCTTCGGGGTCTTCCCAAGCGGGCACGGGCGTGGCGTTCCCACCCGGGCCGTATGCTCGGGTCGAGGATACGTTGGACTCTTTGGACTACTGTGATGCAGCCGATTCATCTACCCGATTTGAGGAGATTTTGAGTTATGCTGATTGTCCTGTCAAGGTTGAAGAGTTTCAGGAAGCTTTGGCTGGGATTCTTGAAGTCGGGTCATGCCATGAGAATCAAGAACCCAATGTCCCCAGCATCCTTTGTCTCAGCAAACAAGAAGGTTGCTTATACGCCTCTTTGGCTGATCAGAAGGCATTTCCAAACTTTGTTGCTGCTCGAGATGATTGTGGAGTTTATGAGGAAGCTCCCGTTCTTCCGCGTCGAAGGACTAGAGCTACATCTAAGAAGCAGAATTCGGACCCACCCCCTCCTCCGAAGGGGCGGCGAAGAAGATGAGCGTTGTCCTCTTTCTCCTGTGTTTGGGTGATTTACTTTGATGCTTTGACATAATCGTTGTATTTTCTCTTGCTTTGGCTTTTGTTGTGTTTGATTTTTGCATTGTTTGGAATCCTTTGGTTTTTTTTTGTAGGCCTTTGGCTGTGTCTTGGGATATGCCCCTTGTGCTAATGTAAGATTTTTTTTTTGATATACACAACACTAACTTATAGAAAAAAACGCCTCGACGTCTGGTTTCAACAAACACCCAAAATAAGTTTTTTATATGCAGACAAATATCATTAATTATATGAATAAACACAATCCATACTTATCATGGAATAAATATTCTCACATTAAGCTATACCACAATATTTTATTTTAATGATAATAAAAATTATATAAATGTATAAAATACATAAGTATGTTGAACTTGTGCGAAGAACCGCAATAAAGCAATGTATAACTTTTGGCAGTTTGCAAAAATTACAGGATTTGAGCATGTCGGATTTATGCCATCATTTCCCCTTTCCTTTTATTTAATGTCAAACTAATATATAGTTTGTTACATTATTAATCATTCACAACATAGGATGTGATTTGGCAGGTAAGAACCCCTTCATTATATCATTCGGGAAATGTAGGTTCGAATTTATTTGCAAAGCCACCAACACCAAAATTGAAAATACGCCATTTTTCATTAATGAAACAATACTGTCAGCAATTACGGAAACTTTTAAAGTTTCGGACGCCATGAATGAAAACAAATGGTTTCATAACAAATACCATTCTCTCTCTTTCACTGCGTTGTTACAATGCAATCTTTTTGGATCAAATTCATGTGTGAATGAAAGCAATATATCAGAACTTCATGATAATAGCCATCAAAGCAAAGCCTCAATGAAAATCATGAGTTTCTAAACTTTTGGCTTTCTACCACATCTATACTCAATTATATGCATAAAAACAATGCACAAACGCAAATTCGCATTCATCATGAGAACTTCATGATTTTCACATAAATTTGAATTAGAATACATACCTTGATCCATAGCAATTCATATAAAAGAAAGATCCAAGAAAAGGTCCCAATCCCCTCCATTTATCACTTTCACCAATCTCACATGATTCACCATCAAATCACGATAGGTGAAGAATCCATTTTCAATTAACGAAATTAAGCCTTAAATTGCTGGAGATTTTCCCAATAAATCGAGAACCGGGTAGCCAAACGATCTCAGGTGTCGAGGCCGTATAATCACTTTCCTTAGGCCTTATTTTGGTGTACGAAATATCATCGGGGATTCAACGACAACCAAAAATGAAGTGAAGATGTGTAAGAGGAGAGATAGATTGAGATAAATGAGAATGAAGTTTTCACGACTTTCACAACATTTTCTTATGAATTTATTCAAGTGTTTCTTGCAATTATTTTTCATAATCTCATCCCCGTCAATATGACAATGAATGGGGTTATTTATAGTTTGTAAATGCCTCTTCTTGAAGGGACACATCCCTTTATGAAGTGACACTTCTTTTTTTAATTTTTTGCATGTGTATTTTTTCAAATGAACCAGAGAGAATGTTTATATAAAAGAGGGCTTAAAGATGTCCCATAATGTCACCCAAAGAATTTCCAAAAAAGACCCGAAAAACCCACACAATAATTGTCAAAATTACCCTGTGTGTCGACACACACATCAACACTTAGGTTTTTACACTTCTGTAAGATCTGTGTATCGACACACAACTATTCGAGTTCGGTTCTGTGCATCTGTGTGTCGACACAAACTAGTGTGTCGACACACATTCTATGCAAGCCAAATACACTTAAAATCAAGTATTGGGACAATCCTTAACACTTTATTCATCACGTATATTTTGAAAATACACCAACAATGATTGCCTATATAACCTACTTGCCCATCTACAATAGCAAGCTGCTCCATTATATTACAAACAGCTTGTGTTAGATAAATTGATAGTATGAGATACTTTATCGTAGTAGTATGATACAACTTATAATTTTTGTTGATGTCTTAGATACATATTCTACCAATTTTAATGTCACACTAAGTATATGAGAGATGTGATTTAGTGGGATGACGGTCAGGGTCACTTGAAGGATTCATGTCTTTATCCTTAATGGTTGAGCATGATAATGAGTCTAATCCTCTATACTGTAATGAAACTCTTAAAAATAAAGATGTAGATCAATGGATCAGGGCAATTAAAGCTAAATTAGAATAAACGTATTCTAACAATGTATGGAAACTTGTAAAGGCACCGAAAGGCATTATATCCATTAGATTGGAACTAAATGGCTCTACAAGAATAAAGATTTGAGTGGGCAAGAAGGTTGAGTTCTTTAAAGGCGACATTATGGCAATGGGTTAATACCTTACAGGAAGGAATCATCTAGAACAAGACCTTATGGTCATACGCTACGCTGAAGTCCATAAGGATGCTCTCATCCATCATATCTCATTA
The DNA here is from genome assembly GCA_018398585.1 of Simmondsia chinensis. Lineage (NCBI taxonomy): Eukaryota > Viridiplantae > Streptophyta > Magnoliopsida > Caryophyllales > Simmondsiaceae > Simmondsia > Simmondsia chinensis. Next base: position 25,217,342 of record JAGTTD010000007.1, on the reverse strand, counting down.
TGATGAGGTACAAAAAATGGAAGTTAGAAAACGTTTCTTGAATGTTCACCTTGAGAAATCTATCTATATGATACAACTAGGCATGCTCGTTAACAAGAATCAGGAGCATATAGTATGCAAACTGAGGAAGTCTACTTGTAGACTTAAATTAGCATCTTGTTCATTGAATAGTGGATTTGATGACGCTTATCAAATCCTATGGATTTGAATCAATGGTTAGTAAACCATGAGTGTACAAGTGACATGACTAGACAATAGTGACTTTCTAAGTGTTTTATAAGACATTTTACTTGTTAAGAATAGCATAGAATTGTTATTAGCTGTTAATGTTTGACTATCTAGTTATTTTAAAATGAAAAGACCTAGGATAAACCACATACGTTCTTAGGATCAGGCTTTAGCAAGATCATAAGAAGGGATGTTGAATTTATCATAGGTTGTTTTTTTTAACAAAGGATTTTAGACGTTTGACGTTAGAATTTATGTTTTCCCTAAGAGTGGAAGCCATTAAATGGAATGGTGTGAAGCAGTCTTGTATTGCTTATCTCACTATGATAGTCGAGTACTTGACAACTCATGAAGTTGTAAAGTAGATTTATTGGCTCAGAAGGTTCCTTATAGATTGAAGAGTGTGAACAAAAGAATGAGACTATGAGAGATCAGTTTTGAAGAAGTTTATAGTCAATGGGTTGACAAATCCTTGGAGGATGGTTATGCAATGCAGGGCTAATTGGGTTTAGGACAAATGGGAGATTGTTAGAATCGGTGTCCTGAAAAACCCAATTATTTAGTTTTAATTATTAATTAAAAAATTGTTGTATTTATTTTATGTTTGATTATGTTTTACAAGTCAAATATATATGTGATCGTTTTCTAAAACGTTCCATGAGAAAGACGTAATCCAAGACGACATGTCAAAGTTTGGTTTAAGCAGTTAATGAGATTGAGCAATAGATAGACTTAAATAAATAAAAAAATTGTGATATCTTGTGAAAGTAAGTTCATAGTCAGTGATGACTTTAGATGACTTGTCTTAATCATGTGGATAGAGATCCAAAAGTGTTATTTTGGTATTTATCAATAAGATTGGAATACTGAGCTAGACCACCTCAATTATTTATTTCTTAACTGTTGTTAAAAATAACTAATTCATTCAACTAAGACGATGACTCTAAATCCTGAGATTATTTTGAACTCGTGCACAGAGTGTGTGTTGCTTTTATGTACCAAGTGAGGTCTCATTGAGTGGGCCGAAATTCTTTGTACGTCGAGTGATAGCATTAGGTGTAGCAGGAACAAAATATTCAATATGGAATTTAAAGTCTCTTTTGAGATATAGATATCCTCTTAAGTAGATTTGCAAGTGTTGGAAAATTCGGAATGTTTAGCCAAAGTATTCCAAGTGATTGTCACTGGAATTGATACCAAATTATGTTTTGTATCACAGAATTTTTCAAAAAGAACAAGTCGGGAACTTAAGGAGAAGAGGTAAGAAATATAATGATAATAGTTTGGATTATTATTTCTCATGGATATCTAATAGAGGGGTCAATCACGCATTTAATTGTCATTTTTGAAGTCTTGAGTGAATATGTTTAATTCTAGAGTACAACAACATTTATTTAGGGGAATTGAATGCTGTTAAATTGTAATCAATTTTATCAAGTACTGATAATTAGATTTGATCCATTTGAAACTGGAATTAAATTATCCATAAGGTTCCGTTGCAAGCCTCATCATAAATTATTTAGTTGAAAATATATAAACGAATTCATGAGATAAATTATTTATTTATGAGATTAAAAATTTTTATGCTAAATACTATTCATGAGATAAATTTATACAAGTGGGAACTTAAACACAAAAAAAAAAAAAAAAAGAAGAGATAAAAGAAAAATCTAGCCAGGCCAATCAAGGGCACATCTGTCACCTCAGTGTCAAATTAAAAAAAAAAAATTGTTTGCACATGCCGGAATTCACCTTTATTGGCAGGGGCAAGAGTGTGCCATGCATACACATGGCTCCTCAGCGTCCCACGCATTAGATGGGCAACACGTGACTTGCTGAAAAACCAAGGTTGCTTGACATGTGTTCGAAGCCTGACGTATTTACAAGGCAACACGTGTCTACCACAAACTATTCACCTTATTATACTCTATATAATAGAGAAGTTGGGAGTCACCTAAAAGCTCCCCACCCCCAAGACTTTTTTTTTAGATTTTTCCTTTTTCTTTATTTACCTTTTTTCAATCTTTTTTAAATTTTTCTTTAGTTATATATTAAATAATAATAATTGTTATTTGTGTGTATATTAAACAATAATTAATTTAAAAGTAGTCCAACTATATCTCAACGTTTCAAAGGAATGGCAATGGGGCGGGCCGGGTATGGCGTGTCCCCTCTATACCCGTACCAACCACCCAAATCTTATACCTGTATTCGCCTTAATACCCTAATGTGCATACAAAACAATTATCTATAACAGTACCCGTCACCCAAATCCTATACCCGTATCCGTCCCATTATCTGCCACAGGTATTCAACAATAATTAATCTAAAAATAGCACAACTATATCTCAACGCATCGAGGGGACGTCATTGAGCGGGGACGGGTACGAGGTGCCTCCTCCATACCCGTATTCGCCACCCAAATCTTATACCCGTACCTGCCTCATTGCCCTAATGTGCATACAAAACGATTATGTATACCCGCTCATATTAGTATTTAATACTATTTTTAAAAACAAATTACTTTTTTATAACATGTAAAAAATGATTATCTATACTCGCTCATATTAGTTATTTAATACTATTTTTAAAAACAAATTATTTTTTATAACATTGACAAATAATTTCGATTCTTGAATTTAAACACATATTTTTTAATTTTAAGGTTAACTATGTACAAAATGAACCGATTATGGTGGTATGGGGTGGGGCGGGGCGGGTTTGAAGAGTGGCCGGGCCGGTCCCCACTTATACCCGAGCCCACCCCGTTTCAATTTGGTTTATAAGATCTACACATTAGACAACAAACTAACCGTAACCGCCACCCAAATCCTATACCCGTACTCGCCCCATTACCCGCCACCGGTATGAAGTGCATACCTAACAACAATTAATATAAAAGTATTACAACTATATTTCAACTTATCAAATGGATGACAATGGGGCGAGGCGGGTATGGGGTGCCTTCTCCATACACGTACCCGCCACCCAAATCCAATACCCGTAACCACTTCATTGCCCTAATATACGTACAAAATGATTATCTATACCCGCTCATATTATTTGTTTAATACTATTTTTAAAAACAAAAATTTTTTTTTTAACATTGATAAGTAATTTAGATTATTGAATTTAAACCCTTATTTTTTAAATTTCAAGGTTAACTATGTACAAAATGAGCCGAGTATGGTGGGTATGAGGCCGGGCGGGGCGGGTATGGAGCGTGGCAGGACGGGTCCCCACTTATACCCGTACCCGCCCCGTTTGACTTTAGTTTATTAGATCTACGCACTAGACAACAAAAACAACCGCACCCGCCACCCAAATCCTATTCCCGTACGCGGCCCATGACCCGTCAGGGGTACGAAGTGTATACCCATACCCGCCCGCCGGTGACTGACCCGTACCCCTACCTGCCTCATTACCCGCGGGTATCTATTACCCACCCGTACCTCTTTAATGTACATACAAAATAGTTATCTATACCCTCTCCTATTAGGTGGAGCCCATTGCCATCCCAATATCTCTTGGTCACAAAATTACCCACCCCCAACTTTTCTATCAAAATAAACCTGAGTGTTATATCATGCGCCACACTGAACCACCAATTCAATATCTTTTAAATTCGAATTCTTTGAGTTTGATTATTTTTGAGTTACAGAAGTTATAGTTGGGTTATTTTGATAAAAACCCTAGCGCACTATGCCAAACGTATATTCGTGCATAAAGTAGTAAATTTTTTATTTAAGACTTTACTTATGTAATCCAAGAACAGGGCGCGGGTTAGACCTCCGACAACCAAAAAAAAAAAAAAAAAAGATTTTTCACATTTAGTCCACGAAGTGCGACATTTCGCGTGCCTATTGCAAGAAAGGATTTATTTTACCTCCGTGAGATATATAAATTTTGACTTGGGTTTATAAGATCTACGCATTACACAACAAAACTAAGGTACGAAAAAACTTAATTCATTAAAGTTCCAAAAATTAAAAAGGAAAACATATTTTCAATTTAAGACTTTCCGTATTTAACCTATAAAAAAACAAAAAAGGGTTCTAAAAAAAAAGGCCCTCAAGAACCAAATATAATAAAGAAAATATTAATCTAATATATTATTATTTTAATACTTCTCTTATGTAATCCGAGAATAAGGTACCGATTACACCTCCAACAATTTGGAATTAAGACTTTTCGTATTTTGTCCATAAGAAAAAATCAAGTAAACCTCCCATAACCAAAAATAAAACAATAATAAATTCTTAATTTAAGACTTTCTGTATTTAATCAGTAAAAAAATTTAATCGGTAGAAGAAAAAAGAACAAATAAAGTCCCTGTTAAAGACTTCAAATGGGAAATATAGTCTGTCTTATTTTTTATTCAAAACTATTCCTGTTATTACTATGAAAATTATGTAAATTAAACAGCATTATGGACAACTGATCAAACAAGATGTTAGTTCGATGCAAAAAATCACGGATATAAAATACAGTGACCAATAAATACCATCCGTGAATCGCACGGGAACGAAACTAGTATATAATATTCTTATTATGATATTTTCAATAGAAAGCTTCCATGGAAAAACCCTAAAATTATTAGGGAACCTTTAAAAATTCATGTTTAGTATAATTTTTCTAAAAATTGTTACTGAATTCTTTATAATGTCCTGCTAATGCTTATATCTTTAGATAATGGCTCATATCAAAGTACAAGCACCTCTATATTTACATTTTAACATTAAGTTATTAGTACTAATTAGATTATTTATACCAAAAGCTTATGTACTTTATCCATTGTGTTAATTTGATCCTTGTACTTCTAATTGTCTCAATTTAGTTACTGAACAATTGAAAATGTATCAATTTAGTCCTTTGGTTAAATTTAAGTTATGATAATGACGAAATTTTGAACGGTAAAATTATGTTAGATGCAAGTAAATTGTTATAAATTTTTTTGTTTACTCAATTTAGCCTAATTCGTGGTCGAACCACTAAAAATTTCATTAAAAACTTTAATATTTTTTTTTTCTCTAAGGGCCAAATTGACACATTTTGAATTATACAGGAACTAAATTGACACAATTAAAAGTATAAGGACTAAATCAACACAACAGATAAAGTACAAAGACTGTTGGCATAAATAACCCTATTAATTTTATAAATGATATAGTTTGAAATTCTCATATATAGTAGTGTAAAATTTTGTGTTAATTTCCTTATTAATCCCATTACATGGAAACATTTTGAAAAATATAAAAACAAACCACGGTGTTTAATTGTTTGACTGTTAATACATTCCCTTTAAATGATTCAATCGTAGGCCTACCTTTCTTCATTTTATTACTTTAATCTGGCCTATAAGTTCGTTTATTTAAATATGATATTCAAGTTGTCCCTTATATAACTTAAAAATTAGCAACCTTAAGGAGTTAATGATACAAATAGAAAATTCTTTTTTTGGTATGTTACAGTTGATTATTCACTTACTTTTGATGGTAGAAGTGTTGGTCGATCTTTGCTATATTGAATATGGAGACTAAGCTAGTAGCTCTAGCCAATACTAATGAGAAAGCAATATGATTAAGTGCATCATTGATGATATGCAGGCCACAGCAAGACCCTGTGTTAATCATGCATTGCGATATTACAACAACTAATGATAGGGTGCATAACAAGTATTATGAAAGAAAACCCAGATCTATAATAAGAAGTATAGTATAGTGAGTTCATATCTCACAAATGGCACCATTAACTGTTGATCATGTGAGAAATGTTAAAAATATAGTGGATTCGTTAATAAAAACCTCTAGCTAGAGGAAAGATCTAGGGTGCATCGAGGGTGATGGACCTAAGCTCAGAAAAAAAAGAAAAAAAAAAAAAACAAATTAGTCACCAATGAGGATACCCTAAAAAGGAACAAATGAATCATAGCGTGATCACGAGGTTAGTTTGCATTTTATTTTTGTTCATCTTTATGGTGCGACATGTTTCCTTGTGGTGATGTTGAGGTTGAGCACATTATGCTCTTAATGAGATCTATATTGGGGTTGTCACATATATCTCCTATGTTGGAGTGCGCTGTAAGGCCATAAGTATACTGCTAATAAACCAACCTATGCGAGTATGGATGTAAGGCCGCTTCCTATGAGAGTTTATGCTAAATCTTTAGAGCGCTTATGAATCTAGGATGTAGGATAGGGCCATAATGTGCATGCTTTAGAGAGCTTATGGGGCCATGGGCATGCTGGATACCAGGTGTGTGAAGCATTCTACAATGCCCCTCGAGCAACCAAAATTTAAAGGCTAAGTCCTTTGTGGTTCTAGTATGGGAGTAGCTAAAACACTGAGGGCTTAAATAGGAGTATAAATGCGCCAAGTCGGCTCGCAAGCCCTTGTGAGCCAATTCCGTATAAAGCTCGTATAGCTCGGCTCATCACAAGCTCAAGTTGAATCGAGCTGGCTGGTTAAGCTAAACGAGTAGAGCCCGAGCCGAGTCAGGCTCAAGCTCGTTAGTTTGCGAGCCTAAACAAGCCTAATTATACAATAATATAAGAATATTGGTTGTTATTCAAAATCTAATTTATACGTCATAAGTCATTTTTAATTGATTCAAATTTTATTGTGTATTAATAGTGATGTTGGGAATATCTTATAAATATTTCCTTAAATTGACTAAAGCGGGTGCAGCGGAAACAAATTTAAAATTTTCAATTTTAAATCTAAAGGCCTGATCTAATTAAACTATTTAATTAAATCTCGATCTTACTCTAATAGATTCATAATATGGCAAATGAAAAATATCATATAAAACAGTCATAAACATGATATGTAGAATAAATAAAATAAAGGAAAAAAATAAATTAAACATTAAATACTTAATTAAAATATACCTGAAGCATGAATCTCAATATCAACTTGAAAATCTGAAATCTAAGAAGAAATTTTTTTACATATCAAGATCTTCCAAATGATCTCCTTTGCATCAGGTGTGTAGACTTCCAAAATATTTAGTTTTAGAAAAATTTTCATAGCAAAATTTTTCCTTCTAATACTTGTAAAGAAAATTTCTTCAAAAGAAATTATAAACTTTAATTTCCAAAAACTCCTAAAATAATTTTAGGATTTTACAATGGGAGAGAATATTTTGCTAGGCATGCTGAGCAGCACACATACCCCAAATATATATATATATATATATATATATATATATATTTGAAAAAACTCCTAAAACAATTCTGATGAATGGGCTCAGCCAATCAGAAAATGCCACGGTCAAACTGATCTGAAAGGCATGCAGACAAAGCGGGCAATGGGCAGCGACTAGGGCAACCAGTGGGGCAGCGCCAGCTAAACAACTGGGGGCGTGCACAGCATACACTGGGCTCCACCCAGAGCAGTTGGAATCCTCACCCCTGCGCTGCACTCGCGGAGCTCAGAAATTGCCTTTCTCGTTGCTTTGCATATTTATATTTTAATTAAATTTATTTTTCTTTTCCCACAAGTATCAATTTTATCCAATAAAAATAAATCTATTCATCTCATGAATTCATTGTAAATATTTTTCAAACAATGCTTAAGTCGAGGTTTGCGAAGGGACCTCAAGAACAACTTAATTCTAGCTCCAACTCAGTCAAATCTAATCATCAACTCTTGATGATATCGATTACCATTTAATAATACTTAATTCCACAAAATAAATATTGTTACACTCTAAAATTAAATATATTCACTCAAGAATTTTTAAATAACTTTTATTATTATTACTGTTACTACTACGATCAACCCCTCTACTAGATATCCATGAGCAAAAATAACTTTAACAACAATAGTAATTTTTCTCACATCCTTCACCACAGTTCCCGACTCGCACTTCTCGAACAATTCAATAATACAGGACACAATTTTTGTACTAATTCTAAATGTCAAACATATGGAATACTTTGGTCAAAGATTCTTGAATATGTTCGTGTGCTTGAGAATCCATTAAGGGGACGTCTTTATATCGTAACAGACTATAGATTCCATGTAAAACATAAGTTTCCGCTACACTTCATGCCATAACCCAACGCACGTAAGATTTAAGTCAACGCGTTGTGACTAATCATTTTAGCACATCAAAGCAACATACAAGCCATGCACGAGTTCAAACTATTTTCTGGATTTAGAGTTATCGTTTTATAGAATTAATTATTTCTGATAGTAGTTAAGAAACAAATAATTTAGATGATCCTGCTCAGTGTTCCAATCATATAGACAACACCAATATAATACTTTTGAATCCCTATTCACATGACCAAAATAAGTAGTCTAAACTACTATATTATAGTCTTATCAGATAAGTTGTCCAAACTCATCACCGACTATGAACATATACTTTGACAACATATCACTAATTTGATTTTAAGTCTATTTGTGGCTCAATCTTGTTGACTACTTAAACCAAATTTGACATATCATCTTAGACTACATCCATCTCATTGAAAGTTTTAGAGGACAATCACTCGTATATTTGATTTGTAAAACATAATCAAACAAACAAACAATAAAATAATTTCATTTATTTAATACTTAAATATGATGATTAGGTTTTTCATGACACCAATTCCAATAATTGCACCACTTCCTAACTCTAGAATTCCAAATTTCCCATATATCGATGATGAATAACTAGTTTTTTTTCCGTGCAATGCATGGGCTGGTTCTGTTATCTATATTGTTCTTTTTAAAGTGCAAGAATTGGTTTTGTTACCTATACGTTGTTTTTGGCATTGATTGTTTTTAAATTCAGATTTTAGGTTTATGACAATAATTTGTGATGTTCTCTATTCTTTTTCAGCGTCATTGTGATTATGTTAGTCAAGTTCTATTACAAATATTCATTGTCAAATAATACATATTTATTCAATTTAATCATCGTTTTATGGTTGTAATTACATTCTTAATTTTGTTCGTTTAAATAATTTTGAAACCTTGGTTCTATGGAGTATTTCACCATTTACACTTGAAATTATTTGATTAAAATTAGTTCATTAGTATATACATTTGAAATTTGATATATACAATCTTTAGAAAGTAACTGATAGATTTAAAATATTTAAGAAGATGAGTAAAATATTTTTTTTTTAAAATAAGCTCGACAAAACATGCTCTTAGTACTCTAAAAGAAATTTGATTAATGGCCACCTAAAATTGCTTGGTTTGGATATTTATAAGCTTTGTAAATAAATCCAATTTATTTTATATTTGCTATAATCATAATTTTATGGTTGTAAGTACATCCCATAATCTAGTTTACTTTATATAGGCTTCTCGCCAAGGTTGAGGGTCCTCGGAAATAGTCTCTCGCCAGGGCTACACCCTGAAGGGATAAGGCTGCATACAACTACCCCTCCCAGACCCTGCTTATGCGTGAGCCCTTGAGGCATTGGGTATGTTGTTGTTGTAGGCTTCTTGCCTTTGAAAAAACAAAGCTGTTTTTCTGTGCGGTGTTGTTCTGATACATGTATTAGTAAGTAGTGAAGGGATAATAAGGGATTAGTATAAATACATGTATGAAGCACCAAAATTAGTCATTCAATAACAAAGATCTTTCTCTCTCTCTCTCTCTCTCTCTCTCGCTCTAAAGCCTAACCCTAACTCTCTCTCTCTCTCTCTCTCTCTCTCTCTATCTCTCTCCAGTTCTTCACAATTCTTCATCAATTCTCGATACAATCTTAATTGATTGTATCAATTGGTATCAAATTTGGGTTTTTGCTGCATTTGATTCATCAATGGCGGATAATACTCGGAGTGTTTCGGAATTTCGACCCTTAGAGGCTCGATTTGAGGAATCGGAAGTTCGAATTCAATGTCAGCTTGATGATCGCTTCACGGCATCGGACAATCAGCAGAAGGTGTTGTCTGACACCATCGCCGGATTGCAATCTCAGTTCATCGACCTCCAGGCTGATGTGGCTTCGATTAAAGTGACGCAGACGAAGATGTTGGATCTCCTACACGAGATGTGCGCCAATCAATCGCGCTCCACCTCCGGTATCCTAGCCAAGCCCGTTGATCCTCCACCACCATCGATTGTACAGGTAACCGCCTCGGTTCCGTTCTTTGGTATGAATTCTTTAGCTACATCTCCGTATAAATTCACCATGCGTCTCTCTAAAATTGATTTTCCGCCATTTTGGGGGGATGATGATATTAAAAATTGGATTCAAAAATCGGAGCATTTTTTTTGCAATTAATCATACGCCGAACATTGCAAAAGTTAAACTCGCATCACTGCATCTTGAGGATGATGCACTTGAATGGCATCAGGCATATCTTAATACCCTAACCATACTAATTGAGGAGATTTCTTGGTTGGATTATTCCAGTTTCTTGATTCATAGATTTGATGATGTGCACAAGAATCCATTGGCCGAATTGATGCGTTTAAGTCAAACCGGCAGTGTTCTTGAGTATCAGTCACGTTTCAAATGCCTAGTTTCTCGTTTAAGTTTGTCGGTGGACTATTTGGTATCTTTTTTTGTCACTGAAGTTAAGGACTCTATTCATTTTCCGGTATTAATGTTGTAGCCGAAAACTTTACAACATGCAATGAAATTGTCTCGTTTACAAGAAATCCACTTATTATCCACTACACATTCGAGTCTCGCTGGGTCTGTTCGCTCGATTTCATTTTGTACTCCGATTCATACTACTTTGAGTTCCTCCGGGTCGTTACCCGCGTCTTGTTTGGGACACTAGTGCGGGGTCTCAGCCATCTCTCCGTGAAACTTGTACTTTGTCAGCGGCTGAAATAGAGGATGGTAGGGAGAAGAGCTTTTGTTTCTTTTGTAGTGAAGCTCTTACTCTGAGCCACATAAAAGTTTGTAAGGTCAAGAACCCCCAATTAAAGATGATTTTAGGCACCATCGACAAGTCCGAGGATGATGATCCAGGTGACTTGCTCTTGGATCCGGGTGATATACCGTTAGTAGAGCATCAGCAAATATCGTGCCATGACTTGACAGCTGCTTCTTTTTATAGTACTCTGAGCATCATGGGCTTTCACAATCGGGTGGTGGATGGTCCTTACATTCCATGCTCGGAGATGTGTAGTGGTTTTCGTTGGAGTACACAGCTTCACGATTATGTTACTAATGTTTTATTGCTCGCTTTGGGAAATTGTGATATGGTCCTCAGCATACAGTGGTTGACTACACTTGGTCCTATTGTTTGGTACTTTACTCGGTTACACTTGTCGTTCACCTGGCAGGGAAAGGCATGGGTGCTAAGTGGCTTATCTTCTTCATTTCATACTTTTGAATCTGATACAAGCCATGCTCCACGACGTTTTGCCGCTGACTTACATCTCTGTGAACATAATAATCCGGATTTCTTCCTAGGGTGGGCTTCTTCTGTCCCTGTTGCTCTCTTGACAGAGCTCGGTGCCAGTATGACATTGAATATAATACTTGCGGGATAATCCTTGATGAATGTTGGGACAGAAATCGTGGGGTACACGCTCTTCTCTCAAATGCTCGATCACTGTTTCACTTGGGCCACACTTGAACAATTTTTGGTGCAAGTCTCACTTGGAGCTGTTGCTATTGGCCTTGCATTTGGAATATCTGGGATCTTGACACTGATGCAATTAGACATGTTTTAAGCTTCAGCTGCGGGGACAAATTTCAAAAGTGATGGTCAACATTGTTGTATTTCTTCACGAAAGTTCGTTCCATATTTCTTGGTTGAGAGGCTTACATCTACATGTTCCATAAGTGTTGCGTTTCTCTGCGCCCCCAGCATTGCTCGCAGGGAGCTATATGAGTTCATTGGTGAGAGTGCAATTGCTGCTATTGTGTTCAGTAAAGGGGCGTCACCAAGCAAGGGAGCATGACCATTTTTGGATGATGTCGGGGTTACATTTACTTGATTCATACTTTTCTTCCTTGAGGTCAAGGAAGTTCTCATGGGGGAGTAATGATACATGTATTAGTAAGTAGTGAAGGGATAATAAGGAATTAGTATAAATATATGTATGAAGCACCAAAATTAGTTATTCAATAACTAAGATCTCTCTCTCTCTCTCTCTAAACCCTAACCCTAACTCTCTCTCTCTCTCTATCTCTCTCCAGTTCTTGACAACTCTTCATCAATTCTCGATGCAATCATAAACGCCTGATTTTGATGCCTTTGACTTTTTTCTGTAGGATTTTTGGGTGGGTGAATTCTGTGGATACAATTGTTTTTGGCATTGATTGTTTTTGAATTCAAATTTTAGTTTTATGACACTGATTTGTGATGTTTTCTATTTTTTTTATCGTCATTGTGATTTGTTAGTCAAAATTCTATTACAAATATTTAGGGTTAAATAATACATATTTATTCAATTTAATCATGGTTTTATAGTTGTAATTACATTCTTAATTTAGTTCATTTTAAATAATTTTGAACCTTGGTTTTATGGAGTATTTTAGCATTTACATTTGAAATTATTTGATTAAAATTAGTTCATTAGTATATATATTTGAAATTTTATATATACAATCTTTAGAGAGTAACTGATAGATTTAACATATTTAAGAAGATGAGTAAAACGTTTTTTTTTTTTCAAAAATAAGTTTGGCCAGACGTGTTCATAGTACTCTAAAAGAAAGTTGAATAATAGCCTCCTAAAATCGCTTGGTTTGGATATTTATAAGCTTTGTAAATAAATTTAATTTATTTTATATTTGCTATAATCATGGTTTTATGGTTGTAAGTACATCCCACAATCTAGTTTACTTTTAATAGGCTTCTTGCTAGGGTTGGGGGTCCTCGGAAACAGCCTCTTGCCAGAATTACACCCTAAAGGGGTAAGGCTGCATACAACCGCCCCTCCCAGACCCTGCTTATGCGGGAGCCCTTGAGGCACTGGATATGTTGTTGTTGTTGTTGTTGCTGTAGGCTTCTCGGCTTTGAAAAAATAAAGTTGTTTTTCAGTATAGTATTGTTCTTCGAGAAACACCTGGTTTTGATGCCTTTGACTTTTTCCGGTAGGATTTTTGGGTGGGTGAATGTTGTTGTGGCTATGATTGTTTTTGAATTCAAATTTTAGATTTATGATACTTATTTGTAATGTTCTTTATTTTTTTCATCGTCATTGTAATTATGCTAGTCAAATTCTTTTACAAATATTCATTGTCAAATAATTCATATTTATTCAATTTAATCATTGTTTTATGGTTGTAATTACTTTCTTAATTTAGTTTATTTTAAATAATTTTGATCCTTTGTTTTATGGAATATTTTAGCATTTTACATTTAAAATTATATGATTAAAATTAGTTCATTAGTATTTATATTAGAGATTTGATATATACAATCTTTGGAAAGTAACTGATAGATTTAAAATTTTTAAGAAGATGAGTAAAACATTTTTTTCAAAAAATAAGCTTGGCCAAATATGTTCTTAGTACTCTAAATGAAAGTTGAACAATGGTCCCCTAAATTTGCTTGATTTGGATATTGAAGGCTTGTGGGGTGGGAAGACTTTGCAATAATATATAGTATAAGTATAGATAGAGATATAGATATAGATATAGATGCATGTCCATGCTTTCAAATTAATTCCAGTTTCCAATCTTTATATTGATATTTCCTATAATCGCCTCAAATAGCCGCATGCATTCAAGCGACATTGCACTCTTCAAATTTTCAATGCGAACGTCTCTTATCACAACTTCTAAGTATAAACAATTGTCATTTCCATATCTATCGCAATTTTATTTTCAATTTTCAATACATATTGACCTGCTTTGTGTCCCGACAAAACTCGTATGTACTCATTGTTTGCAAATTTTAAAAGGGTGTGTTCTTAATTTTCTTCTACTACTTTACTTTTCGCTATTTTTCTTTTTTCCATTTTTACTCATGATATAGTTGATAATTTGAAGATGATAATCCAAACTCGAGCATATGATGAGTAGAGCTCGAGCCCCAGAAATCAAGGCTTGGCGAGGTTCGAACCGAGTAAAAACGATTTTGAGCTGAGCCTCGAGCATTGCAAGCTTGGGCTCGGCTCTGCACATTTGCACCCCTAGGTTTAAAGGCATTATCACTCTCATGGTGTGTGGGATTCTCACTTAGCCAAAGTATATTTTTAAATATCTTTACTTGTTATTAAAATGAGTGGGGAATTGTTGGATATGTTAATAAAAAATATATTTTTATCAGATTTATTGTGTATGAAGAAAACATTTATCTTCCATTAAATATTGAAATCAAAATGTTTGAAATTCCCATTTTAAGACTTGCTTTTGGTTATGATTTCAAAATTTAGTTTTTAGTTGATGATGTTATTTATGTTGAAAAATTTCTATTAAATGCAAATAATTATATTTTGTTTATATGATAAAATTTAAGTCTAATTTTTTAAGAGTGGTTTGTATGGAAAATAAAAGAAGACTATAATATTGTAATTGATAATTAATTTATGGTCTTAAATTTGTCATAATGTTATAGCTATTTAGTATTCAATATTGGTTACAAGAGAAATTTAATTGCCTAGATTTGAATTAATTAAAAGGCTTCGGTTACAGTAAAAAACAATTGCCTATAAATTATTACTTTATTGTATTGTCAAGTGCAATAAAATACAACAGAAGATTTTATCCTAGGCTTACTTTTTTGAACACCAGAGCTTACTTTTGTCCTTAAAAGAAAGGGAAATCATACGATTTAGACCCAACTACAACCCCCCCCCCCCCCCCCCCCCCCCCCCCCCCCCGCCCCCACACAGGTTAATCTTTTCCAACCCCTCTGTACCTAAACCAACCCTTTTGAACTATTTTGCCCTTTCACTTTACCTCCCCAGCGTCTACTCTCTCTCTGCACTTCTCTCTCCTCATTTAATGCAAAATGACAACTTTTTGACTTTTTGTCAACTATGTTGCTTTTCATTCTATCCCTCCCTTCTCTTTCCGCCCGTTTGTCTTCCTTCTCTCATCTCTCATTCTCTCTTCTTTGTTCTTCTTCTCTCATTTTGGAATCCCCGAGCTCCAATCTCAACGTCCTGCGTGTTTCCTTGTCCTACTTGGGCCCTCGGAAGAAGAAGAAAAAGGCCTTGTAAGAATGGGTTTGAAGCATAGTGGCATTACGGTAGGTCCAAGGTTGAGTCATTACACATTTCACGGTTGTCAGATCAGACATTAAAGGTAAAATGATCATTTCACGCATTTGTCGTTAATGGATCTTTGTCATTTGGTGTTAGTGTGTTACAAGTCATTTATGGTGTATGATCAATCATACACCGTGCATGATTGGTGTAGATGGTGTATTATCATTTTCTTATGGTGTGTTTCAACTCATTAATGGTGTATGATTAATCATACACCGTGTATGATTGGTTTTAATGGTGTGAAATCATTTTCGCTTACTGTGTTTCAAGTAATGAGTGGTGTATGATCAATTATACACCATGTATGATGGGTTTAAATGGTGTATAATCACGGTATATTGGTGTGTGTTAAGTCATTAATGGTGTATTATTAATCATACACCGTGTATGATTGGGTTAAATGGTGTAATATCATTAGTTGTTGGTTGTTTTCAAGTCATTAATAGCGTATGATCAATCATACACGGCTATGATTGGTTTAAATGGTGTAATATCAAGTTGTGTTGGTGTGTTTTAAGCCATTAGTGGTGTATGATTGATCATATACCGTGTATGATGGGCTTAAATGGTGTGTTTTAAGTAAATTGTGGTATATGATCAATCACACACCATGTATGATAGGTTTTAATGGTGCAAATCAACTTATTTTAATGTCTTTCAAGTCATTAGTGGTGTATGATAGGTTTTAATGGTGTAGAATAACCTTGTTCAGTGTCTTTCAAGTCATTAATGGTGTTCGGTTAATTATACACTGGGTATGATGTGTTTAAAGGGTGCAAAATCAATTTGTTTTAACGTGCTTCAAGTAAATAGTGGTGTATGATCGATCATACACAGTGTATTGATAGGTTTTTATGGTGTAAATTAACTTGTTTTAGTGTCTTTCAAGTCATTAGTGGTGTAAGATAAATCATACACCGATTGGTCTAAATGGTGTGAAAATAACTTGTTTTAGAGGGTTTTAAGCAATTAGTGGTGTATGATCAATCATACACCGTGCATGACTGGTCTAAATGGTGTGAAAATAACTTGTTTTAGTGTGTTTTAATCAATTAGTGGTGTTCGATTAATCATACACCGTGTATGATGGGTTCAAAGGGTGTAAAACCAACTTGTTTTAATGTGTTTTAAGTAAATGGTGGTGTACTTTCAATCATACACCGTGTATGATTGTTCTAAATGGTGTGAAATCAACTTGTTTTAGTGTGTTTTAAATATATAGTGGTGTATGATCAATCGCACACCATGTATGATAGGTTTTTAGGGTGTAAAATCATCTTGTTTTAATGTCTTTTAAGTAAATAGTAATGTATAATCAATCATACACCGTGTATTGATAGGTTTTAATGGTGTAAATCAACTTGTTTTAGTGTCTTTCAAGTCATTAGCAGTGTAAGATCAATCATACACCGTGTATGATTGGTCTAAATGGTATGAAAACAACTTATTTTAGTGTGTTTTAAGCAATTAGGAGTGTATAATCAATCATACACTGTGTATGATAGGTTTTAAGGGTGTAAAATCAACTTGTTTTAATGTATTTTAAGTAAATAGTGGTGTATGATCAATCATACACCGTGCATGATTGGTCTAAATGGTGTGAAATCAACTTGTTTTAGTACGTTTTAAGAAAATAGTGGTGTATGATCAATCATACACCATATATGATAGGTTTTAAGGGTGTAAAATCAACTTGTTTTAATATGTTTTAAGAAACTAGTGGTGTATGATTACCTTGTATGATAGGTTTTAACCGCGTGAAATTA